>OY282585.1:52545775-53239850 GCA_958298965.1 Chrysolina haemoptera | reverse complement strand
TTCTCCACCGGTTATTTCCCGTCTTTATTAAAGACTGGAAAAATAATTCCCATTTATAAAAAAAATTGTCGTCAAAAACTAGAAAACTATAGACCAGTTACAATGTCCTCTACATTCTCCAAAGTATTTGAATACTGCTACTTGAATAGATTGTTATCATTTTGCCAGGACAACAATATATTTTCTCTAAATCAACATGGGTTTCTGAATAAAAAATCAACTAATACAGCAGTATATTCCTACTACCAAAAAATAATTGAATATATCGAAACAGGCGAGTGTCCTGTTGGGATCTTCTGTGATCTCAATAGGGCATTCGACTGTGTGAATCACAATATCCTTTTGGAAAAGTTATTTAAATACGGAGTAAGAGGATGTCCGCTAAACTGGGTGAAAACGTTTCTTTTCAATAGAAAACAATTCGTTGTTGTTGACGATAATCCATCTGAATATTCATTTACAGATATAGGCGTGCCTCAGGGTTCCGTACTCGGCCCTATACTTTTTATATCATACATCAACGACGTAGATCAGCTTCCTGTACCAGCACACTTCACGATGTATGCTGATGATACCTCGCTTGTTATATCTCACTCGTCGGATCCGTCGTTGACCGATATGTGTAGTGAAGTATTAAGTTGTCGTAATAACTGGTTTTCAGCTAGTCATCTATATCTTAACGTTGACAAAACAAAAGCTTTAAGATTTCACCATACGCAAAAAGTGTGCGAGGATATATCGTTCAGAACTAATGGAGAGGGTTCACTAGTTTCAACTAACTTGGATCATATCACATTTTTGGGTCTTCAGATAGACACAAATCTGAACTGGAAAGAACACTGCCAATACCTAGTTTCTAAGTTGAATTCAATTTCGTTTCAGCTGAGAAATCTGCGACGGGTTCTGAATATTGATCAGTTGTTGCAGCTGTACTACGCTCAGGTTGAAAGTAGGCTCCGGTATGGGATAATCTTCTGGGGCTTATCTACTTCAGCTGAAGATGTTTTCATTGCCCAAAAACGAGTATGGCGCTCAATGATTGGCCTTTCAAATCGTGAATCATGCAGTCCTGCATTCAAAAATTATAAAATATTAACACTAGCTTCCCTAACTATACATCAATTATGTGTACATGTATTCACTAACAAAGATTCGAAATTTATTAAAAATAAAGAAAAACATAATTTGAACACACGCCAAAAGGAAAACTATTTTGTTCCATTTGCAAAATTTCAATTAACATATAAATCACCTAATTATATGGCACCTCGATTATTTAATGCTCTCCCAACGGATTTGAAAACATGTAAATTTACTCATATATTTAAGAGGAAGTTGAACCATTTTTTGACAGAAAATTGTTTTTATGACTTTAAAGATTTTTTGTCATGATTGTCATGATGATTATTTTTGTATATATTTGTCTTTGTCTTTGTGTGTTTTTTTGTTTTTATTTGCTTGTATTGACTTTTTCTATACAGTTTTTTCGACTGTCTTGAAGAAATAAACATTTATTCATTTATTTATTTATTATTTATGGTTACGTCGCTGAAAATACCGAAGCTGATCCTCCAATCAGAATTGAAAGACAGCTGGTGTTATCGCGATAACACGAGTTGTCTTTGGCTTCCGATTGGTCAGATTAGGTGAGAATTTCAAGATGAGTGAAATAGTCACAACTATATTGGCCATATCAACAAAATTATTGGTAACAATGATCGACTCATTCTTCACATGGCAGAAACATATGTATATCAATGTGCCTGTACATCTTAGATATTATGCATGAAACTTGTCCCATCTACATAACCTGTAGCAAAATGGGATAGATTAAATCTATCTATCCATAATCTTATTGGGTATCTTGAGAAGACAGTGGGTTCAGGATTAGATGATTTGGTTAAATTCTATCATCTTCCATATGACTCAGAATCACTGATAAGAAACAAGGATGGAGAGTAAGGTGTGCTTGGAATAGGTAAAAAGGGGAATTAATTCAATCATTTCAATTCAACACCCATTCCTATTCTGGAGTTTAATAAATGTTGTGGAGACGACTTCGCATTTTACTATGCTTCATTATACCGAAACTCCACTTTGAGCATGGACTACTTCCTTCATATGAATTTGCAACTGTTCACAATGAGTTTATTAAGTTAGAAACAAGATGTCCTGCCCTACCAATCCTATACAATAGAAGTAAAAAAATCTATCAAAAAACAACTACTTTCCTGCCTAATATACGACGAACGTTGAATTGCATCTAATCGATTTCCGTCCAAAGTTCCTACAAGGCTTTCTCTGCGAGTTGCATGGAAATGTTCATTGAAACATTTGGACCACCTATAGATCGATTTCTGGGTGCTGCCCTCATCAGTCAGTCAATAGTTCCATCACATCTCCATTTCCATTTTTTGATGCCACTCTGATTACCAGTCTTAATTTTATTATCGTTTCAATATCTGATTGTACATCCATGGAATTCAGAAACCTCTTTATGATGTCAAAAATTCCCATTCGAATTATTCTTCTGCCAAAATAAATAATCCTTGGAATTTCAGAAGACACGTTTTACCTCGAATCTTGCTGGTGCGCTCCAAAAATTTCGTTAGCCGGGAACATTGTTCATTCGCAGTTTTCATAAAGCGAAATAATATACCTTTGTTCACATTTCCTCAAAACAAAAGCTTCATCTTCCTATATTTAGACTCGCATATCAAGCACCACGCTTATTCATCTGCAGAAGATTGAAATTGAAAATAAGAGCAATGCTTTTGTTTAATTGAACTCTTTTCATTTTATCAACAGATATATGCATCGTTCCCATTCATGAGTTAATTGAAAATATTGATTGAAATTGTATTGTCAGAGAAATGGACGATACCAGGACCGGAGTATCTACTAGCGATTGTTTATCATCATTTTTGACAGGAAACTCTCATATGACTAAAGTTTGGACAGGCATGTTACCCACAACATCTTTTTCGGATAAATATAAGTCCCACTGAAAATTATGATTATTATGATCACATATTTTTCGTATGCTCCAAGTATTTTGATCAGTGGATTGAGCTGTATGACAAACTTTGTACTTAGTTCGAATGTTCCAAATGCTTCCAATGTCATGTAGATTTTTGTCTCAAATAGCTTGAAAATATACAAATGTTCAATTGAGTTTCAAAACAAGACAAAGATCAAGTTGAAGCAGGTTATTGTAGGCTTTTATGTTATTTTACCTAAAATCTATATCAATTACTATTGTAGACTACTTCGGTCCGCCCCAGTCAAAGCCATGAAAAAAATTGCCAGGAATTATTAATTTAGTTCAGAATCGTGTATCGACAACTCCTCAAGGATATATCCTGAGGCCACTGCTCTTCATTCTTCACACACACGAATTTCAATAGCTATTTGTATTACTAGGGAGGAAAGTGCCACTTTTTCTCCCGCAGGATGTAGTTTACTGCCCGACGCGAAGCGTGTATTTCGAGCACAAAGTGTCATTGTCGTTCTCCAAAGATTAATCTTTTTATCGAGTGACAATCAATCACTTTGCGCTCTAAATACACAAACAGCTATAAAAGAACTAAAGTAGAAGTAACATTCATGTTTGATTTTTACCAGAATACAGGATATATAAGATGTTCTAGGAATTACGGAAACAATTTGATTATAATAGATTCACAAGTTTCATCGTTTACAACTTACCTGAAATGAGGGGTAGGAAAAGTACTTTCCAGCCTTCATCAGTTTCGCATACTCTCGTGGTCTGCTCTATACCAATATTCAACAACATTTTTTCATTTCCATCTCAACAAGAGACATTCTCTAAGACTTACCCACCTAGTTTCTAAGCTTTATTTTTTCTTTCGTAATAGATATGTTGCAGGGCTAATGATCATTGCAGTCTATGGCAATTCAATAAAAAAAAACTGTGAAGACTAGCCATGAGATGGAAGTTTGGCAAGGAATTGCTGGTGCAAAACGGCAATCAAAAACCTTGGAGATATCAAATACATCGGCCAGAGTTTCACCATATTTTCCGATAGGTTGCTGCTATAGTAGTTTACCTAACAAGTGCGGAAAGTGATACTTTTCACATGCGATTTCAGATGGCCGAACGACGCGAAAAAAACTAGCGGAAAAAACACCCATAAGTTAACATAAAGAACATTTATTATTAAATATATATTATACTATACAACCATACTTGTTAAGCTTTCTATTTTAACTTTATGCGACGCAATATTTAAGTGTCAGTATAATCCGCAAAAACTAAACAAATCTACTTTTCCGCACTAAAATGTTTTTCCGCACTGAAAAGAATGCGGAAAAAACATTTCCGAACTATTCCGAAAATGTGACTCTGTCAAAACTAAAAAGAGTGCGGAAAAGTGGATTTTTCCGCACGCTAGTATAAACAATATGTATGTAAGAAATAAGCAAGCAGGACACCAGTTCTCTGATGAAGTTGATAATACAATTTATGGTAAAAAGAGTAGTAAAGAAATAACAGGTGGTATACCTATCTGAAATCTAGAAAATAAGAACTACTGAATCAAATTGGAGAAATACAGCTCCGCATTGAAAAAAAAAACATAGTTGAGGGTGGCTCTTGAAGAACGAAAATTTTATAAAACTGTTACTGCAAAGAAACGAAAACGGACCATTTCGGTTTTTCCCGTATATAATTTTCAAACGATTCGTGATATTTGAATTAGAAATGTCAATTCGTTTTGTGTTGTTCAACCAAAGCGTATTTTCGCAAAGAATAATTCTCAATCGAATCCCCAACAAGTTGATTGAGTTTACTTCAACCTCAGAGTAATAAAAGAAATAGAGATGCCCTGCCTCTACCTACACAAATACCTATTTTGGAGTGAACATGAATTATCCTTTTGTATACAATTTATGGGCGAGAGGGGTGACGGGTGGTGAAATGTTATAGGCAGTTTGTTTACATTTAGAGTAAGAAGGATCATAATACAAACGAAGAATGACGACTCGATCCGAATGAAGTGATCGAGCATACACGAAACTATCCGAATTAATACGGACTTAACATGTAAAAGGCCCTCCTCTACCTACACAAATAGCTATTTTGAAGTAAACATTAACTATCCTTTTGTATACAATTTATGGGCGAGAAGGGTGACGGGTGGTGAAATGTTATAGGCAGTTTGTTTACATTTAGAGTAAGAAGGACCATAATACAAACGAAGAATGACGACTCGATCCGAATGAAGTGATCGAGCATACACGAAACTACCCGAATGAATACGGACCTAACATGTATAAGGCCCTCGCTTGTAAACAAACAAAGTTATGTTGACTTCGAGACAAGGATGAAGGAGAAGGCATCTCGAAGGTCTTTCATTACTCTGAGACTCCAGCCATCTACATGTAAATTCGATAGCCTATCAAGAGTTTTCGAGTGTACTCACAGGTACAATAAAGTAATTATCTTTCAGACGGCCCTGTTACTAATTCCGTTTGTAGGCCTCTCAAGTCTGGCGATTATGATAGCGAATGGCATCAATTACACCTCCAGTGTGATAAATTATAAATTATGACAATATTAATATTATATGGTGATATATCTAGCAGGTTCATACCTGTGGGCATATAAGGTATCGTAATTATTATGTAATAATTTTTAAGAACGTAAATCACATAATGGTGAAAGTTGAAATGTTCTATTTCCTTAGCTTGAGGACTGCTATTTTGTTTAATAATAAATGAGGGGCAGGTATGCGTAGTGAGATGTTGAGATAAGATGCAAGCTCCCATTCATTCAAGACACACTTTTCACGCATTGGCCAACTTATGTAAGGTTTACATAATATCGTCAAAGGTCATAGGATTTGTATCGGATCACCTGTTCGTGATTTCGATAAGAATAAGCCCAACGGTCATATTGCAAAGAACTTTGATGAAACTGTACATACCAGGTGTCAACGTATTCTCCAGACAAAATATATTTTCCAGAGTTTCAAGAGCATGATATTTAAAGGCAGAAGTATCGGATTGAACAATTTCATTTTTTTTCACCATTCCATACTCTCCTTTCACCTCGCCTTTCACTTCC
This sequence comes from Chrysolina haemoptera, assembly GCA_958298965.1. NCBI lineage: Eukaryota > Metazoa > Arthropoda > Insecta > Coleoptera > Chrysomelidae > Chrysolina > Chrysolina haemoptera. The sequence goes on along the minus strand of OY282585.1, from coordinate 53,233,762 downwards.
GGTTTAACCGGAAACGAACCAAACTTGGGAATTTCAAATACAACACCCTGTATATTTTCACTTTTTTTGGTTCTTTGGAAAGATTATGAGTGCGATCACATAGTTTCGACACGAAAAAATGTACACTTGATTTTTGAAAAAATTTTTATTAATTTTTGCATCTATAGAATGCGCTGAATGCACTCCAATCATTGTGATGAAAGTGAACTGAGTTTATGAAATATTATACAAATAATATACATAAATAATACACAAAAATTTGCAAATTTTCCCATTTATAGGAATACTCAACCCTTAATGATGAGGTCATGAAATTAAGAATTGGGAACAGATATGATTCTTTATTGTTGTTCTTCTGACTGTGTCTTAATTATTATGGCCAGCTCTGGTTCTCTATATTCCTAGGCGAGCTACCTTTATAACTAGAAAATTATACCTGTTCTTTCTTATTCGTTTCTTAACCTGCTAAAGTTTTTCCGGACAATACTCATAATTATGATTTCTAGATAAGAGTTATTAAAAATATATTATTAATTTTTTGTCTCATTTTTTTGCACCCAGTAGTCTTTGCGCCTAGTTGCTCTTGCGCCTAGTTGTCCCTGTGCCTAGTTATCCCTGCGCCTAGTTGGCCGCGCCGAGTTGACTCGCACCCAGTTGGCTGCGCCCAAATGTCCTAGACCCATATTTTCACAATAAATCAACTGAATGTGTACTAGAACTCGCGGAGATTATGTCAAAAATACTATTGATTCAAAAATAATTCAAATGCCAACAGAGAAAGGCATAGTTTTCGGAAACCTGATATTCAATAAATAGGAATGGCCATCGAGATTACCATATCTGACGCCACTCGATTTTTTTTTGGGATCACTTGAACTCCAGAATTCACGCCATTTGTATCCATAATTTGGAAAAGTAACATGTTTAAACCTGCAGAGGTGACCTATCTGTCCTTTAACTTGGAGACGTGATGGGTCGCTGCTGCAGCTCTGCACAGTTATTTTGTGGAAACACAGGTCCGACGGACACACCTCCAGGTCTCCCTGTTTTGTTGAAACTCCTTCACCAAAACAAGAAATCTGTAGTCTGGAGCGGTGCAAAATAATAGCTCTCCGATGAGCAGTGTTGCCAACGTTATTGACCAACCAAAAACGAATTTTCGTTGGGAATAAAAACCTGATGAGAGGCAAAAACCTCGAAACATATCTACAGGTGATCCCACTCCACGTAACTTCTTCAATTTTTTGTTCAGAATTTGCTATGCTTTCAAAAGTAATACCTGCATTTTCCCCGGATTTAAATTCTGGTGAAATTTATTTTCATTCAATTGGAAGTAGAATTTATTTTGAAAATGGCATTTGTTAATGTCATCAGCTCTGTGGTTGAGACTTTCACGTTCGACACCATTGCCTGCCGGTCGACTAGGTTCGAATCCTAGCGAGTACAGATTTTTATCAGATAGCCCGAAAAAGTGCTAGGAATCGCACGTTAAAAGGTAAGACCTCGTTAATACTTGGCTCGCACAAGTTTCAACTTTGAGGGCTGCCGTTCGTAAGGGGACGACAGCTGGTTAACGGAAAAAACAATTTTAACAATTTTTTTTTTTTACAAAAAAATTGCAGTGAGCCATTCCTTTGATAGGTGCAAAACTTTGATTGTAGGGAGGACCCTCCATACAGTATGTCAATTGAATTATGTTCAACATTTCAAATATGATGCTGTGATCTACACAAGTATGAGACCACTGACAATAAAAACAAACTGTCTCAGTTTTTCTCCAATGTATCGATCTGAATATTATATGCTCCTGATCTCACCCATATTGCAAAATTATGACTTGAAACATAATATTAATATTATTAATTATTATTATTATTATATCACTTTCAGAAGCAATTTGGTTTCTAGTAGGACAAACTCCTTAAAACCATCAATTAATTTTATCTCTTCAAAGTTGGTCCAAGTATTTAAAATATGTGATGTGATGATAATTGTATCAACATCCTCTCTGAAGAAGCTAATATTTGGGCAAGACAACTGTTACTTTTCCATTAGTTTTATCGTGGATTATTATATTATCGTTAATTTAGGGCCTGGCGAAAACAAAGTTAGAAAAAATTGCTCCAGACTCAATTTTACGAATTTTATTTGTTTTATCCTCGCTAATAATAATAACAATAATATTAGCGGGAATGAATGCTGAACAACTCGCAATGATATACAAACCCACATTAATTTACTAAAAAATACTTATTCCTATACTTTAATGAACTGAACAAGTAGCTTCAATCGCAATGTTCCTTGCTCACGGTAATTTTTTTTTCATAAATGAAAGTTGTTTTGATTAATATCTGTATAAAGAAATAAAGACCTCGGCACAATGAACTCATTAGTTTGAGATGAAGATCTTTTGCCTAGTACAAGAAAACAAATACGTCGTTATTAGCAATAAAATAATTATTAGCTGAACGAGGTGTACTAGTAGGAAATCATCCCAATAAGGAATACCTATAAATCAATTATTACATAATAACATGGATAGCGTTATGAAAACAGTTCCTTATTTGGATGTGGAATGAGTTGAATACCCGAGACATAATCTAAAGTTGAATTTCGAAGCTTTCAATATCCTTTTTGAATCCCTGTGATTCAAACATAGCATGATAAGATTAACTCAGTTGATTGCTGAAAAATATGGTTACATACTTTCTTCATTCTTCTATCGGAACTGGTACATTTTTTGTTCCATTGCAAGATGAAAATCTCTCGAGTCTTATTTAAATCAAATCAAATAGATTTTCTTTTTCTTTTTTCTTTTTGAACACGTATTATGGTAATTGATGTAACTGTCTCTCAGAGTTTGCTGGTTTCATACACTGAGTGTAATCTAACCTCTTGCACTCCCCTCAAGAAGGGGTGTAAAATGCCATTTTATAAAACTTTTCACCTGGGGTAAACAGTATCGGAAACTTTTTATACACGAGCAACAAGGAACGCAACGATAGGATAATACCACATAAATAAGAGAGACGCACTACTGTGGGCCTATCCTGTTACCCCACCCGACGAATTAACAGCTCACGTCGATATCCCTTCCTCGAGCGAGTAGAGGAGATATTGTAATGCTCTCTCAACATATAGCAAGCTATTCTTCACGCTGAAAACATCATACCCAAGATGAAAACTTTTCGATACTGTATACGGACCCCTTGTTTGTCACTTGTCTTTAATCAACAATTTGAAATAAATTTGTTAAAAGTTTCTTTTTTTTTCAAAAAATTATTAAATGTGATGCTTTCAGACCCAAACACATTTTTTGGGGTCAATATTAGATTTTTGATCCAGTTTCAAATCTGGCACTCAATAAAATTATTCCAATTGACAAGTGACAAGCGGTTCCCGAGTTACCGAGGAAAAAGTACGGTTGCAAATAAATCAACGAAGTTTCAGGAAATAGTCACCGAATTTCCAGGAATTTGGTATATACGGACCGTCAAATTACCTTCAGAATAACCAAGGATATATATGGGCCATATCTTTGGTGTCTATACCATCATTGATATATTGAGTCAGCTAAATTGATACAGTTTCTGTTTTCTGTAGATGAATTACTTCTATAACCATGTTGTAATGATGTTATCAGATTAAATCTGCTAAGATAGTTGTTGATTCTGATAATTTTCACTTTAGAGAATACACTTAATGATGAAACGGGCCGATGGTTAATTGTTCATATCAAAGGAGTTCTCTGTCTTGAATACTGAAATTATCATAAATAATATAAATATATTCTGTTTTCAATTTACACAACTCTATATGATAAAAAACTCTCAATTTCGGTGTGTTTATTAACTATTACACACATGAATATAACCCATATAACCCATTATAGATGTACCAATCAGTGAATCTTGAAACAGTAAATCTTGCGTATTGCAGTATTATTTCCATACTTCAAGTATTTACGAGGCCAATCAATCAAATTCGCAATCAAATCAGAAAAACAATGATGCATAAATTCCACTTTCTTCATTTGAAACTGTCGATTTTCATCTGTTTCTGAATCTCAATTCTTTTGAGTACCTACGTACAGGTCAAAGCCTGCCAGGTCAAAAATTAGACTGAATAATCCACCCTTTCGCAAATTTGCTATACTATTGGACTTTTGTTGGAAAACATGGAACAGAAATTTATTTATCCCTTTCCTATATAAATCCCTTTTCATTTTGTGAAATTACGGCTTTCCGCTTAGTAAGCCCAGGAAATTTGGGAAATGCTGGATTATTATTAATCTATTTTCATTTTATGGAATTAGGTGAATATAACGTCATTAGAAGCATTCCCCACCTACTTTTGTAACCAAGCAGTATTTGAGAAAATGCGTTTCAGGCGTAACGGGGTGGCTCTGAAATTGAAATGAAAATGAAAGAATACATTTTTGTTGAAAAAAAAAAAATATATATTTTGGGAGATATTGAATTATAAAGTTTTCACGAAACTTTTGGTTATAATTGATCAGACGTCTACAGCCTACGCAAACCGAGCTGAAACACTGCCAGCGGACAGACACTCTGTCGCTTAGAAAATAAAATCGGTACCTCCCAAACAAAGATAGGAGGTTTTCATTTCCTTTTTATTCCTCAGTTGTAATTGATTTTAACAAATGACATCTTATAAAGTGATATTGCTTTTATTCACAAACGTCTAATGAAGTCACTAAAATAAAATATTAGTTTCTCATTAAAGAAGCCCCCAAATTAGTAACAGTATTCGTGTTCATAACATATCAGCTGTGGATAGAACTTTGTTTTGCATTTCTTGTCTTATTAGCATACAAACAATGAATAACTATCACACGTATGGAATTCCAAAAGTTTATGAAGAAATATTGTAATGATCCACACAGTGTTTAATAAGTGTTCCCTCAGTTCATAATAGACGTTTTGAACAAATGTAATCACCTGGTAGGTGGTCAGGAAACAGCTGCATACTTGCAGCATCTCAATAATATGCAGTTGTTTAAAATACATCACTCATATAAGCAAATGCTTTCATAGATCCAAAGACTGCATCATCACTACTAGGTATTCAATTGACTTTCAATGAATCCAAAGACACCAGGCACGATTCGAATATTATAATTATTATCGAAGAATTGTTTCGCACAATGCCTCGAATGTATGTGAAATTCACATAATTCTTGAACTGTTAATGAATTATGAGATTTGATGTGAACATTTAACTGTACATGATTCGCTCATGCAATAGGATGATGATTGTAGTAATTATGCAATTAAATATTTTCCGTGCATTGGAACTGCACACCTAATAGGTAATTATCATCAGTCTCGAACATGTTTTAACAATATTGTTAGTTGAAAATTATACAGCAATTTCATTGAAATTGTAAACGGCTCATACATTGCTAATGGAAGAGCCTGGAGGGTAGTACAAGAAAAATATTTTCATCATCAATTTCCTTCGTCTTCTCTGCAAGTTCAAACACTCAATTTGTGTGAAACATAACCCCTCTTGATTCCACACATCAGTGCTAAACTACCTGTATAACTTAAACTTCGTAATTAAAATAGGTACCATTAAGAATTCCACGGTACATATCGAATTGGACCTACAAAGTACCAAAGAATCACATAAAATATTTTCAACACTCAGAAATACTAGAAGGGGACCGACTATGCTATCACCTGAAATACACTTATATTCTTTTATGTTTGGGACTGGCAACTGTAATTTTTTTCTTTGTTAGGAACAATGAACATAAGAAAAATTTAGAGAATTCAAATACGAACAAAACAAGATTGGTGATGGTAATGGACTGGCCCCAGTAAGACCGTTTCGCAAACCCCGGCATCTTCACTCAACCTATAACAGACACCTGCTCGAACCTCTTCGACATACTTATAAAGGTTCAAATATCTTTCCTTTGTATGGAGTGCACTTTCTCTTATTTAATAGTGGCAGATCCGATGACATCTTTCTGAGCCTGCCATATAACGTATTTGCATACGGATCCTCTTCCTCACCACATTCCGCACATAGTGGGTTTACCTCAACTCCGCTGAGAGTCAGATGCCTTCTGAGGCCGCAGTGGCCGGTAAAAACTCCCACCAAGGGTCGGAGTTCTTACAGACTTAGCTTCAGTAACTCGGCCGTCAGGCTCCGATATCATCGGCTCTGACTGCTTGCAACCGTATTTTCCTCTTCACTCTTTTCCTAATGCATCAACGGCCCTATCATTCGATAGATGAAACTTGTAAATATTCAGCAACTGCCGGTTATATATAGGCGTGTACCATTCGGTATATGGTTTGCACCTTCTCCTTCGCAATGTACCATGGATCAATTTCAGTTGGATTAGATGGCGTTACTCGTTTCGTTGATGATCTTCTGATAACATAGTTGTTTATACACAAAAATGGAGAAAAGTTCTGCACAGACTTCAAGCTTCTGGAATGGAAACACAAAGTTAAATGCGAATGGTTTAGGAAAACTGTAACTCCTTCGTGGCTGGAACTAGCAAGTCAAAGTTGATATCACCGAACACTATTCCTTCTTTTAGGAATACTAACAGGTCATAAAAAAATTACGTAGACACCTGTAACTAATAGGCATGAAAGACAGCCCCACTCGCCGTGTAAAAAAGACGAAGAAAGTTTTTATATTAGGCGTTTGAAAGGTTGAGATTTGAAATCTTTGAAGTTCAAAAGCTCCAACAGGATGAACTGATCGAATTAGAGTGGTCAGATATATTGACCTTCAACAGAAAGTCACGAGATTTCGTATAGAGGAAGACTGGGGAGACAGTGCAGTTATGTGAAGAGCAGGGATTGGAGAAAAGGGTCCATGGAGGCCTATCTTGCCTGGCTGAGGCTACGGCCTCCCCACGAATACTTCTACTACTGAGAAGAATTTGATAAAACTGCGATAATTAATATCCACCAATCCGATAGGTTAGCTCTCTGTCTGTCTTCGGTATTTTTTGTCTTATTTGCATTGATTTCTTCTTCCGAGTTGTTTTTGATATCCACGAAGGTCTCCCTAACTTTCATCAACAATCTCGTTTGTCTACTGGTCGTTCAAAATAACTTGATTATTACGAACAGTAATCAAGTACAAAGCAATTCATCCAAGTTCGCAATGTTGTTAATGTACTTCCTCGTCTATTCTAAACTTTGATTGATGAGCACGTCCACAAGTCTGAATAACGGAATGTTGATGAGAGATCTGGCATGGATACATAATGACTTCTTTGGTCTAGACAAAAGGCCGGTGATTCTATTATTTAGTTAGCGATGTTTTCGGGGTTAAGAAAATAATAAGATAAAAATGATTTCGGTTTGAACTGAGATGAAAGAAATAATGAACACACTACAAAACAATCACTGTGCTATCAGCAAGCAAGCCAAGTTATGATTTTTCTAGAGGCATGGATTATTGTGATATTATAGGTGAAAATTGAATTGAATATTTGTTCTAGAGTAATATTATGTTTGTTTCATGTGATGTTACATGTTTTATTTTCTTTTAATTTTCGTGTTAACTTTTCCCTCTTGTAGTCAGCTTCTTTGGTAATTTTTCCTCTGAACCCAGCGTTAGCAGGTCATGTAATTGGCAAATAATAGTTCTTGCAATATTATTTTGAATTTCCGATTATCATCTTTCTTCGGCTGGTCTTGTCTTTCAAAACTTTTATGTTGGCGAAATCGAACCAATAAGGAAATTCTGTACCACTATCGCAATGACAGTACGACACCAGATAAAAACACACGCAACACTGAGGTTTGTAAGACCATTATTTATTTCTTTATGCAAAAAGAAGGTAAATGCCTACATGGAGATTCTGCAGCTCGGTATGTAGAGCGGAACAACCATATAATTTTCATAACAGTACATGTACTGTTCATATCAACCAACGGTCAGTTCCGAACAAGAATTTTCTGTTTGGTACTTGATGTTGGCACGTGACGAGAATGAGAGGATGTGACACGGATTGGGTGTTCGTTCGTACAGAGAAGAACAAAACTATGGCCGAGTGACAAAGAGCACCGAATTTCGGTTTATCGTATAAACAACTCACTTTTTCAATTTCAAAACTTTTATCAGTACTTTGACTACTTTGGCTACACCACTGAATTCAGGGAATCTCGATATATCACTGACTTATAATTTCACCGAAATCTGTTGATGAATAAAAAAAAATTATGAGATAAAATGACATTTTCCTGAAATTCCATTAACATATTTTTCAAATTTTATTATCTTATGATTTTCTTATTTATGAACAGATTTAGATGAAATGTTAGCCATCAGTGATATATCGTGGACCTTCTGAATACAGTGCTGTATTTCGAATTTTGATAAAATTTCCGAAAATGAATTGGTGGGTTTATTAAAAGGCATACGATTGAAAATTCATTCCCTTATAACTTTTTTATTGATTGACGCATTTCAACCTAATTCACATAAGAACCATTTGAGAATATCGCGAATCCAATGGTGTAGTCAGAATTCTTCAAAAAAAATCTTAAGTAATTTTTTTTAGATTTTTAAAATTTGGTGTCCTAGTAGAATTTTTGAATATCTACCTAACAAAAAAAAATAATCATTTCTATTGCTTGAAAAATGTTTTATAAGGGTGCTTCCATCTTAAATGGGTAACACTGTATCTAGTATTGTGGGAGTGCGAATCACTGTTATTGAGGTATGAGTTTGTGATATTGAAAATATGGGTTGAAAGTTTTTTCGAATAAATTGATGTTACAGTGAGGATCAGTTTTATTTTGAAGACCTGTCTTCATATATTGCTCTCAGAAATTATGGAATGAAAAATGTACAATTCGTCATAACATATGAATGGTCAGATATTTTCATAACTACAAAACATAAAACCAAATCAAGGCAGAACAATTCCTATGAGACTAACCCCTAGAGGAATATGAGCTAGTAATGGCCCAAGTATATTATACTACAAAATAGCAATTCGTTATAATATACATATTTTATGAAACTTGATATTATAATGATGTATAAAAGTATCTGTTGATTCAATGTATCGAAGGCCTTTGAGCAATCTAAGTATTGGCAAAAGCAAAAACCTTGAGTTCATCATACAACATCAGAATAGTTAAAATAGTAGACTACAAGCCCTACATTTCGGGGGGGGGGGGTGGTCATGTGACCCAGCATAAAACTTATTCAGAAAGATGCTGCTATATGAAAAAATAACTTTAGGCACTATGCAATCACTTCTTGGTGGTGCATTTGACTATAATAATAATAATAATAATTTTTCCTAGGAAGATGTGCTTTTTAGACAAAATATTCTTTTACGGCATTTCCCAAATTGGTAGATTATGAAATAATAATCTCCTAGAACCTACTGCTGAACAAAAACAATGAGACCGAAATTCAGAGAAAAAATTGAAATTTTGAAATAAAAAAAAAAACAAATTCTGGCTTCTCACAGAGCTGTGATGAGCATTAACAAAAAGTGCTTCGAGCACAAAGCATTTAGCACTCTTGAAAACTGCTCCAAAACCTCGAGCACTAAGCACTTTCATTTATTAAATGCTCGCGATTACTAAGCAAAAGAAATTTCAATCAGGAAGCACTAAGCACTTCTCAAGCTGTTAGATATGTAAGTTAGTGGAACTTGAACAACATGTGGTCACAAGTAATATCATATCGCGACATGTTTTGCTAAAAAATAGCATTTCAAGAAGTTTTGTATGAACGACTTGGAAGTTAAAAACCTAATTTACTTTTTCTACTCATATGACTATAATTCACAATCTGTATCAAGAGCAAATTTTCAAAAATATCACAATTTTTTAAATAGATCGCTATGGTTGAATTCAGTGGTTAAAAGCCCTCCTGCTGCGACTTCATGTTTTAAGAAGAATCATTTATATGGAAAGGCTCAGTGCTTAGTAATATCAAATAGTGCTCGCGAGCACTTTTCGGTCTAACTAAGCACTAAGCCTTTTGTTTAAATGCTTCGAAGCACTGAACACTGGTGTAAGAAAGTGCTTACGAGCACCAAAGTGCTCTGAGTGCTTTCACGAGCAATAAACAGTGTGGTATGGGGCAGCTCTAGTTTCTTATTTTTTGTGCTTACCAGCGGTAATAAGCTAGTTATAAGCTATACCCAAGACCAAAAATATCATTAAGGAACATGTTCACTGTTCCAATAGAACTAAAATTGTTTTCTGACTATGATTCATCTATACAACAAATAATTTTCTAAATAACGGCACTTACTTTTCCAGTAGAATTGATCTGCAAAAACGTCGCTATCCCTGCTCTCACTCTGTTTTTCACCCCTCGCACAGTCCCCTTAGCACTTCTGATAGTAGCAGCACCGTCGCCCATAATGTCCCTGTAACCCGCGAAAGTTTCGTTCTCCACCACCGAATCAACTTCAGGCACAGCACTATCGTTCACATGTTCATTCATATGGAAATTATAAAACATATCTGTATCAATGATAACGTCCTCCTGTTTTTCTTCTGCCTCTTTCTTCCTCTCTTCGTACGATTTCTCGTCGACTTTTGGAGGTGGGGAGGAAGATTTGGGAACGCGTTTGCGGATGTCTTGGAGGAGCGTCGAGGGGAGGAAGGAAGACTTTGAAGGCGCAGGAGTGGTGGTGAGGGGGGATATTTTTCCGCTGTTCAAGGAGTCACAGCTGATGTTGCTTTCGTTGTCGTCACTGTCGATTTCGGCGCCACTGCTAGAACTGGGTGCTCTTTTGTGAGATCCTGAAAAACAAACCGATGGAAATTTGAGATGGTATATTCTATGGGATGTTTCTTCGATCGTGTGGTAACATTGCTAGATTGCAAACAGTACGGTACGAATACGATCAAATGGACGAAGGGATAAATATTTTGGAGAGCAGTACATTGAAAAAAATATGCAGGTTCTCACGCACTTTTTAGTTGAACAGGAAAGACAAAAAATGCTAGTATTTGATAGCATACTTAGCATTGCATTTTGAATGGAAATATTTGATGAAAAGGAAAGGGAGAGTTTTCTTATATCCGAAATTTAATGTGTGTGATTGATGACTTGTTTATTTTGTGGAAATTCATGATCACTTGATGAAACGAAAGAACACTCTTTTGTCTTATTTCCACTAGATTTTCATTGTTACGACTGGTTTCGGGTTTTATCCCATTATTAAGTATAAAAACTAACTAATACAATTGAACTCTAAGCCTAGTTATATAGGGAGTTTGCAGGTAGGCTGGATGGAGAGGTAATTAAGAGAACAAGGGTGAAACAATATAAATTTAAACCCTGGAGGTGGTGGAAATTACCTGGGTTGTCAAATTTATAAATTCAAAAGTGGAGACCTACACAAATCGAGTTGCAATTTTTCCGTCTGATTTTTTTGCTATTATTTTCCATGGACACGATTTCGGTTCCTAGGGGTTCTCTATTCATATAGTGATCAAGAAGTCACATGCCTAAAATCATTTGAAATTGGATTATGCGACGGTATTATAATTTTTCCGATTTTCAACGAGTTGCTATTTTTTCCTATTTTTCTCTGAAGAGACGCGCGTGCTCACCAGGAGTACTTTTAAAAAATCGGCACCTCACAAAAACGGTTTCGATGAAACATTGTATGCACCATAAAAAAAGTTTCTCCAGAATGTTTTCCAACTCTGCCTAAATAATGAATGCAGATTTCGCACATGAATTATTTAAACTTTTTTTGTTCCATAGCAGGAAGATGATGACACAATTTTAACTATGATAGTGACAACGGAGGCCAGGCTATGGAATATTGAAGAACTCATCAAAATATGTTGATAAATAAGCCGGAGAATTGTTCCAAATTTTTTTTTCGTTAACCAGCTGTCGTTCGCCTGCGAACAGTAGATGTCGAAACATGTTCGAGCCAAGGATTACCGAGGTCTTACCTTTTAACGTGCGATTTCTAGCACTTTCTGAGGCCATCAGAAAAAATTCTGCGGTCTCGGATTTGAACCACGAATGGCAGTCAAAAATGATTTGAAGACGGAGCTCTCAACCGCTCGGCTACCTGATCCTATATGAATGCGAGTAATATGTACTAAAAAAATGTGATTTTTAAATTTCTACCCATTTCAAGGTTGAGTTTGAGAACAGAGAATGCCGACTCTCCGCCTATGTCACCATGATTTTTTTCCCAACTCCTACAGTAGTTGTGTATTCCATTTATTTAGAAACGCTTTATTATATTATTTTTCTATAGAAAAAAACTTGGTTGTTAGTAATCTAGAAATTGGTTGATAGACCTTGTATCTGATCATAGCATTGATCCGTAAATTAGACCTTATAATAAGGATGCCAGGATTCACAAAATAAAAAAAAAATGGCATAGGACCATTTTCCCAATTCAGCTGGCAAGAACATGAAATAGTGTGGAGTAATAAATCGCATAAAAATTAAAAAATTGCAATTTTTATAGAATATTTTCCTATCTTTTTACAAAATTTGAAGTTTTTTGTTTCTGAATGGTTTGACTGCAGTGGAACATTTGTATTTCGATGATAAGGACAAAATTTTCTCATTTTCTCCGCATCACATGACACTGAATTGAATTTTTTTTTTTTTTTCGAGAACCCTCGCTGTTACATTGGTTCGCATCTTACAGTTATAGCAGAATTCCAAGATTATTTTGATGATATGGAAATCTAGAAACCCCATGTTTTCCGATTATGATCAAGATTTGATGATAATCGTGAATTTGAAAATAGTACGTGAAATTAAAGAGGATTATAGTTTATGTGCAAGTGAAACGCTCATGCCGGATTTTCATTGAAACTTGATCATAATCAGGAAATATGATATTTCTAGATTGCCGTATCATCACAATGGCCTTGAAATTCTGATATAACTGGTAGATACGAACCCATGTCACAGTGAGGGTTCTGGCAAAAACCAATTTTTTCAATTTGGTGCCATCTGTTGCGGAGAAAATGCGAAAGTTTTGTCGTTTTCATCGAAATACGAATGTTTCACTATAGAAAAACCAATCAGAAGAAAAAACTTTGATTTTTTTAAAGAGACCGGAAAACATTCAATAAAAGTTGCAATTTTCAACTTTTTTGATTTATTGCTTGAAACTTTGTATGGGAGTATAAAACTTAATTTCAAGAAACTATTTCCAATAACTTTTTCATATTTATTACTATTTGTCAATAATTTGTCTATCAAATTTTGTATACCTATGTCGATATGTAATGTAAAAAAATATGTTTGCTGTGACATCACTGTCCTTTGAAAAAAATAAAATAAAATACCGACCTATGAGGGTAACAGAAACACCATTCTTCTTCTTCACCTGCGCAGGTGGTGGGGTACCATCCAAGTCACTACAAGTACCGGAATCAAGGGTATCACTAGGCGAAACTTGTCCACTGGTCATAACCCCAAAATTGAACCCCCCATAGTAGAAATAGTTGCTGCCCACCTCAGGGCCCCTATCCATATTATTCTTCAGCACCATATCAGACTGATCGCCGTTCAAACTGATACGAATACACGGGGACGTGTCACCAACGACATCTTTATCACCATTTACTGTCGTTTTGGTGGTATTGTCACTGTTCACTAGCGTTTTGGTGGTACTGTCACTGTTCACTAGCGTTTTGGTGGTACCGCGTCCGATCTGGGGACTGATGAGGATCTTGACGACGTGGTTTTTGGCCCCTCGCGCGTCCGACTGGCCGTTCTTAGGAGATTCTGCAGTGGTACCGTTGGATGGTACCGTTGAATATGCGGATTCTTGCTGTGTAGCGGGTCGAAGTTTGTTCTTCGGTGGTACTGGCGGCGGAACTGCGATTGTTTCTTCCATATTGGTGGCTTATCTGAAAATTGAGTCGTATTAGACCTTTCTAATTGGCGAATGTTGTTTCTATTTTGGGTCAGTTGTCGATTTAGTGTTTTTGCGAGCCTGTCTAGGCGGTGATTTGTATATATTATCTAAATGTGCGCGTTTATGTACACAGCACTGTTTTGAAAAATCTCAACGATATATTTGTATCAATAGTTACTGAAATTGGATGTCAAAAAATCAATTTGAATAATGGTTATAAAGATTTTTGAATTGATAAAGTACTTTTAGGCAGTGGCTAATACAGTTATATTAAATCTGTAAATTTAAACGAATGGGAGTATTCATGCAATAATGATAAGAGAAAGAGCCATTGAAATAGTTATTTACATAACAAGTGCGGAAAGTAGTACTTTTCCGCACGCGATGGCAGTTGGCAGATGACAAGCCGTTAAGGGCGGAAAGACATTTTCCGTAAGAGTTAGGTACAATATTTTTCCTACGAGTGTTTTTGTCCATCTTATTTATGAAAAAACAAGGTTTTTAATAAACAAGTTTTCATAATAATGCTACAAAATGACTAATACGACAGAATAGTTACATAGATCATTTAGTTAGTTGTAAATATCCTCATTTTCAAAAATACAAAAATCGTGCGGAAAAGTAAAAATCGTACGGAAAAGTAAAAATCGTGCGGGAAAGTAACTTTTCCGCACGATTTTAAATCGTACGGAAAAGTACAACTTCAAAACAAAAAATCGTGCGGAAAAGTAACTTTTCCGCACTATTTTTAATCGTACGGAAAAGTACAACTTTCAAAACGAAAAATGGTGCGGAAAAGTAACTTTTCCGTACGCTCGTAGAAAAAAGTATTTTAATTTGTCTTTTTGTAAGTCATGACAATTCAGAAACTGAATCTTAGGATGACCATCAGTTCTTAGGGTGACAACGAAATCATTATTCAGAGCATCATTTTATCGTTTTCCTGATGTATGGCATAAGAAGGCATAAAAATATTGGTAGATCAGAAGGCTTTGCGAACAAATTGTAACTTTTTAAATAAATGAAATTGTTAAAAACGATGTTTTTCAAATAGATTTTTATTCAGTCACAACTTGACAAATCCGTAAATAACACAGTTGAATGTACTTCAAAATTCAGTTCAACTTATCTTAAACAGTTTCTATCTGAAGCATCAATATATTAGTTTTTTTCTGACGAATTTTAATTTGGCATTCTCGTTAATGTGAGTAGAAAGTTGTTTTCGTCTTTTAGTGTTCGGTTTCATTGTTGGCTTTTCTTTGACTTTGGGAAATAGATTATGTTGCTAAAGCAATAATAATTATGGAATTATGGGAATAATTCAAATTCTTGAATTTTTCACTGAATTCTACAAGTGTTTATTATCATAATAAATTGTTCTCAATTATTATTAATGTTTAATAGCATTTTGTCAAAACAGTAGACGTCTAACAGGACAGAACGAAACCAAAAAAATGGATCTTGACTTGCTACACAACATTGGCGCAGCCAGGGAGGGGGTGGCTTTGGGGCCACAGCTCCCCCCCCCCAAGCCACCAAATTACTGCGTTATTCGTAACATCCGGCTGGTAAATGATAAATTATATGTTCAGCCCCCCCTCTAAACTGAAATCCTGGCTGCGCCACTGTATTATGGATCTTGTTATTATATGGTAATATTTTATAAAATTTATTAACTTTTCATGTATACATTCATGATATTTCAAAGACAGAAGCAATGCTTTCTCGAAAAAGGCAAGATATCACCAGACATCAAAAATTGGTTTAGAAATTCCTCAAACAGATGAAGAAGCAAATCTCAAAAGAAGAGTTCATAAAGAGTTTGTTATTTCGATATAACAAGTGAACAAAATGAGAATCTACCACTCTAATGATGTTGCGTTAATATACAGTGAGTTTAAAAAATTTGCACCATTCGGGAAAATTGTTCAATATCAATTTGTTAATTTTTAAATTTCCAAACAGTGTACAGGGGAGAACAAAACAAAGAATTTTGATCAGGTCTAACTACCCTGCACAGCAAGGCCGCAGCTTTGTTGGGAATGCACGCTATTTCTGGACAAGATGTTACTGGAGTTTTCAATGGCAAAGCCAACACGTATTTTTGAAAAGATTCTTAGATGCAGATGATGATGTGTTGAAAGCTTTGGCATCACCAGTGGCGCAGCCAGGATTTCTGTTTGGGGGGACTGAACATACAATTCATCAGTAACCAGGGCTCTTCTTTTCGTCAGCCAGATGTTATGAATAACACCTACAAGCGAATTGTTGGGACACGAACGATAACATCATTTTGTAGAAAATTTTTTTGGCTTCCTTTCTACATACCTATATATTTAACGAATGTGTCTCGTTATGGTCGCAAAATACGAAAAATGTAAAAGGTGCGCTAGGATCCGCCATCGTAACACATAAAACCACCAACGAAAAATACCTCCGAAAATTCTAGGATTTTTTCAAATATTTTTGCCGTATTCTACGCCATCAGTTCAGTATGACACAGTATTCGAAAAATGAAAAATGATAAATATTAAAATCGATCCAACTCAAAGTGCACACGTTCGTAAAAACGCCCACCAAATCTATGTTTGACTAGCAATCGATTTCAATTCCGGTCAGCGTATAGAAAAAAAATTGAATTTAACGAATATAACATAAAAAAATTTGAAAAATTTTTGGCGGGAAAATGGAACCTGCAACCTCTAGATAACATTTTTATCCGGCGACCGAATCGAGATAGAGCAATTCTGCGAACGCCAGTCGATTCAGCATGCCGAAATTAGTATATGCTGTGATTTTCAAAGCGATCGGCACAAAATGAATTTTCAGCCGAAAAAACATGTTTCATGCCGTTTTCGCATTAACTGTTTCAGTAAATTTCAACAAATAGGGTATCATTGAAAAAATAATTTTATGCCCGTTCAAATGATATATCACTCGACCCTACGTTCCATTTAAACACCCCCTCGCTAGGGGGTTGAAGACACAAGTTGCAAAATATATCTAAAATGTGTCCCCCTCAAAGGCACACTTCACATGTCCGAGTATATTTACTATGAATTCCAAAAAAAGGAAAAAAGCTAGGTGCATACTTTTCGTTGGACCACTCTGTATAATATTGTATACAGTTTCGGAAAGTTTTCACCTGGGGTATGGAGGTTTTATGACAGCGTAAAGAATATCTTGCTAAATGTTGAGAGAGTATTACAATTTCTCCTCTACTTGCTCGAGGAAGGGATATCGACGTGAGCTGTTAATTCGTCGGGCGAGGCAACAGGAGTAGCGCGCAGTAGTGCGTCACTCTTATTTATGTGGTATTATTATATCATTGCGTTCCTTGTTGCTCGCGCAGATTTCTGTCTATACCACAGATGAAAAGTTTCCAATACTGTATACGCTGAACAATTCTGGGAACAACGCAAACGTTCCGTTTATTTTGAAAAGGAGAACAATCTCCATGAAAATTGAAAAATGAAAAATGTGATTCATTTGTAATATCTACCAGAAAACTACTACTTCCCCGGCACAACAGATTTTATGAATGTCCTATTCATATTTTTGTTCTGTTCGTTGAAATCGAATACGTCCATTCGCAGTTCTGTTTGCCGTTAGGTTCGTTGTTCTGTTTGTTGTTTGGCGTAATGTTCAGGTCTGTACGAAGCTTCACAGAAATATATTTATAAAACAAAGATCAATAAGTTTTACTTGCCTGGTCATATCCGACTGAAGAAAATAAAAAGAAACTTGCAAGTTCACCCATTGGCAATGCCCGTTTCAAGAAACGTGAATCTACTCCGCACAATAAGCATTTTTTAATGCGAATATAATGATAGCGATTATTTAAATTTTTACAATATATTAGAAAGGTTTAACTAAAGGTCACATGCATCAGTAATTTTGTAATGGAATGCGAGAGAAAATACGCTGCTCAGGTGGATATATAACAAAATAACGAATGAACTGAACCGAAAGGTCTATCCACAAGGTCGTCGATAATGTGGATTATAACGAAGGTCTACACATTCCTTGAGTTATCAAAGTATTCGATAATGTGTCATTAATTGAAAAACAAAACACTAACTACACGGAACAATTTTAACGAATAATTGAAAAAGGCCAGCTAGAGTATAGAAATAATGTTTTTACTACAACTATAATTTATGATTCGACCAAAGTTCGAAATATTTGCCGCGGAGGGTTTTAAGTAAATTAATCATTTTACTAGGTTAGGTTAGGTTTAAATGTGAGTGAGCCCATATCAGGCCCTCCACTGCGGCCAATGGCCTATTGTGGCTCACCCTATGGTTATAGTTCTCCCAGTATATCCAATCTCTTAACGAGTAACATATTGGGAGAACAGTTTACCAGATCTTCTGGCCTTACTTTTGTATTGCCAAATATTGAAAATCTGGTTCTGGCTGCTGCAGGGCATGTGCACAGGATGTGTTTAGCCGTTTCATCATCCTCCATGCATAGACGGCACTCTGCATCCTGTGCAAGTCCGATTTTATGCATGTGGTGTTTGAGTTTGCAGTGGCCAGTGAGCAAACCTACTATAACTCTGAGATGTGCTCTACTGAGTTCTAGAAGTTTGTCAGAGTCCTGTTTTTTCCTTGTACAAGCAATAAATGCTTTGGAATGGGCTAGTCCTGGTAGACTGAGCCAATACTCAAGTCTTTTATTGTCTGCCCAGGCGGTTGTAGCATTCTTGGCAGTGCTATATGCTAAACCGATGACCGGTTCTGGCCCAGTGAACGTTGTTTCGGCCCCCCCTTTTGCTAGGGAGTCCGATATTTCGTTTCCTTCTAGGCCCGTGTGACCCGGTATCCAAACTAGGGTAACGTTGTTGCCTTGTGCTAGTCTGTTCAAGGTGTCTCTGCAGTTCCATACTGCTCTGGATTTAAAGCAGTTGGATTCAAGCGCTTTCAATGCTGCTTGACTATCTGAAAATATTTTTATTGTTTTTCGTGTGAGGTGTCGGTTTTCCAGCTCCCTTGCACACATTTCAATGGCATATATACCTCTGCCTGGAATATCGTAGCTTATTTACCCAAACTGAATGAGCGTTTCACTACTGGGTTCATACCATATATTCCGGCTCCGACAAATTCCAAAGTTTTGGAACCATCGGTGAACCACCTTTCATTTGCCCTACATAAGTCAGTTTCATTCCGAACCCAGTCTTCTCTTTCAGGGAAGACCACGGTGTAGGGCATGTTGAGGTTAATGGTTTTAGGCATGATGTCTGAGGGCATTCCCAGAATGTTGTGAGCTATTATGCCTTCCAGCATGCTGTTGCCTCTCATGACACCATTTCTACTAAGTCGGAAGTCTAATAGCAAAGTACTTCTACAGTTTGGGAGATTTCTAGTCTTTCTATCTCTATACATGTATATATGCTTGTATACGTGTGTATATATGTAAAAATATATGTGTATATATAGTATATATCCCGTTTTATATTAGGACATTTTAAAACTCTTTTGTTATTGTGAATGTATTTGTTAATTTTTCTACCCTTTCATGTTTTTTTTTTTTTGTTTTATTGTATACTTTATTATTTTATATATATATATACAAATAGTTTTAGACATGACATACTTTGTTTTGCATTTTAGATAATTATCAATAATAATAATGAATTATTTGAAACGAATCAAGTTTTATGGTTCCTAGGCGCTCTGTTCCTACGCGCTTTCCATATATCGTCGGCTTATTGTATGTTCATTATTCATAGTATTCAAAATGTATTATCTTTCAGAACCAATATGATAACATACGTGTTAATGACTTCTGTAGTAGATAGAGGTGTAATCGTAAGAAGTATTTAGTGACTTATTTTATAAATTTTTGTCAGTTAATGACTTCTTGCACTAAGTCGACGATATATTTCCTATCAAGATCACTTATTTTTCAACAGTATACAAAATTGCTGTACACAAATAATATTTTCAATGAATCAACACTCCGAAATACACTGACTAGGTAAAAATATTTGAAGAATTCCTCACGAGAGAGAAAGAAAATTATAATTAGCAGTTCCGCCCAAATAGCTTGGCAAATATATGTAAAATTCCAAATGTTAACTCAAAACCAATTTCACTTCTTCAGTCTGAGAATTGATGACACATCATTTTCAAATCATCTCATTTCCTCTTTCTCAACCATTCATCAAGCAAGAATGAAATAGAAAGTATAACGACCTTGGGCTGCACCCTTGCGGATTTGGGCAAGTTACACCTCATTTTCTGACTAATTTATTATTTGCATAGATTTGTCTATATGAGAGACACAAAAATTTGATGTTGCTATCTCCATTCAGATGAATCGCTCACCGTATTTTAAGGTGGAGTTTTATCAAATTTACTTCCATTATCAATGGAGGTGTCCTTCCTGGTTCGTTTTTTGTGATATAATCACACCGTACCTACTTATTCAGACTTTTTTTTTGAGTCTCATATCATTAACTCGCCGGAAATTTCATTGAAAAAAAAAACAAAACATTGTTTGATGTTGATGCAAATGCAAATTTTGTTTTTTTTCTTGTTTTCAGTTATTCAAGTGGAACGGCCTCAAACATAATGTTGAATAATACCTGTGAAAACGTGTTAGGACATACAGTGTGACCCATTTAAGATGGAAGCACCCTTCTAAAACTTACATTTTTCAACCGATTGGAATGATTTTTTTTTTCGTTAGGTAGACATTCAGAAAGTCCACCAGGACACTAAATTTCATAATTAAATCTTCATATTCTTGGCCAACTCATCTTATTTTTCAAAGTAAAAAATAAAAAAAAAATTATAAAAAATCTGACTACACACACATTTTCGAATGGTTCATATGTAAATTATGTTGAAATGCGTCAATCAAAAAAAAAGTTATAAGGGAATGAAATTTGAAATATATGCCGTTTAATCAACCCACCAATTCAATTTCAGAAATTTTATCGTTATTCGAATACACCACTGTATTCGGGAGGTCTCAATATATCACTGATCAAATTTTCATCGAGATCTGTTCATAAATAAAAAAATCATAAGATAATAAAATTTAAAATAAGAAGAAGAAGAAATATGTAAATGGAATTTCACAAAAATGTCATTTTATCTCATAATTTTTATTTATCAACAAATTTCAATGAAATACGCAAGGTATTGTACACATTTTACAAATTTTTGTTGAGGTTCGACCCCAACTGAAAGTTATTTTCTCTTTTTATATTTTATAATTTTATTGTTTTCAATATTAGAAACAACTATTAGAACTACTAAAGCTTTTCTTTTATTTATTACTTACTTTTTTAGTGAATTTCATTAGAAAAAATATTGTCTTGAACACAAATTTGAATTTTTTATATAAGAAAATTCTAATATGTTATTCTGTTGAAGGTGTTGATGATGAAGAAAATACATCAAAAGTATACAGTTTTAGCCAGTTCTTTACGGCTATAGGGGGTAAATGAAAGAACAAATGATATAAAATTCATAATATATAATTATGAATAATGAACAGTGAGGACCAAAAGTCCGTCGCCATCTCCGTAACTTCTATGTTTTACATAACAAAAAAATGTTGAATCATAAGTTGTAGAGTTTCATTGGATCTCTATAACGGTTTAAGTTTCATTTATACAGGGGTGCCTCAAAAAAGCGAAGCGACTTAGAAGTTATTTTTTTAATAGGAAACTCTGTATATCATTGTATGATCGCTTAGGGATGATCAAAAGGAATCCAACAATGCCAAGTTTGATGCTGTTATCTCCATAGACTTGGAAGATATCGCCTGTTATTTCATCCATAAGCCCAATATGGGAGAGAGAAACTTTTTCTGTCAATGAATTCTCTCTCACACTCACTGAGCTTATGGATGAAAGAAATGGCGATATCTCCATAGTTTTTGGATGTAACAGCACCAAACTTGGTGTTTTTGGATTTGTTATGATCATCCCTAAACGATCATGCAATGATATACCGGGTGTTCTATTTGAAAATAAACTTTCAAGTCACTGCGCTTTTTTGAGACACTGTATAAATGAAACATGAACCATTGAAGAGACAAAATGAAACCCTACAACTTTAGTGATCAATATTTTTGTGTAATATCTAAAATAAAGAAGTTACGGGGGGTGACGGACTTTTGGTCCTCACTGTATATTATTATTGAAGAGAGACTATAATGATTTATGAATGAAACTATTCCTTCACTTTAGAAGAAAACCCGAATTTAAAATGAATGTTTTTGGGTCTTCGATGAAGTAACATTATTTGACCAAAGTTTTGTGACCACCAGAATTATGTAAAGTCGACGCTTTGAGGACGTCCAGATTTCGCACATTGGTACGTCATCTCCAGTAAAACCATTTTGGGTGCTATATAACTAAACTGAACTGTGGGAGAATGTATCAAAAACGTTAAATTTATGAGTGCAAGACCCAAAATGGACATACTAGGAATATACGAAGGCGCGGAATCTGGACGTACCCAAAAAGTGTATGGGACGTAAACTGTGCCTAATTTTTTACGCCCCAGTATATGCAATATGTCTTGGTCAAATATTCTCAGTACGTTTTGGGGACGTATTTGTACGAAAGCGTAGAGGGGACATGAGAGGGGACATGAGACATTTTTTTTCGAGTTGCAACTCGAAAAAAATATCCCGCTCTACGCCTTCGTATATTCTGCTACATTGGTAGGGAACAATAAAGTTTGGCTAGACTAATGATAGTCAGCTCGTTTCGCACGCACGTATTTCCCGCACTGCATTTCTTCTGTTTTCTGAATGTTATCATATCCAAAAGTACCACGTTTCGTTTTGATTTGAATGTAGTGGGGAGACCAATAATAGCTTGAGAGACGTTCAGGAGGAGCACTACTCAGAATTGATAGTCCACAGTGGATCGCCTAGTATAAAAACCGAATTAAAATTGCCCAATATCATTAAAATACCGAGGAGAAAGCAGAGCAAACTTGTTTCTGTGTCACCCGTACTGTACACCAAACAAACATGCCTCTTTGATTTTCATTCGCGATTTCGAATGCAATCACAACACTGATGTCCTTCTTCGTACATGAGTCGCAGAAAAACTGTCGTTCGCTCACCTTTGAACTCTTCGAAGTATCCAAGCTTTAATCCACGAAACACATGATCACAAAACCCAATCGCGGCACAGGCGATCAAACAACACCACCGTCCATCTGCAGAGCGCGCAGCGTCGAAAAAAATCCTTCAGACAAACTGTGCGGCGCTGGAACGGTCGCGAAGCCGTCTTAACGTTAACGGAGAGTCTACAAGAACCGTTGAGAGACCGAGTCGCGAAGGTTGACTGGTTGAGGTGGAAGAATGTGCAGTCGGTGGCCCACTTGGCTTGGGACCACCAGAAGGTAGGCTTTCTAGAGACGACGACGTAGCGTTGCAAGTGTCTCACACTCTCTCTAATGGGTCGTCGGAACGTGTTCGGTGTAACCTGGATTCGAAATCTGATGCGTTTGTGCTTCTTATATCATCGGCTTATCTCTCCGAATCAGGTGTTTTGTATAGAGAGGATGATAATTATGGATTTGAAGATTTTTCATTAGCGATAACTTTACTTATGGAATAGTCTGAGCTATTCCCAATTTCCATCTGAGTATTAGCTAATTCAGAGGTACTAAGTCAAAACTCTGATTCCTCATCTCAAAATTAGTTGATTCTGAGATACCGAGATAGGTCAGAATTCTAACTTGGTATCCCAAAGTCAGCTAATTGTGTGATATACCGGGTGTCCACGGAAGGTGGCTTGCCCCTATAACTTTTTTGTTTTTGGAGAATTTGAAATAAAATTTGGAGGATATAAATAATACATAAAACTGCATTTTTTGACAAGTGACTTATTAGCTTGAAAATCAAAAGTTTCTCACTTCCAGTGAGACCAAAAGTTGCAAGAATCTGAGTCACTTGTAAAAAAATGCAGTTTTATGTCTCATACAGATCCTCCAAATTTCATTTCAATATCTGAAAACCAAAAATGTTAAAGGGGCGAGCCACTTTCCGTGGACACCCGGTATAATCGGAGTTATGACCCAGTGTCTCATAGTTATCTATTTTAGAGTTACTAAGTCACTATTCCGACTCATTATCTCAGAATTAGCCAATTCAGTGAAACAAAATTCTGAAAAATGGTCTCGAAATTAACTAATTTTGAGATACTTATTCGGAATTCTGACGGTATCTGAGCATTTTCGGAAGAGCTTATTCTGAAATGAGTCAAAATTCTAACTTCTGACATCTCGTAATTACCTAATTCTGACTGAGCATATCAAAATTAGCTGATTTTGAGATATTGATTTGTAAATCTGACACAATATCTCGGAATTAGCCAATTATGAGATACTTAGTCAGAATTCAGAATTGATATCTCTTAATGAGCTGATTCTGAGAAACTTAGTCAGAATTTTGGAATATTATCTCAGAATCAGTTGATGAATCAGCCTCTTAAAATTGGCTAAGTCTGAAACACTAATTCGAAATTTTAACTTGATACCTCAAAATCAGCTAATCGTGCGATACTGAGGAGGAATTCCGAACTACTATATTGAAATTGCCTATTTCTGAGATACTCATTCTGGACTGATTTGATATTTCGGAATCAGCTTGTTATCAGATACCGAGTTAGAATTCTGACTTCCGTATCTCGGAATCAGCTAATAAGTCCGAATTTTCACTTATTATCTCAGAATTAGCTGATTCTGATTCAGTAAGACGGAATTCTGACTCGGCAGCTCTGAATTAATTAATTCTGAGTGACTCATTTGGAATTCTGAGTTGGTATCTCAGAGTTTGCCAAAGATAATTAGTGGGATTTGTTACCTATATAGCATTTCGGAATTAGAAAATTCCATGATAATAAATCGGAAATTTATCTCAGCATTCTCGGAATTGGATAATTTTATTAATGTAAAATGCATTATATAATCTAATCTTTCACAAAACACCTTATACAGTCGGTAACTTGGCAATTATCCAACAGAAAACAACCACTGCCCTTTACGACCGGTGAATTATATCTGCCTAATACTTCGTTAGTTTTCTACAAGAACAATTTTGTTTTTCAAATTTGTAGCTGAATTCTTTTTGTTCGATTTAAATGGGGACCACCTGAGTACCAGTTTCCTGGTACTTGCCAATAATCAGCGAAGGCTCGTTAGGGGAACTAGACTTCACAAACATCAATTTATTTTATCATCACGAATTCGTCAGATTCAATTTCTGATGGTAATGTGTTCGGTCTTCCAAGAATTTCCGTTCATTTGGTAACTTCCTGCAAGTTTTGAGAAATTTCGTCAGACAATTTCCAGAATAATTTTTACAGTATTATTTGAAACCTCATCTACAAACTTGATATAACGCTAAGCGTGTTGGTACGTATATCCATATCAAATAATTGAGATAAACTCTCAATACGCCTGTTATCGAACAGAAAATCTTCTAGATTATGTGTACTCACGCGTCTATTTATATCTCATTGGTTTTTATGGCAACACATTCACATTCACATTGTCTTGTTTCTAATACGTGCAATGTCAGTGTGTCAAAAAGAAAGGAAAAAAATCAAAGACAAGGTGCCCAAAGTTATTAAATAGAGCTTGTAAAATGCTATGATGTTCAAAGTAACTTGTAGAAGTTTCCAAAGACTTGACTGGCAGTTCATGGACAGCAACATCTCTAACCTTCTGTTTGTGTATGTTGTCAGTATTTCTGATAAAGCATGGTTATAACATGGTCTGTTTCTTTGAAATTTTGAGCTATCTATCAATCAGAACGCCATCTAACTATTAAGTATAAAATACATTAACTCAGCTATGTTCAGTTTAAAATTATGAAAATAAATTCATTATCTGTGATCCCCAGAATCTACAACTACCATAATCACAAAACTCTTCGGAGCCATCTTGGAACCGCCATTTTTGATTCATAAAGGAAAAATCTGAAAGTGAAAATTCGCATTTTCATTCAGATAGTTGATTTTCTTAATTATCTCTAGTTTTCATTGAAAATTCATTGAAAAAATGTCACTCACAGAAATCGTTCATTTCATTGAACCTAGGTTCGCTTCTCTCGCATTTGATCCCCAATTAATTTTTGTCGACGAAAATCTATTTCGCTTTGCCAAGCTCATCAGGGAGATTGAAAGTATTGGAAAGCAGGCATACATATCAAGGATGGAAATGATGGAAATATTTCTTCTTGAAAGTTATTTTTGACATAAACCTGTCATGGGCATTACATTTTGATTTTTGTTAGAAAGGTATGAATGGATATTCATACAATCTGTTGTGGAATCACCTGCGGCTGAAAGACAAAACTTTAGTCGCTATGAATACCTCTCAAGAGGTTATCTTGAACGATGAAAAATAGCGACTAAAGTTTGTCTTTCAGCCGCAGATGATTCCACAACAGAATTTAAGAATATCCTATTCATATTTTCGAACAAAAGGCAATATTCAAACATGTTTTTTTCTCTATGACAAAAATTCCATAATGCATTGGCACCGGAATAATTAGGAACATCTGAAAATTTTCGAGTTAATAGAAGGACTAGAAGTGGGTCAAAAATCACTTTCAAGATTTGACCTATATACTTATACCAACAAGGCGAGTTGATATAAAAGCTTGTAAAAATGGAATTCAGTCAAAAAAGCTTTCCACAGCTTTTCCCAAAACATTTTCTCTATCAGCTGTTTAATTTTCCCAAAAATCTATATAGAAGTTTTATGTTCTATTTTGTCGCAAACATTGTTTGGAGTAGGTACAATCAAATTTTCAGAATAGTATATGACTCTTTTATCCAAAAACGTCTGTGATCAACTCTGAGTAAGCCTGCAATACTTTATCATTTAAGAGATCATCAACTTCAATTTCAACTGTCACAACACAATCAGTGGATTCCAGAGATTGAATCCATTTCGTGTATGTTTTTTTTTCATCCATTTTCGATTTCTAGTCGATAAACAAATTGCCAAAATTGATTGGATTGACCTTGGCATCGATTCATGAAAATAATCATGGATCTCGCTAGATTGGTTTAGAAACATCAATAGGCAGCTTTCGTTCGTTAGACATAGTTTTATTGATTGCTTATGATAATAATATACTCTAATATATGTATTCATCAATATTATTAATGAATGTATTTCGAAATGATTATGTATGGATCTGGGACAAGAATCAGTGTGAAGAAGATAGAAGTAGGATGAATTTTTGGATCAAAATATGTCTTTCAGGATGCTCCTTATTATCATGTTGAATATCCTCGCATTTACCTCATAAAAAAAAAGAGTATTAACGAGATTAAAATTTTGTGTATGATATTGGTCATGAAACTCTGATCAAAAGTTGCAATTGGGCGAACTATACTTGTTACGGCTTCGAAATTTCAAGTTTATAGTTATTTCACAACATTCGAAAACTTTCTTGCTATACAATCTATTGGAAATTTCCAAAAACGATAAATTAACTCTGTTTTGAGATTTTTTTACTTGAGGAAGCTACTGTGAAAGCGAAACATATCGTGGTTGAATGAAAGTTTGTGAAGATCAAATCGTCTTTTGTCTATACAATTACTATAGATCTTCATCAAGTAACCGAATCAATCAGAAATTTGATATTGATATTAATAAGAATTAGAATGTTTCTGGTAGTACCTATCTTCTGTTCGAATTTCAATATTTAATACAAATAAGAACTATAATGTACGAAATTTTGTTCTACAAAGAAATATAATAAATAAATTAGTCTAGGAGACGGAATACAGGTCGACCTTAACCCATATTAACCGGATGAAACATACTTTTTATGGAATTTCATTGATAAACGAATACATCTATTATCACTTTGATGAAACGAAAGAACACTCTTTTGTCTTATTTCCACTACATTTTTATTGTTACGACCGGTTTCGGGTTTTATCCCATTATCAAGTATAAAAACTAACTAATACAATTGAACTCTAAGCCTAGTTATATAGGGAGTTTGCAGGTAGGCTGGATGGAGAGGTAATTAAGAGAACAAGGGTGAAACAATATAAACTTAAACCCTGGAGGTGATGGAAATTACCTGGGTTGTCAAATTTATAAATTCAAAAGTGGAGACCTAAACAAATCGAATTGCTCGCTGACGGTTCTAAATTTCTGGTTTTTAATTGATTTATTAATTTCCATGGCTTCCAACAGATTCATTGTCTTCCTTTTATTACATGTGTGTAGAATTTTGAGGTTATCTTTACTTATCTTGTGTTTGGATTCTTGTAGATGTTCGTACATTGCTGATTTTTTGTCTAAACCGACGTGTTCACGGAACCTTACGTCAAAATTTCTACCGGTTTGGCCTGTATATACTGCAGAGCATTCCCCGCATTTTAATCTATATATCCCTGATTTTTTCATTCTGTCTCGTATAGGTTTTGCATTGAATAGAATTCTGCCTAAATTATTATTACTTATAAAAGCTGTTGTTATTTTGAATTTAGAAAAATAATTTTGAATGTTTTCTGAAAGTTTACCTGAGTAAGTATATATATTTACGTGTATAACGTTCTTCAATATTTGGGTATAGTTCATTCTTAATCGTTTTTTGAGTTTTACTTGATATTAATTTCTCTATTAAAGAAACTGGTACTTGGTTCTTTACCGCAATTTGTTTAATGATGTTTAGTTCATCCTGGAAATTCTTATCAGGTAAAGGGATCGCGAAAGCTCTGTGTATCACAAAAGAGTGTTCTTTCGTTTCATCAAAGTGATCATGAATTTCCACAAAATAAACAAGTCATCAATCACACAAAAAAAAAAACATCTATTATCGATTTGTCAGAAATTTTCAATCTCCATAAAAATTGGTCAAAATTTCAAATTTCCAAACAGTGTACAGGGGAGAACAAAAAATAAAAATTTTGATCAGATGTGAACTACCCCTTATTTTTGACCACAAAATTTAATTCACATAATTCACAGAGGCTGTTAAGAATTGACAACAATATTCAAATTTTCTGACAAATAGATAATAAAAAAGGTTTCCATGTTGTGGCAAATTTCTTAAACTCACTGTTTATAGCCTGGACTTCCTTTTTATTAGGCAAGCCATTATAGGTGTATTTGTCTATTTATGAAACCGGTAAACAGATGGGTGGAGGTCGACCTCTCTTCGTCTCCAAGTAAGCAGTAGACTTGTAGAAGTTTCTTTTTGTTCTTGTTTTCCTTGTCCATAGACGCCCATGTATGTCATTGATATTTTTAGGAGGAATGTTCTGTCTGTAGTTTGGAACAATCAGACATCCAACTTCTTATACTCCCCCAGGATTTTTTTACACCACATGGACGGTTGATAATTGTGACCTTGGAGGAACTGCAGTCAAGAAAACTACTGTGCTTCTCAACTAAGGTACTTTTTAACAACCAATTGAGTTTCAGCTCTAGCAAAGCAGATCAACCATCACTCAAATAAAAGAAACTAAATTCCAAAAACTTTAATCTTGTTTCTAAATAAAAAAATCTACTAGAAGGTGCCCATTGATCTCTATTTCCTACTTCTTATCATAAGTGTTCTGTCCTTTGTACCCTCCCACGTATCCGGAATCATCAGCCTGATCGTCTCTTCCCTCCTTTCCTTTTCCATGTCCGCTCTCATCGAACCTTTCCTTGTGGCTCCCTGTATATTTGGAGGTATCGGTCAGTCTGTCGACTCCTCCAGTTTTGACTGCTTGCGTCGCCTTGTTGGTACCGGGTAGGCCGCATTCTTGGAGTTTATCTTTGATGTTACCGACAGGGATGTTTTTCTGGTTGGCCAGGTCTTCTAAGAAGTTGAGGAAGTCTGTGTACACGATCGTTTTGGACTTGAATTTGTTGAAGGTGATGCCTGTGTCTGTGGTTGTTATTTTTTTGTCGATCACACCTGAAAATATATTAAAAAAATTAGACTTACAACTGATGCTTCATCATGAGTTTATTGTATATTAGATGTACCCTGCGCTTTCACACAACATTCGATTCAAAAGATACCAGATTATTTATAAATAATTAGTGGACTTCGGCATGG
Organism: Chrysolina haemoptera; assembly: GCA_958298965.1. NCBI lineage: Eukaryota > Metazoa > Arthropoda > Insecta > Coleoptera > Chrysomelidae > Chrysolina > Chrysolina haemoptera. The sequence continues at coordinate 53,203,806 of OY282585.1, read as the reverse complement.
ATAATATTTTCAGTATTAGTAAGTATATAAGTACTGGATTTCGCCGAAAGCTGTTTTGGGACTAAAAAAATATTGTCTATGCCGAAGTAGATGCTAAATTATTTATGAATGATGCTATTTTATGAGGTGCCGTTCGGGTAAAAAGTGTTTCTGCAAATATAAATAATTTCTGTCAATATATTTATTAATTGTATATTATTTTGTGTGCCGATATATTTATCAAACACAATATATTTACATTTCAAGTGTTACTGATATACAGAAAAATCTTATGTCGTCAAGAGATGGCGCAATCGACGCGATTTGTGACACGTTCGAGCATATGGCAACCTGGGAACGAAGCAAAGTCATTAGTACAGATATTGCCGAATAGATGGCGGCAGTATAATATTTCAGATTGGGTCATTTAATCCTAGAGGGCCTTCGTTTGACCCACACATAGGGTCACTGAATTTAGAAGGCCGTGCCATGGACAAAGAGCGCCGTGCCGTTCAATTAAATGTCCAGTTATAAAGTAGAAAACTACACAATAACAAAACTGCATGTGCTACTGCTATCTGTTATCCACTTTATGTAGTAATGACTGCCTTGTTGCCATGTTGCCAAATGCTCGAGCTTGGACAAATCGCGTCGGTTGCGCCATCTCTTGACGACATAAAATAGATCGAATTTATAAATATATTGGAATTAACGTTTTTATATATTTGAAATGCTTGATAAGTAGATATATTGTGTTTTATCGAAAATAAATATATCGGAAAGCAACATATTTGCTACAACTAATAAATATATTGACACAAAATTAAATATATTTGCAAAATTACTTTTTACCCGAACGGCGCCTCATACTATTTCTTTTAAAATGAATTAAAAGTTATTGAAAACTTGAGGTGCTACTCTTTGGGATTATTTTCCAATATACAAGGTGGACCATGAATCCAAGGCCCAATATTTGGTATATTTTTCAAAATGTGAAAAAGTACAGTTAGGACATTTTAGGAACAGTTTATATTTTGATAACGAATGATTAAAATGTTGTAAGTTTTGGCAAGTTAGAGTATATTCTCAACGATATCCAAACTTGACTGTTACAAAAATATAGCAGAGATTCGATAATGGTTGTTCAGTCAATTATCTGAAACATAAGAAACTAGCTTCTTTTTTTACTGAAGATAACGAGATAATGTTTCTGAAGAGAATAGAAATTCATTTCAAGAAATGAGTTAAAATGGAATTTAAAGGCGAAAAAATTTCATTCGTTTCATATTTAATTATACCAGGAACTTCTACAACCGGATTTCAATCGTTGAATAGCAAAAGGTAGATGATTTGTTAGTTTTTTGTTAAAATTTTATAAAATTTGTTAAAACTTGATTTTTGTTCTAAAATGTGAACAGAATGTTCATAAAATCAGTAGTACAATTATCTGCGGCTGAAAGACAAACTTCAGTCGCTATTTTCCATCGTTCAAAATAACCTCTTGGGAGGTATTCATGTTGAAAAGGGGGAACATTCTCCATTAAAATTGAAAATTGATGAAGGCCGAAGAACAGGCGTGCATGGAGCATAAACAAGTGCGCATGCGGAACTGCGGGATCAAAAGTATGGTACGGCTAGACGCTTTTACCTACTAACCCAATCTAACCTAACCTAAGATGCAAATATTTGTAGGTGCTCGCTGCGCTCGCCGTCCAATTTAAAACATTTTCGCCAAAAAAAAAAAGGTTGCCACAGATGTTTCCGCGGAAAAAAATCGATTGGTACAATAATTTTATCATGTTTTACAGAGTCTGTGCAAATTTCGTGGATATCGGTGAGGTGTCCACATTCGCAAGTTTTACCGAAATTTTACCCATATATATATATATATGAGATTTGGCATCGTTGCTTTCTGAAAATAATTAATTGTGACATTTCACATAACGTTATCCATATCTGTCATTAGTCATTACTTACTGTCAATAAAATAAATCAATAACCGCGTTCGGTATTTACGTCGGACTGATGTTGTGTTATGTTAACTCAAATCTTAAATTTTCAATACAAGTTGGAAATACTGCAAACTGTGTCAAAAATGCAAGAATCAATGTGTCATGATTGTGGTGATATGAAGCAAAGGCGAATTGGTTGCTTTTTCGTGGAAGAAATTTGATCTTGAAAATACCCTCTTTCTGACATTTTATGGGTCATAAATCATCAAGTAAGTGAGAGCGAGGCTTTTGGACTTCAGATTTGTGTTTAGGGACCTCGTAAGAACCCCCAAAAAAATTTCGTCAGAATCGGGGCTACTACCCTAAACTGCAATTTCACTCAATTCCAAAAAAACTACAATTCCAGTGGATTTCAATTGAAAATTAGGTAATATTGCTGTTGGTTTCAAAACATACTTTGACTGACCTGCCTGTTTGAACCATTTATCTATTTGTGTGAGGGTTATCGTTTTGCCATCTGATTTAGTGTCCCCAAATTTTGCAAAACTGATGAACATCTGGTCCAACTTCATGCCCCCTTGGGCCATTATGGAATGATGTTTGTATGGGTTAGTTGAAATATCACTAAAAATTTTTACTCAGTCAACATTTTTGACACTTGAAATTTGGAAAATGTCCAAAGAAACGCTTTTTTTTTTTTTCATTTCTACACCTTTCGAATCAGTGTAGGTGTAGAGTATGATAGTACAATGACAATATATCTACTTGGTCAACAATCAACCAGTGAATCTTAAATTTTTTATTTCAGTTGATAGAAACGATACCACGCTGAAAATAAACTGTCGTTGATGAAACTACCCAGTTTTTGCATTACTACCTGTCAGTTGAAAATAATTCAGGTTATGAATTGACCATCTTTTTATGTTCTGGTTTGTACGAAAAGGAATATTCATTTGCATTTTCAGCTCTCCGATAATCTGAATCTATACAAACGAAAAAAGAATCTCTTTGACTAATCTCCTCACGTTGGATAACAATCCTATGCACATTACTATTATTATTTCGGAACGGGAACGCTATCACATTAATTAACATCCATGACCTGAGAGACAATAGTTGTAAACGATTTTTTTTCTGCTAAAAAAATGGTTGGCAATGTCCAAATTGATATATACTCTTGGATGCAGTCCTGCTTGAAAAATTCAAAAAGATCTTCAATTTGCGTGCAGTTATTGAGCAAATGACGAACAACCTCTTCAGTGATATATCTTGGCTTCAAGAGTTCGCTAACTATACCAGCTTCATGATCATTCAAAATTGATTGATCTCATTTTTTCTGTTGCTTTTTAAGCATTAAAAACGATTTATATATTTGGTATTCCAAAATCCAAATTACTCCATCTGATGAAAATCATTTAAAAATCTTGGGATCGTCGACTTCTCTCAGCTCTCGCGAATGAGATAGCCAGCTTGTCGTAGAAACTGATTCGTTTATAAATGAGGAGTACTTGAAGTCAGTATAAATTAATCTGAAGAAGGTATTTCAGATTGAACAATCGTAGTGGTTTTGTAAACACATTATCTGTAACCTCATTTTGTGTAACAAGAGAATGTTTGCTGGACGAGTGATGCATCACAAAAAATGTAGTTCCCGATTTGTTAGGTTCGAGAGACTCACTGTGTATATCTATCGATACATAACGCAACTTCAGAATCTAATTACTAACGTTGATGATGTAAAAGAAATAAAAACTATCGAAAGTCACCTATTTCCCTCACTTTCATGATATAATTGGCACCCAACTAGTTACAGTTTGTTGAATAAAGCAAAACTTGCTGAAAAAGTTGAATATAATAACCAATAACCAAGAAAGTACAGTATATGGCGTCCATTCTGCCAACATGCAGAAAATGTGAATATTCATGAATTCATTATTGCAATCGGATAGTTTTTCAGAGCCGCTACCAGATCTATGCAGGCTCTAGGGGAGAGTAAAGTAGATGAAACTGGGTGTAATATCATTGTTTATACAATTTTAATAATAATAATAATGAAATTGCACCAATCAAATCTGATACTATTAAGCATGAGCTGATCTTGCTCAGATGCCTTGCAGTACCCGATCAGATAGTAAGAGTCCAAATGGGGCATATAATCTCTAGAAGAAGATTATTTCTGTATCTCACTTTTGTCATGGTTCGTTTGATTCAGGAGCCGTGGACACAACAACGACACTCCCAGCAATCAGAGGCACAAAAGGTGACCCATTAATTTCAGATGGATGACCTCAAAATATATGACTCCAGAGAAAAGGATCTACACCAGTCCTTAAGGGTGATACAAGAGTACACGGATGCTATCGGAATGGAATTTGGTATCTACAAATATGCCACGATTGCCGAAGAGACGTATACTTACCTAGGGGTAGAATAACGCCACTCGCAAAGCTAACCACACTTAAGAACTCTCTCCGCAGCAAGTATCTGCATAAACTCCGAAAGATCTGGTCATCAGAACTCAACTTCTTCGGAGTAATGATGTGGACATAGGAGGAGCTGCGGCAACTCGACGCAAAGACTCGCAAGATGATGCACCTTTACAGCAGTTGGCATCCTGAATCGTTCGTTTCTCGATTAAGAATAGGCAAGCCAGGAAATTTTGAGTTTGTAGTGTCTGCTGTTGTGCAGACACGGTACTGGCCGGAGCCTGTAAAGTCCATGTCCATGTCTATGCATGTCCATGACCATGAAAATACAGGGATTGGACCGGTTTCTTCAAGGCAGCAATCCGAGTGGCTGATGAACTTGGTTTCACTTTCGACACCAAACGGTGTGACCCAAATTCTGTTACCGAGTTGGAACCCATTCTGCGAGAAGCCCACATGAAGGCCGCAGAAAAAACACTTTTGCTGCAGCTGCATAAGGATAAGTCTTCAAAAATGTGGAAGACTTCAGCTCAATAGAAAACTTGACCTACGCCTTTCTAAGGTCAAGTGGGCTGAAGTCGGGGATCGGGGGCATGCCAGGATGGTGTCTTCAACAGCGTGATGGGTATAGAGGTCCATGATACTAGATGCAAAGCCTGCCGCGGAGTGCCTGAGTCCATTATGCATTTGCTGTTGCTGTTGGAAGTCTTGGTCTCGAAAGTCAAGTCTTGGTCTTGGTCTTAGAAGATTTATTAAGTCTTGGTATTGGTATTGGTCTTGGTCTTGTATCAAGACCAAGACAAGACAAGACTAGTCTCTTGGTCCCGCGAAGCCTTAGACTGCTCAGAGCACACGATTCCCAATAGCTGCTCACCTCATAGTTTGGGAAGTGGCTATTGGGGTAGTGATCTGCTTCGGAGAGAGGGCCCGACTGAAAAGCTTCAATTTGCATGATAATAATAATAACATAGTGCATTTGCTATCTGCGTGTCAAGCTTATGAGGTGTCAGTCTATATCCAGAAGCATAACGCGGCGCTACGGATAAAAATCTCCTTTTTTGCCAACTATTCGGATTTCATTGAAAATATTGTTTCGAAAAGATCTGACTCCAACACTGGATTCGCAACCATGACAGGATAGTTCTGTTCAAAGTATGGAGGCAACCAAGAAAGTCTCTCATTAAAGAACAGAATCTGCAAGGATATGTTATAAGTTGGAATTTGATTTATCTAGAACAAGACACGATTTCATTGAAATGAAATTAGTAGCAGTGTTGGACGAAAATGTACGCTAGATTTGATGCTACATTCAGAAGATGATGAAGTAGATATGGATACAGAAATTATCTTGTGAATCTAGCTACAGTTTGGGAACTGCATGAATGAAACATAACTGAATTAGTCTAGTAATGAGATATTATAGAAAAGTTGTTGAAGGAATAAATCCAAGCTTCAATCGCCCCCAAAGGTTCTTGGTTGATGGCTTTTACAAATCAGTGAACAAATTTATTCATAGGTTATATGCATGTATTATTCACTTAATAATCACGTGTAACTCCCATCTGGAAACATGTGTGGTAGAAATATCAGTATAGGTTATGGATTATGACGTTTTGATGGACTCTATAGGTGAAGACATTAGATTGAGTATATTTCAGTCAAATTTGTCTTGACCAAGATATACGCACTAACTACTCAAGACTGAAGTTCTCACCAAATACTTATTTTAGTTATCAATTTTTTTTTTTTAACAGATGACAATGATTGATACTCCAAAGGCAATTAACCCCAGCCCTATCACAAAATGGCTTATTATGCATTTGTTGCCAGTGCAGTATTAACCTTAACGTATTAGGTACGCTATGCTATACCGGGTGTCTGAAATTTTATATGACTGGTAATATCTGTTTTTTGAAGGAGAGATACAAACATGTTTTGTAAAGGAGTTTCAGGAGTTTATGAGAGCTACATTTTGATATAGAATTCAATACACCAGGTGTTGGGTATGGGTGCCAGAGACCAAAAGATTATTTTTGAAATAGTACGTTCCGTATATCATAACACACGGATTCTAGGTTGAATTATGATATCATTCGATGTATGATTCTTGAAGTTCGATTACGACGTTTTTGAGTTATTTGAGTTTCACTCCAGCAATAAATCTTCACTTCCTTATTAGGAACTCTACAGTTTCATATTTCAGGGTAACAATCAGGATCGGTTGAGAAAATAATCTACATATTCAGAATAATTTTTCCGGGCGTCCAGGGCCAACTTCACTCCAGCAATAAATCTTAACTTCCTTATTGGGAAATCTGCCAGTTTCATATTTCTGTATAATATTGTGGAAAATATAGATATTTATGATTGAATATACCGTCGTTTTTTTATTCCCTTAATTTTGTTCTTTTTTATTCTTCTGTCACAACCACCACGCCTCAAAAAACAATAGTAATTTAAAAAAATACTTCTAGACCATACAGATTTGATAATGCTCGAGAAGTAAAGATAAGGATGCACATTCTCAATCAAAATCAGGTTATTCATGTTCTGGTTTTGTACAGATGTTTCGTACTGGCAACAAAAACGTTTTTTATGTAATTGTTGTGATATCAATGTTTGTTGGATGAAAAATAGAACTTGGGCTATACTCACCTGCGCTTGAGAAATACAGAAAATTACATCCAAACGTGAGAATGAAACATCTTCAATGCAGAAGATCGTATTCACAAGTTATATTCAAATGCTTCTGTTTCGTAACTCATTCAAATCACTAACACTGGTATGATGTTACATAATTTAATTAAGAAATAAATTTTCCAGCTCATTATTCATATTTGTGTAAGATACTGGATATATTTATTTTGGTTTCTTTCTTCAGATGATGACATTGTGTAGCAACAATATTATTTTCTGCCTTCCAGTAATGAGGCAACATCGTCAGTCAAAGGAATGACTGTCCCCTGAAGCCGATGTTGAACGAGAACAGTACCTATCCCTCAAAGAATTCAACATAAAAATCCTATTCATTGTCACAGCTCCGTCACTCATATGCTTCTATATCATTATCATTACTATTCATCGATCTATGAGGTCAGTTTTTCTTTCAACGTGCTTGTCATTCCGTTTTAAACTGTTTGAATGATATCGAATGTGAGCAAACCTGACCAGTTTTTGCTGATTCTGATTTACCTTGACTTGTATCCGTGCAAAGAAACATTATAGATGTAGTGAAAGTACCTCTTTGTTCAGTTGAGCCGAAAATTATCTAACCGCAAATTTCAGAGTGTGAATTTGATCATTCCAAGATAACACAGGCTTTTTTTTTGTACAATACAGTGAGAAGGTATGCCGAAGAATAAACGTAAACGGGAATTAACATCGGCCAGATTTGTTCTTGGTCTATTGGATTTGCATGATTACATTTTTGTCGACATGTTCATAATCAATCTGTATAATAAAAAGTGCAAAACTAGAGAACGGCTAGACCAAATTAGCTATTTTTTTCTTAATATTCCTAGGAGTTCGAAGAAGGTACTCATGAAGAGAAAAATTGCTCGGATAACTACTTCACCAAAAAATTATATATTCCGCCAAAAACTGTATATTCGGTGAATAAGAAATATATTTAACATAGTGAAACTAATAAGAACAAAGTAAAAACATCAAAATGATTGATCGGCGCTCCGGGGCGGCTTAAATGGTATTGGTGGCGCATTCGCTTTCAGAGCTGCAGGGAAACCCGGAAAAACCTGCAACACCACATCATCTGAAGAGTTGGAATTTCTTGATAGAGAACTTCTAAAGAGGTCCGACGAATTGTGACAATCTGCTCTACGGTAAAATAGGATGTATGGTGTCTTCGAAGGCTCCGAAAGGTCCAGTTCCAAAGAAAGTATTCTATTTACGCAATTGTCATCAAATTTGTACCAGCCCGTTTTATCTTTGGCTGAGGTGTAATAGTGGCCAAAATCTGCTCCAGAACCAAAGTGAACAATGACTGCGTAAAGCTCGTAATTGCAGTCGGCAATAGCTTGATTCGTTGAAATAGTTTGATGCATCTTTGGGTTGCTGAGTCATAACTGAAGAGCTTCAGAGTTATGATCAGATTTGCAGGTGTTTCAACTATACTTGTTATTTTATGACTGCCTGTCGTTATGGCACAGCCTTGACAGTACAGTTGACTATCACCTGTTAAGTATTCTGGTCTCAGGTGATGAATGAGTAGATTCTGTATGGGCTGAATTTCTGAAACATTGGCAAACGCGAGCTCTAATTCAAAAAAGTCATTGAAGATCCTGCTATTCATTCTGCATTTCCCACAACATGAAACCGTGACGATCCTTCCTCCAAAAGATTTTTGTACTGAAGAAGCGATAGGTTGTAATTCCTCACCATCAGGGCATTAAAAAATATCGACTGAATTATTCTCCTGCTCATGAAATATACTCAGCAGGTATTCTAAAAATTTGGAACTGTCTTATTGTCCTGACGAAAAACTAGTTGGGCCCAGAGACTGCATGAAATCATATGGAGAAAAAGACACCTTTTTGGAAAATTGAAGTTGTTTGAACAAATGGTTCAGTTCCGAGAATAATGGGGTAATATCATTATGGTTGGTTGATATGTCTTCCCTAAAAGACTCTGTCATAAATAGCGCTTGTAAGACGCTATTCATATATTTTTTTTCGAAGGAAAATATGAGATTTTGTTGAATATTATGGTTTGACGTGTGTTCACTGACAAGCTAAAAATAAATTGATGCACAACAATAAACACGATGATGAGCACCGATAATAGCATAATTCACTCTATAGATTTTTTAATACATTGGAATTAACTGGCGTGCCTTTCTATGAACTGAAGCTTATATATGGCGTCCCAATTCTGCTGATACGTGATCTTGATGAACCAAAATTGTGCAATTTCATCAGGCTACGTTCCACACACACATCAGAGCTGGGTAGGAATATCATAAAGGCCACTATTCTTACCGGAGCAGCTAGAGGAGAGATCGTGTTGATTTCTTGAATTCCAGTTATCCCAAATACTTTACCATTTTAATTCAAGAGGATGGAGTTCCCTTAACATCAGCATTCACAATAACCATTAATGAGTCCCAGGGTCAAACGCTGAAAGTGACAGGAATTCATTTGGGCACTTCTAGCTTCTTTCTTGGTCAGCTATTTTTTGGAAGTGAGTCAGTCCACTAGGGAGAAGGAGAATAGAAACGTTCTGGAAATTTTTGGAGTATACTGACTGTGCATATTAGTTTCATTTTGAATAATTTGAAAATCACACGGCAAATTCAAAACGGAGAACATTATAGAGTTTTCTCTCGTATATTCCAAACATATCTAAAAAGTTTGAAAATCTCACGCCCACTTTCTGGTGACTGACTATTAGTTAATTCTGGTGTATTTTCAATACGCTCTAGAACTTTCCAGAGTCCCTTTTTCTAAAATTATTCCGGACCTTCTAGAAGCTTTGAAACGTTATCAGTTTCCGTTACAGTTCCGCGAAAGGGTGCTTGCAAACATGACGGAAAACGGCCGAGCCCGCCTAAACGATCGAGTAGTGGGAGACATTGGGAGATGAGGGATTAATGATCATGTAGCAAAAAAGTTTTGCAGTACTATTTATACTTCTACTTCAAAATCCGAGAAATTGAAATCGGATTATCACCAGAACATCCAGGAACGCTGCAAGATACTGCAAAAAAAAACATTCAAATTGAAACTGTGCCAAAAGTCGGACAGCACAAATGAAGTACTTACACATAAATGACTATACAAAGTCGTCTCCACAATTTAAAAATTAAATTGTGGAGACGACTGCGTTTTACTGATTTGTATAACTATACCACTCCACTTCGAGATATAATGGACTTCTACCATAAGTTAATAAATGACTACTTTCGTGAAAAGGGACAAATTGAAAAATGGAGGAGTTGCGAATTACAAAAAAAATCGCAATTTTTTTTGGATTTTCCAGTCATTCTCCGTTACTAATAATCCGATGAGGTCGTAAAAAATCTCATTTTGTTCGCATTCCAAAGCGATAGATTGCTGTATTAGTTTTAATTTTACAAGCAAAACAATAATAAAAACATGTTTTTTTTTGTATTGAAATGTTTATAACAAATTATTAATAAGTGACAGAGTCTAAACATGACAGAATACAACAACAAACTCTTTTTCCAGTGATGTCACAGTCAGTTTCCTCTTTGTATTCTTGTTAGAAAATCACCTATTTTATGATCTATTGATTATGGTGTAATCTGTTAATTACCAGCGGGATCGTTGTCTGATTGGATCCGTCTTAAAATATATCAGAGTATTGGTCCACAATCAGTAGACATTGTATATACAGCAAGTACAGTTCTTCAGTCTTATTCCTACTTTTACACCGAGGCAAAATAGAAAAATTTGCCTATATAGCAAAAATTAATTATATCACCCCATACATTAAATGCGAAGTGCTCTTGAAAATGCAACAATTCCATGTTGATTTTCTCGGGCCCATATGAGGTTGTTATGAAAATGTCTGATAGTCTTTCTTGAAAACTCGTGTGTGTAATTCGAGCGCAAAAACTTTGCCGCTCTCAGAATATTGAGTGGCAAAGTATTACTTTGCGCTCTCAATACACAAATAGCTATTTCAAGAGCGATAGTGGAGATAACGAAGCACCTGTAATAAAACTACGTAGCTGGGAGCGAAAATAAGGTAGATAGCTCCTAATCGTAGAGTTGGTTTTGCAGTAAAACTGATGATTTTATAAAAAAAAATCGACTGGATTTTTAATTCCCGTAAGAATTCGGAAACTTACCCTTTTTTCATTTGTCAAACCATAAAAAATCATCGAAACTTAAAATCGGTCAAGTCAACGAATTCTCACAAACGAATTGAATCATTTGAACCAATAAAAATTCACAAAAAAATAATACTGAACGCTTAAAACCGATCCCCGTTTCATCAAGGGTGAACGAAAATAACTCTTTGTATCTGAGCTTTTTCGACTTCACCCGACTTCAGTATCTTGAGTACGGCTCTGCTCCGTGCACTCAAATTAATTTAATATATACCAACAAATTATCTTCTCAGTATCCAACGATATTATTCGATTACTGCTATAACAATCTATTCTTTTTCCTGTCCCGAAAGGCGAACCATGCAGCAGTGATTCCTGTATCGCTCACTGTAATTTGCGCCATGATATATCGATTTGTAATAATGAAAGTACCTACTAGTCATTTCGAATGCATAGCCATAAAGCGTTCATTAAACTAATACAGGTGGTATTTACTTTCAGGCATCAACAGTTGTTACCGAGAAGTGACAATGCGAAGTGCATGCACAGAATGTTTCAGGAAAGTAGAAAACAACAGAATAATCATTATTTTATTGCCAATGAAATTTTCTGAATATACGAGAGTAACAATTACCTTAAACTACACAGGAAAAAATCTGCGTCTCAGGACGCACGACAGAAGTGATAACTTAAACTAATCTAAGTTGAACTAATTGAAATTGTTTAACTTGAAAAAAGCTTAGGTTTTTTGTATATTAATATGATAATGTAAGGTAAGGTTATTTATCAATAAATTCTTTTATTGATTACAAAATATATTTTATTATTAGTTACAATTCTTGAACATGTGCATTGGAATTTTGCGCATGTACATTATTAGTATCATTATTTAATCCTATAAAAGTAACTATTGACTATATAAGCAGCGAAATTTTTACATTGTATGTCATCTAAAAATCTTGCAAAGACTGCATCAAGTACAGTTTCATGACTTGTCGTAGCTTCCTCTGGTTTAATAATCTTTTTTAATTGTAATTTTGATTTTAAGCTCGATCAGAAGCGAAAATTACATTGAAATCTCTGATTAAAATCAACAGAATTTTATAATAATTTTCATTAAGTAAAGCAGAACCTTCTTGTGTATAAATTAAAAGCTCTTTATGAATAAATGGAATAATATTTGCAATTCTTTGGTTTGGTTTACCCTCCCATATAAGAAGTTATCACTTCAAAAATCAGTCAAAATCTATTTTATTCAAACGAATTTTTATTTTAACGAAATCGGAAGTCTCTTTCAATTCCAAACCATACATGTGTTTGATGTAGTCCAATGGTTAGAGGTTTTTTCCTCTAACCGAGGAAAGGACAGGGCACAAAGCCCTGTAAAAATGGCTTTCAGCAAAATTTGATCATTCTTTGATATTTTGTTTAGTCCAAGACTACATAATTTTAAAAAGTTATAAGAATATCGTATGATTAGGAGAGCTGCTAGAGGGCGGTAAAGTTGAATATTTCAAAATGCTTTGTTAAGGGATTTTTCTTGCTGAATCGTGATTTAGTTAATTGAGACACGACTTTTATATATATAGTTTTGTAATTGGAAATAGTGAAGGGAATGAAATAATAAAAAAGTTCGGAATCAAAACACTCAAATCACAAACAACGAGTTACATATTCTAATGACATGAATCAAATTTAACAGACTGGAAACTTGTTCAAAGAGTTTCTGAAGCATGTCGCTGATAATTAGAATATCGTCGGATAATCGAAAAATAATTCGTTTAAGAAACTGCTCATCCTGGAAATTCTTCTGAAAATTAACAAATATTATAATGTGGTAATGCATTTATATTGATGAAAATGAGTTTTAAAAAAATATATATTCATTATTATACAGAGTGTCTAACACCAAGAGAATACGAAAATATTAAACCCAACTTAAAAGTCTGTGCTTGCCTCCAGATGATTAGCTTACAAGATTAGCTTGAACTATTCGTGGCCATTAACCCGTCACTATTTGTATCTTGAATGAAAATTTTAATTTCTTTCCTCAAAAAGGACCTGGCAGCAAATAGATATTTACATCACAAACAAATTTAATAAAATGACCTGAAAATATTTCAAGGTCAACTAAGTAATTCAAATTCTTGATTATCATAGATGATCAACGTTTATGATGCATTGTTTGGACAGTTACCTGTATTTCCGAATTTTGGTATGTAGCACCAAATACAGAAAATATTTATTTTGTATGAATACAATGTTAGATTTACTTATTTATTTATTTATTTAGATTCGAAAAATTACAAGATTTCCATAGACATTGCAGAACTTTTGGAATTTTTTCTTATGGTATATTAAATAAAAACATTATAGGTCGATAAAAATAATGTTCCGTACACTTGAATTCGTTGCAAACTTGATTCGTGATATGAACTTTTGAAATTTTCTCAACGAGTATACAGCAAAATTCAAGTTAATTGCCATTTTGACAAAGTTGAGTACTCCGGAAGAGGTTGCAAACTGAGATTTACTGCTTTCTTGATTCACTTGACCAAAGTTTGAAAACTTTCGGAAATATTGTTGAATTTTTGATTTTTCATGTCTATCTCTACTGGCCTACAACCAACATCATCTCGATCTCAATCGAAAAAAAAAATTCATGTACATTTATTTTATATATATCAAATATTGGAATGACTCCCTCATAACAGAGCTGGCAGTGAAATATTCTCCGCCTGGGAGGTATTCCTATAATTATAATAGGATAGTCTTGAAAACTTTTTTCATTCTCATGTTTATATTTTCATAAAGGAGCAACCACGATGTTCCATTATTGGAAAAAATAACGATGCATTTCGTAAGATGTGTATTGAAGCTCATTACGAACTTTTTTCCGCAGAATATGCCGCAGTTTTAAGAAAGTTATTTCAGTTTTTGTATGTTAGCTTACTTCAAAGAGCCATAAAATAATGAAATGAATGTATTGGTTGATTTTGCCTACATTCATTATCAAATGTAAAAACCACTTCCAGTATATTTTTTTGTTGTGCCTCAGGAGGAATGGTTAATCTTTCATTCAAAAAATTATACGTGTAATGAGGAAATTGAAGATTTGCTCATCGAAACTTCATGGACTCCATATAATTTCTACCAATTTGCAATGTTCAGGATATCTCAAAGAGCAGATAAAAAGTAAATTCTTCTGGAGTGTTCTTAACATGATAAAGTAAAAACTCTCATCTCATTTACCATCCAAAATGTTTCTTAATGATGAAATCATTATCCTCCGCAAATGACATGATGTTTTTGCCTCCTCCGCGAAACATTTCAGGAGGTCTTTTTATACAGCAAATTTTTGTTATTATGATAATATCAAGGCAGAGATAATTAATCCTAGCAATTACTTGACACTCAACAGTATATCGGATCCTCAAACAGTTTTTGCTCGAAAATGCCTGGAAATAATTTGATCCTTGGTTTCTAGCCATAAAGTGGTCAACAAACATCAAACTATTTCTTGGGTGCTGAAAATTTTCAGCTATATTTCGAATAACTATATTTTCCAAAATACGGAAATTGAAATTACTTTCGAGGACAAAAATTTGAACTTCAAAAAATTAAAAATAAAAAATCTCAGAAAATTTTATTTTTCATCTTAAACACTTTTTTCCGCCTAAATCTTATATCTGAACATATAAAAATCATACATTTTTGGAATGAGCATAAAATTTTACGTATGTAGTGCGAATTTCAGGTTGATTTTTCAACTTTTTCGAGTAATTTTTAATTTCTTTTGATTGGCTCGAAAATAACAATACATACTGATTCGGCCATTTTGAATCGACTGGCGTTCGCAGAATTTGTCTTATCTCTGACCGTTCTCGAGTTGGCCAACTCTGAATCAGTTTTCAAATGGTTTTTTTGGCCCCTTGCAACTTTTTCGAGTGATTTTTAATTTCTTTCGATTGACTCGAAATTCACAATACATACTAATTCGGCCATTTTGAATCGACAGGCGTTCCCAGAATTTGTCTATCTCTAACCGTTCTCGAGTTGGTCAGCTCTGAATCTGTTTTTAGATGTTCTTTTTGCCGCCAAAAATTTTTATGATGAGTATTCGACATTATTGTTAAAATATTCGGAATCAGCAAGTCAGATTACGTCCGAGGACAAAAATTTTAAATTCGAAAAATGAAAAATAAAAAATCTCAGAAAATTTAATGTTTTATCTTAAACACCTTTTTCCGGCTAAATCTTATATCTGAACATATAAAAATCATACATTTTTGGAATGAGCATAAAATTTTACGTATGTAGTGCGAATTTCAGGTTGATGTGACGACTTGGTATTTTTGATTTTTCAACTTTTTCGAGTAATTTTTAATTTCTTTTGATTGGCTCGAAAATAACAATACATACTAATTCGGCCATTTTGAATCGACAGGCGTTCGCAGAATTTGTCTATCTCTAACCGTTCTCGAGTTGGTCAGCTCTGAATCTGTTTTTAGATGGTTTTTTTGCAGTCAAAAATATTTCTGATGAGTTTTCGACATTCTTGTTTAAATATTCGGAATCAGCAAGTCAGATTACGTCCGAGGACAAAAATTTTAAATTCGAAAAATGAAAAATAAAAAATCTCAGAAAATTTAATGTTTTATCTTAAACACCTTTTTCCGGCTAAATCTTATATCTGAGCATAGAAAATCATACATTTTTGGAATGAGCATGACATTTTACGTAAACAGTGCGAATTTCGAGTCGATGTGACAACTTGGTACTTTTAATGATTTTTAGGGGTGAACCCCTTGCAACTTTTTCGAGTAATTTTTAATTTCTTTTGAATAACAATACATACTAATTCGGCCATTTTGAATCGTCTGGCGTTCGCAGAATTTGTCTATCTCTAACCGTTTTCGAGTTAGCTCTGAATCTGTTTTCAGATGATTTGTGTGATTGATGACTTTTGTTTATTTTGTGGAAATTCATGATCACTTTGATGAAACGAAAGAACACTCTTTTGTCTTATTTCCACAAAATTTTTATTGTTACGACCGGTTTCGGGTTTTATCCCATTATCAAGTATAAAAACTAACTCGTTACGTTAGTAACGTAACGTTACGTAACGTTAGTTAGTTAGTTAGTTACGTTAGTAACGTAACGTTACGTGGAAATAAGACAAATGAGTGTTCTTTCGTTTCATCAAAGTGTTTTTAGATGGTTTTTTTGCCGCCAAAAATTTTCATGATGAGTTTTCGACATTATTGTTAAAATATTCAGAATCAGTACGTCAAATTACTTTCGAGGACAAAAATTTGAAATTCAAAAAATGAAAAATGAAAAATCTCAGAAAATTTAATTTTTCATCTTAAACACCTTTTTCCTCCTAAATCTTATAACTGAGCATATAAAAATCATACATTTTTGGGAATAAGCATAAAATTTTACGTATGCAGTGCGAATTTCGAGTCGATGTGACGATTTGGCATTTTTGATGATTTTTAGGGGTCCCTTGCAACTTTTTCGAGTGATTTTCAATTTCTTTTGATTGACTCGAAAATAACAATACATACTAATTCGGCCATTTTGAATCGACTGGCGTTCGAATATTTCGTCTTTCTCTAACCGTTCTCGAGTTGGTAAGCTCTGAATTAGTTTTCATATGGTTTTTTTGGCGCGAAAAATATTTCTGATGAGTTTTCGACATTTTCATTCAAAGATTCGGAATCAGCACGTCAAAAAACGTTCGGGAATAAATATTTGAAATTTGAAAAATTAAAATTCAAAAAGTTCAAAAAATTATTTATCATGATATACTTGCCTTTTTTTGTCCGTCAATTTTTTCCGTTCAAATTCCCAATATATACTAATTCAGCAATTCTGAATCGATTGGCGTTAGCAGAATTCGTCTATCTTTGAACGTTCTCGAGTTGGTGAGCTCTGAATCAGTTTTCAAATCGTTTTTTTGGTGCCAGAAATATTTCTGATGAGTTTTACATATTTTCGTTCGAAGATTCGGAATCAGCACGTCAAAATACGTTCGGGAACAAAAATTTGAAATTCGAAAAGTGAAAAATAAAGAAATTCAAAAAATTATCTATCATGACTTACTCGACTCTTTTGTCCGTAGATTTTTTTCGTTCAAATTCTCAGTATATACAAATTGGGCCATTCTGAATCGATTGGAGTTCGCAGAATTCGTCTATCTTTAACCGTTCTCCAGTTGGTCAGCTCTGAATCAGTTTTCAAATGTTTTCTTTGCGCAAAAATAATTTCTGGCGAGTTTTCGACATTTCGAATAATGAATTTATTTAAAATTATTAATGAATTAATGAAAATGTTATGATGTACACCTAATGAAAGAGTAGTTTCCCCCTCGACTCAGCGGGTGCCCATCCCACAGAGGCCCAGCGCGAGATTTTCAGGCGCTGCCTTGCATCCAGCGAGAACCCGTTCGTCTAGCGTTCTTATCTGGCGGAAAATGTCCGGCTGAAAACGTGAGGCATTTGTTCGCGCCCCGGGTCCTCGCCCACCTTGACGGCAAGGTGAACTACCTTATTCCATTCCACAATCGTAAACAACCACTTGTCGCCGACGCCTGCTTGCTCGCTTACCTTTACCTGGCTCTGGGTCTGAACACTCGGAACGGCCTCTTTGCGACGTTGCCGTTTGCCGGCGTGGAATCTTGGAATTCTTCAGCAGGACGAGTTTGAGAAGAAGGCCCGATGTTATTCAAGGTACTAGTTGGAACGTGTGAACAAAGTTGAACTGAATAATTTGGGAAATACTAACTATGGAAATACGCCGCGGTAGTCGACAAGTAGAGCAAAACATTTGAAACGTCTTTTTGGAAATCATATTCAATATGAAACGAGGTCACATTTTCAATGTTGCAATCTTCTGTTATTGTATTTTTCGGCTTCTTCAACTACGATAATTAGTTTCTGGAAGCAGGAAATAGTTAAAAAAATATATAATCTTAAAATTACAAGAATTTTCTTGGTAGTTGGCAACCGAAAAATCGAATGTTGGCCGTGTTTAAACTGCTAGTCGACCAATCAGAAATTCACTACTTAATGGCAAATGATCTGTCAACAGTTTTCATTTAAGAATAGAAAAAGCAAGTGAAATCAAAATTCATCACATTGCATAATCTTACGCATTGATCACTGCCTAGGTGAATTTTTTCAAATCGTCCTTTTTGATATCGCAAATCAGTTATTTTCATAGTCGATTATTTGCTGTTTGCCTTTTTCTTTTCTCTTTTGATTTCTCAGTGTTTTTTAATCACCTCAAAAAAATAGTTTTTTCTGTGACGGGAAAAAAGTTTGACATTTTATCCCTGTTGACAGGTGATAAAATAAAACTTTTTAAGAAATTTCTTTTTTCCCCGCGAACCGGGAAAAAAGTGGGTACTTTTTTCCCACGGGAAAAAAGTGAGTACTTACTTTTTTCCCGCATATATATACACATAGGTTGAGGTAGATATTTGATTAAATCGTCGTTTTCCCCGTCACAGAAAAATATAGTGTATTATACACGGGAAAAATAATAGGCTTTTAGCTCTCGGTTTTTTTTCTCCCTCCGCTTCGAGTCGGGAGACAACACAACCTCGAGCTAAAATCTAATACTTTTTTCCCTTGTATAATAAATACCTATTTCTCATTTCCTGTTTTATTCTCTTCAGGTTTCCTTACCTTTCAAAAATGGTCGTTAGCATGTTGAGAAAATACTAGAAGGGCTTTCCCTATGGCCAGGGGTGGAATTCTGTGTACCATAGAATGCTATTGTCGACAGTTTTGTCTCTTTCTCTCCCATGAATTCAACAATAATGTCATCTCACTTTTTCTATCGACAATAGAATTCTATAGCACACAGAATCAAGATTTTCCTCCTCTCTCCGAAAGATCGTTCATATTTTCCAATTGCTTTTTATCGCAAAACGTTTCTAGTAACTTCGTGATGAACAATGCCTGTATTTTTTTTAAGGTTATCTAAGATTGTAGTGTCTCCAAATATAATCTCCTGTTCTGTTAGCTTTTGCTCCTTCAGATTTCGCTGCTTCTCCTGATTCACTGAGAATGTTCTTCCATCATTGTGTTTTTCCATTATTCGTTTCTGAACTGTTCCATTATTCCTTCTGCCAAAGAAGTTTCCTGTTGTTTTTCCAGAATAATTTTCTATGCTGCATTCTGCAGATCCGTTATCATTTGAAAAAATCCTGTTTGGACCAATAATTCTTTCATTTAAATGAAATGTGTTATTCTCCAATGTTCAAAACAGTTTGATGCCTAATTTTTCATACTTCCAATAATCCACTACTAAATAGTGGTTTTTTCAACCTAAGATTCACGTCTAACTGATTTTGAATAAACGTCCAATTTTGCACGAAGTGCAGATGATATGGCTCAGAAGCTCCTGAAATGATGGGGGATTACCTACATACCTACCCTTGAAACCCTGAACACCATTGCTTGTCTAAAGATGAAGTTGAAAACCGATATACAGATCAAGCAACGAATTTTATCCGACTACCCGATGTTTTCTGAAATAACAAATCTTATTTCGTGAGTTTTCGCATAATTTTTCAACCATAAAGGTTTTGCCGTGGTCATCTTCAGTTAAAATCTCCAAACGTTTCAACTGCAACTGCTGCAGACACTGAAGACCGCTGCAAAACCTGGAAACAAACAAAAAATTGACGTCAGCCGTGAAACCCTGCATTCCAATATTAGTTTCTCTCTTTATTTTGAATATAGACGTGAAGCGGATTATTCAACAATTCAGTGTTTCCTTTCCCCTTTGAATTCCAGGTTCTTTCTGACAGTAACGATAATAAGGTCTACTCGAACTCACCGCATGTTTGAAAACCTGTCCTTTTCTCTGTCCTCTAGTGTAGAACGTCACCTGATAAAAAGTTTTAACTTTATTACCTGGTCTATCGATTTTTAATATATACTGAAAGCTTGCCGGTAGCGACCTTTGTTTAATAACGCTTTAATGGATCAGCTAATGAAATATTTTATAATTAATTATTAATCAATATTCATATTATTCTGATGTGTTGCATACCTCACGCATGAACAATGTGTCTCAGTATTTATTCATATTCCCTAGATGGACACACCGTTTTAGTTTGAAAATTCAATAACAGTATAATATATTATATGAATAATGAGGTACTAAAATGCATCTCAAATCTCATGCTTAAATGATGGCAACTATCACTATCGAAAGATGTTACAGTCCAGTAGTACAACTCTAATTATGTAGCGTTTGCTGTTTGTGTATTTTTTTTTTTATTTCCAATAAAAGCAAAAATCAGAGAACATCAAGAGAGCCGAGGGAAAATAGGAATGAGTTAGTGTTCTCTTTCAATTTCTGCAGGCTGTATACCTCAGGGAACACTTCACGAGGCAGTGAGTTCCAAATCTTTACTCTTCATGGAAAGCACAAGGGAGAAATGCTCGACATATCTCCAAAGTGACGAGTGGATGAGATGACTGAGCTGGACAGATTACTTTCCATGGGACCGCTACTGGTGAAACGATTGATGCCAATTCAGAAGAGCATGGGACACTGAAAAATGTAAAAAAAATAGGATAATCGCCAACAGCTCTGCGGTGTTCCAGAGGAGTGAGCGAGCTTGTAGGCGAAGCATCACCGACGCGCGACGGGACGAATGAGTAATTTATCATCATAAACATTATTCTTATTATATATCACCTGAAGAATCTGAATATCGAGTTCTAGTTTCTTCAAATCACTTTTCATCAATCCTTTATCGTTTTCTGTTACCTGATTGTATTAAACTTGAACAGGATATACCTGAGAGATAAAAAAGGTATGAAGATTTAAAGAAACGATGAAGTAATTCATTAATTCAGTAATGTTGTATTATGATAATACATTTTGCTAGTCCTTTGAAGTAATGAGGAATGTTGTCTAGAACTGAAATCAACATTCTGCTTTACGTGAGTGAATCTTGTTTACCTACCTATTGCCAGTGTTGAGTAACTGGAATAATCGTTACGTTATTCAAACATTCAATAAATTCCTTATATAGCGCCTGAAGACAAATATGAACCGTCATTAATAATATTCTCATTCAGTAAATTCATCTCCAGTTATGAAGTCACTGCTGAATGAAAACTTGAAATGCCCTGATTTTGGGCTATATAACATTTTCAACTGATTATGATTTGAAGTAATAATCATTGACTGCCACTAACAAGTAAAAATCATCGGTCAACACAATTCCTTTAAAAAAATAAGTAATCGGAAATGATTGGTATTGTTGAGGAGGATTTGACGTTGACACCACTAATTTCAATATAAAGATTAATAACAATCGAATTCTATATTTTCGAAGTTGGCAGGAAATTTTTTATATCAGTAAATTTATCATATTATTATCTGAGCTCGTAGCAGCGAGTGATGAGTGAGGGTACAATCGGGATTTGAATAGTGGGGGTGAGGGTTGATATCCCAAATATCATAAAATCGATTAATGTTCGATTTTTTATTATAATATTTTCAATATTTGTATCTTTAATTCCTTTTTTAGGTTGTATGTATTATGGGAATCACGACGGCAGAAAAGTTGATGATAAAAAGTGTTGAAAAATATAACATATTTTTTTATGATTCAGATGGTCGTAGAAGAAGTATAGTGTACAATTTGTCTGAAATGACCCATTTCCCGCTCGTAGGTATATGAACTATTTTTCCACAGGGTCTGTCGATAACTGTTAGTAAACTGCATTTCCCCTGATAATTGATTATACACCCCTCCTCTTCTTGTATCGTAGACAGATAACTTCATTAGCGTGGGCAGGATCTCAGATAATTATAGTGTCATTTCAGAACGTTCTAAAAACATCCGAACGCTCTGTTCTGGTTGACTACACGGTTTTCTACAATTTTCCAAATTTTTCCACAAGCTTGGAACATTCAAGTTTTCCATCTCATATTCTAGAAACATCACTATTCTTTACGTTCTGTAATCTTCAGGAGTATCTGTTCTGGTTGATACCTCGGAAATCTCGAATTTCTTAAAACTTTTAAGAAGCTTCCAGAATTCTTGACATGATTTTTTGGGTTTATGACCTTCCACAATCTGAAAATGAAAAAAATGTTAATCCAAAGAAATCTGTACAAGTGTAAAAGGGCAAATTAATTAATTTGTCCGATAAGTTACTGCGTTCACAAGACTGCTGTCTTGAAAGAAATTAATTTTTGTCAGTAACGTACCCTACACCTATCTGAAAAAAAATGAGATCGAATTAACAAAGAATACTTCTCTTTTTCTGAAAATTGTTGACGTTTCGGAGGCTGTATCTGCCTCCGTTATCAAAACTTCTTGGAAAGACGCTGAAAGAAACTGAATTTGAATTGCGGTTTTGGAAATAAGATCTTTCTTTGACAGAGTCAAATGAAATCTGTCATACATTCTTTTGATTGACATTTGGTATCTTGATATATAGATATGGTCTGTGATACATAGGGTGTTCGGTATCAATCAATCACCATTCTATTAGTACTTATCATCTCTGAGGAGAGGTAACCAGATGCGGTCCATTTCGATGGAATTGGTTGAAGAGCAGTTGTTCGATAAAAGAATGCACGCAGTTTCCTTTAACTTTCTTTTTTCTTGATTTGATTCTCTCAATAAAATTTTGGTATTATTCCATTCCATCATATGATCGCCATCAGATGTTAGAATATCTTGGGATATTTTCGAACCCGTCATTTTTCGATTTCTGATGTAACAACCAGTACATTGAGATCAATACTCACACATACAAAACCCAAAAACGTTGGTGAATGTGAAACATCAAGACCATTGATTGTGCGCCAGGAAGAGCATAAAAGTTACATCAGAAATCGAGAAATAACGGGTTCGAAAATATCCGAATATATTCTAACATCTGATGGCGATCATATGATGGAATGGAATAATACCAAAATTTTATTGAGAGAATCAAATCAAGAAAAAAGAAAGTTGAAGGAAACCGCGTGCATTCTTTCATCGAACAACTGCTTTTCAACCAATTCCATCGAAATGGTTACCTCTCCTCAGAGATGAAATAAGAACTAATAGAATGGTGATTGATTGATACCAAACACCCTATGTATCAATATACCAAATGTCAATCAAAAGAATGTATGACAGATTTCATTTGACTCTGTCAAAGAAAGATCGTATTTCCAAAACCGCAATTAAAATTCAGTTTCTTCAGCGTCTTTCCAAGAAGTTTTGATAACGGAGGCAGATACAGCCTCCGAAACGTCAACAATTTTCAAAAAAAGAGAAGTATTCTTTGTTAATTCGATCTCATTTTTTTCAGATAGGCAAATTCAGTGTAGGGCACGTTACTGACAAAAATTAATTTCTTTCAAGACAGCAGTCTTGTGAACGCAGTAACTTATCGGGCAAATTAATTAATTTGCCCTTCTACACTTGTACAGATTTCTTTGGATTAAAATTTTTTTCATTTTCAGATTGTGGAAGGTCATAAACCCAAAAAATCATGTCAAGAATCAGATTTCCTCCACAAAATCAAACTTCCAGAATACTGTGAAGTTTTCTGCTTTCTCATATTATAGAAGTTTTCAAAAAGTTTCACTACCTACCACATCTCTACAGTGTCTTTCATATAGTTTGATGATGTCCATCTAGGACAAAGCTGCAATAACACAAGGGGGTTACAAATATAAGGTGGTATAAAAAAATAGGAATTTTTATTTCTGATTATTCCTGATGATCTCCTACCACGTAGTAATAGCTACATCCATCAATTCACTGTAGATGATTTTTTCAAAATTCATTGACTAGATTGGTGCGGACCCTTTCCATCGACTGGTCTATCTATCAGCTGAGTGACTCCGTTACCAACTGATATGCATTATTGTTATTATGTAGTCCACATATGTCTCCTAGTGATTAAAAAGTACCGTACAACGAAATATATTGCGAACTGCATGTTTTAGTTCGGCAAGCATGCAATATGTGCTCATTAGTTTTTGCTTCCTAATACGCCTGAGAGTCGTTCGCACCGCAAAGTACCGAAGGAAAAATCAACAGCAAAACACAAATTGCTTTCTGCTAAAATATTGGGCAGTCAAGCGTGAATAATTGGGTGAAATATGGGACAGAGAATGTGCAATTTGACGTTTCGACATATTGTTATAATCACACGCTCAGATGAAATGTATACTAATTAGAAATGAAATTCATACTGCAAAAAACAAAAGCGATTGTTGCGAAAGTTTCCAAGCACACTTTGATAAATCTACTAGTGAAGATTTGAGCCACCAGAGTCGAGCTCAATGTCATAGGAGAAGTCTAGTGAGAACTCTCTTAGTCTTAAAAGAAGCAATTGGGTAGCCCAAAGCAGAGAGCTCCTATAGTAGATGGAGAAAGACATTTCCAAAATATCAGTAAAAAATTGATCAGTAAAAAACCTCTGTACACTTCTGTTCAACCTCAATCAGGGTAGGTGTGCTAAGAGAAAAATAAAGATGATAAATCGGGAACTTAACTCAATATTTGTTTAAAAATCGTTATCAATAGTTCATTGAGTTTAAGGTTTCCTAAAAGTTGCTTGCAGCAAATCTTCCACTTGATCCTTACCGACACTCCGCGGGAAACGAAATTTAGTGGAAAATTTTTTTCTTTCACAAGTGGGAGACAGAAAAAATGCTGCATTTTTTAGAAAAAGCAACAAATTTCCGCAACTTGTAGACAACTTAGTTGAAGTATTTGGTGTAATAACTAAGTATGGTCAACTTCAGAGATGTGTTGAGCAAATCCTCATTAGTCACTTCTGTGTGATCAAATCCAAAATAATAGGAAATTCCAATTTTTGAGAAATGGACAATTATTCTGCACGAGATTGTTGAAGTGTCTCCAAAATTTTATTGCAATTCCGTTTGGCCCGTGGAAAGAACGTTCACTAATTATTCAAAATATTTGGTTCAGTCGCCTTTGCAAGATGATGATAAGTAGGTACCCAAACATGGATAATTAGAAAAAAAATTATTTTCTGTCACCGGCTGCACACTCAGAAGTCTTCGAAACACTCGTGCAAGCTAGTATTGACGAAGCCCTTACCTTTCAACGTGTAATTCCATGCACAATAATTCAAAACATCGAGTCCATTCGAGTAAATCCATCAGTTACACATCCAAATGGGTGGATGAAGTCAGCGTTGCTTGACGTCAACCATCGACAGTATCAAATCAAATCAATCAAAATCAACGTTTTGGTCACTATTCACATATGTTCTACATACATATCACGCCAAGTACTAGTCCAAATGTTTCACATATTATGCTGAGTAATGATAAAAAATATTTCATTAAATATATCGAATCACTTGCGCCCCATGCTATCATAGGAAAGAATTCGCAGTGACAGGGTGCTGGATGTTCTGAAAGTCTATTCTAGAGTTTCAACGTATACAAATTCAATGTTGTATCTCTGTCCACTGCACAGTGGCCACTGTGCGCGGTGTTTATATCGCTCCATGTTATTTCAAACGTTTAAACTATACAAAATTCAATCACATAAACTCGAGAATAGGCCCCCTGGCCCTATAAGTACAATATCACCATCCTGACAAGTAGGAAGTGGAAGGCTTATTTGTGTTTCCAGCAGATTTCCATTGATGAAATTTCTGATCGTTTGATAACTTTTGTTGCTAGCATTTCCTAAGAGTCAAAACCGTTCATGAACGGAGTTGATTAACAAAGGAATTGCTATTTTCCCAGTCAAAATTAAGCATTCATGCCTATTCTGCCATTTAGAGGCTGCAGAGTTGGACACCACCATTAAAGAATGAAGAGAGTGTACGTTATAAGATCGTTCAGCGATCTTTCCATGTCCATCATCATGCCCTTTACTAAGCAGCCTACTGGCGACCCCTACAAAGCCGTAACCCTTGCTTTTCTAATTGGGGTCCCTTGACCGGGGAACATCCGGAATAGGAGTCGAGTTATTTTATTTTTCATTCGTGCCCCGTACAAGATTCTACAAGTCCATTACTGGGTGGGTCGTCACTGTAGAGCCACATCTTGGTTGAGGTTACAACTCTCATTTTTTCCCTTTCAAGTTCTAATATGTCTCTCGGGCTTTAATCTGTTCTTCATCTGGACAATTTTCCGACCCAGTCCTAGCGAGTTCGTCAGCGTTTTCATTACCTGCAATTTCCTGATATTCTGGCATCCATATCAGCTTAACGCTGTTCTGGCCAACCAGTCTTTTCAGTTCTTCTTATGGCCTCTTATGGCTCCGATTGTTATCCTGCACCTTCAGCTTTTTGGGTCCTGAATCCGTCTGTGCACTAGATCGTTCCCTGGAAAATGATGGCCCGGTCTGTGTTTGTCCATAAGTGCTATCTGGTATTAGTACCTTGAATGTGTTGTCGAGAAAGTAACGTTTTGGAATGTGATCTGTTTTCATGTCCAGCATGTCCTTGATCACTACTATTATGATGCTAGTGTGCCCTGGCCAATGTGAACGTTGTCCGGTGCGTTTTGTATTCTGAAGGCACCAAGCCTTGCCTCTCCCTGGACCACCAAGTGGAGGGGGCGGGTCCATCTCGTGAACCTGCTGTGAACCATCCTCTCCAGGCATCAGTAGTGGGTCAGTAGTGGGTGGGTGTTTATGTCTGTTCCAATTTTCTTCTCTTCTATTCAATTCCTCTGTATACTTCGGTCTGTCTTTAGAATTTGCTGGATGGGTCCCTTGGCAGTTGGTGTCGCTCTATCTTTGGCATCGTCGTTACTATTTGACTTATCTGTAATAGTTGTTTTCTGAGTCTTAGTCAGCATTGATATCAATGGTTTCAAATATTTGTATAAAAAACTGTATTTTGCAAAATACTTTCGAAAGTGAATAAAAATCTGGATGTACTGGTTAGAACACTGTATACTGAATAATGGATGGGGCCAGCCTAGAGAGAGATGTTATCAATACATTTGCCGTAGTTTCTAAATAACAATTTTCCTTGGATTTCAATAATGAAAATTCAATACGAATTCAGAATTCTCACTTGTAGACAAGCAACTGTTGTGTTCTACTTCAAAACCTGTTCATGATTCGCGGTGTATTCTCTTCTTTTTTTCGAGTCAGTGTGTCAGTAACTCAAATAATTTGTCTGTCCATTGGTGAAAAAACTTATATGGAAGTAAAAACGACTGGGTAATTAACCTGAAACTACTCATCAAATCCGGCAACACGTTCAAGTACTTAAAAGCGTCAGTATTCTCAGTTTCTGACCGGTAGGTAAACAAAAACCATTATTCGACGTAATTTGAATAAATAATGAGGCAAGCGAAATATCTCACGTGAACAAAGAAAGTGTAAACAATATCTTCAGCGAAAAACGAGTGTTCGGTTTATGATTATTGCAATCAGGATTGTTCCAGGGGTGGATTAAGCCATTTAAGCTCCGTGATTTGTGACTAAACATTCAATTCTCTGACAACAATCGTATACAATAAATAGTACGTAAACAACATTATCAAAACCCAGAACAAGAGAGGATTAATATAACAAAACATTTTTTGTGAAATGAGTTTCTTACTTTCAACTTTTCTGTATCAATTTATGGAATATGTTCACATACCTACCTAGTTATATTGTTACAGCAGCGGTTGATATGATTTTAATATTCTCTATAAGAAATATAATACCACCAGGGGTACCGGAATACAATACACCGAAAAACAATTCACCAAAATAGCAATTCAGAGAACAAACCGATATGAAATAATAAAAATAATTCATGGATTTAAGAATGGCCAATATGTCTCACTAGCTTTTTGCCTTCTCCCCAATAAAAAAACACTGAAATATCTACGTAAGGTTAGTTCGTTCTGGTTAGATTAGACTAAATAATCACTCCTCGCAAAATGCATATATTAGATTTCCACGCACTCAAATGTATACGTAAGGTTAGTTCGTTTTGGTTAGATAAGACGAAATAATTACTCCTCACAAAATGTATGTATTCAATTTTCATTCAAGAAATGGGTATGATGTATTTATTTATTTTATTTTATTTATTTCGGTGGACTCTTCGTGAATTGCTATTTCGGTGAATTGTTTTTTGGTGAATTGTATTCGGTGTTTTCGGTGAACTTTTCTAGACCCTATCACAAAAACATAAATAATTATATCTGTAATTTTTTTCATTGAGTAATCCTTATGACTTCCCCAAGAAAATATTTCTGATTGTTCTTCTGAAGGAAGATCTCAGATCTTCAGAAGAGATATGGATTGTTTCACTAGTTTCAATACTGTAGTATATTCACATGTCAAATATGTACAATGTAAAAAATGATCAATTCAGGCCTGCAGCGTCTCCACCTCGTGAAATTTTTTTTTTGTTTTGAAATTTCAAAAAAAAAAATCCTGACTTCCGGTCTCATTATTTTTGCACGGCAATCGGTTTTAGGATATTATTATTTCATAGTCTACCCAACGTGAGGAATGCCGTACAAGAATATTTTGTCCGAAAAGCACATCTTCAGAAGAAAAATTAATTTTACAGTGAAATGCACCACCCAGAATTGACGGCATAATGCCTTTAGTTATTTTCTCATATTATAGCAGCGTCGTTCTGTACATGTTTCATGCTGGGTTAAATGACCCCCAAATTGGTGAGCCTATAGCCTATTATGTATTCAACAATTTTGTTATATGTAAAATAAAGAAGTTGAGGGAATGGCGACGGACTTTTGGTCCTCACTGTATATCAAATGTAATTCAATGTCCGTTAAGGAAAGTATTTGTTTTCTGTCGGATATTTCCCTTATATTTTCCACTTTATCGGAATGTGTGGAGAAAAGGGTATTTCAACTTTCTCGAAATTATTTTTTTCATTTGTTTTCTGGTGATTTCCAAAAAGAAATCAATTGAGAAATAAATGTTGACATGTTTAGAGTACACATAAACCAAACTGTCTTTCATTTTTGATCGCAACTGAATTGATTCGAAACAATTCAGTTTCGTTTAGAAATGAATCGACAGACTTATCGTGAAAATTCAATCACTTCTGGTATTACTACTGATAATACCTAATGCAACAATACCTCCTGTTGTTTGATTCATTTCACACGCATTCGTCGAAATTTCCCAATAGTGAAAGGAAATATATGGAAATTGGAGACGCAAAACTTTCAGCCAAATGTTCAAATAGAACATATGTCAACTAATAAAAATAAGAAATCCAATTATATGTCGAAACACCAATAATTTTCACTCAACATTAACAAGAATAATATCAGGACAGGAAATAATAAATATCTAATCTGCTACTTGAATACCGAATAACATTATAATTCATTTTACAGTGTTATAAAAGTCTATAATTAAACCATTATGATAATTATAATGACTGCAATGTAGCCTAGTTTCAAGGATATTTTCGTATTAGATTAAATATCTGAAGAAAAGAAACCAAAAAAGGATAAAACTCAATCAGCAGCAACCCAGCATTCCATATTTCTTATATCATATCTACAGTTTATCAATCAATCTTTGTTGACCTAGTACAACACTTAGTAGACGTTATATTAAAGTGATTCCTTGAGAAATTGTAGGTATTTTGTTTGGAGAATTGAGATCATTCTGGAATATTTAAAACTCACATTCACGTTAATGAACAGAATCATACTGAAACCATGAGTTTAACTATCAAGAAATTCTGATATTTTTTTATGTTCTAGTTTCCACAACGAAAATCCTAGAATATTCAAAGAAGATCTTGAGATACGAGAGAAAGTAAGTAGGCATTGGTGTACTTGAATTTCTGCAGGCTGGAAACATCTCTCAAGGTAGTGAGTATCAGAACAGTGGGCCCTTTTCGCAAACCCCGGCATCTTCACTCATCCCATGGCGGATACCTATTCAAACTCCATCGACCTTCTTATGAAAGTCGAAATATCCTTCCATTGCAATGAGTGCAATTCCTCCTCCTCAATAGTAGCAGCTCCGAAGACGTTTTGTGTGAGCCTGCTATAAATACCACATTCGTACAGGAAGGGAAGGTCCGCCTGCTAGTTGCCTTAAATCCCTGCATGGCCCGGGACCCATATCAGCGTTATTTTTTTTTAATCGCAAGACTGTCCGGGGCATCATTGCACTCCTAAATAAGTTTTGATCTGATTCTGGTTGCATTTGGAGCTCTGATGGCGGCCTGACCGCCCAAGCAGGCATTCTTCTCTGTGATTTCTTTCCCCACTAGGAGACAAAAAAGGGCCTCGGCGTGACAGTACCAAAAAAGGTTGCTGGGACGGGTGCGTACCAATACCGATAGAAGTGCACATTGATTGCGTTATCGGGGTTCTTTCTCCTTACTGCGTCGGCCGGTTGCATCCTCCAAAAGTGCATCCTACAACGTTGATCTAGATATCTCCAATCATTCAAGGTAAGAAATCACAGTCGTTCTCTCTCTCTCTCTGGACCGGACTTCCCAAGTAACAATTTTATTTTTGTGATAGCTATTAGAAGGACCTTTATGATTTATTTGTAACCGTTCAGAGGGAGCTACTGGAGTTTAGGTACCAATAGTATTATGCTTTGTTCTCATAGAGGTTCTCGGGAGTACATCCCAAAACCTCATCGTTAGTTTTATTCTAGAACCATTCTCAAACAGATGGGGGATAATATTTAATGCTTGGTTGTTGCATGGTATCACACGTTAAGAGGTAAGGGCTGCCTATTCCCTAGCTCGTATTTGAATGACTTCTGTGGGTTGCTCGTAAGGGGGCAGCTGGTTGATGGAAATAACAATTACAATGTTAACAAAGACAGCATTAGCAATTGTGCCCTTTTGGAAGACCATTGCACAAATAGATGTCAGATGTAGCTCAATGTTCGTAGGGGAAACTAATATTTTTGGATGAATTCTCCTCATCGTGAGATATTATGAAAAGGGAAGGGTTTCGACTTCGTTTCATTCATTAGAAACTCTCCGGAAAACTTTCCTGACTTCGTTCATCTTCAAATAATATGTTTGTATGAGGTTTTGGTTTTCCCTATATTTGGTTGACGTTGTTGTCTTGGCTACTCCTCTAATACCTTATTTTTGCATAACTGTATTCAGTTTTGAACTCCTTTTGGCCAGAACATTCTTGAACCCCTTATATACTTCTTTTTCTAGAAAAGATATCAAAATGATCAGTATTTTGTTAATATTACGAATCTCCCAGGTTTTCGTAAAAAATCCCTCAAAGTCCGAGCAAGGGAGACCCGGGACCTACAGCTCAAAAAGTGGATTCCGAACCACTTTAGCTCCGTGATGTGTTCCCAATATAGTTTTTCCGAATATGTGAATCATTTTCAATTATTACTCTCATAATAATATATTCTAGGTGACAGGCTGATAATACTATTGTTTTATTTCATACTTGAGACATGATGATTGAATTGAACTGTTAAATGTCTACATATAACGAGATCGACGGAATCATTGAAATATTGCTGTAGTGTGGACTCTATACAAAAAATTAGCTGTTCTTCTATCACTCTATAGATCGAATCGACATTATGCCATTTTCAGCCAACTGTGGTTCTGATTTTTGAAGCCAATTATAATGTCAGTTCGATCATTATTCGAACAAAATATGTTACAATAACGACCTAATATTACTACAACACTTGTGGTCGCACCATAATATAATATATATTCATAGTAAATTTGATCATGGTCTGCACTGATTCTCGAACTCAATTTGCTCTTGACAAAAGGTAGACATCCATGGGATCTGACTTTCCCTTCATGGATATTGGTCCTCGATAATCAAAATGGAACTGCTCGTCGAAATTTTCAGCTTCGCACAGAATACTGAAAAAAGAAAAATTTACATCGGTAATTCATAATAACACAAGTAGGGACAGACATTCCATGTATGAAAGATAATATGTACGTCACGCACGTGTGGAGCGACCTTTAAACTGATTATGAGATTCACACTACCGATTCATCTGGTCCGATGAACACAGATAGTAAAATTTAAAGAAGCCGAGTGTTTGCTTTAATGTTATAATTGGCTGAAACTACAAATTTTTAATTGGTTTAATAAATGAAGGCGGATACATTGTGCTCTTTTATTAAATGTGTTCCTAATTTTCGATTCGTGACTAGTTTATCGCTAAGCTCATAAATAATTCCATATTTTAATTACCAATATTTATTCATTTCCGAAGTGCTTTGTGGAAAATCACAGGATCAGTTTCGTTGTCATAAAATAACTTTTTAACACGCTTATATTTTCTTCACTTGTATGTATGTATGCATCTATGCCACGAAAACTTTTAACGTGATTTTCACCACCTTCCAGACGACTGAATAATTTGAAATTTTGGCATGTGTTCGAAATTCCGGTGACAATATATTTCCTTGCTTACCAACCAATCAGTGGGTTTCAAATTTTGAAATTCAGCCAATAGAATCGGAACTACAGTGAAAATAAAGCTTGTCGCTGTATTTTCACGGTGATAAACCTGCTTAGTTTTTTTTTACTATCTGTCAAGTGAAAATAATGATTTAAATTATAAACGTCAAATTTATGTGTTTTGACTAGTTATCTTTATTTATCAATATGAGCGATCGTTGGGGACAAAGTTCATCGGTAAGTATCAAAGATGAGGCCGTGGAAAAGAGTATTCCGTTGAATACGGCTAGAAGTAAAGCATCAATTACCAGGTGACACGATTTTTCTTTATTTCAAATCGATATATTGTCGTCCTAAATATAATTCGTGGTATGACTAAAAACTTATATCGATTCATTGGCAATCCCAATGCAAGAATATACAACTCGTCCTGCGGACTCGTTGTATTTTCAGCTTTGGGATTGGGATTCATTAATATTCCAAAAAATTATCGGTAATAATCATACCACTTATTATATTACCCCTGACAATGCAATAGTACATTTTTGTTATAAAAAAAATAATGGCGGCTACAAGATGGCGGACGAGATTTGTGATTATGGTCAGATTCGATTCAAAATCGGTATATCGGCTTTTCTAGGTTGTATATATCCAGTTTTTTTGTTAAAATTCATAAATTAAAGATGACGGCTCCAAGATGACGGACGATATTTGTCATTATCGTCTGGTTCGATTGAAAATTAGTGTGTGAGGGTTTTCGGGGTCAGACATTATGAATTTCTTGTCAAAATTTATGAATTTAAGATGACGGCCCAAGATGGTGGACGAGTTTTGTGATTATGGTCAGATTTGATTCAAAATTGGTATGTGGGGGTTTTCGGGTCGGAGATTTCGATTTTTTGATCATTAAAAAAATAATAGTTTGAAAGAACACGCTTTACTTCCAACATGGGCTGAAAAGTAAAAAATAATTGACAATTTCATTATTCAAATGTAAAAAAGGCGTGGGGTGCTTGACACAGTTCTCTTGAGTTCTTGAACGCTCAGTATTTTTGAATTAATCCAATATAGATCAAATACATTTGGGTAATTGAATTATCAATTATTTTTTTAATTTTAGTCCATGTTGGAAATAAAGCGTCTTCTTTAGTTTTTTAAACTATTATTTTTTTGATTACCTACCTATAAACGTCTTTGGTGACGTTTATTTTTCCAGCATCCCCAGTAGTTTCTGTTCGACTAGTGATATTGACAGTATTGCCATAAAGACAGAATCTGGGCATCCTTTGTCCAATCACACCTGTGACAACTTCTCCGGCATGTATACCAATGGTGATCCTCTGAAATGAAAACATTATTAAACCATTTTTTTAAATTATATATATATTTTTTTTTCCGAAAATCATGTCGCAGTTAGTGATATATTGTAACTGATATGGGAGTATGATGATATTCTGTTAACTCAGGCCAGTTTTATGTCATATTATGATTTGTATATACATACAAATTCAATTTCTTGTCCTAAAAATAATCGAACTTCCTCCTCATTCACCAAATCCGGTTCCAGCTGTTTATTACCCATTTTCTTAATTGAAAGAACATTCTTATGCTATTATATGTTTTCATTTTATAAGCTTGATTATGGCAGTAAACAATTTAAAAAATTGATTTCACCAAAATGTAAACAGTTTTGGTTACCTATGGTGAACACTTAATTTGGATAACACTATATACTTCCGACGGTTCATTCCAATTGACTCAAATAATACTTTTCTCCTTTGTACTCACCACAACTTGTCCATCAAATACAACACTCTGGCTTCTGTCCATCATATCTAGAGCCAATTTGGCAATATTCTTGGCATGGGTGGGACATGGTTCTGGAATGCCACTCACTGCCATGTATTTATCTCCAACTGTTTCAACCTATGGAATAACAGAAAATAATACCAGAATCTATTGAACAAGTTACAGTAATTTTCTTGGCAAGTCAATCACAGAAAAATTATTTAAGATGATATTGAAATAAATAGATACATAAGAGTTACAGGATCCAGTCTATTGAAAAAGTTGTAATCGAACTGCCGAAAATCGTCATTATTTGATATGATTATTAGGGCTTTGTGAGACCAAGACTGATCAGTTTTGGTCTCGAAAAATAAATGTAGTCTTGGTCTTGGTGTTCGTCTTGATGTATCAATGTATCGATCCGACAAAATTAGTCTTTCCATCTTCTTTGTGAAAACTAAAGGAAAGAATTGAAAGTATCGAATATGTATATTTTTTTCGTTACTATTCTTGAATCTTATGTCTATCTTAAACCATTGCAAAACTGAAGCCATATGATAGATATTTACTATATAAGTATCGTAAAGACTCATATTACGATATGAGATGGAAAATTTGTCAAAAGAGGCGTTTAGGCCGAGTTTGATAATTATCGTAATATGAATTTACGATAAAAATATTGTTCAATATTTTTACCTACTATCAATAATTCTAAATATCCACTAACAGATATTTAAAAATCTTCAAAATGGTAGAATTATAGAAGGAGAGCCAGCAACGTATTTCAAAAGCCCAAATTTGACATTACGTCAATTTCAATAAATTCATCATAAACTCTGATCATGTTTATGTCGTAATGGAGTCACAGTGTCGTAATGAAGTTCCAGTGTCGTAATGAACCTCATTACGAAACTCATATCAGTATCGTTATGATTGACATTACCTATTGATGGTAGGTAAAAAATGTATTCGATTTCAATATTACATAAGCAGCTGTTGCTTTTCCTCCTGCTCGAACATTATGGTAACCTGTACTTTTCTCTTTACTGAATATTTTACAATGAATGATGAGAAGAATATTGAATAACAATTCATTCTAGACAAGGTTCTTCAGTTATTTTAACCTTCCACATCCCGAAAAATATATATAAATTGTAGAAAATCACATCTAATAAGTGTGAACTTAAAATCAGTATTATTAACGAATTATTCATTGTAGTCTATTCAACTGGACTATTTAATTTTTTTTATTTGATCTGTAGAGAGAAGTATTTATTACAACAGCTTCTGTTTCATTAGGTTATCTCTCATTTGTCCATGACTTCTATGACTTAGCAGTTATGATGAAAAGCGATAAGTTACTGAAAGAGAAAATTTAACTAGGTATCGTGGAATCCTGTGATTATTTTCATTCAAAAAAAGATCTCGATTACACCTCTCAATGGTGCGACGAAATTGCTCAATATTTGAATGAATGTTTTCAAATCACTTTCACTACAACGAGAAACTCATATAATTATCTGTGTAGAATTAACTACTTATGTTGTATTGCAAAAAAAAATTAGGAATGTAAAAGCTTGGTCAGCATTTGTGTTTTGTTGTAAGAAGCCGTTTAGTAACCACATCAGAGATACGGCTAACAAATCTTTGAAAATGGTAGAATAATAAAATACTCTCCAACTTTATCCGTTTCATCTACTTCCTTATTCAATCTCTAATACACAACAGCGAGCTCGAATCATTACAAAATATCATTGCTCTCAATATACATACATTTAACTTTATATCTTTAAACGAGCAATTCGTGTATACAGTGTCATACAAAGTTCGCCAAATATGGAATTTTTTT
This sequence comes from Chrysolina haemoptera, assembly GCA_958298965.1. Classification (NCBI taxonomy): domain Eukaryota; kingdom Metazoa; phylum Arthropoda; class Insecta; order Coleoptera; family Chrysomelidae; genus Chrysolina; species Chrysolina haemoptera. Next base: position 53,167,593 of record OY282585.1, on the reverse strand, counting down.
TTATTAACAAATTTAATGAAAATTGGACTCCGCAGTTAGTTTGTGCTTGAAAAATTAGTAAAAACAGCCTTTTGTTCTGTCACCTGCTACTCTAATCCTGTCAAATTTGACATTTTTTCCAAAAATCCTCAAAAAAAGGTTTTTTTGGAAATATACGAAAAATGCTAAATAAAACAGTTGCTCATTTTCCAATTTTATCTTTATGATACAAATTTGGACTCTCTACTGTCTCTTCGATTTTCTTCCAATTTTTTTAATTTTTCGAATCATTCGCTTTATCGATTCGAACGAAACAGGATTCAAATTTCATAATTTTGATGACTACCAGACTGAAGTCGTTGACGACATTGAAACGTCATATCTTGTACAGAAAATACCCAAATCGGCACCTCCAGAAATTCGTCTTTGTTGTTGCTTCTCTCTAACTTTATCCGTTTCATCTACTTCCTTATTCAATCTCTAATACACAACAGCGAGCTCGAATCATTACAAAATATCATTGCTCTCAATATACATTCATTTAACTTTATATCTTTAAACGAGCAATTCGTGTATACAGTGTCATACAAAGTTCGCCAAATATCAAATTTTTTTTTATTAACAAATTTAATGAAAATTGGACTCCGCAGTTAGTTTGTGCTTGAAAAATTAGTAAAAACAGCCTTTTGTTCTGTCACCTGCTACTCTAATCCTGTCAAATTTGACATTTTTTCCAAAAATCCTCAAAAAAAGGTTTTTTTGGAAATATACGAAAAATGCTAAATAAAACAGTTGCTCATTTTCCAATTTTATCTTTATGATCCAAATTTGGACTCTCTACTGTCTCTTCGATTTTCTTCCAATTTTTTTAATTTTTCGAATCATTCGCTTTATCGATTCGAACGAAACAGGATTCAAATTTCATAATTTTGATGACTACCAGACTGAAGTCGTTGACGACATTGAAACGTCATATCTTGTACAGAAAATACCCAAATCGGCACCTCCAGAAATTCATCTTTGTTGTTGCTTCTCTCTAACTTTATCCGTTTCATCTACTTCCTTATTCAATCTCTAATACACAACAGCGAGCTCGAATCATTACAAAATATCATTGCTCGTAATATACATAGGTACATTTAATCTTATATCTTTAAACGAGCAAGTCGTGTATACAGTGTCATACATAAAGTTCGCCAAATATGGATTTTTTTTTTATTAAGAAATTTAATGAAAATTGGACTCCGCAGTTAGTTTGTGCTTGAAAAATTAGTAAAAACAGCCTTTTGTTCTGTCACCTGCTATTATATAAATTTGACATTTTTTCCAAAAATTCTCAAAAAAAAGGGTTTTTTGAAAATTTCGAAAAATGCTAAATAAAAAAGTTGCTCATTTTCCAATTTTATCTTTATGATTCAAATTTGGACTCTCTACTGTCACTTATATTTTCTTCAAATTTTTTTAATTTTTCGAATCATTCGCTTTATCGATTCGAACGAAACAGGATTCAAATTTCATAATTTTGATGTCTACCAGACTGAAGTCGTTGACGACATTGAAACGTCATATCTTGTACAGAAAATACCCAAATCGGCACCTCCCGAAATTCGTCTTTGTTGTTGCGTCTCTCTAACTTTATCCATTTCATATACTTCCTTATTCAATCTCTAATACACAACAGCGAGCTCGAATCATTACAAAATATCATTGCTCTCAATATACATAAATTTAATCTTATATCTTTAAACGAGCAATTCGTGTATACAGTGTCATACATAAAGTTCGCCAAATATGGATTTTTTTTTATTAAGAAATTTAATGAAAATTGGACTCCGCAGTTAGTTTGTGCTTGAAAAATTAGTAACAACAGCCTTTTGTTCTGTCACCTGCTTTTATATAAATTTTACATTTTTTCCAAAAACTCTCAAAAAAAAAGGTTTTTTTGGAAATATACGAAAAATAGAGAAAGAACTTTTGTATAGTTGAATATAATACAAAAAGTTCTTTCTCTAACCATATCCTTAACTACAACCATAATTTTGACATAAATACAGATTTGGATATTTTACATGTTTGCCAAAAAGGTGCCTTGCTTAATTTTCTTGAAATTTTGGAAATCAACTCGGCCATCAATAATCCCAATATTGTTTCCCTCAATGAACAAACACAGTTCGATTGCAAAAAGTTCTTCAATTCTCTTAATTTTCTAAAAAACTAGATTTGTTCCTGCCTTGGTCCTCCACAAAAATAAAAATAAAACTAACAAATATTGTATCTTTAGTTTCATGATTTGTTCCTATTGTACTGATTGCTCCGCTTGTTGTTGGTACAGTTGTGTGACTTGAGATCCTCAGGCTCGGAATAGTATTGTTGGAATCATTTCCTTCTTTTGTTCTGTGAGCGGGAGTCTCGCGTCACTGTTCTGTGTCAATTTTGACATAAGAGTAATCATGACAGTGGTTCCGGCTGTGCTGTCAGTTGTCACCCTGTCAGTTCATCTTATAATTCATATCCGTCTGTTCAGTCAACAATCACGTGCATTGATCCAATTTTGACTTATTTTCTGCTCGATGTCCAATCTATTTAATTCTCCTATAAGATTAAGGGGCCCAAGGCTTTATAGCCTCCCCTACATAATAAAAAAATTTTTTTTTTGGTTACTTATTACTTCACTTCACCACAATAATTAACAATGTGGTTTTTTAAAAAATTATTTAATTACATAATATTTTAACATTTTATATCACACTACTTTATTTTCTTCTCCATGTAAGTATAGCCTTATATTAGCCTTTTGTCTTTAGTACATAGTCTTTCTTTTATTGTAGAATTTTCTTGAATAGCTGATGATGGTTCTATATAGGACCGAAACATGTTCTACTTCTACTTTTTGATGGCTATTTGATTGATAGCGGTCATTCACCGTTTCACCATCCTCTTTGAACTAGATGGGAAATTAAATTGTGGAGACGACTTTGCGTTTTACTGATTTGTATATATGAATCTTTTCTATAAGAATGCTACAGGAGTATCAAGTTAACTGCTATAGCAAACTTTTCATACCTACATTTTTCGCAGAACTTCAATCAATATGTTTCTCCGTATCCGTTGGAGCCTTGTCGCATACTGAACATTGTGAGAAAGTAGACATTTCGTAGTGACTTCACGTATCTAACAATTCCCATAGACAGCGAGTGTCCGACAGAAGAAACATAATTCGTATCCGCTGAGAAAACAAATTATGAACGCTTTTCAGAACTTTCATCGTTGAAGAAATTTACCATTCGGTCAGAAATGTATTCATTTCACATACAGGATGTTTCTTTCTTGTGTAAGGCTGTAAGGAAAATCTCAAAACGGATTACTTGGTCAAAAAACAGTTTTTTCAAGTGCGACCCATTTAAGTACTCTTATAAAACTTACATTTTTCGACAGATTGGAATGATTTTTTTCTGTTAGGTAGACATTCAAAAAGTCTACTAGGACAACAAATGTCATGAATAAACCTCCATTTCCAGAGCCAACTGATCTTATTTTTCAAGGTAAAACATCTAAAAAACATTACTAGAAATTTTTTTTAAAAAATCTGACTACACCACTTGATTCGTGCCATTTTCAAATGGTTCCTATGTTGATTACGTTGAAATGCGTCAATCGATAAAAAAGTTATAAGGAAATGCAATTTGAAAAATATGCCTTTTAATCAACCCACCAATTTAATTCCAGAGATTTTATTAAAATTCGGAATTTCGAAGTTTCATCAAAATCTGTTCATAAATAAGAAAATAATATAATAAAATTTGAATAATATGCGTTAATATAATTTCAGGAAATTGTCATTTTATATCATAATTTTAATTTTTTTTATTTATCAACAGATTTCGATGAAATTATGATCAGTGATATTTTGAAACTTCCTAAATCCAGTGGTGTAGTCAAAGAGAAAAGTTTTGAAATTGAAGTAGTGGGTTGATTAAACGGCAAATATTTCTCATATTTCATACTCCTATATCTTTTTTATTAATTAACACATTTCAAGGCAATTTGAACCAGTTGAAAATATCACGAATCCAGTGGCGTGGCCAGATTTTATTCGAAAATATAGAATTGAATTTTTTATGAGTTCAAGTGGATTCGAGAATGGTTCAGATTCACAATTCGGTCAACTACAATAGTTATTTATGATGAATATTGCGAAACGAGCGTTAGCGAATGGAGCAACCCCATGAGCAAAATAACTTTCAACAAATGTATCATACAAATTTTTTTGTACAACAGTTACTGCTAGTAGCAAGAAACAAAAAAAAAATAAGATCTATAAGGATTCGAACACACGATCTTTGGGTTACCAGGCTGACTAACTAACTAAGCTAACTAACTAAAGAGGTTTTTATTATGGATTGTCAAATATTACATTTCATGAGTAATGACATGTCAGTTTTATATCATTCTCGTTCTACTCTCGTTAGGGGGAGGACGGGAAGATAGGCGCAATTAGCATCTCTTCTGCTCCGATCAGGGTAGCAGAAGAGCGCCTTGCTAAGCGAACATAGCCACCCCCACTAGAGGGCGCTGTAGTCCGCCCGCGCTGGTGGTAACGCTGGCCGGACATTTCATCACATCACGGTTGTAGTTCGGCATGATACACGCCTTCTGCAAAGCTCATGCGTGTTGTTAATTTTTATTCTATGCAGATATTGCACCAGGCTGACTGACTGGCAAATGCTCCGAATATAATAAAGCCCAACGTACTTCATTTATGAATGTCATCATTTGTCAGTGATGAAGAACTTTCATCTACAATTGGACTGAATACCACTTCGTTTGTAACTTCAGAAGGAATTAGTAGTACCAATTGAGAAAACGGCCAAATACATGTGTGAACTTTTAAAAATGATTCCTCTTGAGTAGGTATTCTGATTATAATATCTGATTGAAGAGTTTCTAGAGATCTATATTACTGAGTATCCATCATCTCTTCTGTCATTTTATTTCAATCAAATCAAATCAAAATGTGCTTTATTGTCTAAAGAATACTAGGTCTTATTGACAAAGTCTTTGAGAATATATATACAGTGACCGCCAAAAAGTATGTACCATATGGGAAAAAAATTTATTATTAGAGTATTAGAAAAAAGATGTCATGTCACGTGATCGCTGGTATGGCGGCAAATTGAAAAAAAATTACTATGAAAAGGCAAAAAGTGGGATAAAATGGCAAGATATCAAAAAAGTTTAAAAAAAATCTCAGAAAATTGGATTTTCTAACTTAAACACCCTTTTCCAGCAAAAGTTGACATCTGAGCACATAAAAATCCTACATTTTCGGAATGAGCATGAAATTTTACGTATATAGTGCAAATTTCAAGTCGATGTGACGACTTAGTATTTTTCATAATTTTTAGGGGTAACCCCTTACAACTTTTTTCGAGTAATTTTTAATTTTTTATTTTTTTCGATTGACTCAAAATTAACAATATATATTAATTCGACCATTCTGAATCGATTGGCGTTCGCAGAATTCGTCTATCTATAACCGTTCTCGAGTTGGATAGCTTTAAACCTATTTTGGATGTTTTTTTTTCCCGCCAAAAATATGTCCGATGAGTTTTCGACATTTTCGTTCAAAGATTCGGAATCAGCACGTTAAAATACGTTTGAAAAAAAAAATTCGAAATTCGAAATTCGAAAAATGAAAAATAAAAAATCCCAGAAAATTGGATTCTCTACCTTAAACACCCTTTTCCAGCAAAATTCAACATCTGAGCACATAAAAATTCTACATTTTCGGAATGAGCATGAAATTTCACGTATATAGTGCAAATTTCAAGTCGATGTAACGACTCAGTATTTTTAATAATTTTTAGGGGTAAACCCCTTACAACTTTTTTCGAGTAATTTTTAATTTTTAATTTTTTTCGATTGACTCAAAATTCACAATATATATTATTTCGACCATTCTGAATCGATTGGCGTTCGCAGAATTCGTCTATCTATAACCGTTCTCGAGTTGGATAGCTTTAAATCTATTTTGGATGTTTTTTTTCCCGCCGAAATATGTGTGATGGGTTTTCGACATTTTTGTTCAAAGATTCGGAATCAGCACGTTAATATACGTTTGAAAACAAAAATTCGAAATTCGAAATTCGAAAAATAAAAAATAAAAAATCTCAGAAAAATGGATTTTCTAACTTAAACACCCTTTTCCAGCAAAATCTTACATCTGAGCACATAAAAACCCTACATTTTTGGAATGAGCATGAAATTTTACGTATATAGTGCAAATTTCAAGTCGATGTAACGACTTAGTATTTTTCATAATTTTTAGGGGTAACCCCTTACAACTTTTTTCGAGTAATTTTTAATTTTTAATTTTTTTCGATTGACTCAAAATTCACAATATATATTAATTCGACCATTCTGAATCGATTGGCGTTCGCAGAATTCGTCTATCTATAACCGTTCTCGAGTTGGATGGCTTTAAATCTATTTTGGATGTTTTTTTTCCCGCCAAAATATGTGTGATGGGTTTTCGACATTTTTGTTCAAAGATTCGGAATCAGCACGTTAATATACGTTTGAAAACAAAAATTCGAAATTCGAAAAATAAAAAATAAAAAATCTCAGAAAATTGGATTTTCTAACTTAAACACCCTTTTCCAGCAAAATCTTACATCTGAGCACATAAAAACCCTGCATTTTTGGAATGAGCATGAAATTTTACGTATATAGTGCAAATTTCAAGTCGATGTGACGACTTGGTATTTTTCATAATTTTTAGGGGTAACCCCTTACAACTTTTTTCGAGTAATTTTTAATTTTTAATTTTTTTCGATTGACTCAAAATTAACAATATATACTAATTCGACCATTCTGAATCGATTTGCGTTCGCAGAATTCGTCTATCTATAACCGTTCTCGAGTTGGATAGCTTTAAACCTATTTTGGATGTTTTTTTTTTTTCGCCAAAAATATGTCCGATGAGTTTTCGACATTTTCGTTCAAAGATTCGGAATCAGCATGTTAAAATAAAAAAATTCGAAATTCGAAATTCGAAAAATGAAAAATAAAAAATCCCAGAAAATTGGATTTTCTACCTTAATAAACACCGTTTTCCAGCAAAATCTCACATCTGAGCACTTAAAAATCCCACATTTTCGAAATGAGCATGAAATTTTACGTATATAGTGCAAATTTCAAGTCGATGTGACGGTAAAAGGCACAAGAGACATTATACAATATTATACGATCTTTTTCGTAGCTCAACACATCATATTTAACATATTCGGGGTACGTTACCATCACACATTATAATATAAAGAATATCAAACATTAGACTTTCTAGTACATTTTCCACTGAAGGAAATCTACAGCATATTAAATGGTTTTACTCGGAGAGAGAGAACATTCCTAAATAACTCTTCAGATCGAATTCATGGGGGGTGTGGATGATATTCAAGAGTTTATAGATTTATTTAGGCCGGTAAATCGAGTTCAGGCATTTACTTACGGAGTAAGACACAGATTCGCACTAATGTAACGTATCTTATCGAGCCAGCAACGTCGCGACGGCGGGCGTCGGAACACATAGTTAAATTTCACAGTTAGGCACTTTGATAACGAAATTTAATCGACATGCTGTGAGGGGTTTATACTTCAGACTCCAAACTTTAAACTGCACTGAGTATACTTAATAAACAACTTTAACACAATTTACTATTTTCGGGTATAGCTTCCGCTAGCAAGAGAAATAACTGTTAAATCATCTTGACCACATAGTCATAGCGATGTTTGAAAAGAAACTGAATATTGAACAGAAACAATCCGGCCTTTTTATAGGGAGACAAAATGCAATTAGGACAATGCTTTCCTCAATTGCACCTGCCCGCATATCACATGAGGCTCGTCACCCTTGCGGCCTTTCAGAACTATAATTTAATGATGTTCTCTTTAATTTGACAGCAACATATATCATAAAGCCGACGAAAGAGCAAACGCGCCGAAATATGTATTTGAATTCCAAATCTTCGACCTTAACAGGAATGTGGAAATCCCCTCGGAAGGTCACTTGCACGGCGCCAAGGCGTCTGATGTGCCTGACTTCCAGATAAGACAGGGATGACTTTCATGACTGGGACGAACTCTTCGTCCTGCCACATTGAACATAATAAGTAATAAAAACAGAACTATGGCTGAAGCTGAATAACACAAATATTTGGGTTTGATTGATGACAAAAATTTTATATTTGAGAACTCTATTGAAATAATATAAAAAAATTATTGTTCCTCTCATAGGAGCAGTTAGAAAAATACAAATTTTCAGAAAGAACATCAAATCGTTAAAATATAATTCGGAAGTTTTGATTTGATAATACGACGACAATTCATAACATAAAACATTAAAATTATTGTACCATTTTTTATAATTTGGCAATATAATAACAGTCGAAGAAAAAACTTTGTATGATAAATTTTCTTAAAAGGCTTTTTCGTACCCCCGTGTTTGTTGAACACGACTGCGCCTCATTTAACAAACTTCACGCTCATACAAAAAGTCCTACTTTGCGAACTTGTATCATAATTATCTTTTATTCCAATGTGACGGTTTTAAATATGACGAACACAATTTTCCAGCATCTTTATGAGTGCTGCCATAATTGTTAAAGTTCATTACTTTGACCCACTCATCGATAATTACAAAATTTCTATAATACTGAAACTGAATATTTTATTTGTAGTTGAAACAGATGGTCTCTCCCACCAAGAACAAGTATTCCGGAAGAACCATGGTGAGAATTATGGTCGTCCACCAGACCAACGTGGAGAAAGCGTCGCAAAATATAGCCATCATCGTCCTCTTACCCATTCTCAATTATCACGGGCGAAGGAACAAAATCAACATGAAAATATGAAGGATTTCCAGCCAATTTTCACTTAATTTTAATCGTTGTCGTTCAACCATACCATCTGATTGTGGATGTAGGGCTGTGATACGAGTCTTCTTCACACCTAGAATGTTCATCATTTCCTGCCATAACTCAGATTCGAAGTTTCTTCCTTGATCAGAATGTAATTCTGGTGGGACTCCATGTCTGGCTATTACATTTTCTATGAAGGCCTTTGCAACGGTCTTTGCCTCCTGGTTTGGAATGGGCACAACTTCAAGCCCAGAAATAGTCCATGGTTACCATCAAGTATTTATTTCCTTGCTCGGTAACAGAAAACGGCCCAAGAATGTCAACTGCTACTCTTTCGAATGGTTCACCAGGAAGATACTGAGCCATTTACCCTCGACTTCTAGTTTTGGGTCCCTTCTTTGAAGACCATAGGTCACATCTTCTGCACCATTCTTCTACATCACGACGACAATTCACCCAATAGAATCGTTCTCGAATTCTAGCAAGGGTCCTCTTGATTCCGAAGTGTCCACCTGCACGACTACTATGAAGTTGCTCGAGCACATCTTTAGTAAGTGCCTTCGGCAGGACCAGTTGGTACACCACAGTTGATCCATCTGGGCTCTCCCATTTGCGATGCATAGGCCATCACGAAGACATAGGGAATCCCATTGAGCCCAATATCCCTTGGCAACTGCACCAAACTTGGATACTTCCTGCCACTCAGGTCTAACTCCATTTTTTAGCCAACTTAGGACTAACTTTAAATTGTTGTCTTTCTTCTGATTCTTCCTCATATCTTCTGTGGTCCATAAATCAGATTCTTCAGACTTGACTCTTACGGTGGTAACTTGCAGAATTTCCTTGTTTCTGGTAATATCGGCAATGCTGTTCCAAGCATGGACGTCTTGATAATGTGTCTGCATTTCTGTGTTTCCTGCCACTGCGATGAATAACTTTGAAGTCGTATTGTTGGAGTCTCTCTAGCCATCTCGCAACCTGACCCTCAAGCTTCTTGAAGTTCATTATCCACTGCAAAGCGCTGTGATCAGTTCTTACGAGAAAACGTCTGCCATAAAGGAAGGTATGGAAATGTTCAATGGCTTTGATTATCGATAGAAGCTCCTTTCTTGTAACGCAGTAATTCCTTTCGACTTTGCCCAGAGTTTTACTAAAGTAGGCTATTACTTTATCTTCGCCATCCTGTTTTTGGGATAAAACTGATCCAATGCCTTGCTGAGACGCATCACAGTCCAAAATGAAAGTGCCTTGTTCGAATTAAAGTGCGAAATAGATCTCGCAGAGATAGCAAGAATAATAATAAGATTTTTTCTACGACAGTGCGTAAATTCAGTGTTTAGGCAATGTTAAAGTGTATGAAAAATTAAACTTTTTAGCACGGAAAAAATCAACAGTAATTTGATACACTGTTCATTCATTTACTACTGATGCTTGAGAAACCTCAGACACATCATCCTCAGAATTGTACGAAAACACTAATAATATGATAAAATTCATTTAAGAATGAATCCAGTTTTCAGCTACAAAAAAACTTTGATGATTCAACAGAAAATATACAGGGTGTCTCACTTCTCATGGAAACGCCCCCGTATCTTCCGTAATAATAGAGGTAGGATGATGAAAATGGTCAAAATTCACCTATTATTCTCGAAAATATGTATTTTTGGTAAAATTGGTGTCCTGATTCCGAATCAGTTGAGCCTATATTGTCCCCTAATATAATTTTTCGTGAAACTGGCTAGGTTCATCGCCCCTGGCGAGCAGTGTATGTGACTCAGATCAACTTCATGCAAGATTCAGACTCATCACTGGTATATCTAAAGCTCCTAAAATTTATAGAGTTCTACTTCAATAATTACGGAAATTACGAGGGTGTTTCCATGAGAAGTGAGACATATTCGGATATTTCAGGACTGAAATTTTTTTAGGAAAAAAGTGCATCTGTAGTAAGTTGGTGGTCGTGATAACGAATCTGAAAGAATTTCGATCCTATTTTGCCCCCTAGTACGTTTTACCGTAAGAATGGGTTGTTTCATCGCGACTGGCGGGCAGTGTATATCACTTAGGCCAACCCAATTGAGGTGGTAGGTGCATTTTGACCATTATCACCTGTCCTGAGAGTTTCATCATTTTATTTCAATTATTACGGAAGATACGGGGGTGTTTCCATGAGAAGTGAGACATAATGTAGAAATTATAATTATAATTTCATTTCCCAAAAATTTAAAAATATGAAATGATCATCAAAATGGTACAAACCTTCACGAGTTATTTCAGTAATTTCATGAGTTAAATTAAAACTGTTTATTTTATCTGATTATTAATGTACCCACATTCAAACTGCAAATTAATTCTTCAAATAAAAAATAAAATAAAATGAATAATATCACTGAGAAAACTAACAGAAAGTCATTGATGATGCAAGTTTTTTCCATACTTTTTAAGACAAAAAAGAGCTCGCTTTGAATTATTCAAGAAAGTTTGCTGTTTTTTATCAATAATATAATAATAATATGTAACTGTTACTGAATCAGGCTGAGCTTTATGAACAATTGATTCTAGGTGAAATAATATTGCTATAGTTGAATATAAGAAGGTTCTATCCTCAGTTCACAGGAAGTTTTATAATCATTACAGTATACCAACCTTATAAATGTTTGGGTTAACCTTGGGGTCAGTTAGGTCATCGAATTTAGTGTACAACTCGTTGAGCATCCTGATGATTTTCATGGCACCCTTCGAGTCAGCATTAGCTGCACAGTAGTTAGCGAATCCCACTATCCCGGAAAATAGTATGGTTGCTTGCTCGTACCTCCTAGCTGGGACTGGTCTTTGGTGTCTGAGCTCGTTGGCTACCGTTATAGGTAGAACAGAGTATAGTAGCCTGAAATAAATACATTTGAGGTTTTCAGAACTCCACAGGCGAGTTTTTTTCCCGGTATGACCTTCAGGATACCAAGGGAAGAGTTGTGTATAAATAAGGGATAAGGAAACGACACATGGTTTCGAAAGTATCCGAGTAATAGAAAGCAGTTTGTTTATTATCACTCACACATTTTTAAACAGTTGTAGCCAAAATGTTTATTTATTCTAATGGTATAATTCAATATGATATTTTATCGAAGCTCCTCGAATTATATCAATCAAAATTGAATTGACGGAATATCATCTATCGAAACATAACAAATCTTCTAAATATTCACTAATTCCTTTAACTAAATCAATTCCCTCAAAATATATTCTTCTTTCACTTATTTCTTCTATGTGAATATTTATTTTTTTTTTCAATTCATCTGTTGATGTTCCCTATTATAAACATTCTGTTGTTTCTTGATAATGATAAACGTTATTATTATATTCATTTTATTTATGTATCTCTTCTTCTTCAATTTGCTATTTTGTTTGGGGAAAACATTTTTTTCCTTGAGAAATATAGAATTAAAATACAGCGATCACACTCCCCCTTCCCAACTCAAACTATATATTTTTCTTTATTTTATTTCATGGTGAATTATGACATCTGATTTTTTTTTCTTTCAGGAATATCCCAGTCGAGCTCTGTCTCCGGAGCCCCCATACATCTGGAGATCGCACTGGTCATTTAGGTACCCAGAAACCCTGTTCCCGTGGTGTGGGTGATCACTGGATCCGAGAATTATGTGCTCTGAGATGCATTATTTTGCGAATTCTTACGTCGATAATTATCATTATAATTCAGGTTATATCTTTCTCGTTTTGTTGAAATAGTCATTGAATGATATTATATCATGACAATGTTTAGATTCTCACGTTACAAGGTCTTCACTAGTTCGCACAAGTCTCTCGAAAACTTCCTTCTAAGGGTTGCTCGTAAGGGCGCAGCCAAATGATGGAAAGAACGAACTTTAGACCAACCAATATAAATTTTTTGTGGAAATTAATTCTAATAGTAAGCGACTTGCGCCATGACTTCGGGGATACTTTATAAATAACTAAAATCCAAATTGGAACTCAAAATTTATTTTGTGCAATTGTTTAAACAATGATTATTAAAAAAAGGATCCTTTTTTTGTTTTTTTGTAAATATCTCAAAAGGTACTGGCCAAATAGCTTTACTCATAGTAGAGAATGAAAAAACCTACAAAATGGTTTTTGGAAAATCCCGATACGACCATTTATCGCCGAGAAAAGCCGGAAAAACTCTTGAAAAAAGGCCTTTTTTCAAAAATTCGTATCTCCCTCAATTTTCAATATTAAGAATAATTTTTCGGGAAATGGTAGCTAATATCATGTACGTTGAGCTCCCGAAAGGTGTCGCTTCAATAGTTTTCCTACAATCGGGTTTTAAAAAAATTACAGCCATATTTTGCATGATGCGTCATATTACGGGAAATGGTCCGATTTGAATTTTTAAAGCGGCATTTTGAAGTTGAGGTTAAAAACTACAATTTGTCTATCTCAGATTTTCCCATAAGTTTGGAGAACATTGTTAAAAATGCTTCTGAACACAGCGCTTCGAGTGAAAATTCGTCGCCGAGTCGTGCTAGGTAGTAGTGGAGGGGGCGCCGAGAAGCGGAGAAGTGAGAGACCGGTTGCGCGCACAAGGCGCTTTTTTCTATACAGCGAAGACGTCGCTTCTCGGCGCCCCCTCCACTACTACCTTAGCACGACTCGGCGACGAATTTTCACTCGAAGCGCTGTGTTCAGATCAACGGTAACTAACTTATTATTATATCAAACCGATATTGTCAGTGCACTAGAACAACATAATCAAATTGACTCGGTCTATACTGACTTTAGTAAAGCTTTTGATAAAGTGAACCACAACTTATTAATCAACAAGTTGTCTGCCGCTGGCTTTCCGTCATGGTTGACAAACTGGTTACATAGCTATCTTTATAATAGACATCAGTTAGTTAAAATAAAGAATTTCGTTTCAAATTCTTAAAATTATATACAAACATCTCAAAACCAACTGATTGTAACAAACTACAAGATGATCTTAATTCCTTGATAAACTGGTCAGAAACAAATGGAATGTTGTTAAATCCTGATAAATGCCAATGTATTACTTTTAGCAGAGCAAATTCTATAATTCAAAATGACTATCATATTGATAATAAGATCATTAAAAGAGTATCGGTTGTTAAGGACCTTGGAGTATTATTTGATGAAAAACTTACATTTGTTCAGCATATAAATTCAATTGTAAGCAACAGCTCTCGAAAACTAGGTTTTGTTCTTAGAAATACACAGGAACTTTCAATTCATTCAACAAAAACATTATACATGTCACTCATATATTCTTGTCTCCAATATGCCTCTCCTGTCTGGAGCCCTCATTATCAAGTTCATATCCATCATCTTGAGCGTATACAAAACAAGTTTTTGAGAGGTATTGCCTATAAAATGGGCTTATACCAGGGTACATACAATTATTCCCAAATCTTAGAGCATATATCAATTCATACCTTAGAAACTAGCAGAAATCGATCTGATTTAATTTTATTATACAAATTAATTCATGGCGTAATATCATGCCCAGAATTGTTGGCACAAATCAATTTCAGATTCAATAGAATACCAACACGTAATTCTGAACTTTTCAGCATTCCTCTTCACCATACTAATTATGGCTACAATAGCAGTATATCTCGTATTATGAGACTGGGTAATCTACTTAACACAAATGATGTATGTATAACTGGTGTGAGCTTGTTTACCTTTAAAAATTCACTTAATGAAGTAGCTACTCTGTGATATCTTGTGATATATATCATTACCTTTTTATATTAATTCTTATAGTTTATTGTCTATATATTGTAAAGAGGGGTTTCCCCGTTTATAAATAAAAATAAAAAATAAAATAAAAATAGAATTGCAACCAATTTGAGGATACGAAACATTTTTTTAACAAACATTAAAGTTTTCCTCTGATGAACTACATGAAAGAAATTCCAAACTTTCTGCAAACTTTTTGGCACTTGGTTGCTAATGTCAACCTCATATGCAGACCGGAACTCTATGCAATTTGCAAACATATTTTTTTTCTACATAATGATACAGTGCACTGAATAATGACTTCAGTTTTTTGACATGTGACTCAGCTTCCTGCAACTTCCGGTCTCACCGGAAGTGATATAAACTTTCGATTTTCAAATGAGACACCTTCTCACTTTTTTGTCTCCATATAACATTCTGCATACAACTATGTATTTGTTACTTTTTTTATGTAGAGGGCTATGAATACATTCAAATTATTAATTTTACTCCATAAGTATTGGGAAATATACAATTTCACCAGTTAAAATGCATCTGCTGGGAAAAATTGGTGAAAAGGTATGATTTTATGAATTTTTGAATTTTTGGATTAGGATTTCATTTACTGAAACGAATCTTACAAAGAAAATATGTTCTCTCATTTGCAGAACTTTTGCGATTATTTTCAAGTTTAGAAACTTTTTTCAAGGGTGAGATGGTATATCAAAAAAGTCGATTTTGCCCATTAACGGAAGGTTCTAGATTGTGTACAAGGTTACAAATTTGTGAATGAATCAAAATAGATGATCTCAGAATTGTGACCAATTTTCGAAATTTTGTAATCATTCCGAGACCACCTTGGCAAAAAAATGACACGAATAAAACAAAAATATAAATTTTTTTTAGGGGTATATCAAAGATAAACATCAGTTTTCAATGAAAAAAAAATGTTCCGTAGCCTTGAATTTGTTGCGAATTTGATTCGTCATATGAAATAATATATTCAAAACTATTCCAAGTTTGCAGACCTTTTAGAATTCTCTCAACGAGTATACAACAAAATTCAAGTTGATTTCACGCTGACAATGTTCCGGACCTCGGAACAGGTTGGAAACTGAGATGTATTGCTTTCTCGAGGTACCATTCACTTGACCAAAGTTTGAAAACTTCCTGAATTATTGTATAATTTTCGATTCTCAATGTCTATCTCTACTGGCCTAAAAATACTTTCTTCCATTCGAAATTCATGAGTGCGTTCGCTTGTTTGTGCACATTTATCTCTGGAATCGCTTCTTATGAATTCCGTTTGGTAAACGGCTGTGAAATTGCAGTAGGTATGAGCCATTCTTTTCCGCAAATGGCTTGCAGTGGAGCTGAAAAACGTCGTTAAATTTCAGGAACGATCTTCTCGAAAACTCCAGTATTCATGGCGTTCCACACCTCATTTGATATCTCTTGTTTTCGTCGATGACACGAACTGGAATTAGAAATACTCAACTTTTACGATAACTTTCTTTTTCAAAGTAATGGACACTTGAAAAATATATCCAAGCTTTCGACATTAGTTTATGCATTACTAGCAGATCCGGCAGACATTTTTCTGCCCGAGCATTGATCAGAATGAAAATGTCAAAATATCGTCAATGGACAAGTTTTTACTTTTTTGTTGTGGATTAATTATGAAAATTGAAGTAAAATGGAAAAATTTGGCCTCTCAATGTGGCACACGTGGCAAACCCTCGAGAACAACACTGTACGTGCTGACAGTCTAGACGTCAGAGTAATAAAAGACATAAACCTACATTAATAGCTGTTTTGAAGTGAACGTGAACTACCCTTTTCTATACCATTTGTGGGCGAAGAGGGTGACGGGTGGTGAAATGTTATGGACAGTTTATTTACATTTGGAGTATGAAGGACCATAAAACAAACGAAGAATGACAACTTTATTCGAATGAAATGAGCGGGCATACACGAAACTACCCGATTGAATACGGACTTAACATGTATAAGGCCCTCGATTGTGAACAAACAAAGTTATGTTGACTTCAAGACAAGGATGGAGAAGGCATCTCTATGGTCTTTTATTACTCTGAGGTCTAGACTCGAGAGTCATATTCGCAAAATACGTTGTAATATAGCATAGTAAGTACTATTCAATTTCTTGCAATTATGATTAATATCAGAATTCCAACCCATATCATTGTCTACAAATACTCCTAGAAATTTGGTTAATTTCTAGAAAGGAACTTCAATATCGTTTACTGAGACTCTACTATTATTAGATATTTCCTTACTGGTGAAGAACTGCATACAGATGGTTTTAGTAGAATTGACTAGCAGAGAATTCCTTCCACACCACGTGGTGAATTCTTTTGATAGTATATTCATTTTCGCAATGAGGTCTTCAGGCGTTTCTGCGTCCGTGGCCAAGGTGGTGTCATCAGCATATAAAATCAAGTGTTAGATAATTAGATTATATATTAGGGACTTTCGTGCTACAAGCCTCTACACCGCGACCTTTTCAGATCTATTGTGTTTGTCCTCGAGATCATTTAGAGTTCTTTGTCTAGCCCTGTCTTCTTTACGAGACTCCACAGGCTAGTTTTTAAAACTCCCATGAATCTCGGAGCTCTTGGTTTTTCTTCTCCCAGCGTTAGAAACCTTTGCCTTGACAAGCCCTCGCAGTGGCATAGTATGTGTACTGATGTTTCCTCTTCTTCCTGACAGAACCTGCATAGCATTTCTTCTGCCAGGCCTATTGTACTCATATGTTTGTTGAGCCTACAGTGCCCTGTGAGAAGTCCTACTACTATTCTAGTAGTGTTCCTCTTCTGGCTTAGTAGATAGTCTGTGAATGTTGGCTGCGGTTGTTTGATAAACTCTTTGGCCTGTCTCATCCCTGGTGCATTGTTCCACCATTCTTGAGACTTCTGTTGAATCCATGATTTGGTGTTTGTTTTTAGTACAGCTTTTGCTATACCGCAATACGGTTCTGGGCCATTCAGGGCCTTACTTGCTCCTTCTCGGCCTCTTCATTGCCTCTTCAACCTGTGTGTACTGGCACCCAGGCTAGTGTCAGTCTGTTCTGACTGCCCTGCTCTTTTAGGGCTTCTATGCAGTCCCAAACAAGTTTTGAGGTAACTTGCATTGAGTTGACTGCTTTTATCGCAGCTTGGCTATCTGAGTATATGGCAATGTTTTTTCGTGAAAAATCGTGCCTTATTAGCTCTTGTGCACAATGGTGTATTGCAACGATTTCCGCTTGAAATATCGTCGCATGTTTGCCCAAGCTCAGTGAGATTTTCGTCTTCGGCTTGGTTCCGTAAATGCCGGCTCCTGCACCTTCATCCGTTTTGGAGCCGTCCGTGTAGACAGCGATTTTTGCATTGATGGGAGGCCCCCCCTTCCACGCATCCCTGTCCGTTATACTTGTCTTGAAAGTTTTGTCAAAGCTATATCTGGGAAGAATGCCATCTGATGGCATTCTTGTAACCGGGTCGTTATCAAACTCTTCATATAGCTTGTTGTAGTCTCTCCCGTGCATATTGCTAATGGGTGCTTGTCCTCTAAGCAACCTGCTCGTGATAGACCTGGCTTCGGCTTGGATGTATATGTGTAGTGGAGGTGGGTTGAGCAAGACCTCTAAGGCGGCTGTTGGGGTGGTTCTCATGGCCCCGGTGGCACTCAGACATGCTTGTCTTTGTAGTCCTCCAAGCCGTCGAACCACTCCTGCCTGCTTGGTCGTTCCTTGGGGAACCCCAGTATCCACGTCATGCCATAGGGATAGTGTTCGGGCTAAAGGAAGTGCCACGGACGCGCAAAAATCTATCGGCATAATCATTTCAATTATTGAACCTTCTAATATAAGCACGAAAGACTCACCTATCAGTTTTCTTCTTTTCAGTATCCAACTCCCTGTAGGTTTGTTGTAGCTTGTCCGTCAGTAGCTCCAAATTTCTGGTAAGTTTATAATCAGCTTCAAATTGTTCGGACATCAACACCAAATCTCTTGTAGCATCGTGTAACGGAATGTCGCTGATGTAGAGACCTCTCCTGAAATGGAATTGACTAAAGTACAAATACTGTGTTACACACCACAGAGAAAATGGTTTTCACAAACTTCAATCAGGGCATGTTTCGATACGAATATTTTTGCAGATGATATGTTGTTAAATTTGAATGACAGCAGAACCAGTTCTGGATAATAGGATTCTCCATTCAGTTTGGATAATTTTGGATGAAAAATAATAATTCAGTACGATTGGGTTTTTAGACGAGGATCGATTGTAGCACCACCAAACTTGGTATGCTAGTAGTTGGAACCATGATAAACACGAAAAAAAATGTTTACCGAAATTCCAGGGGTGGAACATATATTTTCTTTTTTTTTTTCGTTTAAAAATAAATATTTTTGCTGTAATCTTGGAAAGTATATGATTTATCGGAAAAACAACTCAACAGGGTGAAAAACAATAAAATCTTCCACAAAAATACTTTTTAGTAATTTCTTATGAAATGCGCTCGTTTTCTCAGAAAACGTGATTAAACGCCGACATCAAATTTAAGGTTCACCCTTATCCGCCGCTGAAAGTTCTGACGGAGCCGAATATTTGATTAATCATAACTCTGCTAATAACTCATTAGTGACTTATGGATTATAACTCACTAGTGTGTTATTTGATAGTTTACTTGTCTAAAATGACATTAATAATGAGAGTCATAACTGTCATGTCAAATCTTTCTCGCGTGACTTATTTTCAACATAACACACTAGTACCATAAATAACTATTATTTGGTAAAATACAGTGGCGATTCATTATTTTGATGAAATATATGGCAGGGCATGTTACAGTGACGCCAATGGTTAATATCAAGGAAACTTTTATCGTCGAAAGAGTGTATTTTGAAGTGTACTTTGCATGTACCAAAATTGAAAGTGAAGCCCAAAGTGGTTTTAGAGATATTGGGAAAGAACTGATTTTTTTGTTAAATTTCAACATCTTGTATCTCTGAAATAAAAGGGTTGCGCATCTATTTTAATTATCACCCTTTAAGATCAGTATTATATTCGGACTGACTGACCAGCTCTGTTCCAATATATGAGTGACTGACCTACATAACTTTTATTGATATGCATTATAGAATTTTTTTGACAATTTTCAGCTTTGATAAATCCATTTTGTTACTCCGGTAAATGCTACATCTTTGATGTCGCCCCTGAGTCACCTATTCTACGATTCGCTTGATTGACCAGAGTAAGTGTGTGTACACATCGACTATAACTAACTAACAGAAAATTATCTTCAATACATTCAGAGAAAATGTCCGGATTTGACTGTCCTCCTAATACAGAAGTGCGAATAAAATTTCAACATCAATACCAACCTGGTGAGGTCATCCAAGTTCATGACGCTGGGATAACAGAGAAACACGATGAGATCAGTTTCAGGAACATAAAGCATCTGGCCTTTGAGCCGCAGAAATCTGTACTCCGGAGGAGCAATCACTTGCATCACTCCTGCACGCGTTTTCAGAACATAAATAGTGTTGATGTGCGATAGTATGTTCTCGAATGTGAGGTCCAAGTGAGGACGTACCTGAAATAAATACATTTCTCTTAACAATAATAGTTTGTTGTCTTCTCTTGCATCCTGAATGTCAGAATGGCGTGACATGAATTCCCCCACTATAACTTAATATGGGAGTGAAAGAGTGAAAAACATGTGGCTTTTAGAATATTAGCTTCAGTAGTGTACCTCAGTTGGCAAAAAATAAATAGCGAACCTAAGAGTTTTCTCTGCAGGTGGGAAAAATGCACAGGCCAGTTGTGTTTGGAAAATTATGCAATGCCAAGTAATTCATCTCAATCAGTCTCTCAGCTGATTATGTGAAAACCACTTGGCTCTATTAGTTATCTCGTCGAAATGAACCTGTATGATATCATTATTATTATCATACAGAACAGAAGTGGCGTCGTTAGCAAAGAGGACCGATTCAAATGGCATTAATTACTGCAAAATTAATTCCCGTAAATGGTGAATAAGAAAGGGTCCACAACGGGACCTTGAGGAACGCCATAATGAAGCAAAATACCTCTAAACCCGTAAAAGTTCAATTTTCAGAAAATGTCTGGGAAGATATCAGTACATAAAATCGAATTGTTGCTTAGTTTTTGCTGTTGTTGAAAATGTTTTTTCCGTTAACCAGCTGTCGGTCACCCTACGAACAGCAGCCCTCAAAAGTCGCAATTTTTTTGGAGGTTGTCCGTAAGACTTCCAACCAAACCTCGCCCTGTATTTCTTGGCCTCAGATATCGGTGACACGCACTCTACCGCCCGAGCTATATCCTCCCTTCAGAATAGCGAAAGGATGTATGATTATAGTCAAGGAACTATTGAGTTCATCATGATCGGGTCGACGAGCATATCAGGAAGACATGAATCAGGGAAAGGACATTGAATTACATCTGACAGATATTTGTACAAAGTTCTTCAAAAAGACCCAGTCCGTCGTGGTATCAGTAGTTGTTTTCTGTCAGATTTTTGACTCATATTTTCCACATGTTTAAATATTTGGAGAGAAGGGTACTTTGATGATCGATTTTACATTTCATTTATTTGATAATCTCCGGCAAAAATTCTCGAAATCTACTTGATGAAAAATAAAAACTCTGGAGAATAAATAGTTATGAACAATAATTTTTTCGGGAGTAAAGTCATGGAACAAAAATGACATAAATTCGATAAGAGAAGAAAGCAAAGGATTTTGTCATTTTACTCTAGAAGCTGTACTAGTGGCAAATGCTAAATAACGCGCTCTGTATAGTAAAAGATAGTGACAATTTTTATTACTGTGCTTACCGTATCGAGAATATCAGTTATTTTGCAATTGGTTACATTTACTCTGGGAATCACTCGTGCTACAGAAAATCCTGTTTGAACAATTTTCAGATCTCTGTCGAACATGATGTGGAAAGGAAACACTCTGCAAAATGTTGCTGGACTCACTTTTGGTTCTGAAAAAAAATTTGATAACCAACTGGTGGAATGAGAAAACAATAGTTCATTATATACCTAGGTGGTTGAGTGGTACTTTTCAGGGCGAGAGAGGCCTGAAAATGCACTTCACTGTTGTGACGTAACTGACAAGTTAACTTGCGTGAAAATGTTAAATTTATTTTCTTGACTAGCCGAGGAAAAGGTTACTTTCTCTTCTCCGTAAAGCCGGTAAAATTCAAGTTTCTCACACTATAGGATAAAATAGTTACTTACCTCACAAGTGCGGAAAGTAGTACTTTTCCGCACGCGACGGCAGTTGCACGAACGACGCGGAGCGGAGTTCGGGCAATCCGTTAAGGACAGAAAAGACATTTTCCGTAAGAGTTAGGTACAATATTTTTCCTACGAGTATTTTTGTCCATCTTATTTATGAAAAAACAAGGTTTTTAATAAACAAGTTTTTATAATAATGCTACAAAATGACTAATACGACAGAATAGTAACACAGATCATTTAGTTAGTCCCATTTTCAACATTACAAAAATCGTGCGGAAAAGTAAAAATCGTACGGAAAAGTACAACTTTCAAAACGAAAAATCGTGCGGAAAAGTTACTTTTCTGCACGCTCGTAGGAAAATTAGTTTTTCGTAGTCCACTAATTTGGAAGATATTAAACAACTGAACATATTTATATCAAGTCGTCATATTTTCAAAATATGTAAAATATTTGAATACCATTCGTTATTTTCTGTTTATTCTGTCCATTGTTATTTAGTTTACGTCATAATCAAAATTGTATCAATATGGAAAAATACTGTTTGTTGTTCTTCTCTGAAGCATTTTCATATAGCTTCTTGAGAAACTCTTCGCGCTCTCAATTCATAATGACTACATTATGTTTTCCAGGATGTTGATTGATTGTGGTAACTGAAATTTGATCACCCTGTATGATAACTTATCAGTATTATTCAATAGATGAATTATTATTAAGGAAACAACAGCCATTTATTTTATTATCATAATAAGTAGTTGAATGAATCGACAAAGTAAGAGCGGATAGAATCGATTGATTATATAATCACTGAATACTTCCTAGTCCCGAGAGAAATGTTCTTTCCTCTGATTAGATTTATAAAAGAAAAATGTTTTATAGACATTTAAGAAAATAAAGTTAATGAATATAATAAAGGGCATATCATTATAATGCATTCATATGAGAACTAAATAAAATGAAGTTAACGTTAGGGCAAACGTTAAATTGGTTAGCCCCTACA
The DNA here is from genome assembly GCA_958298965.1 of Chrysolina haemoptera. NCBI lineage: Eukaryota > Metazoa > Arthropoda > Insecta > Coleoptera > Chrysomelidae > Chrysolina > Chrysolina haemoptera. The sequence continues at coordinate 53,144,681 of OY282585.1, read as the reverse complement.
CAGTGACTGACTGACGTTTATCCAAAATAACTTCGAAATCCATTTTAAAAGCCGATTCAGATACATGGGTGCCCAAGCAGGGTTTATGAAGCACGTGTAATTGACAAGCAAATGCATTTTTGAACCATGTGCCTGAAAACTGCAACACCATTCACATACGTGCCTCTTGCGTTTTTATCACGTTTCTATATGTTTTGGTTTTTGAATGATTCTACCAAGTCTTCCATGGTGTATGTTCTATTGTTAAGATCGTCATATTTTCTATCACTTTCGCTCACGCTGATGTTAATTTTTCGGCTGATCATGGATTTACTCGAATTTCTGTTGGGCATCTCCGTCAAGATTCCTACTTAATATCTTTGTTCAATAGAGTTACCATGGCTACTTCATCAAAAAGAGTACCTATATGTTTCAACTTATTTTCAATTTACAATATATTACAACATTTGTTTATTTTTATTGAAGCAATTTTCAGGAGAACAATTTTTATTATAGGTAGTTTAGCGTGTGAGTTACATTTTCATCAGACTTTGTTATGAAAATCCTCATATATTTTCTATTCAGACGTACTTACCTAGTGACAAAGTTTCAATTTCATCAATTTCGGGAAGCTGAGATTTGCCAGGACCTGACTTTTCTGTTATAAGAAATTGAACGTGATCGCATTCATCTTTGGATTTCAAAATTTCCACCTCAACTTCGGTGTTGTGGAGTTTGCTGGCCACTGTCTGAAATGAAAAAAGGTTCAACAAAATACACAATTTCTCTAAATTTCCTCATTCAATGATCACGAATCTCATAGAAGTATACGTCCTTATCGATCAAATATAATTTTAATTATTGAACAAAATGAAAACAAGACATGTTCAAGGCATTGGTAGACCTCAGTGCACAAATCAGAGTCAGACAACACGGTTTCATTCTCGGTTTGAAAGGGTTTTTTTTTTGGAACTCCCGCCAACTTCTGGGGAATTCTACAACTAAAATTTATAAGATTATTTTGTCAGACAATGTTAACAGTCAGAAATAAAATAATCTGTGATGATTCTTGTGCAGAGTTCCAACAAGGCTTTCTCTGCAATTGCTTGTTGCATGGAAATGTCCATAGATACATTTGAACCACCCCTAGATTGATTTTTGGGTTTTTCCCCTCAATAGTATATAGATCATATCTCCAGCCTCAACTGAAACCGCGCCTACAGAACAGAATCTGAACTGCGAGCGCCATCTCAATTTCAGCCCTTTAACTAGCAATGTCCTGTTTTGTGGTCGTCAAGACCTCAAAAAACAGAAATGAAGGACCACGAAACTGGGTATTGCTAGTTGAAAGGCCGAAGTTAAGATGACGCTAGCAGTTCAGATTCGTTTGTTCTGCGGGCGCGGCTTCAGCTGAGGTTTTGCGATGGAAATATGATCGAATCATTTGTTGCAGACATTAGCAGTTTTCTGCATAGTACCTACCAAATACTGATGAGGGGCAAAACCCCAAAATAGATCTATAGGTGGTTCAAATGTTTTGATGACCATTTTCAATCAACAAGCAACAACCACATGTATTTCAACGTTCGTCATGGTATCAGTCAGGACAGTAGTTGTTTTCTGATTTTTGACTCAAATATTCTAATTTTATAGGTTTATTGTTAAATGAAAAAATTGTGAAAATATTATTGAACAGTTCTAAAAATAACCAAAGTAAACTGTCTTCGTGAAATTTGAAAAATGATACCTTGTTATGTGACCCCCAAAAAGTCTATCGTAATTATTATTTCTAACAAAAAATTATTGAATAATAATATATTAAAGAATATTATTAAAATTATATAAAAAATATTGTGCTCGAACCAAATCAACCAATCAATATATTCATAACAAAATTACGCTATGAGTGTATGAAAAAAATTAGGAGTTTGTACTTCAACTATGTTTGAGTGATTATTCGAAATGATATCCTATTTCCCAACTTGGGAAAAATTTGCTAAAATATACATGGTGTTGCAATTACAAATATTTTAAATCTTATCCTGATGTAAAAATAAGAATTTCATTTCCATAAAGATGTGTCCCTAAATTCACCCCTTCCGAGCTAGAGACATAACACAAAATGTACACTAAACCGAAAGACACAAAGAGATGTGAACGGTTTAGGAAACGTTGAACATAGTAGTGAATCAAATCGCTGTTTGACAATTTGATCGTCAACAGGGTAGGTATAGCCTACTAAGTATTTCAGTTTCTTGCTTCAATATTTTCCATTTATTCACCAGCGCTTTCCTTGAAAACGGTTCGCTGAATAAAAAAAGAGAGGTGCCAAAATATTTGATTATTTCGAAGCTAACTTGATGGTGATGATTGAGCTGTAGGCAACCCTATAATTGAAATTGTCAAGCTGTGTGCACTTATCAATATAATTGAATGAACCAAAATTTGTATTTCATGCAGATATACAAATTTTGCCTTATTCAACCCTATAATTCACCCCCTTGAATCAGAGTTATCTCATTTTTGAAGCAAGAAATGACTAGACGAGTGTCCAAAGAACCAAGGGCCTGTAGGCGTTCGTTACATTTGATTATTAATTGTAGCCTTGAATCAAAATTTATCATTTTTTCTTCGCTATTTTTACAATGTCAGATGGAGTGGGTGAATTTTAGAACACTTGTTTGTTGGAAAAAAGTCTTACTTTGACTCCAAGAATATGCCCTCCAGAAATACATTTTGAATTTTGAAACACCGGGTATATGGAAACACTTCACACTGTTAGTTAATTTTCAGCATTTAATACATCTCTGGATAAAAAACTATAACGGAAATTGAACGCCTTCAGTAACGTGAATATCCATATACATTTTTTATATGCTCACCTTAACAATTCCAATAACGATGTGCTCCAGTCCGGGCCTGTCCGAGTAGTAATGCAACACCAAAGCGCCATCTTCCGGCCTCTCGGTGCACCGGAAGGAAGGTGCTTTCATGCCGGGATAAAGCGTTCCTAAGTGGTCGTGGAGAGCATCGAGGTTCTGTAGGGAAACAATAAAACAAGCGAACGTTATTCGTGGACCGGCTCACTGCGGCAGTCAGGCAACTGGTAAATAGCGGTTTCTGCTGATTAGCGCTTTGTTTGTTGCCTAACGACCAGCATAGTGGAGACATTAAAGGATTCTACGGGTCTGTCCTTTCGGGTTATATGGCGGTGGTAACGGGTTAGAGTTCTTCACGGGATTATCCCAGTTAATGTAGCTATCAGTGTAGGATTTGGGGGTGGGGGATATGAGACTATTAGCCCGAGGTAGATAAAGAAAGCCCAAAAGCGCTGAACGTCGGTAAAGGGAAGTTGCGGCGGATCCTTGCATTTTTGGGAAAATTATATTTGTTTTGATCTCGAGTTGCCGCTACAATGCATAGATCAAGATGAAATATTAAATGAATGTTAAATAATTTAAATAATATAAAATGTGGTGATGAAACAACGGAAACATTAAGCTGATGTATAAAATTACAAAAAGAAAATCATATTTGAGCTAAGTTTCTACAAAATCGTTCACTCTACAAAAACAATTCTTGAATGAAAAAATGCCAACATATTTTAGAACACTGGGCATATGTTCTGGTTTCCACGAAAAGGAATATACTGTAAGGTTTAGGCAACATCATGAGAGCCAAAGGGAAGTAGGTAAGAATTGGTGTTTTTTGCAGTTGAAAAAATGTGAAAAACACCTTGGGGGTGTTTTTAAGAACAAAAGTGGAAGCGTATTCTGGTTCAGAACATAGGTACTGAAACACCCTCAATGGCTGTATGATAAAAACAACCTGGCAAAAATTGATATTTTTCATTCATTAGTAGTGTTTAGCAGATTTGGGAAATTTCTTCTCTATTCGCAGGGTATTCAAAAATATTGGAATAACGCTGCAGACATTTTTGACATTAACTGAACACTATGAATGAATGAGAGTTGAAAATTTTTTATAGATCACACCCTGAATATGTTTATCAATAATAAACATCCGAGAGTTATATTTTCTCTGTGTTCAGTAGGGAAGGATGTCAAATATTCAGTTTTAAAATATAATTTCAATAGTAGTATTGCCAAGCTTTCGCTTTGTTTTGAAGCTTCTTCAGAGCAAACTGTAAAATATATAACAATGAATATAAATACCAAAGAGAAATATGCACTACTTACAGCGATTAGTATATAAAAAACGAAGTAATGAACATATTAAAAATTTGTAAAAAGTTTTTAAAATATTCAATTTTGACAAGTTGGATGAATGACAGAGAACTATGATAACTTTTCAAGTATGAGTTATATTTTGACCAAAATTGTATAGGTACAGGATTCATTGATTAATCAGATTACTTTTTTGGATCGAAATTTAAGAGATAAGTGTACATTGAACTGAGATTATCAATGTCTTTTCGATATTTCAAAATAGGACACACTGTTGGTAGTTACTTCGAAATTCGCAATTATTGATGATTATTCGTCAGTGGCATCATTAGAATTAGCCTTTGGCGTAAGTGAGTATAAATCTGGCACTGGTAGCTACTCACCAAAATTATATTTCTCACATTTCAACTACTGATCCAATTTTATTTTCAAGTAATACAACAATGATTTCATAGTGCCTTACTTTTTCATGAAGAGACACATACATTCAATTTGAAAAGCATATAATTATTTCAATAACTTCCGATACTTTTTTTTGGGTTTCGTTGGTGCAAACACATTCACACCCAAATTAATTTAATGAACTTTCAGAAACCTCTTACCGTCAAAAAATCTCTTGGTGTGGCGCCCAATACCTGCAGAATCTTGTCATAACCAGAGTCCTGGCAAAATTCGAAGAAGGTCTTTCCGAATAGTTCTAATATTGTATTAGCTGGGATCTCTGCAAAGGATCAAAACTGAATAAGCAACTGACATCAATCCGGTGACATTATGTATCCAGATCACAAACTTCCACAATTTACTCCAAATTCCTCTCATGGGCATTTTTTGTCATTCCAGATTATATGGTATCATACATATCCTAAATATACAGCTGCATGGAAACCCAAAAATATCTGAAACACCGCATCATCTGAAGAGTTGGAATTAACTGCCAAAGAGGTCCGTGGAACTGTGAATACCAAATCTCCAGTAAAATATGACAAAGGATGCCTTCAGAGGCTACGAAGAGGTCAAGGCGAAAGAAGACAATCTATTAACGATAATGTCATCAAATTCGTACCAATTCATTCTGTATTTGGCCAAGGTGTAGTGTAGTAATAAACTCAAGAACCACAGTGAATAATGACTACGTGAAGCTCATAAGTGCATTCGGCTAGATTGGGGTGTTTTTCTGGATTTAAACTCAAAACTGAAGAGCTTCAGGCTAAGAGCCAGTTTATCAATATCCTCGTAATTTGCCTTCCTCCTAAATCTGAATGGTGGTTAAAATGATTATGACATTCGCTCAAATTGAGGAATAACCTAACAATCTAACCATAAGTTACGTGTAGCAGAGACTGGCCATTGAAAAACCAGACTTTAGAATCAGATTTTGAGGTGGTTCTGCTATAATGTTTATTTCATAACTGTCCGTTAGTTTGGCTGATATTTGACAGTACAGTTACAAGGTAACGAAATGGAAGTTAACTATCGCACGTTCAGGTTTAGACAGAGAGGTTGCAACTAATCTAAATTCGTCATGAAGGAAATCAACTGCGGAACCGATAATGTAATCAAATGATGAAGGTTTATATTTTTTTGGTAACTAAACCATGGATTATATGCCCATGAACTGAATCTATTGCAATCCACAACCAGATTCAGTACCCTCTACTTTGTTGATTCAACCGTTTTACTAATCGTTTTTTTCTCAAGTCCTATTGGTCCATATTTGTATATTATCAGTTTGCAATACTTATCAAGCTGTATAAATAATTATGACTTCTCAATCTGAGATTTCTTATTGTAGCAAAACTTACTGAGAACTTCCACAGCAGCCGCGATCAGGTTGTAAGTCAATTCGTCTTCGTATATTTGTCGCACAAGGAACTGTCCTTCCATTTGGACGTCGGCATTTTTTCTGGAAGAGAAATAATTGATATAGTTGAACCAACTAGAACGTTTCGGACGAACCTTCGTGATCGAACCACAGAAAAATCAGATATGATCTAGGGGTGGCCGGTAGCTTTGCGGTTTAAGGCGCAAGCCGTTCGACACTTCAGCATAGGTTCGATCCCGGTGTACGGGAGATTGTTTCTCGATTATATCGGAATTGACATGTCTTGTTGAAAGGCCAGTGTATTGTGCGTTGCCTAGATGCCAACCCATATAGTGCTAGCTTGGAGTACAAGGCCAACCGAGAAGGTGCTGTAGGTTTTCCGGGTTTTTCTACAGCTGAAAATTGAATACGCCACTAAAAATCAGTGAGTCGCTCCGAAGCGACACGCAACTTTGTGGTTCGGAATCCACTTTTTAAGCTGTAGGTCCCAGGTATACCTTGCTCGGACAAGCTCTGGTTTTGAGAGGTTTTCTACGAAAACCTGGGAGATTCGTAATAACAAAGTTTAACAAAATCATTATTATTAGCAACTATAACGCTCTTTCATCGTTATCAGTCACTTTGATGACGAGTCCTGGTTATGGTTTGCCTCGGTCGTCAGCTTTCGGCGTGTTGTGCAAGGGGCAGCTCCAGTAAAAAAAAATCCCAGTGGTGACCTATGATATGGACCAAGCCACTAGTTGCCAGAAAGACAGACTTCAGCTCTACTTGCTGGGTTCGAACCATGTGTACCTGCTGCTATCAGTTGGATTTTTCAAAATCAATACAGTTTTGTTAGAGGAGGAAGAAATTATTAATATCGATAACCGATTAACAAGCTCCAACACGATAGTGAAAATCAATAACCTTACACTATATGTACCTTCGGAAAACTCCGGCGTGGCTTTTGCTAAATTTGATCACCTCTTTCTCATCACTGTAGATCCTGAACGGTCGTATATGTCTCCTTAAGGTAATTTTTTCTATTTGAACCACTATGTTGCGCAAATTGGCCCTCTGTTGATAGCGCCAAATAGCACTCATTCCTCATCGAACTATTCCAGTATTCCAGGCGAAGGAACTGACTAAACTGATGCATGCAAAATACAAGAGCCTCAATACCTCAAGAAGAGGTATCAAAGCTCTTGGATTTCGCATTCATCAGTATAATCTGTACCATCGCCTGATATACTTTGCTGAGGAATCAGCGCTCTGTGGCAGTTCACTGAGCCATCGATAGAGGGGCCAATCTGCGCAACATTGGTTTGCATAGACCAAATGGCCTCAAGGAGACAGATACGACCGTCCATCTTTCAGTAATCACAGAAACATTCGAAGAGCTCTGAAAAGAACCGGCCGAAATGAAGGTCAACACAGGGTCAACCGCCACAGACACTAGGTGAAAGTGTATAAGTTCAGCTCTGTTACCTATGTTAAGAATGAAAGTTAATCCAAGTAACTGTTGGTTCAAGGAAAATGAGCGTTCAAAGCAAGTACAGTGTTTCAGTTGGGACTGAGACTCCTATGAGGCACTGGATCATTGAAGGTCGAGTAATTAGAATGGGAACGGTGAGTGAAAATCAAGTCGAAGTTCAATGAAACGAAGCAAATAGAATCGTGATAGGTTTACTATGGAAAAAAAATGTCATCATAGTTGACTCCGATAGTCCAAGAATTATTTGGCAGAAGGTGGAGTTGTGAATTTGTATAAAGGCAAGGGCATTAATTCAGTACTCAGTAAAAAAAATATTTAGATAAATATATTCTCCTCGGTGTTTTGTCGATATTGAATTGGTATGAATTATTGTCATAAATTTTTTACTGAATATCCCTCGACTATTGATAAATTCTCGTAATTTGTCTTAAATTTCCTCAAGCGAGTTGCTTTTAGGTAACAGCCCTCCGCCTAGGCAACTCGCAACTCGCTTTCAAAAATTAGCAACAAATTATTTCGAAATTATCAATAGCCTTGGGACATTACAAGTGATAATTTTTTCCCGTTAATTGGATCTTTGTTTGAATTAATGCATAAGGAAGTTAGGCATTAACGTGGTTGACAAGATGTCCGGTAAAAAAATTATTTAGTCGAATTACATTCGTGGTAAAAAAAAAATTTTTGAGATAATTTTAAATAGATCAGCACTTCGTCCACTCGTGAGATTCCTATAGCAACAAAGATTCGTGAATCTAGTTAAAATTATCAAAAAATTACCATCTCTTGTGTGATTACTGGTGACTATTGTTGACTATTTCACTTATCTTAAAATTCTCACCTAATCTGACCAATCGGAAGCCAAAGACAACTCGTGTTATCGCGACAATTTCACTCACTATATGAAAGTCGCGTCTCCTGCGATATGAGGACCAATCAGAATGGGATTTTCGCGAAAGTACACGCTTCCTTTCGCTTCCTTTCTTTCCGATCCGGAAAGACAACGTCGTCAATGATACATCTTGTAATCTAATATGACATAAACGTCAGGTTGACAGACTTCATGTTTATTATTCATTAGTTGCAACTATTGAAGAATTCACTTTGTTTACTTGATCAAATTTCAAATAATAACTTGGTTAGTTCGTGAAATTATCTCAATAAATACGACTTGTGCTCACAATACAATCGATAATTCTCTCAGAAATCTTTAACTCGATCAAATTGCTTTGAGGTGTTACCAAGCAATTTGATCTCGTTGATTTCTGACAGAATTATCGATAGTATTGCGACCACTCGTGGTATTACCCCCGATAACACCAGCTGTCTTTCAATTCTGATTGGAGGATCAGCTTCGGTATTTTCAGCGACGTAACCATGACGAAATGAATACGTTTGACAGTTCCAATAAAAAATATAGCTCTTGATTGAATTTATCTCATAAGTCTGTCTTTTATTTCTGAACTCAACTGAATTGTTTTGAGACACCACTCGTCCTGTGGACACCACGCAAATTTTGATGACGACAAAAAAGAGTTCAAACAAAAAGGGCTCCTAAAATAATGACAATGACGATTCACAGAAACACATAAAATTCATATAGAAACCGATGAATAAACATTCCGTGTGGTTTAATAAAAATGTTTAATTTCCAGCGTAATCAAAGTAATTAATATTGCTTTGATGAAGTATGATGGTATGAATGAAGTGTTGTGATAACTAATAATTTATTATCGCGCACTTGAGTTATTTCATGACTATTTATTTTATTTATGTTTCTCAGAAATAGAATCAAAAACACTGATGAAATGAGAATCAAGATATTGTATTTGGAATGAGGACTTACTTGATGAGCTCCCATGTTTCATCTCCAAAAGTTTTCGTGACTAGAAGTTCCAGTGCATAGTTGACGAAACCATACTGAAAGTAATTGAATACGTTTTAGTTAATATTCTTCAAAGAGTACCCACATATATCATTGATACTGCGAAGATATTGAGAAACATTCTGAGGTGATGCCGTAGATTTTTTCTTCAGAAGGAGAAAACGTCAATCTACAAACTATTCCAGTATCATATTAAAAGACTTGAGATTCCATTCACTCTATTTTATATAAATTTTAATATTATATTCCAATACTACTTTATAATAATTGAAAGTTATATTTATGAAGCAAAGCAATGCAACACCTGGTATTGCCTCTTTGAGAAATCCATAAGAATTCTTGATTCTTATATGGGCCATTTTACTTAATAATAATCTTAAACGGTCCAATATGTAAGCGAATAATTTTCGTCACATGAACCCAATACAGAATATTCATTCTCGAACTGACAAGTCAGTTAATTTTTTATATAAACAGTTTGCTATCGTTACGAAACGTGCTTATATTGAGACGGAAAATTTTGTCGATTGTCGAGTGAATTAATGATTTGTACAGTTGCCCTACAAGGGAACAATTTACTGGCACTCTCGGGGCCAGGGCCATTAGCATTAACATCTATACTTCGAAATGGTGACATACGGTGCCAATTATAGGAAAAAGAATTAGAACGAATTTTACAAGGGTGACATCGGTATAGAAAATATTAAAAACAGAAGACAAATTAACGTTGTTGTCATCTGTTACAGCAACATGAAGATATCATGAACATTCAGTGTGAGACTTCTGTTTCTATGTGATACGTAACAAGTATAACAATTGATATTTCAGAGTTGAACAAAAACCATGTTTTACTTTTTTTTTCGTGAGAATTTCGTCACAATTTGAAAAGTGTTGAAAAGCATGAATTATTGTTAGGTAAACTTTTAGAAATAAATTTCTTGGATTTTTGATTGATTGGGGACCGTAAAGGTTAAAATATAAAAATCTCATATAGTTTACATGCAGTATATATATACGAGGATGGTCCCCGAAGTACCTGGCCTGACCTAGAGATGACGGTAGTTGCTTGAAAAATACCATTGCAGTAGAGAGTACACAATCTAGACAGCATATGTGTCAAGTTTGACGACGCCACGTTGTTTAGTATTTGTTTGGCAACCATCAATAGTAAACGTTTTAAGTGGATTTGTAAACATGGAAAAAATTGGTCATCGTTATGTACAATACTTTTATTTGAAAGGCCTTAGCCCAACCCATATAAAAGCTGAACTAGAATCTACTCTGGGTGAGACTGCTCCTTCGTTATCAACAGTGAAATATTGGGTAGCAGAGTTTAAACGAGGCCGTACGACCTGCGAAGACGAGCACCGCAGTGGTCTACCAAATGAGGTGACGACTCCGGAAATGGTGAAGAAAATCCACAAAGCGGTAGTGGATGATCGTCGACTGAAAGTGCGCCAGCTAGCAGACATAGTAGGAATTTCGAAAAGTGCGGTACATCGCATATTAACTGAACATTTGGACATGAGAAAGCTGTACGCAAGATGGGTGCCGCGTTTGCTCAAAATAGAACAAAAACAGCGTCGTGAAGATGTTTCTATCGAGTGTTTGGCAAGGTTTAACAGAAATAAAGCCGAATTTTTGCGCCGTTTCATAACCATGGATGAAACATGGGTCCATCACTTCACACCCGAAACAAAAGAACAATCAAAACGAAACGAAAAGGGAGAGCCGGCTCCAAAGAAGGCAAAGACCGTTCCATCTGCAGGCAAGGTCATGGCGTCGGTTTTTTGGGATGCGCGTAAAATAATTTTCATTGACTATCTTGCCAAAGGAAAAACTATCAACGGCGAGTATTATGCGCATTTGGCTAAGAAGAAAGTGTTGTTTCATCAAGACAATGCACCAGCTCATACATCCGGTATTGCAATGGCCAAAATTAATGAATTAAAGTTTGAACTGCTACCTCATGCCCCCTAGTCACCAGATTTAGCACCCTCGGATTATTTTCTGATCCCAGACTTAAAAAAATGGCTTGGTGGTCAAAGATTTTCCAACAATGAAGAGGTTACATGGGCAGTGAATGGCTATTTTGAGGACCTTGACGATTCTTATTATAAAAAGGGTATCGAACTCATTAAACATCGCTGGAAAAAGTGTGTGGAGCTAAAAGGAGATTACGTTGAAAAATAAATATACTTTTTTCCAAAATTTTTGTGTTTTCTTTGTTGGGCCAGGTACTTCTGGGACCACCCTCGTATATTTCGCACACTATTTCGCGCACGGTGTCGTGGCAACGTAGGAAAATGAAAAAAAAATTCTCACTTCGCATATTGTTGTCAATGCGCGAAACTTGTCATTTTTTGACGTTTGTAGGAAAATGTGTCATAATCTCACCGCTAAAGCTTGTAATGAAGTATAAATGAATGCTATTTCAAACCTTTTTTTGGAATATATTTGAGTTAAAAATTATTATTCTTAGATATTATCAGTTCCTTGGTATGCATCATCTTCCTAAATGAAACGTTTCACCTAAAATAGCCATAATGGTCTCGTTTATGTTATATTTCTCACTTTTGCTTCCCGTTTACAGTGTTAATAATAGCGCTTGAAAATTTGCAATTCTAAGTGCACGGCTCCCTTGTGTATCCTTGGAAGTGCATACATTGTTTTGCAAATTTAAGTGGTGTAATTCAGAGATGAGGATCTTGTGGTTTACGTAAAAAATAAATTATGGAGCAAACTCGTTGGTTATCTCTGAAAATTGGTATATTGGGAAGAAAAATGGGACAGTTGATATAAAGGGGTTGTAATTCAAAAGTTTCCTTTTTTTAATTTGTAATTCCTGTACTAGTTATTAAATTCGACCCCACGATTTTAACCAGCATTCAAAATTCAGCCAGAACGGTATCATTTTGAGAATTCACCCTTACGTTGAAATAATCGATGATTTGACCAGTTTAATTGAAAGACCAGTAAATTCTTCTGGAATGGGAACAGAATGAGTGGGAAAAATCTATCAAAGCCAATTTTAATAGATGATTGGTATTTGAAGACTAAATATTTCTATATATCAATTTTTTCTTCATAGCTTCATAGCATTCTTTATACTTCTGATAGGATTGATCAACAAATCACTGAAATGGCTGAGATTAGTCAGATTCATAGTGAGATACCAGAAATGCAAGATAGGAGAATAGTGTTTCTATGGTGTAATTATTTCTGCATAGAGCAGTTTAACTGAAAGTTTATGTTTGGAAAAAATCGTCTTTATTATACTTTCTTGATAATATATGAAATATTTCTTATTTGTGAAAGAAAAATTGACTTTGAATCTTGAATCTTTACATCTTGCAATGAAGTGATAACTGCTAATTCTCTTAAAAATGTGAAATGTGCGAAATTTTTATATTATTTGAATTTTTCCCCTCCTAGCGTCAGTGATACCAAAAAGGATATATTATGTTTCGTCGGATATATTGAAAATTGGACTTTTTGTAGTTTCTTATTTTCCTCGCTTTGATTTTTTTGTACGTTTGATTTGTTTTCCCTTTATTAAAATTGATTATATTTTCCTGGATATTTGTTCGTAGATTTCCCCCCTAAATTTACTTATTGACTTCCTTCTTCTGTTTCTCGCGCCCGTGGATACCCTTTTTAAATTTCGGGTGACAATTTTTTCACTAATTTTTTCACTAATTTTTTCATTGAAACTTACAAGTACATCATTCTGAATCTTTATTGGATTATTAGAACGATAACAATTAGCAAATTTTGAGCGCACACCAATTATTTGGGTAATCAAAAATTTGCTGCATCGATTTGATTATATTATTGTTTGTGAAAAAACATGCGTAAATTGGTTCAAAATAATTACTTACTTTCAAATATGCATTTGTAAGTTTATTAACAGTGTTTTCAATCTTCACTCCATAAATTTTAGTAATGTTCATTTGAAGCGAATGTACTGAATCAGAAGGTATAAATTTCAGTGAAAGCAGTGATTTTTTCAGGAATTTTTGAGTTTCCGCAATTATCATGCATAATTGAAACTATTCAATAAACTTTGAATTAAATTTTTCATGGTGTAACCTCAAACAAGCGATGGTGCAGTTCAAAACCATGAATGAACTGCATTACAAACACTGTAAAAACTGAACAAGCCTGTAAATCAAAAGTACCACTGTACTAATAAATCGGGAAGAAAGATTCCAATAATAAATCTTTGAAACTGATTCTTAAAAAATCATCCCTAAAAATCGTGCAAACATCTAATTCATGTACACTTCGTCAAGTACAAAATAGTTTCTTCAAGCAATCCACGGAGCTCTCAAGCACTACTTGATATATGATTTTCCGACATAAATATCTACTCACCATCTTCCTGAGTTGTTGACAAACAATCCAAAACTCGCGATAATCGTTGGCAGGACTGGAAACACTGAGAGCCGTCGGTTAGCCTACATTTCAGGCTGGAATCGATTGCGGTCCTGCGCCGACAGAGTTGTCGGGTTTCAGGAAAGGATTTCCTGAAATACACGTTGGCTATGAGTGGTTCTGAGATCACTCTGGATTGTTATTGATGACAACGAAAATGGGATACTGGGAGGCTGTGTTGTCACTCAGTGAGAACAAATAGTACTTTTCCTTTCGCCCAAAAGAATTTTTGGAATGTGCATGAAAAGATGGGAAACTAATATTTTTTCTCATAGGTAAAAACATTTTTAACAACTTTGTGCTGACATTTTCACACCTCTTGCCTTGTCCCAGGTTTCTTCCTATTCGGTGCCTACCGTCCCTTGTTTATTGTCGCGTGCCTTTTTATTTTCATCTCCTATATTTTGTCGTATTAACTGATCTTTTCTTTTTTTATCTTTAGTCTCTCGTCTCTTACCTTTCTAAAACTGCACCAGTTGGGTTAGGTCAGATCTACCATTTCAGTTGATATTTTTCAATACAAGTTCTGTTCTTAAGTTTATTATAATACAGGGTGGCCCAGTGAAAACGAAACAAGGCCGATATTTGATATTTATTTTTCGCAGGAAAAAAAAAAACGCTTGGATCTTTGTCACTTCAAGCCCTTCGGAGGGATCAGCTCCAACGCTATGGTTCATGTGATACCGCATTTTGAAGGTAACTGAATTATGTTTTCAACGCTTTCCAGTTTTTGAAATTTGATGTATGACATGACATGAATTCATATCAACTTTCAACTTGAATTGTTAGAATTGTGTTCATAGCAATGGTTTGAGAAAAAACTGAGTTTTTCATATTTCTCACAGAAGCACCGAATTCCATAACTACTAATAGACCAGAAGAACGCTGCAAAAAGCTGGCCTATCGAGTTACCCGACGAGAAATTTTTTCAATGTAATGAGAAAATCATATCTTGCCAGACCTACTGGGTGTACCAAAAGTCGGTATAAATTTTTTTATTTCCAGAGAAAACCTAATTTGTTTTCACATGTTACCACATGTCATGTCTTGTGCAGCATTTCTAGTCTGACAGGATATGACTTTTAAAATGGCCATAGTAAGTACCTACATTGAAAAAAATTATCATCCGGTAACTCGAAAGGCCAGCTTTTTTGCAGCGGGCTCTTGGGGCATGAGGTTTCACTAATAAATTTGTTAAAAAGATAGTAAAATTTGTTTCGTGATTTTATGATTTGCAAGCGTAAAATAGTATACTACCTGCCGTTTAAAAATACAAATGAGAATATTAGATGCATGTATTAAAAAACTGACCTTAAACTATTCCTCATTATAGTTGGCCAGGATAGGATTTTACCAAACAAAAAAGAGTCATTCTTAGATAAAATCCGTACTACCTACAAGATGAAAAATAATACTGAAAGTGAAACAAGCGTAGTTTTAGATCCTCAGCCGATGATTGTTCTAAACTTGTTTTCTCTAAAAAAACGTCGGAAAGAGAATTCATATAGAAATTTTTCCAAGATTTCTGAACAGGTAGTTTCTGCCTTGACAGACTTTTATGATCACCAAAAAGCATACATGAAAATTTAAAGATTGTAATAAAGGCAAATGGTATGTTCAAGTTGAAAAAAATACAGTAGTCAATTTCTTATATTTTTTGAGGCGTTGAATATGAATCTGAAGACATCCAACAAAATTTTCTGGTGGGTTTTGATTAAAACAAAAGCAAAATTTTCGAACTCTTTTTAATATTCGCTAACAATGACAAGAGTATATGTGGTAGAGAAGAACAAATTTTCCACAATTCAAGCTCAATTGCAGCTCTGTAGGATAGCTCCAGAGGTGCAGCATATGAAAAATTAGTAATATTTTCCATAAAATGAATTATTGAGTTAATTGTTAGAAGTGAAAAGGTAAAAAATGTATTCAGCGTCAATTCGAGCACAAATCTAAAAAATATAAAACTAGGTATGGCAGTTTACTTCAAATTACCCACCATAGTCCTAATACAGTGAAACCAAGTTCTTCAATTTTCTTCTAGAAATAAATAAGAGCGAAAATAATGAAACACAACTGAAAAATTATTTATTTGAGAAAGCGAATTTTTTAAATAATAGTTAGAATTGTATTGACTATAATATTATATATATTCATGACCTATTTTATACACCTCCTTATTTCATTACCTTCTTTAACTTGTCCAATAGTATGTAATAAGGACTCACTGAAATAAATGTATTATTATTATTATTTCGTTCGCAACATCCCAGTCTGTCCCTGACTCGGAAATCCCGATATATCATCCTAAGGGCGCGCTGGTGCCATTTACCCAGATCAGGAATGCTTATATTTTCAAACAATACCAATCGAAATTGTAGTTAAAATAAAAATAGTTATTTATGATACAAGTGTTAAAAGTGCCATTTTATTTTGTGAGTGGGGAATATTGCCAAACGAGCGTTAGCGAATGGAGCAACTCCACGAGCAAAATAAAATCACTTTTAACAAATGTATCATACAATTTTTTTTGCCCAACAGTTACTGCTAGTAAGAAAAAAACAAAAAAAATACAGTATCGGAAACTTTTCATCTGTGGTATAAACAGAAATCTGCGCGAGCAACAAGGAACGCAATGATATGATAATACCACATAAATAAGAGAGACGCACTACTGCCCGCCTCTCCTGTTGCCTCATCCGACGAATTAACAACTCACGTTGATATCACTTCCTCGAGCGAGTAGAGGAGAAATTGTACTGCTCTCTCAACATATAGCAAGGTTCTCTTTACGCTCTCATAAAACCACCATACCCCAGATGAAAACTTTCCGATACTGTATAAGATCCATAAGGATTTGACACTTCAATGCCAGTTGAAGAATGTTCATAGTTTTACATGATTTTATTTTACTACATATTTTATTTAAAATTACGGATCCATTGATATTAGTTCAACGACTCATTGTGACAATGCATACACCTGTAGAGATTTTGACAAGTACTTTGTACGATTGATTACGCCTGAGCTCTGAAGAAGCGAACCACATGTTCGCGAAACGTTAGCAAAGACGTAGATTGTTTTATTTGTCCAACACCCTGCAATTACCAACATAGAAGATTGATCTGGACGCAATTCAAGCAAGTGAATACTACTTCGTTTGTTGTAACTTTAAAAGGAATTAGTATTACCAATTGCACAAACGACCAAATACATGTGTAAACTTTTATAAATGATTCCTCTTGAGTAGGTGTTCTGATTACAATATCTGATTGAAGTGTTTCTACTAGAAAGATCTCTATTACTGAGTATATCCATCATCTCATCTGTCATTTTACTTTTAACACTAGTGTTAAATGTATTTTTAACACTAGAGTTAAAAGTGATTTTGTGAAAACTTCAGGTTTTAGTTCATATGTCAATAAATTAAAAACGTCATTTTCAATGCCAGTTGTACAAAAACATCTTCTCTGGCTTATTTTGTAATAATGAATCTAACATCGTTGCGTCGCTTCGCTCAGGATCAGAATATTTCTGCTAACTTCGGATATACGATTAGGAAGACTTCGCTGGAAATCCTCGTCTGATAAAAGACGTCAGATGAAGAAATAAAAGAATGATCGAGAACACTATTGCTATAAAAACGATTATATGTCTGTCTGCTATATTTCTTCGGACGATATGAAAGAAAATTTGACGAATATTCTGGATTATTGCAGGGTTTCCCTCTCAATTGTGGAAATGCCGGGCTGGAGTCCAATCATTCTTTTCCAGATGAAAATACTCCGAGCTGAGTTTATTATACGTGATATTTTTATAAATGGTCTTAGCCTATCTACCAGGTGAATCAGTTTTGTTTCATTTTCAATTTACTGTTTATGATTTTGACGACACGGATCTCCTTCATTTGACGAGATAATACCCATAATATTTTTTTTTCTAAGAGAGAAATTGTTTCTGTTTGTGTGTCTATTATTTATAATTATTTCAAAGATTTCTAACAAATTTTGTCCTATTGGAGGAAAACTGCTCAAACTGATGTCAGATCTAATTCAATGTTCGTAAGAGGAAGTAGTTGTTTTCTGACAGATACCCGCCTCATTTTTTTCACTCTGTGGAATAGTGTAGAGAATTCGACCTAATTATTTCAATATCACAGTCCACAGTCTAAAAATGAAAAATATGAATTAAAAAAATCGATATATGTGCTAATACACATAGTGGAAGTGAAACTTTAACGGAAAAGTGGAAAAACGGATCGCAACGGAAAAGTGAAGAAACGAATGGCAACGGACAAGTAAAAAAATGAATCGCAACGAACAAGTGGAAAAACGAATGGCAACGGACGAGTGGAAAAACAAATCGCAACGGACAGGTTGCAAAACGAATCGCAAAAAAAAAATTAATTTCAAGTTTCACTGCAGATTGTTAAAGTACCTGTCTAATTTGGAAACCTGCCCGTAAAACTTCATATTAAAATTTTGTTGCGATTCGTTTTGTCACTTGTCCGTTGCGATTCGTTTTTTCACTTGTCCGTTGCCATTCGTTTTTCCACTTGTCCGTTGCGATTCGTTTCTCGACTTGTCCGTTGCTATTCGTTTTTTCACTTGTCCGTTGCTATTCGTTTTTCTACTTGTCCGTTGCGATTCGTTTCTCGACTTGTCCGTTGCTATTCGTTTTTCTACTTGCCCGTTGCCATTTGTTTTTCCACTTGTCCGTTGCGATTCGTTTTCCCACTTGTCCATTGCTAATAGTTTTCCACTTGTCCGTTTCGATTCGTTTTTGGACTTGTTCGTTGCTTTTCGTTTTTCTACTTGTCCGTTGCGATTTATTTTTCCACTTGTCCGTTGCCATTTTGCCATTTTGTCATTCGTTTTTTCACTTGTGCGTTGCGATTGGTTTTTCCACTTGTCCGTTGCCATTTTGCCATTTTGTCATTCGTTTTTTCACTTGTGCGTTGCGATTGGTTTTTCTACTTGTCCGTTGCGATTTGTTTTTCCACTTGTCCGTTGCAAATCATTTTCCACTTGCCCGTTTCGATTCGTTTTCCACTTGTCCGTTGCGATTCGTTTTTCCACTTGTCGAATGCCATTCGTTTTTTCACTTGTACATTGCGATTCGTTTTTCTACTTGTCCGTTCGATTTGAGTGTAGTAACCCGAGTCATCCACTACAAGACTCCTCCCTAAATCCCTAGAGACCACGTGGGATAAGCATGGCTGAAACTCCTTCCAAGAGTTGCTCCAGTTAGTCTCTGAGACAGCATGGCGTGAATCCATGTTATTATGGTTGGTTTCACGCCCCTTTCTCTAGTTGCGTGAAATATAGAATCAAATAACGTGTTGTCAAATGCTGCTTCTTTAATCGTACTTGGCACTGCCATGGTCTGACTTCACCAATCTGTCGACTTGTTACACGTGCTGCTGGAGAAAGTTGAGTACCTTCGCCCTGATGTATAATATGTCCACTAGCCTCTCAGTTGTATTTGAAAAAAAAGACGTGGAGTTGATGGCTCTGAACGCTTTTGACTCAGTCACTTTTACCAGGCTCAGGAACGAAGACGTTCTTGTTTGTCCTCCATATTTCAGGAACGTATTAATAGACGAGGCAGCTGTGAAGATAGGAATTGAGATATTGTTGCCCCTTTGTACTCATTTGTAGTAGGGATACGCAGATTTGAAATGTGAAAAGGACTCAATGGCCAAGTCCACTCTTTCGTAAGTTACAAAAACAGCGGGTTGTAGTCAACCCTCTTTTTCGGTGGCACCGCCTGCCTTGGGTGTTACAGTGTCACAGCCCAGAAAATAGACAAAGAGCATTTATTGGAGTGTCTCTCAAGGCATGATCTGCTTTAAAAAGAGCGAGCACCTCCAGTCTCGCTCCTGAGTTGGATTGGATCTTGATGAATCTTGCCACCACTGCTGAGATGTTTCAACCTTGGCAGTAAGTTCTCCAGGTTTTGCTTTATCAAGAAGTTTACGGACTTCCTTGCGATGGAACTCTCTTTGGAAGTTCAACCATTGGGTTTTACCTGCTTCATCTACTTTTTTCAAGGGACAGCTGGCTTTGTATGATGATAGGATGGCGGAATTGAGACGATCTGCAAACGTCTCAATTTCTGCCTCAGATCCATCCGGTGGCCACAGGCTTCTTGTACCTGCTGCTGTCTGCATGGCTTTTGCCTCCTAGTGAGACAAGTATGTATCAGTGGCCTACTAAAGTTTTTCCATCGATACAGTCAGTGCAAAAGTGGGCACTGATCATCTTCTAAGGAATACCATGTTACTAGGAATCGCACGTTAAAAGGTTAGACCTCGTTAATCCTTAGCTCGACCAAGTTTCGACTTTTGGGGGCTGCCGTTCGTAGGAGGACGGAAAAAACAACAACAACTTGAACACAGGAATTCGAGAAGTGCTCTACCGCTCGGGCTGGTGTTGCAATTCCCAAACAATGTGAGGTGGGGCTCGCGGTGCCCAATTAGTGTTACTACCTCTTTTGGAGGGTTTTCTATTAGTCCAATCGTTAGAGGATTTTTCCTCCCCAGGGACCAAAGTTGAAAGAATTCGGCATACTTGTAGATTTTGAGGCGAAGAATCGAAAAATCGGAGAATGCTGAGAGATGTCGGAAAGGGATTGAAACTACCCCCTCAAACTCCACACGATTCAGAAGTCTTTGTCGCACTTATTGGCATATGGAGAACTTTTTTGCCCATATCTCCGCAGCTGTTTGACATAAACCCATCAAACCTGTTATCACTGGATTCGTAATGACGATCCCTAACCAAATATGGAAAAATGTACTGGGTGTCCCGATTAAAAATATAACCAAAGTAATTTTTACTCAAATGCGAATAACCTTATATATTTTGGGTGGGGTTCAAAAATTGTCCCATCGGAAAAATATCTTCATATTCTGAAATAATGAATTTATTCCATAATTTAGCGTCGCACTGTATATTTATGCAGTACAACTGTAATATTTTATCCGAAACAAGCACTAATTCACTTATCGGTTAAGATTCATTTACATACTAAATTTATTCATTGTGTGAACTATTCATATTATTATAATGTTACTTTGTTATTATTGTATTCAATATTTCAATAGAGTTTTATTTTAATTGCAGTTGCTAGTAAGTTTATATCGCGAATACAAATCTTCGTCATGAAAATTCTGTATGACCACAAAAAGCGATACTGAAATAACCAATTACCGATATAGCCATTTTCTCACGAACACATCATGTCGTGTATGCTTTCCCTTGGGAAAATTACACGGAAGAGGTGTTATCATCGTCTTCCCTCTCAATTATAAGGTATCGGACTCTTGTGACTCATTCTCTTCCTCACGACATCTTTGTTGACACTCATGCTCATGCAATTACTTGTATTTATCTTTCATTTATTTTTGGCATGCCGTCACCACCCCCAATTAGGACCATCTCGGGACAAAATTAATTGTTCTATT
Source organism: Chrysolina haemoptera (assembly GCA_958298965.1). Classification (NCBI taxonomy): domain Eukaryota; kingdom Metazoa; phylum Arthropoda; class Insecta; order Coleoptera; family Chrysomelidae; genus Chrysolina; species Chrysolina haemoptera. The sequence goes on along the minus strand of OY282585.1, from coordinate 53,123,435 downwards.
ATCATTTGTTTGACGATGTAAGTAATTTGTGTTGTGTACATTCGGTTCTCTTTTGAATTTGTTTTCCGTTATAATTACCAGACAAAGAATTTAATAATAACCTCGCTGTTAGTTTTAGTTAAATATCTACTAGTATTAGAATAGAATAGAATAGAATACGTTTTTATTTCCTAAAGACAGTACATGCTGTATGGAAAAAGTCAAACACGGATTAAAAAAAAAAATACAGAAAGTAAAATATGCTTGTTCAACTATGACAAACGAATATCAAAGACAAACATATAAATAACAGATACATTGAAATATATATAAAGAAGAATGAAGAATAAAATATATATTCCCTCAGAAATTATGGTCATAAAACTCTTCTAAGGAATAGAAGCAATTTTGCACTAAAAACTATTTTAGTTTTCGTTTGAAAACATACATCGAGAGCTACTATTTTTTATATATTCAGGAATTGAATTAAACATTTTTGGCGCCATGGAATTTGGGGCATTTTGTGTAATTCGAAGTTTTGTAAAAGGCACAATGAAATTATTCTTATTTCGAGTATCGTAATCGTGATTGGCATCATTCTGGGGGAATATATCTATTCTCCTGTAAAGATATATACATAATTCCAAAATATAAAGAGATGGTAAGGTTAATATTTTCAGGTCTTTGAAAGATTTTCTACAAGAAGTTTGATAGTTCAGTCCCAACATTGAGCGGATAATACGCTTTTGCGCTATAACAACACTAGACGATGAAGTTGATATCCCCGAAAAGGTTACACCATATCGAAGTCTACTTTCGACTTGTGCATAATAGAACTGCAACAACTGATCGAGATTCAATATCTCTTTTATATTTCTGAATTGATAAGCAACTGTGTGAAGTTTCGAAACAAGATTCTCACAATGCGACTTCCAGTTAAGATGGGTATCCACATTTAATCCTAAGAACTTCACATTAGTGTCGTTGGTGGAGATCACAGACGAGCCAAAAGAAATATTTTTACAGGTTTTCTGAGGGTTATGAAATCTGAGGCATTGTGTTTTATTAATATTCAGAAATAGAAGGTTAGCCGAGAACCATTTATTCACTTCGGATAAAGTACTTTCACAGTTTTCTCTTATGCAGCTTTCCTGAGGATTCGAAATGATGAGTGAGGTGTCGTCTGCGTACATTGTGAAAGATGCTGGCACATGGAGCCTGTCTATATCGTTGATATATATTAAGAACAGCATAGAGCCGAGTACTGATCCTTGTGGGACACCCATATCGTATTTCAAGTACGCGGATGACTCATTTTTTATTGAGACATATTGCCGCCTGTCACAAAGGTATGATCGTATCCATTCAAGAGATATACCCCTTACACCATATCGGTAAAGTTTATCTACGAGAATCGTGTGGCTTACGCAGTCGAATGCCCTGCTGAGATCACAAAAAATCCCAACAGGACATTCGCCTGCCTCAATGTAATCCACTATTTTGTGGTAATAGGAATAGAGTGCTGAGGTTGTTGATTTCTTTGATAGGAATCCATGTTGGTTGTCTGATATTAAATTATTTTTTTCGCTAAACGATAAAAGTCTATGTAAATAACAGTACTCAAAAACTTTGGAAAAACTGCAAGGAACTGTTACAGGACGATAATTCTCAAGCAGCTGATGACTATTTTTTTTTGTGGATTGGAGTGATTTTTCCATTTTTCAATAGATCTGGAAAGACTCCTGTTGAGAAAGATAGTTTGACCAGAAATATCAGGGGCTTCAATAACGCAGATAAACTTTTCCTTACCAAATGCATTGGGACTTCATCGGGCCCTGATGAGTGTTTATTTTTCAGTTTAGCTTGTAGCAAATTTAACATATTAGTTTCATCATACTCTTCCAGAAAAAATGAATTACAAGGCGAATCAATATTAGTACAATTATTAGTATAATAGTACAAAATTTTCCGTCTTTCATATAACATCCTCCAATGTTGACTTCTATGTTAACTGTAAATTCCCAGCCCTTTTTTTTTCGTTCGACGTATTTTGGGTAGGTACATGGTCCAGATATTCGGAACGATCTGACTACTATGTCTCTGTACTCCAGCTGTTTCTTCCTTGTTTGTATAGAAGCTAATTTGGAAATTTCACGTGCTGGTCTGGATCGGATCGGTTATAACAACCCATAACAGCGCAAGTCTTCATGATTTATGTCCTCGAATCTGAAAGAGAACACTGTTTGTGTGACTCCTATCATCATAACAACGTATTTTTGAATGTTTATAACACTCAATTCAGACTATACATAATGAATTAATACTCACCAAAATGCCAAGAACGTGTTTTTAGATTTTGTTTCGCAGAAAATCCACAAAAACGACACGCGTAGTATTATGGAAAATGACTTTGTTTGTCCCCCCATCGAATGTTTGACAACTGTCAAATTACGTCACTGACAGTACTCTATCAGTGCAAATTCATGTCACACAGATCTGGAAATGAAAACAATATTCTGGTAGTTCAATGAGAAAATTTTCGTTGTAGTAATTTATTGCGGACGTCCACCGTCTCAATGGTTGAAAATATTTCTACCTGAAAAGGGGAACATTCTCCATTATAATTGAAAAATAAAAAATGTGATATTTTGTTTGTAATATCTAACAGAAAACAACTACTTCTCGGGCTGAAGCCACGCTGGACATTGAACTACATCTGATAGATATTGTGATATTGTGACTTCAACTGAAAAGAAAAAATCTGAAAGTAAAAATTCGCATTTTCATTCAGGTAGTTGATTTTCTTTTAATCATCTCTAATTTTCATTGAAAATTCATCAAATGAATTAGTGAGGGATAATGTTATTCAAAAATATTACTAACAGAGAACATTGAAGCAGGGATCGCTTCCATTGCATTTGATCCCCAATACATTTTTGTCGACGAAAATCGATTTGGATTTGCCAAGCTCATCAGGGAGATTGAAAGTATTGGAAAGCAGGCTCTTCAGAAGCAATAATACACATCAAGGATGGAAATAATGGGAATATTTCCTCTGCGGTATCACTTTGAAAGTTATTCTCTGACTAAACCTGTCATGGGCATTGCATTTTAATTTTTGTTCAAAAATATAAATAGAATATTCATATAGTCTGTTGTGGAATCATTTGCGGCTGAAAGACCAACTTTAGTTGCTATTTTCCATCGTTCAAAAAAAAGAAAAAAAATCACATTTTTCATTTTTGGCGTTAATTTCTCTACGTTATCAGCCATTTTCAAGAAACACCTTGAAACGTCGATTTAGGTTTTCTAAAAGACACTCTGAAGCATGAAAAACATCGCCTCTTTTCCAACCCCGTCAAACTGATAGCCACCCTTCCATTTTTTTCAAATAGAATAAGGTGTCAACTGATACCTCATTCCAAAGTGTATTCAATTGTCTATACAGCCATGTCTATTTTTTTGAATATCGTCCATTCGTCATGAAAAAGATGATTTCCAAAATGTTAAAAAGTATCACGTATATTATTAAATTCCCTGTATATTTATTTATTTATTTATTTGAAAACAAAGCCCAACATACTATTAGATTCAATGCATCTAATTTTTTTTACATGCAATTTCACGTATGGCAAACAACAGTTGGTAAGTGAACCAGGAAAAATAAAAAATTAACCAATTTGTAAATGAACCAACAAAAAAAATGGTTTCATTTACCAATTATTGTTTGTCATACGTGACAGTAGAGTAAAAAATAGCATGCGAAAAAATTGAGGTGCATTGAATATACAGATAATTTAATAGTATTTGTGATACTTTTTAAAATTTTTAACATAATTTTTTTTATGTTAACATTATGTTTTATCAAAAAAAAGTACAGACAAGAAAATAGACTCCCTATTCCATTAAAAAAAATGAGGGGTGGATGCCACTTTGACGGGGGTGGGAGAGGGACGATTTTTTATTATATGTTGCAGATTGTATTCACAAAAACACAAGTTGACTTGTTTCAGGGTTTTTCCTTGAAAATGTATGAATAAATGGCGGGAAATGGCGAATAACGTAGAAATTAAATTTATCCGTTCCTTTACGACCTCACTGTATAATAGGAACACACATTCTGTATGCAACAAAGATACCGACAATTTTATATAACTCTCGACCCCATCATCAACATTTTTAGCAATTATCAATTTGAAAAAAAATCACGTTCAATCTCCTCTACGTTATGCATATTCATAAAAATCCATCTTGAGAAAACACGTTCTGGATTAATCTGATATTATGTCATGCATTACAGAACCTCTATCAATGTCGGTGAGCCGGAAAATCAATCATAGTCAGCGTCTGTTGTTTTATTCATCAGGTTCCGACTGTCAGGTTTCTATGAGTAGACGATCCATCAATTGGTGTTTGTTCTTAGATTGGATATTATTCAAATTAATCTTTGATGGGAAACTAGATCCAGATCGTATTGTGGGAATATGGGGACGCCAACAGATGTCAAAATACGATGAAAACACAAATCCCTCGGCCTTCAGACGGGAGGAAAAATATGTAGTAAACATTCATTAGTTGGTTTGATAAAGTTTCTTTTTCATCTGTCATTATTATAGGAAGATAAAATATGATGATAATAAAAGAACCTCATGAGAGTTAAATGAGGATAGGATAGTATAGTATATTGACCATGACATGATGAATACTATAGTTTTTCTTCTGCTATTTGAATCATATCATACGAAATATGAAAAATTTTTCACAAATAATGAAAAATATAAATTATAATAAAAAAATTAAATAAGCATTCATTCAGATGTGCTTAAAAGATTGAAATAATTCATTCAGATGTACAGTGACCGCCAAAAAGTATGTACCATATGGGAAAAAAGTTTATTATTAAAGTATTCGAAAAAAGATTCTTAGGAAAAGTTTGTGCATTTCCAATAACCTGAAAATCGATTTTGACACGATCGCTGGTATGGCGGCAAATTGAAAAAAATTACTATGAATAGGCAAAAAGTCGAGTAAAATGGCAACGTATCGAAAAAATGAATTTGAAAAAGTTGCTTAGAATTCAATTTTATGCACATGGATACAAGTATTTTGGTATCAGAATTTCAGTTTTGACAGTGACTTATTACAGTGTTGTCAAGTGAAGTTTGAATAATAAATGCAAGTCCATACCAGTGTACACTCATTTTTGAACCCGAAGACGAAATATTTAGGCATATTGGTACAATATCATTTGCATATATTGGTAAAATATTCGAAGTGAATATGTTGCCTTGGAAACATTGATGAAATGACGAATAATTTGAAAATTCTACAATTTCTTTCCTACTTTAATTTACTGAGTAGATTGACTTGTAAACGCATTGTGAGAAGCCTTATTTAATAGACGTTACTATGATTCAGCTGTTGTTCCATATACGAAGCCACCTAGCGGTTTCTTACCCAAGTTTAGTCATGATTCATTTCAATATTGTTTATTGAATATTCGGCCAATATTCAAATTTCAATCCTAATGATAAATGTATTTTGTAATAACAATATTATACAATATACAATATACAATATTGATACAAATCAATATTGTCTTTCAAATATTGGCGAAAGGTTTTCGTAACAATCTCAATCAAAATAGGGTCAATTTAATTTTTAAAATATGGATTCAATAATATTCCACCAATGTGTTATCAAACTTGAATATACAATATTGTTTTTTATCTCTAAAATCGATATGAGAGTAATATTGAAATCGCAATATTGGAGCTACATGCTTGAAACAATGTGTCGGCAATATCGCTCTATCGATATTGGTGAAAATTATTGAACCAATATTGACCCAATATTTCATGAAACAATATACATTCGGAACAGGTTGAGCCAATATTCCACCAATATTATTAATGAAATATTGTTTTTCCAATATGAACTCACATTGGTTCAATAATATTTTTACATTTACAATATATCCATATTGGCCCAATATGAAAACAAGATTCAGCCAACATGAGGTGCTACTTGGGAAATGGCGATTAACAATCTCAAACTTTAAAATTATTACGATTGTTAATCGCCCTTATTAATACACTGATTCGTTGAATAACCATTATCATTTCATATTTTCAGGCAATCAATTCCATAACAACCTACACTCAGGAATGCTGTTGTTATGGTTCGTTCTATGGTTCGTTCTATGGTTCCATAATTCATTCCATATTAATGTTTTATTCATTCTTCGACAAGTCACGAATGGAAACCGAGGCATCCCATTAACATTTCATCCGATGAAGGTGGTCCAGAAAATCTTTTCCGATGCGGAATCTCTGGAATTGTTCACCGTGGAAGTTATTTGGGGTTTCTAGGCATCGGGTGGCATAATCGATATTCCATTACGAATTCAGAGGATGAATTCGCATTGAATTCCTATCGCAGGAAGCAGGAACGTTTATTATACATTTTTAATAAAAGTGATAATTTCTTCAACTGCGTCAATAGTAGAGTATCTGTCTTATTTGTGGAATATCTGAGAACTTTCAATGAAGCTGTCCGCAGGGATTTGAAAACTTCATGAAACTCCCGAGTACGACTTTGAAATTGATTCGAAGAGAGATATGGTTTTTACATTTTTCATTTTCTTGTTACTGTACAGTGGGGTTTTAGGAACGAGTTATTAATAATAAAAAGAATTCCAAAACCGCCTTCATATGTACAACACGCACTCCAATCATCTGGAATTAACAAGTGACACGTGAAATTAGGCAGAGGGTGCTGAATTCGGAAGAGGGTGATTTCTTTTCTCGTCGACCTCTACAAAAAAATACATTTTACGTACTAATTTCCGGAAGAAAAATCGGACATATTTGAAAGCAAGAACTTTTCGCCCGCAAACACTTTTCTTCCGCAAACGCTTTTTGTCCACTGCGGACGAAATATGTTTGCGGACGAAAAATACTTGCCAGAAAAAATAGTCGATTATTAATCCAGTACGATTGGGTTTAAAGACAAGGATCGATTGTAGCACCACCAAACTTGGTATGCTAGTAGCTGGCACCATGATAAACACGAAAAAAAAATTGTTTACCAAAATTCCAGGGGTGGACCTTTTTTTTCCCGTTTAAAAATGAATAAATAGATTTTTTCTGTAATCTTAGAAAGTATATGATTTATGGGAAAAACAACTCAACAAGGTGAAAAACAATTCAATTCTCCACAAAAATTATTCCTATAGTAATTTCTTATGAAATGCGCTCGTTTTCTCAGAAAACGTGTTTGAACGCTTACATCAAATTTCAGGTACACACTTATCCGCCGCTGAAAGTTCTGGAAGATCCGAATATTTGATTGGTCATAACTCTGCTAAAAATTATCGGAGAAGGAAAGGGAAAAGTTCATATCGCTTCTGAAGACTCCTACCTTCTCATGCAAATATAATATGCGAGTATTTTAGTACCTAAAATGTGTTTTGTCGCACTTCACGGAGAATTCAGTAAATATGGAATTATTATACTGAAGCAGCTACCCATACCCTCTTTGGACCATATTCAACAATTTCAAAGTAGTGTGACAGGTCCCACTTATACATGCCAAAAAAAATACTTTGTTTTACTCCTGCGTTATATTCAACTTACCCATAAAACCGGCATTCTCTTCAGTAAATGTCGAAAATAATCGCTTATTTATATCCTGCGTGTATGTTTAAAAACACTGTTGTGAAGTGCAACCTCAAGCTTGAAATCACATACTTCATTTTTTATGTAGGATGTGTATTAGCGATTATTTTCAACATTTACTGAAGAAACTGCCGGGATTATGGGTGAGTAAAAAACTGAGGCTGAAGTAAAACCCAGTGTTTTCTTTGGTATGTATAAGTGAGATTTGTCTCACTAGTCTAAAATCGTTGTATATGGTCCAAAGAGGGTACTGATTCCTGCTCCAGTATAATTATTTCATATCAACTAAAATATCCATGACTTTCGGATCCTCCGTAAATATCGTAGAAGGGTTATGTGAAGTAGGATAAAACACATTTTAGGTACTCAGATACTCACATGTTATATTTGCACGAGGAAGTAGAAGTCTTCAGGAACGATATACACTTTCTATTCCTTCTACTATAATTGTTAGCAAAGTTGTGACAAATCCAATTTTCGGCCCTGCCTGAACTTGCAGTGTCGGGTTAGCGCAAGGCTGAACTGTGATGTCGGCGTTAAACTACGTTTTCTGAGAAAACGAGCGTATTACATAAGGTATTACTGAAAATTATTCTTGTGGAGAATTGAATTATCTCTCAATCTATCTAAATCGTCTTTTGATAAATCTTATATTTTCTGAAATAACAACAAAAAAAATTATATTTTTTTTAAATGAAAATTATTTTAGGTTTCACCCCTTATTTTTTTGATAAACAATTTTTTTTCTATTAATACATATGATGTCGAGATGTCATGTGCCGAGTTTCAAAGTTCTACAATTCATTCTGCACTTTTGGCTCGAGTTTGTCTGTCGTTACTGGATTATATTGATTCAAAAATCGGAAACAATTAGGTAATTTCTAGAGACCGACGAAAAAATGCACCTCATCGAAACACTGTCTACTGTCTCGCTTGCTTGCTAGCCTCGGCTGCGCCTCAGCTATCAATTCGCAGGCTCGACTATAATAGACAATTTTTCGTCCTTGGTACATAAATACCTATTACATGACTTTGCAAAAATGGTTATGGATACTTTGTTGAACCATAAAAACTGCATCTTTCAATATAATTTTAGTGTATGTTTCAGTTCTTAAAGTCACTAACTGCTTGAATGTAATAATAAACTAAAGTTTATCTGTATATGCTAAGTCACCATCAAAATAAAAATTGAAAAGTATTATGCGAAAATGTTTTATGTTCCACGGTACAAGAATGCAAAAACTTTTATACTGTCTAGAATTTTTTTTGTGTTAAAACCAATGAGGTAAGTTTTAAGCGGAACGTAAAAACATTGCTTGTGTGAAGAAATTAAAGACTGATTTAATAAATACAATGAAAACTTCGAATTGAATTATCTCATCTCATTAAGTGACTTTTCGCAGTAATATGACGATATGAGTTCATTTATGAACGAAGACATTCATAGATAATAATATGTGTATTGACAATAGATACTTATTACGATATTTAGTCCCCATGTCTCTTTTTAGGGCGTTCAATCATATAGTAAGTATATCTTATTTTGTGTATAACTTGTTTTACGGAACAATTGATTTCACCAGACTTTTCCACTAAATATTTTTCCTCAGTTCCTCCATAAACCCATCTCAGACACTTCACTTAGAAATAAGTAGGTTTCACATGTGTATGTACATCAGTCTCGCTGTCTTATATTATAGCTACATCACAAAGAGCAGTTCTGACCCGGTTTCGAACACATTAACAAGGCCCAATTAACTAATACCAGTCCATCTCTCTCACGCATCCATTTACCATTTGTAAACTATCGTTCGCAGCCACCAATTCGGATGATAACGTTACATCATCAACCCCTCTCCCCAATAATATGATTGAACTTTAATGGGTTCCGAATCTGTTCAGAATCATCACATTTCACCAGGATACAAAACGTAACTTGATAATCCACCGAAATACCCGGGGCTATTTGCATGTCGCTTAAACTGATTAGTCGGCCTTGAGGAGAAAATTGATCGTGATAGGAGTTAGGGGATTCCTAGTTGCATCTTCGAAGTTCATGTTTTGTATTATATAACAGTTGTGCTGTGGAATTTCTGAGAAACAAATCGCGAATTGAATCAGTTTTCTGGCTGGAATTTGTTGATAATTTGATATTGAACAAATTCCAATAAGTGGTGAAAAACAGGAACTCTGACTAAAGCAAAATGTCAAACTTTCCTTGATTGATGCCAAAGTATTCTGCTCAACAAATCAGACTCAATTCATAAATTTCTGAAGGCTGGAATTGAAGGATATAATATTAGTAAAGGAAATTTGCAAAATAAAACAGAAGAAACAGAAAACACAAATAATATTCAACTATAACGAAGAATACTGATAAATCTTTCAAAATTACGGAGGGTTAACGTTACAAAATATATTTTGTAAATTAATATCAACGATAATATGAACAAGTCTGGTAAAAATGACAAAAAACCTAATGAGATCGTTTCAAAACAGATTTATAAAAGAAAATTTACCGTAAGAATTCTCTTTGTAAATTTCCAACAACCGTTTGACTAAATGGAAAAAAACCCAATTATGGAGGCTGTTAATAATGACGATGAAAATAACTATGATCGCAATGGGAAAAGAGGTCAAAACATAGGAATTCACAATTGATGAAGGAATAGAACAAAGGGAACTCATTACAAACGAGGTTTTTCAACTCAACTCAAAAAATAAAGTGATGAAACGAATACCCAAACATATCAATGAACAAGATGTATAATTATTCAAAATGGATCAACCAAGCGAAATGAAAAATACTGAAATCAGGACGGAAACAAATTATATCAAAATATCAAAATAGAAACAAGACGGTATGAAGGAATCCGATAGTTTGGATATCTAAGGTGACGATAACTGAAACAGATAAGAGAAGACCAGAAATACAGTCAAGTACCCTAACTTGGGACACCACTCTAACTTGGGACATTTGTAAGAAATTTCGTGAAGTGATGTTCGTTGCAATGTGGCTGTTTATGGTTACCTCTTATGAAAATAATTTTAATTAGCCAGGAATCACACTGATCGACCAGGACCGACCGTCCGCGACCGTCCACCTACGACCAAAAGTAGAAGTAGATCAATGAAAACTTTCAAAGTCACACTGATCGACCATCCACGACCGACCACTAGAATAAATTTTTGAATCTGACATCAATCTGACATTCGAAAGGTTATGTGAATTGTCTGTTAATTTATTGAAAATAAGTTAAATTCATAATATCAATAGTTCTGCTTTAAATAATGAGCAGTAGTGATACTGAAGAAGAACATTTTATTTTTCCGGTAGGAAATATACCTATTTACATGAGTTTTGTTGAAGTCAAAAGTTCATCATAAATGTGTGTCAAAATGACATTACGTCAGGATAGTGTGACACCGACCAAAATTTCCAGCAGACTACAATTTCGAACATGGTCTTTGAAAAACGGTCGAGGACGGTCAATGACGATTATACAGTGTGAGTTGTGCGATAAGAATATACGTGTTGGAAATTTTGGTCGTAGGTGGACGGTCGCGGACGGTCGGTCCTAGTCGATCAGTGTGATTCCTGGCTTAAAGTGTTGTTTTAATATTTCATTTTTATGTTAATTCCCGAAAAGTTATAACCAGTATCACTGTGATGTGTGCAGCAGATTAACAGACAGCGAGAGGACCACCAGGATAGTAGAAGCACCAGCTAGATCGACACTCACTCTAAAATACTTTAGTTATGACCCAGCATCACGCCAGCGTACCAAGCTCCTGCAGTCCGTGCCTTTTTTTTTTCTTTTCCGTTAACCAGCTGTCGTCCCCTTACGAACGGCAGCCCTCAAAAGTCGAAACTTGTGCGAGCCAAGGATTAACGAGGACTTACCTTTTAACGTGCGATTCCTAGCACTTTCTCGGGCCATCAGATAAAAATCTGAAGTCGCTGAGGATTCGAACCTAGCCGACCAGTAGTCAATGGTTTTGAACGCTTCAGTCTCAACCACTGAGCTACTTGACCTTTTCAGATGAACACCTCACACTAGATAACTGCCACTACGAGCCGTATGCGGCTGTCTTCGAGTGTGGATCCCGGCCACTATTTCACGCTTGCAAGAGGTAAAACGGAATGGTTCAAATTCAACGACGCCTCTAAAGCCTCACCGGAGAACCTGAGTCGCTTGAAACCTCCTGAAACTCCATATATACTGTTTTATTGTCGGGAAGACATTTCAGATCTGGAGAACCTGCCGACTACTATGCTTTCACATGTGGTTCAAAAATAATTTTTTTTTGTTAACGTGCTGTCGTCCCTACGAACAGCAGCCCTCAAAAGTAGAAACTTGTGCGAGTTAAGGATTAACGAAGTTTTGAATTTTAACATCATAACAGAATTTCAAAGTATTATTTTTCAAAAAGTTACACAATTCACGTCAATATATCGAAAATTAATCAAAATACATGAAGTGCAGTGGAATAGATAATCATCGTGAGTGAACTAACCATTGCAGGATACGTTCTTGTCAACAAAACACCCTCTGTCCACTCAAATCACTGCGGATGACTTATAACCGAAACATGTTTTGCAATATATGTCATAAACAATCTGCCGGAACTCTGCCACTTAATGATCCGCTCTCACATAATTTGTGGCAGATTGCCTCGAATTATATTTTGGAGCTTAAAGGGCGATAAATTCAAGGCATTTAAACTGTTGGTTCGTTGAATTGATGATGGAAATTTTCCGTCCCTTTTGATTCCGAGAGTTTCCTAATCGTGCATGAAACATTGTCGTGATATTCCTGGGAAATGAGGGATAACCTGTTACGTAGTTTTCCGTTCTTGATATGCTTACTTTCTGAAATGAAGTTTACTTTACGACATTTTCAGAAAATGTGAGAAAAAAAGGAGATTGTTAGAGGATATAAATGGCTTGCCTTATTGTTTTGAAGTTTTCAGCTTCATTTTTGACAGTCGGGTACAAACAGAAATCGTTAAGTGAAAAATCAAAAGAAAAATGGTAAATCCATTCGATGCTTTGGGCTTTCAAAACTTCGGCTGTTTGATTGTTGAGCATTTTTGTTCACATAATTGAATTTTTTTTTTCTGAATCTTTGAAAAAATATAATATGGCAGTATATGCTTGAGTTTGTGTTTCTTATACTGTACACCCTTGTATTAAGGAATTGGAAATTGGCAACCGGTCAGCAGGTATTTAATGTTTTTTTCTAAGACTCATTCATGCCTACATTATGGTCTTTGACTCCGATTGGGAAATGAGGTATAGATCGTGAGTCTATTATGAATAAATGAATCTTTGATAAGAGAGGACGAAGCTAAGGGTAATTTCAAATTATTTCTGGGATTTGCCTTGTGAAATAGTAAGAAGAAATTATATCAAATTTCCGAATATGTTTTCTCACAAGACAAATAGTTGCTAATAGCCCTTTTTTTAATTTTAATGCTAGAGTCGAGTAAGCTCAACTCATTGGCACAGCCGGGGGGAGGGGGGGCTTTGGGGCTGCAGCCCCCTCCAAGCCACCAAATGACTACCAAAATGATGGCGTAGAATACGGGAAAAATATTGAAAAAATTCTAGAACTGTCGAAAGTATTTTTCGTTGGTGATTATAGGATGGCGGATCCTAGCGCACCTTTTACATAATGATAGCTATTATTCTTGAGAATAAAATTTCTGAGCAGTAGGCGAGTTCCTGAATTAGGCGAGTTCCTGAATTATCCAAGAGACTGACATTTATCATACTTTCTCTACAACTATACGACAGTCAGAGAAATTTCAATATTATTAATAGGGAAATAAAAGATACCATACTTCTTTCATTCATTCATTTTGAATTTCTGATTACTTTGATATCTCCCGCAAGCATATTGACTCATGTTTCTGAGAGACTTCTGGGAAATAAACGAGAAGGACATTTTCCGGTTCAAGTTTCGCCATTTCATGAACTCCGCCTATGCCTCGGAATATTCCCTTTTTGGTAAGTTCAGAGTCACATACGGTGGTGTACAGACCTCATTTCATTCTCACTATCACTGCTTCCCCAATCACAACTATTCATTTTATATTTTGATCGTGACATAGTTAAAACTAATAAGAAATCTGACATTCGCGGAAGCAAAGCCTTCCTGAAAATTTTGTTTGGTAGATTTGCTGGTGTCATTGGTCTAAAGCTCTCAGTTTCAATGGATTCTGACAATTCTGAATAATGAGTTAGGATCCACGGTTTCTTGAAATCATCTTCACTCATCACTTGATAATCAACATGTAATCTATGTAGAATACGATGGTCGTAGAAAAAATATCTTCTTTTGAACAGGACTTTTTGGAGCTTCTTGAGACACCATTCATCATTTTTTACCGCAAAGCAGATATTCAGAATCCGATGGAACTCTTTAGAAGTTTTCAACTAACAAATTCCAACTCTTCAGATGATGAGGTTTTTCCGAGTTTCCCGCAGTTGTAAAAACGAATTCGCCGCCTCATCCATTTACACCACCCCGAAGCGCCAGTAAATTATTTTTATGTTTTAAATTTTTTATTGTTTTTTCAATAATTCAATAAAGTTATATCGTTTCATTTTACAGCATGTGATATTCGTGAGAGCACTAGTCGGAATGCTTTCTATGGTTCCTGAAGATGGCTTTGTTGCTCACTTTCCTAGATGGTACTGGACAAATAGACCATAGGGTTTTCCCCACAAATTAAAAGACGCAAATGGCGTGTAATAATTTTTATAAGATAGGTCGTTTATGAAAACCTCGTTTTTCGCCACAGCAAAATAGATTTGTAGAATTTTTTAAACAAAAAATAATGATTTTTTTTTTTATTTTTTGCAAATATATAAGTATTGAAGCAACCTTTTTACAGTCGATCAAACTTTTGTAGAGAACTTCAAAACCTATAAAATGTTTTTCATACGACCGGATAGGTGCATTTTCCACTGAGGAAATCTGGAAATACCTCGAAAAATATACCATTTCTCAAAAATTCTCCTATTCCAATTTCAAAATTTTCAACACATTTTCAACCACTCAAGTGAATATCCGAAATTTAGGATTTGATCTCTTCTTCCACATGCCTTTAACATTATTTGAATATAACAATTTGCCTTAAATCGGCGAATCTTGCCCTTAATTTTTTTTTAACGCGATATTGCATAAACTATACATTGGACAAAAAACATCCTGCGCACATGTTATCATCTATCAGTTTCCGCCATATTCTTTGTCCATCTTCAGATAGAAAATGGACTTTTTTCGAGGTTTCTAAAAGTTCCATTGATTGTAAAATGATTCCTTCAATTTTTTTGAGATATTTGCGAAAAAACAAAGAAAAACGTAGTGTAGACCATTTGCGTCTTCTAATTTGTGTGAAACAATCCTCTCATTTTCATCTACAGCTTGTCCTGAAATGATAATCAATTGCAGGTTGACAGATTCGAGAATCAGCTCCCAGTCCTGACCTGGTCACATATTGCCAAACCCCCGTGCAGTATATAGCAAGCCGTGTTTTCCTTGTTCTGAATCACCCAGGGCTTTGCGAGTGACTGCGCATTTGGTGTTGACAAACCCCCGTGCAATACAGAGCACGCTATGTGTTTCATGATCTGAATCACTCTGGGGAAGCTAACCCAGGTTGCGAGTCGATAATGCAAGCTAACCTAACTTGCAAGTTGAAATATTGTTTTTTCGCCATGATAAACATAATAGTATTAGCTCTGTCGCTAGAAGTTTCTCAGGCGGAGTTCCAAAGCTGCACAGAATCGCACTGGCAGTGCGACTCAGAGCATGGAAAACACGGCGTGTTTTGTACTGCACAAGAGTTTGGCATTAAGCGACCGGGTCTACACTGATGATGAGAACCCCTACAATATGCAGATAGTCACTGTTTTCGATAATCACTTGCTAGTTGTCAGCAAGCATTGCAAAGTGAAATCTGACCTTCCTCCAAGTATGTCTGATCCTACATGTAAGAGATTGAGATTCAATAGAGCACTGTAAGTGACGTAATTTGACAGTTGACAGAGAATTGAGTGTATAAGTCTGTAGAGGCGTTATAAACATGGATTTTCCAATTCGAAAATACGTTGTTATGATGATGTATCATACAAACAGTTTCTCTTTTAGCTTTGAAGACATAAATCATGAAAACTTGTGCTGTTATGGGATGTTATAACCGATCCGATCCAGACCAGCACGTGAAATTTCCAAATTTCCTTCTATACAAACAAGGCAGAGACAGGTAAAAACTGCTGGAGTACAGAGATATACTAGTCAGATTTTTCCGAACATCCGGATCATGTACCTACCCAAAGTACGTAGAACAAAAAAACTGCTGAGAATTTACAGTTAACATTTAAGTCAACATTGGAGGATGTTATGAAAGACGGAAAGTGTTGTTTTAGTAGTAGGTAGATATTTATTGTCAAATATCGCAAAACTAACAACAAGTTATCAGTAAAATTATACGATTTCTCATCTGAAATAAGAGTATTTCGGAATATTATCAACTAATAGGATCACTAAAGTTAGGTAAAGTTCAAAAAAATTACAATAAACCACTAACCACCGCAAAAAAAACAATTTTCTTTTCTAACTCAAATTCTTTGTTTGTCCCCCTATCAGCTGATCACCGCCATGTTGTGACGTCAGCTGACAGTGCTCTATTATTCAACATGATGTAATATGGGATTATCTTGGTTTGGTTAATTGACATCCCAAGTAAACGGTACACGCTAGTACAGTTGTGTATGGACATTTTTGAGACCATTTCCTAGGATTTTTTTTTTCAACAGCTCAATTTGTTGATCAACAGCACAATGGTCAGAATGACTGGAATGAATCAGTTCCAGCATCTAATCTATTATCGAATAAACCAAACTCTTGAGTGCATGAATATTCTCCAATAACTATTAATTCATAGCCATCGCAGGCACTCACCAACCAGTAACCACACTATCAGGAATTTCTATATCGTGGACGTTCATTGTCGGAAATAATTGGATTTTATGTGGAACTTGCTCTGGAGTCAGTCATGATATACAACACGGAAAGCGGAAAAACTTAGCAGAGTACATAAACTTCGTCAATTGAGTTTCCGAAGTTCGAGCAAATGCTTATTTTAGAGTGCCAGTAAAACCTTATCGGAAAATTGATAACTTTGTTATAAAATAATTCGTTGCAAGGCTGGCATGAATTGAAGTGGTTTGTAAAAGTTTTCAACCCCATATGTTCTTTGCCTTCGAGAATAATGTATTTGAGAAAAAGTTCAAGTAACTGGTTGGGTGTTTTACACTGTAAAATAAGCATAAGAATGAAGCATTTTTTGCCATTAACTACAACGTATACCCCGTGAAACTTTTGATAAACAGTTCGAAACCAAGTGTTTCTTAGCTCCTTTACTAGGAACCATTGGTATAATGCACTTTCACTCATCTATTACATGATTTCAATCAAGAACTGAAAGATTATTCACTCATCAACTGGCTGCGAATAGAAAGTTTGAGTCCTTCGAACCCTCACATGTTAAGGATTAGCTTGTCATACCAATTTTCTTGGCGTAAAATTCAGTTCTGGCTCAGCTGAGTCATCATAACGTTATTTGATTCAATTTACTGAACCAAGCAGGGTCTTCCTTCAATGAACCAGTGCAAAACAGCACAATTTTTCCTAAGCAGCATAACTGAGATATTGACTATGAAAAGATCATACGTCAAACCTATATGACTTTGGAACTGTTGTACCGAAGTCAGCTTCTGTCAAACTTCTGTCTAACTTCAACTATATATCACACTTGATATTTTTGTACAGACGTCAAACTCACCAAATTAGAAACTTCAATATTTTTCAGACAGATTAGGTGGCCTACACTTTCGCCAGATCTGACACCGTTAGATATTTTCCTGTGGTGGTATTTATAGGAAATCGTGAATGAAATTGGACCAATCGACTTGAACAACTTACAAGAGAAGATTGTACACGCCTGCACCGCAGTAACTAGGGAAATGGTTAGGAGATTTTGTACGATAGGGCCATTTGTAGCATGTATGAATAATGATGGTAGACATTTTGAGCACCTTTTGTAATTTTGGTTATCAATAAATTCCTTGTTATGGAATTTTGAAAATCATTGTTCAAACTCTCTTATTCTGTCAGTTGGACATCTGGCAAAATATCATGTGTGATACATCGTGGAAGTTGGAATTGACAGTTCAGAATTCAAAAAAACATGTATAGGGTGCCGCTTGAAAAATTGAGGTTGGGGGTGGTTTCTCAGGAATAGTTTGACAGAAGTTAACTGACACGATAGCTTCAAAGTCATACGAGTTTGATATGGGAGTATTTTAAAAAAAAATTGTAAGCGGTATAACTGAGATATTTGCTGCATGAAAAAATCTGGAACAGATGCAGTATTATATCTTTGTATGATTGGAACGTTAAACCACATTGAGGAGATATACTGCGGAAGGCAAGAAGTGTTTGTATCCAACCCTCTCTTCACTCAGTTATATGATGAAATGAAACACATCGTCAATAAAAATAAAATTGTAGTAATTTTTCTGAGAAACACTTTTGGAAAGTATAAAATTTTTTATGCTACCAGTGGTTTCTGCGAAAACAAAAACCGCCGCAGTGCGTATCAGGGGTGGTTATTGGGGGTGACGCTCACCCTACTGACTTCAGAACTCTTTTGATTTTGAAAGCTCTTCCTTTGTGGTGTATAATCTCTAATGGCGAAAACTTATATATATATATATATATATATATTGTTTTCTATTCTATTTCAAGAATAATATGAATTTACTACTAGCAAAGAAACCCTATCAAAACCCGAAAAAATGCAACCTTAGCGGTGCACATTACCGGCATTATCGCCCTAACTGAGCAACGACGCTTCGATGCGCCAGCGTCGTCACCGAAGACGACGTCGCGTCGCCTCTGACTGCTATCAGTGCTCAGTTGTAAACACGCCGCGAACCTGCAGCCACGCAGCAGGATTCTCGAAAATATCGCGTGACGGGTGTTCCTGCTAATACACACGTGATAATTTACTTGCAGGATTAGCAAGAACTTTATGAGGCTCCCCGCTGTTAATGGTGTTGTAACTGGCACAAGATGATTAACTAGGGATATTGCGAAGGTTATTATTTTTTTTATTGTTGTTTATAACAGAATTGTCAGATATTATTGGGCTCGATTGGATATGTTTAGTTGTGGAT
Organism: Chrysolina haemoptera; assembly: GCA_958298965.1. NCBI lineage: Eukaryota > Metazoa > Arthropoda > Insecta > Coleoptera > Chrysomelidae > Chrysolina > Chrysolina haemoptera. Next base: position 53,104,523 of record OY282585.1, on the reverse strand, counting down.
ATTGAGCCAATCAATTGGATATCAGCTGATTCCTGAATAAACTTTGTTCACTATATTTATCACTGAAATACTCAATATTGAAAAATCCGTTGAAGAGATCATCAGAGCGTTCAGAAAATGAGAGTTGAGGTTATACATTTTTGAACTGAAAGATTGTAGGAATTATTTTTTAATGCGAACATAACGAAAGATCTTCATGATATAGTATTTTCAGTTGTACTAATTGTAGAAGAGCTAGAGCTGGAAAAGTGCTTTATGATCAAATTCAATTGAAACTGATTCCATTACCAAAAGGGATTATATTTCCGGGCTCTCTGATACTTCCCAGGTAGCACCTCATGTTGGCTGAATCTTGTTTTCATATTGGGCCAATATGGATATATAGTAAATGTAAAAATAATATTGAACAATATGGGTTCATATTGGAAAAACAATATTTCATTAATAATATTGGTAGAATATTGGCTCAACCTGTTCTAAATGTATATTGTTTCATGAAATATTGGGTCAATATTGGTTCAATAATTTTCAACAATATCGAATGATAGAGCGATATTGCCTGCATATTGTTTCCAGCATCTAGCTCCAATATTGCGATTTCAATATTACTCTCATATCGATTTTAAAGATAAAAAACAATATTGTATGATAGCATATTGGTGGAATATTATTCAATCCATATTCTAAAAATTATATTGACCCTATATTGATTGAGATTGTTACGAAAAACTTACGCTAATATTTGAAAGACAATATTGATACAATATTACAAAATACATTATCACTAGGATTGAAATTTGAATATTGGCCGAATATTCAATAAACAATATTGAAATGGATCATGAATAAACTTGGGCAAGAAACCGGTAGGTGGCCCCACATAAGGAACAACAGCTGAATCATAGTAACATATATTAAATAAGGCTTCTCACAATGCGTTTACAAGTCAATCTACTCAGTGATAAATTGAAGTAGAAACGAAATTGTAGAATTTTTGAATTATCCGATATTTTCTGGAAATATTTCATCGTTTCCAAAGCAACTTATCCACTTTGAATATTTTACCAATATATGCAGATATTGTACCAATATCCCTAAATATTTTGGGGCCAATATTTCACCAATATTTCACTAATATTATTTGTATAATATCCCGAAATAATTATAATTTTATCTCGCCAATATTACGTTTTAATATTTTACCAATATATTACCAATATTATTCCAATGTAAGTGTGCTACAGCGATATTGTACTAATATCGCCTAACATTTTGAGGCCAATATTGCTTCGAGAATATTAGACCAATATTATTTATTAAATATTGGACCAATATCGCCGAATGTTCACATTTTTTTTCTCGCCAATATTATTATTTCAATATTTTGCCAATATTGTCCCAATATAGGTGTGCTACTTGGGTTTCAGTGGTGCGATAATAAAAATTTTCTACTGAAAATTGTCCATCGATTTGTCGCGTTTGTAGGATGAAATAATATGGTGCTACTTAATCTTAATATAAATTATGGCTAAAAAAAAAACTAAATACACACTTCTGGAGTAATATGGACTAAAAAGTAAAGAATTATCTTAGTAAATCAACTTCAGTGTTGAAAAAGCCTGTAGCGCTCGATAACAGTTATTTAATTTTCATTTTTATAGCTAATCGTAAATACTGTGAATATGAAATGTGAAAGTTAATTTCTTAAATTACTTTCGTGTCCATATTCCATATTTTTTCGTCGACCTTCACAAAAAAATTACATACTGCGTACTAATTTCCTGACGAACAATCGACTATTTTTGAAAGCAAGTACTTTTCGTCCGCAAACAGTTTTCGTCCGCATACGCTTTTTGTCCGCTGTGGTCACTATCATAGTGACCACATTTTTTTCTAATAATACATGATGTCGAGATGTCGAGATGTGCCGAGTTTCAGAGTGCTACAATTCATTCTTCACTTTTGGCTCGAGTTTGTCTGTCGTTACTGGATTATAAAGACTGGCATTGGATTTCAACAACAAAAACTGTCGATGCCACAAGAAATGAAAAAACAATAGACCGAAATAACAACAATGAATGGATCGCAGGACTATCATTTCTGAGAGGTGAAGTTCAGTGAAATACACCTTAGAATACACCTAATATTGATTTTGGCAATGAAAAAAAGTAATTCATAAGACTGTCCATTGTCCATTCTTAGTGATACTAGGAAACGTCACGGACTCACGATCCTTCACGACATCCCTTTCCAGAAACTGTCACAGCCTCCATCATTCCATCATCCCATCGAAATACTAAACTGATATGGCTGCTATCGAACTCAATTCAGCACTTTCGATATGAGAAGAACGCGCCCTAAAAGCCTGAACGTACAGTTCTATTGCGTCATGGATAAAAATGAAATAGGGCGGCTTTAGTTTGTAGCAGAATTCTCGTCTCTCCCAATTATTGTTCCCAAGACGTGGTCGTGCCAAATGCGACAAATCCTACTTAGTCGAGAGTGATTTATTTTATGGTGTCCTTTAATCTCTTTATAGAATAATGAGGGGTGGCGCATATGGTACGAATTCACAAATCATGTTCTTCGTTATTTCCATTATACTTGAATGGAGGGGCTGTTCCAGAAAACAGGAGGTCTCTTCACGTATAATTTTTTTGGAAATCGGGCGCTAACCTTGAATAAAGGGAAAACAAAAATAATCAATAGTTTTTTCCATAGTCCACTACAATATCTGTATTATAAAGAAACAATAAAGTATTTTGGAATCACATTCAATGATGAAATAACTCTAAATCAAGAAAAACTAATTAATGTCCTGAAAAAGAAACTTCATAACTTGGTTTCATCGACTCTCTTGAAATGTCATCAAATATCCCAAGTTTTGAATTATTCAATTTGGCCATCATTGGTTTATTCATTCCAGTGCATATAAAATTCCTATGAAATTTCTCAATGATATCGATAAAATTATTGAATCGCCCTTAAAGGAAATCTTAGATCTACCTCCTGATATTCCAGACAGCATGTTATATTCGAACCGAAAATTAAAAGGACTTGGTCACATTTGACTTGATCTCCCGAGCCGTGGTGAGAAAATCGGCAACAACACAATTTGACGTCCTACTCATTAATTCTTTAATGTGAATTTCTCGGATTATTCGTAAAAAGAAAATAATTCTTTTCTTTAAACAATACCTGTTTTGGTTTCGATTATGTCATATTTTTTAATAATGCCACGTTTATTTTTTTCAATAAACCATCGCTTCATGCATATTTTCTATACAAAAGGGTGTCAATGTTTCACATCTGCCAGGCGTCCTGGGACGCTTCAATTTCGAAAATCAGTTTCTTTGTTCACGTATAAGTGGATGAAAGAAGGGAACATTTAGATCCATTTGAGCCATATCAGGTTCCTCAATAAATGGGAAAGGATCAAACAAAAAATTATTCGAATAACCTGACAACGTATATAAATCAGCTCATCTTTCAATGCGTTTTATGTTATTAGTATTAAGGGGCAATTTCATAATCCAATTATTATTTCTTGAGAATAACGATGGATATAAAAAATAATCACAAGCAATTTTCACTCATTCAAAGACTCAGATCAGTCCGATTTCTTAACGTGTAACGAAAAATCAACAAGATTTTTCATTCGTCTGATTGTGTAGCTCAAGAAATTTGTCAGAAAGTAATAAAATAATACCAAGTTGAAATACGAGGCAAATATCTAAGAAAGCGTTTCCTTTTCTGATTCATAACGTAATAGATATTGGATTACATTTGACACACAAACCTAACCGAGCTGGATAATCTAGCTTGCGAGTCGAAATTTACATACAAACCTAACCTGAGCAATCTAACTTACCTAAACAAACAGCTAGAGGCAGTCAGGCAACCGAGTTGCAATAGCTATTTATGTACCAAGTGCATTAATAAATCCTGACATTCCCCTGAGAGCCTTTGGCCCGAGGGATGAATGTTGCCCGATGGGCGTTAGGATCTAGTAACGCTCGTGGTGCATACAAAATTTTATTTTTCACGAAAACATTATCTCAAACGACGTTTACTTCATAAATTTCTTCTCATAGTATTTACTGCGTTCTGGTCGGCAACTGAGCACAAGTGAGCTTCTATGCAATTGCCATGGAAACATTAAAGAGGTTGCTAAGGGTTGTTTATTTAATAAAATGACGCTGCAGTTTTGTAAGAATTGACAAGCTTGTTAGTGGAGGAAACTAAAAACGGTTGTGTTCATGATAATTATGGAGATCCCACAGAATGTGACGCTCAAAGCTACAAAAGCGTTAGGAAATTTACTGCCTGTGAAATCCAAATACTTCCTGTCCTGTCCAAAAACATTTAGCGGGCATTATGATTCATAATGCCCTCCATAACGCCCCTTGCTTTTTTTTGTTCATGGCAACGGTGGATTATTATTTAATGAATAAAGAAAGGCACTGTCGATTTAAAATAAGATCTTTGACTAGAAATAGGAAAAGGCTGAGTGTTTTTCAAGTAGTACCAATATAAAATTCCAAATTTTGATTGGCAGCTTCTTATTTCTTATATTATTTTACATGCTGTATAAACACTTCAAACATTGTTACTTTATTTTATTTCTTATTTTATTTTACTTGCTGTATAAACTCACCATAATTCCTGAGTAATACCCAAGTAATTTCCGAGTAATATCCCCAAGTAATGCCAGTAATGCCCAAGTCAGAAAAGTAATAAAAATATTAAATCGTGTCTTAATGTTAAGTTTGTTGTCAAGTACGAAGAACTTGATTTACTTTATAGCAGAATTCTGATTTCCGCCAGTGCTCTCTAATTTTTCGGATAATTCATAAATTCCCATGATTTGAAGACCTCTTTTTTTAGCCCTTGAACGATCATAATCGTGCAGTAATTGTTCTCGTACTTACTTCCGAATAATTTCTGTTATATGTACCCATGTAATAATCTTCTTCTGAAAATAGTTTCACCTCTTTTTTGTCTGTATATCTGTATATGGAATCAAAATTAAATTTTCTTGAAATTTCCAATATTTACCTACCTATTTTTCCAATATGGTAATAAGTTAAAAGAAAGGGTCGAATATGCACAAAAAAAAAGAGAAATCTCGTTCAATTTTCCGTTATCCTCAGGATAATAAGGATCACTTTCCAGAGCCACCTTTGTGTAAGTAAGATGAAACCTTTGTAATGGGTATTTGAATCTCCATAAAGGAACAAATGGGAGACGTTTATTCCGCACAGATCCTGGTGTTCGTCGGCAAACAAAGACTTGTGTTCTACATTATAAATGACAATGAGTTCCACGTGTGAACTGGTTCAGGATAATAGCTCGTATCTCAGTGGTGTCACGAACAGAGATATACAGTGTGAATATGGAGAAAGGAAAAATAATTCAAGTCGTTGCGGGATGGCTAGCAGATGTGCAACATCTAAACTTTTTTGTAAAAGAAAATATGCATGAAAGCATGATTTATATAGAAGGAATTAAATATGGCATTATCAAAAAATATGGTATAATCGAGAACACAATCAGATTTTTTTAAAGAAACAGAATGTTCGGTATTTAAAAAATTCATATTAATTTAAATATGAAATTCTTCTTGAAGGAACGCAATCAGTGGCATTGATTCATTATTTGCAAAATTTACATTGAAGTTCACAACTTGAATCATTATTAAAAAAACATTGAACCTTTGCCACTGTACGGAAAAGATATCTCGTGTGAAACTAAAATGGTATCGTCTATTCTTTTATTAGGTGAAATATACACAACAACCATAATCAATTCTTTTCCGAAGACCACATAGGAAAGTACCTTGTATCACACTCTACAGACCCACACGCGTGAGGAAAGTAACTTTTGTCAAAAGCATTACTTCTATGCATTTACCACCGTCGAGAAATAATCTCTAGCAAGAACTATTAGAACTATTCAACAATTACATTTGAAGCACAAAAACAATATATTTGAGAATTGTAAACTTTTTCATTTTCATAATGGTATGATGTTTAACTAATTACAACAGAAAAGTTATAAACGAAAGGTAATATGGTCCTAATTAACATACTAAAAATATACATCCGCACTAGTGCGCAAAATGCCTTTATTTTTGGCCGGCATCTTGAGAAACATAAAAAATTTGAAAATATCATGAAAAATTATGTGTATCAAATTACAGAAAATTTCATGGTGAAAAATAATATAACATTGGTTTTTAAAAGTAAAATGAATAATGACCGCCAAAAAGTATGTACATTATTGAAAATAACTTAAAAATATTATTAAAAAAATTCTATCCGATAACCTAAAAATCGATTTTGACACATGTCATGTGATCGATGTTATGGCGGCAAACTGAAAACAATTATTATGAAAATGCAAAACGTGGAGTAATATGGTATTATTTCGAAAAAATTTATTCGAAAAAGTTGCTTTGAATTCGATTCACTACAGAAAAACAGAGTTTGAAGTGATAATGCAAGGAAATTGAAAAAAGCTGTTTTTTGATATTTGCCTATCTATAAAAAAATATCATTTTTTTTTCTGAATAACTTGAGATACTAAAACATTGGTATTTTAATGATAACGACAAAACTTTCTGATTCTCTCCACACCAGAGAGAACTAAATTAAAAAAAAGAAGAACCCTGTCTCTTATATTGGTTCGTATCTAATAGTTATATTAGAATTCCATGACAATTTTGATAACATGACACTTCAAAAACATGGTGTTTTCCAGATTTTAATCAAGATTCGGTGATAATCGTGCCAGAGCGTTTCACTTCGCATACAATATTGAAACTTGCCGAACTGTTTCCAAGTTTTCAAGAGTAAAACGCTCGCGCACGATTATCATCTGAAATTGATTATAATCGAAAAAAACGCGATAATTTTGAAAGGCCTTATAAACGCAATTATCGTGGACTTCTGATATAACTGTTAGATAGAAACCAATGTAACAGCCAGGGTCTGACAAAATCCAATTTTTTTAATTTAGTGCTCTCTGGTGTGGAAAAAACTGAGGAAGTTTTGTGAAGCTACTCATAAGAAAAATAAATGATATTTTCATAGAGATAGGAAACTATAATATCTCAAACCTTGTGTCTGAAATTGAATTCTAAGTAACTTTTTAATAGCTTGTTTTGATATATTTCCATCTTACCCCACTTTTTTCTTTTTTATAAATTTGTTTCAATCAGCCGCCATTTCAACGATTACGTGACATGTGTCCAAATCGATTTTTACGTCATCGGACATGCGCAAACTTCTCTCTACAAATTTTTATATTACTCTAATAGTAAAATTTTTTCCCAAATTCTACATACGTATTGGCGGTCACTGTATATACCAAAAAAACAAAATAAAAAACAAAATCGGTCTCAAAGCGATAACAATAAATGTTCCGCGAGGTTCCACTCCATCAACACCATTTATTCTTCGCGTCGATGTTTTGTTGGTAGCTACCTCATGTCCAATACAAGCTTTGGCAGAACCCTACATAGCGCTTCCTCTTCCAAAGCTCCGATAAGAGCCAGCCAATACAGAAATGAACGGGGAAGAATTTTGAACAGAACGATTAAGTACTATGCAAATATTCTAGATAGCGGATCCTGCAACTGGGTAGAATCCAATGCGAATTGAAACCAAGCAGGTCAGTAGTATCCATACCAATGAAATCTTCTATTCGTTACTCCAGAGGTTCCATCGAGACTGACCCGTTGAGCTTTGCAACTCCACTGCCTCTGGAGGTGTTTCCTGATGCATACAGTCTACAGAAATTCAAGAACACCAATCCCCAGCTACTTTTTCTCGGTTCTCACGATGTTCTCTGGAAATCACAAGATTATTCTTTTCGTGGAAACCAGAACTTGATAAAAAATCAAGAGAAGATAATAAAGCATTCCTGTCCCGAGTGTTTTTTAATTCCCAAAACTGGGCGTGGAAGTGGGGGCAGTAATAAAAAAGGGGAGGATATGCGTCTCCTCTCTTGCTGGATACTTCCATAGTTTTTTCCACGTTCTCAAGATATCATTACATGATATAGAAATCGAAAGGTAGTTATTTTACTCAAGGCTAATACATGAATATCTCCAAAGATTAATTTTAATTTTGAACAAATATATCTCTAGAATATCTTCCAGAATCGAATTAGTTCTAACTTCGGCTTGAAACGAAAGGAAAAACGTGTCCATCGGAGAGGGAAAATAAATGTTTAATTCCAGAGCAATCGATTCAGCTTCATGTATTATTCAAAAACCTCCACTCCAAGATAAATAAAAACGTCCATCCACCCTTAACGCGTTACATTTGGGGAACTGACATGGACAGCTACACGAAATACTTTTTACTTCATGATTTATATAGACAAAATTGTTGGATGAAGTTTTTTACTGAAACCTCATTGGGACAAATCTCGGTACTTCGAAGCTTGTTTGTTGGGTTTTAACTTGTAACGTTATAAGCTGGCAGAACCAAATCGCTAAAGGAATGTTCAAGTAAAATCTGATCACGTCATAATTTTAGGCTCACTATTGAACCTATTGCCGATTGCCGCGATATCTTCCACAATTGAAGTGAAAAAAAATCGGAAATAGGGTATTAAATCAGCCTAAAATTATGACCTGAAAATAAATTTTGAATTCCAAAGTGGTTCTGCTAGCTTTACCGGGGTATTCCAGGCAGAAGTTGCAGCAATAAATCACTGTGCGAAACGGCTATAGGAGCAATTAGTTCCTTGCAGATAATTTTAAAATAGTTTAGGGCTTGGAAACTACAAGAGTTAGGCAGTCAAAACAGGCTGTCCTTAGCCTGGTACTATGCCACACAGGTTACAAGGGCAATGAAGAGACAGATTTCCAACCCCGATAAGGAGCACGAATGCTCCTATTGGTCCAGAACCTTTCTGTGTTCTAGTAAAAAAAAGCATTCTCGAGAATGGTGGAACAAGGCGCCGCATATAAGACGTGCCAAAGAGTCCATTCGCTAAAATTCAAGGAATACCTACCAAGTCAGAAGAGACGAATAACCAGGATCTAGCCTAGGAACTGAACCTTACACACACCATAGATCTACAAAAATCGCAACGGAGAGGGCTCATAGAAGCACATCAATCTAATCTAATCCATATTTTGGAGTATTCAGGAGTTTCAGATTTTTCCTTGTATATCTTTCTAGCCTCAACAGATTCTTCTATTCTTCTCAAAATTCACGACTGTGAGGTTTGTGCAATATATGGTATGCTGTCAGTTTGTTGGTGACAGCTTTAGACAATTTTTTTTTTATTTGAACCAGTTCATCTGCTTAGCGGCCACTAGGTATTCCAAGAAATGTTTTGCCATTGTTGATACTTCTCTCACAAATTGTCTAGGTATCTTTTATGAAACACCGCAGAAAATTTGGCGATGTGTTTGTCTTTCATTGGTAATCTCACGGCCGATACGACACGCCTCTTTTATAACTTAGATAACTTGCTCAACATATTTTTTTCACGATTCAATTTTCCAGCGAATGGCAAATTTTGGGAATTCCTGGTATTTCAAATGACTGAAACATCACTATCCTTTCTCCTGAATCTCATGATATTATCGGAACATCCCAGTATTTTCCTTTTAGTGGTCACCAGAAGATAAACAAATTTTTGCTCCATATCAGCGCACCCACAGATTTATCCACAACCTTTCCAGTTCAGTTACCAACTCTTTTACATAACCCAGTAGAATATTCAAATGTAATTTTGTAATTTGAATGCGTTTCAAAAATACTCATGCAAATGAGTTCCTGGGTTACGTTTCTGTCTGCTGCATGCATTTATATTTATCCTATTCATTTCTGGTCGTTGTCATAGAAATTGCAGATAAGTACATCTTCCGTCGCAGAGAATCATACTTCAGTGGTGTTTTTGTGACTTAACGTGATAGTGAGATGGTTTTAATGCAGAAGATATACAAAAATAAACACAATAATCACAAGGAGTTTGCATCTATTTCGCCATAGAACGAACTGGAAACCATCAGATACTAAGAAACTAGGGCAACGGTGACAACTGCAGTGAGTACAATTCTGAATGAACAATTTATGCAAATTGTGGTTTGTTTTTAGGCACACGTACCGTGAACGAATGGTTTTAATATACGGATAAAACTTTGCACCTTTGATGATGATTATTATAGGTGCATTGAATTTTGTGAGTTTTTGTCTCGACAAATAACGATAATGTCAAGAACTAGAACTGCTGGTAGTAATGAGTGGCACTCTAAACATTTTTATCACAGTCAATAACTGTTGGAACCAATATGCAGCACCCTCATGGTTGCTTAGATGGGAAGAATCATGATTCGTACTGATTTGTCGACTAGTTGCAAGCAGAAACTGGAAATCTTCGAACTCGTGGAAAAAATTGAAATTCGCTCAGACAAGTCGATTTTTATTTCAAGCGAGAACACTTTCACCAGATACATCATCATTGTGTTGTCCACCCTTCATCCCCAGCACCCCCTACTTCAGAATTTTCAATGAGACAACTTTACTTGTGATTCATCATTTTGAAGAGAATTCAGTCCCAAATACATTAGTATACTGAAATTGAGGATCGATCAACTGTTGTTGAAGTTTTAAAGAAAACTAAGTTTTATCAAGATATTTTTATTTTGTCATCACCTAAAATTGTATCATCGTAAAAAAGGTTCAAAATGTGAACCATTCAGTTCTATAACAAAGTATAAGCGATTTTCGAAATGTCTTCGCACATTGCTCAACATTTCTGGAGTCACTGCACGTCACTCCACAACAATTCTCCTGCGTAGAACATCAAGAGAAGTTGGCTGTGTAATATGAACTTTGGATTCCAAATGACTTCATAAAAAAATTTAATGGTGATAAATCAGGAGATCTAGCCGGCCATTCTATTGGTCCTCGCCTTCCAATTCATCTCCCTATGAAATTATCATCTAAAAATTGACGTACAGCTGCAACAAAATGTTGAGGAGCTCCATCTTGTTGAAAGGTGAGCTGACCTTCAATCGTCTTCAAGTAACTGCGTGATTCTGGGGTTCGTAGTTGTACCAAGAAGTTCAAGATACGCTTGTCCGTTGAAGTTACCATCAATAAAATATGGACCTACGAGACGGTCTCCCAGAATACCAGCCCAAACATTCAATTTCTGGGGAGTTTGTGAATGAGTTTATCTGTACCAATGGGGATTTACGTCAGTCCAGTATCTGTAGTTGTGCCTGTTCACATGTCCATTCAAATAAAAAGAAGATTCGTCAGAAAAGCACACATTTTGGAGGTGATTATTATCACCAATCAATAATTGACTCATGATTTTACAAAACTCTGTACGTCTGTCAGGATCATCTTCATTTAATTCTTGTACGTTCTGCATTTTATAAGGATGGAATTTTGCTTCCTTCAGAATTCTATGTACGCTGCTTTAGAAACTCCAGAAATAGTCCAAGTTGTCTTAATGATTGAATGTTGTCCATCACTGCATGTCCTACAACTGCAACAGCAACCTTTTCATTTCTCATAGGCTTCTCTCATTCATGTTTTTGAGCACTGATCTCGACTCCATCAACTCATTCATCAATTGAATCAGTGCCGGATCCAGTGTACTGGTATGGGGGGGGGGGGTAATGAATATAAATATTCTCCTATAAGGAAAGTAAAATATGAATATATTTCCAATAGACATAAGTATGAAATAATAAAAACAAGCAAAACAGTAGTTTGGTATGTAAGAAATGCGAATAAAAGTATTTGAAACACTCAAATTACGATATTTTGAAACATACTGCGTTCATCCTCAGATCTTAGAACGGCAGTATGAGTATTTTTTTAATAGGCTTGGGGGGGTAATTACCCCATTTACCCCCCCTGGATCCGCCCCTGAATTGAATTGATATGATGTTGTTTTTTATGGATGAATTTTATTGAAAATTCGAGCAATTTTTTTTATTTTTTATAAAAACGTCTGTCGCACCTTCTGAACTATTATTTCCGACAGCACATTTTTTTTCAATACAGTGGCGTTCCCACAGTGAACCTTTATTACGACGATAACATTTTAGGTAACGAAAAATAAAATTATCTTTATAAAATTTAGTTTTCATTTATATTATTATTATTATCATTATTATTTATCACAAGTATAGTAGTCCCATTGAAAATTCTGAAGTAGGGGATGCTGAGGCTGAGGGGGTTGACAACACAATGATGATGTATTTGGTGAAAGTGTCCCCCCTTGAAATAAAAATCGCGATTTTCAATTTTTCGGCGATTAGGGGGGTAACAAGTTTTAGCTGGAACACTCTATATATAATAATGGTTTTATTAGGAATTCACATCGCTATTGATTGGAATTCTAGGAAATATTTCATAAGAATTCAACTCGTTAGTTTTTTTGTGTATATCATTCTCTTTTTCAATTGTTTGTTCGTTTCTTATATTATTTCTCTAAATTGATGATATGGCAAGGAACATTCTTATCTCTATAATAAACAGTTCTATTACACATAATTCGGAGATACATTATACGATACAGGGGTGGGATTCCGTGTACCATAGTATTGTCGACCTACTAAGTGACATGCCATTATGGTTGAATTCATAGGAGAGACAGAGACAAAACTGTCGACAATAGAATTCTATGGTACACAGTACCCCACCCTGGATCGATATTATTTCTTCATTTACAATATAGCAATCTATATTAGCACAATATATAATCAAGATGGGGTTGGTAGCCCCGCCTCACCCAGCTCAAACCCATTTGCGATGTACAGACACATCGCTATTGACCACAATTTTGAACGGACGCTGTTATTGATGTGCTCTTCAGAGGAAAATTATTCCGAAATTCATATCAGGTCATATAAAATTTCATATGCATCTTTATTGTTCATAAACTTCACCGTAGAGAAAATGGAGCACTTGATGTTCATGATGGATTCGGCGATAACTTTCCAAGGATGCTGGTAATATATTTATCTTCTCCCAGTCACAATATAGGAGAACTTCCAAATTTATAACCATTGTTTAGACTTTCAACGGTACCGAAATTGTTTTACAAGTTTCCGAAACAGAGTATTAGTAGCAGGGAGTGTTTCCTCATATAAAACGAAAATTGGGAAGTTTACACTTCGCATTTCCGAGACTTTTTTTGTGTATTGAGGCAATGATATTTTTCTTGCTTTTGGCGCAGCTGGAAAATGTTTTCAACATGCGTCTTAATAAGAGCCAAACTTCCATCATGCATACAAATGCTCCTTTTATTGGAAATATCAGTTGGTTGTCGTAATTTCACATAAAACACTATCTATAAATACTTTTTCCTCCTACCCTAATAGACAGTAAACACTTTCCTCCCTCAAACCAGGGAGGAAAATCATACTCTTCCTCCCCCTCATTTCAAGGAAGTTGTGAACGATGAAACTTGTGAATCTATTGTAATCAATTTGTTTCCGTAATTTTTAGAACATCTTATATATCCTGTATTCTGGTAAAAATCAAACATTAATGTTACTTCTACTTTAGTTCTTTTATCTATTTGTGTATTTAGAGCGCAAAGTGATTGATTGTCGCTCGACAACAATAATCTTTGGACAACGACAATACACGAAATACACACATAACATTACCTATGAGAAAATCACTCAATAGCAATCCAAAATGTATAAGCTATCTAAATGTCCAATAATTCAAATCACTAACAAGAAAAAAGTAAAATAACGTTTAAAAAAAAAGTTGCAATTGCCAAGAGCTGAACTCTTCGGATTGCAAGCCCACCGTTGCACCACCGCCGATTCTCAGATGGACATGACTGTATTGTCTATACTTTCCATCATGCAAGTATAGGCCCGTTTTAGACGAAAGCAGTTGAGATGCGTTTTAAATTTACAAAAAAAAAGCTTCATTAAGTGGGTAGGAGGAAAAATCAAATGTATTACATGGGAGTAAAGTAAAAATAGTAATACAAATAGCTTTCACAATAGCATTTTTCACTTAATGAAAATATTATCCAAGAAATAAAAACCACCAAAAACACCATAAATACGCACAGCACACATAAATGGAATGTTCATGAGAACATGGCCGTCGTACGAGTTTGTGACATAATGATAATAGTAATAAAATAATGACTTGTTCTGCTGATGATTCTTGTTGTTTGATGAGCTTTTATTCAACTCACTCTGTTCGTATGTTGGATCTCCAGCCTTCTCGAAAAAGTTGCTAAGATTCGCGAAAATAAAATCGAAAAAATCAGCAATAATAATGAAAAGCATCATACAGTCGAATAATATAATTTTTTTTTGAAAAATTCCATCCAGTCTTCCCGCTAATAAAAAAATAACTTTACGAACTTGTATCATAAATAACCATTATTGTATGAAAATCAGATAATACCAGAAATTTTTTGTATTTCTTCAGAAGGTTGAAGCCTCGAATAACATTATACTTGAAATAATACTTCAGGCTATTGAAAAAACACTTTCCAGCATTTCCTACATATTTCCTATATATTTTTCAGAATTTTTTGTTCAATTATTGAATCAATCAAACTACAACTTTTGGTTGTGACATAAACAACACATGCACGTTTGAACCCTGAAATTGGCAAATTTGTGCAACTTTCTTTCTCCTGCCTTTTCTCCTCTTCCACTGTACCTTTCTCCTCTACCCTGTGCAATTCCCATTTCAATTATTGACTATGAAACATACATGAGGATTAAATTCACTAATCACCATCATTATTTTCCAGATTGCATCTAGATGAACCCCCGAACATGTCGTTAGTCCATCCTCAACTCAACACTGAACTCTAGATGGCCATCGAATCTCTGACATAAGCGAAATGTCTTGCCCCTTTCGCCGATCTTCGACGTCTCTACAAAATGGCGGAGCAGCGCTCAAACGCAGTTTCACCTCGAGACAGAACTCCTTTCAGGTGCAGAACGAGGACCAAGAAGAAGAGGACAGGAACACCCTCAACTTGAAGCACCTGAACGAAGCTATACTGTCGCTCACAGCACCAACGGTCAGTACTAGTATTTGATTTAAGATAGGTACGTGTAATTGAAAAAAAAAATGTTATTTCCGTCAACCGGCTGCCCCCTTACGAGCAACCCTCAGGAGTTCTCGAGAGACTTGTGCGAGCTAGGGAAGACGCAGCCCTTACCTTTTAGCATGTGATGCCATGCATGAGGCTGATGACGGCGCGGTGGATCAAACCCGCGGAACTTGGCGCTTCCTACGCGCTAACAAGACCTATAATAAGTATTGCCACAGCCGACTCAATCTCTTGAGCCGTGGTGAGAAAATTGGCAACACCGCATGGAAAGCAATTTGACGTCCTACTCATGAATTCTTTAGTGTGAGAATGTGTAATAAGATAATGAATTTTTAGAGAAGATTGAAACGTTGTGAAAAATTGAACGAAATAGAAATCTTTCAACCATTGGGACGATGGACGTCCGTGATGTTAATAATCAAGGAACGTTGGAATAACAAATGTCAGAAAATAAATCAGTTAATTTTTTCAAAGGATGTTCAAGGTGATATGGTGATATTCTGATTGAATTTTCCACCTCGGATTCCCTCCGAAAATTATTTTCCCAGCCCAGCCTAAATACTGCAATTTTCTTACACTTTTTTTAGTTTTTGGGCATTTTGACCAAAAATAAGTGATTTTTCGACCATGAACATGCATACCTTTTTCAACTAGGTAGAATTTGCAGAATTTTGAGATTCTTTTGTGTCTGTAGAATTGATGGTTTCCGAGATTTGGTATTTTTTCAAATTTGCAAATTTTCAGCAATTTCTTTTGTTTTTCATAGAATCGTCCTCGTATCATCACTTTCATATGGTTTGGCGAAGTAAATTTTTACTAAACGACCCCGTCCCCCAACCTCACATCAGTGTCGTCTTCAGATGGAAACTGGTCATCATCTTGGTCGTCGACGTCATCTTGAAGCTCCAACAGACGTCTTCAAAACACTTGTCCAAATCGGGAGTCTGAATGGTGATCTCCCGTATATTCTCCACTCCACTCCCACCCCCCACCCCAAACCCCAAACCGGGCATTTTTGCAGCTGCAGGCGATGATCTGCAGAAGATGAGATGGGTCAGCTTCCTGGATCATCATTCTTGGGACCATTCCTTGGGGTGTGAGTTGCCACCACCACTGTAACGGGCTCAAGTCTTGCCCCATCCCTTCTGCACCCGTTGGTGAACCCAGAAAGTGTAACTTTGCAGTACGAGCAGTTTCTCTAACTCTCCATATGGCTCATACCGAACTGAATTGAAATTGGTCTCAGATGCAGCTTTGGCACATAGCTAAATACATGTATACTTTTATACTTTGAATAAATTGAAGCAATTATCATATATTTGAATGTTAAATTTTTTGTTGTAGAAAGGAAACACATTATCCACTCCGTTATAACTTTATTCGAAATGAGGCATATTGTTGAACACCATATTGACTCGTTATGTTTTTTGAACATTTTGGTCATATCTCTTAACATAATTCTTCCATCCGCGCGACGAAGTTCCTCGTAACAAATTCATCAATGGAAATGATTAGTGATTTCAACCGTCAGGAATTGCCGAAAAATATAATGAATCCCAAAATGATCAAGCATTAGCCAATTATGTGTCTTTCAAGTTTGAGCAGAAAGCTGAACTTCAATGACTGAAAAGTTGGTTGACAAACTCGAGACCCGGGTTTGATTATTAAAGATGATGGTGAGGGTTCATTCAATATTGAATTGGAAAGTTTCCAGGCGAACATACAAGTTGATTGAATATTCAGCCCGGAAAATGCGAAAGACCTTTTAGAGAATATTATATTTTAGTCGTTGTATATACAGTGCATCGAATAACTCTACATATACGTGAATCTTAGAGGCAGTTTTCGAAAAATTGCGAAACTCTATGGCTTGGATGGAATCGATTTTGAATAATCTTGTTGGAAAGACAACCAACAATTTTCAAGGTCTCTGAAGTTCACTCACACATCGTCATCAACATCAAACTCATGAAATATATACAGGGTGTCCCAGAATAAACGGTACAAACTCCGAGGGTAGAATCCTCACTTCATTTTAAGGCTTAAAATTCCAATAAACATATACGCTAAAATGAGTATTAACCGAATTACAGGGTGTTGAAAGTGACACAAAAAATTATATTTTCCAGAATAACTCCATAACGGCTCAACTTTTCTTGATGAAATTTGACATGTCACTTGACATTCAGTTTCACATTTCAAGGCAAATCATGGGCGTACGGCAGGTGGGAACCCCTATTCGCCCTTCCCCAACTTTCACGCCACTGGATTAATATCGATTTCGTTTTCTTTTTCTCAATCGCCAATGTTTCCTATACAAAAAAGGAATCGTTTCGTTTCACAAATATCTATGGTTTTCGAGATATTTGAAGTTGGTTCACACTTACCCGCCACTGAAAGTTCTGACGGAGCCGAATATTTGATTGGTCATAACTCTGCTAAAAATGATCGGAGAAGGAAAAGGAAAAGTGTATATCGTTTCTGAAGACTCCTACCTTCTCATGCAAGTATAATATGCGAGTATTTGAGTACCTGAAATGTGTTTTATCACACTTCACGGAGATGTTTGCGAATGATCCGAAAATCATGAATAATTCAGTAAATATGGAATTATTATACTGAAGCAGCAACCCATACCCACTTTGAACTATATGCAACAATTTTAGAGTAGTGTGACAGGTCTCACTTATACATGCCAAAAATAAAACTTTGTTTAACTCCTGCCTCAATTTCAACTTACCCATAAAACCGGCAGTCTCTTCAGTAAATATTGAAAATAATCGCTTATTCATATCCTGCATATAATATGTTTATTGTGAACTGCAAACCTCAAGCTTGAAATCACATAATTAATTTTTTTATTTCGAGCGATTATTTTCAACATTTACTAAAGGAATACGTGGAATCTTTGGCGTTTTTCCTTTTATATCATATTCATATTTGGAAAATAAAAACCTATTATTATTATTATTATTATTATCATTATTATATATGTAGCGCAGCATCCAAACTCACATTGAAACTTACAGTTCCTTTCCGAAAGAGAGTCATTCGCCTCGTCAGTGATACTTCGCTCACCAGCTCGCTCACGTCTCTGGAACACCTCAGGAAGGTTGGCGATCTGTCACTGTTTCATAGATATGTTGATGGTCGATGCTGTTCCGAAATATCACCAATCGTTCCACTTTGAGACTGGCCCCGTCGAGCTGTCCTCACACCCATATGCCGTCTCTTTGGAGACATGTCGAACATCTCTTTTCCATTTTAGTTCGAAATTATGAATAGAAAATTCATAAAATCTTTTGTGGAATCATCTGCGACTGAAAGACAAACTTTAGTCGCTATTTTCCATCGTTCAAGATAACCTCTTGGGGGGTATTCATGTTCAAAAGGGGAACATTCTCCATGAAAATTGAAAAATGAAAAATGTGACTTATTTGTAATATCTAACAGAAAACAACTACTTTCCCGGCACAAGCCACGCTGGACATTGAACTACATCTGATAGATATTGTGAAAAGACTCTAACTGAAAAGGAAAAAAAAATCTGAAAGTGAAAATTTGCATTTTCATTCAGATAGCTGACTTTTTCAATTCTTTCTAGTTTTCCTTGAAAAAATCATTAAATAAATTGGATAAGGAGAATGTTATTAAAAAAATATCACTCACAGAAATCGTTCATGTCATTGAAGCAAGGTTCGCTTCTCTCGCATTTAATCCCCAATACATTTTGGTCGACAAAAATCTATTTCGCTTTGCCAAGCTCTTCAGGAGGATTGATATAGGATTGGAATAAAACAGGCTCTTCAGAAGAATACAACATCAGGGATGGATATGAGAGAAACATTTCTTCTGCGGTGACACTGAATGAAAATGCAAATTTTCACTTTCAGATTTTTTTCACAATATCTATCAGATGTAGTTCAATGTCCAGCATGGCTTGTGCCGGGGAAGTAGTTGTTTTCTGTTAGATATTACAAATAAGTCACATTTTTCATTTTTCAATTTTCATGGAGAATGTTCCTCTTTTCAACATCTCTTATCCAGTTCTTTCAACGAACGGCAAAGCTTTGGGAATCGCTGCTTCGGTACGTGTTTCCTGAGGCATTCAGCCCTCACGATATTTTCTGAACCATACAGGATTTTCCTTTTCGTGTGAACCAGAGGGAGTCAGAGAAATTCGAAAAATTCGAGGTGGAGAAGATCGAATTGAAGATAAGTTTTAAATTTGGGAATTTTAAGCTCCTACATACCCCTTCCACAAACGACTCGAACTTTTGCCATATGTTTACCAACACACGCATTGCTTGTAATTTCGAATAGAACATCGTGTAAGTTCAGCTATAATAGATACCTTACCAAACTTTCGTCTTTGCAGATCGTACACGCACCATTTAGTTTATAATGTTTCATAGTTTTTCCGTATTCAATCAACGTTTTCTGAGAAAATTTCTGTCACTAACCATAGGAGAAAATATCATTAACATCCAAAGGATATTATGACGAACTCAAGACATTCAGTATTGTTTCAATTTGTATTTTTGATAATGATCGTGTCTGAACTCCCAATCTTTAGTTTCTGGTGTTATTTTCATATGCACGTCGTGTACTTCCATCCCGGTCGTATTTTCGTATCTTCATCTTCCTATATTCTCCTCGCGTTCACTCGTAAGGGTGCATTATTTCTTATTAGAATGTGGGACATGAGCTACAAATCGAATTCAGTCCCAAAAGGATAATAGAAAGTGAACAGTTGATCTGATGACGACATAAAACTGGTGAAACTAACTCCGTAGATTTTCATCTGCTCACTACCAACCATATCAGGCCGGGACATGTCTGAAGAAATGCTAAATAGATATGATATTTAGTATATTGGTGAATCCGGAGGTCGCGCTGGCGTCATTTACCCAAATAATCACTCTTCACTTTTATGGGCTGAGTGATAACTGGATCCGAGAACCATGTGCACTGAGTAGACCCAGTGAAGCAAGTCCCACCACCTTGTTTTTTTATTTACCACTAGTCTGATCAGAACCGTCTATTCAATGAATTGCAATATAATTACCGCTGTCTTCAAACCTTTCTATTCCTACCCAATTTGAAACTTTGTTCAGAGTTGCACGAAAAGAAGCTAGTGTCAAATGCTCCACTAAGGTCTCCTTTGATGAAATTCCATTGCAAAGTCGAGTAGTGTCAGATCTGGCCCGCTAGATCACCAGATCTGACACCAATCGACTTTTTCATTGGACGTCCCAAAGAGGAGGTATTTGAAACACCACACAAACCTAGCATTGATTCATATTTTTTTTTTATTTACATATCCTAATGATAACATTATGGGAATAGAAAGTAGTCTACTAGATCCTCCAATTGACGTATCACGAAAACCTCTTTCCATTAAATGAATCAAAATGCTGCTCCGGGCTATCTTCTTAAGAGCTATTATGATAATTCCACCAAATTCGACCAAACTTGGTTTAAGCTGCACTTTAAAATACTCATTTTTTGAATAATAGATCGGGAGATGATGAGAGAAAATTTCCAGTCATTTGTACCAAATATGGCGACCCTTCAAGGGTCAAATAACGTAATGATGGAGCGGAAAATTATGGTCATGGTCGTTGTATAATCATAAATAGAAGTCTTTGAATGCCATACCTGTGGGAGGTGGCGAATATATAAAATATTTTTCTCAAAATGGTAAGATTTTATGCGTATTTCGAACGATTTGTACCAGTATGGCACTAATTTAACTATAACTGTGAAATTGAGGTTCAACGAACACAAATAAATGATACTGAGAAATAATTGATATTAGTTATATTGACCATACTGTAATGCGCACGTTGTCGTCAACAAATCGTGTAGCTGAAAGACCTTTCAGATAATAATTTTTTTGAGTATGGCACCACTTTCGCACTTTACCATAAGTATGTTATAATTTTCCTTAAGTTTCGAAAATTTGAAATGCCATACTGTAACAATTCGTTCCATTTTTTTACATCTTGACTGTTTTTTATATCTTGGCTGCTTTTTAACATCTTGGCTTGAGTGTAACAGTCCGCCCCATGGTTACAGTATGGCATAATATTGTTTAGGTATATTTGTATACAAACGAACCGAATACGATGATGCCATAATGTAAAAATGATTTTACGTTTTGTACAGTCGTTTTTTGAATAAATGAGTTATTCAAGTATGGCACCACTTTCTACCAATACGAGAAGTATGGCAAATAGAATAACGGTCACATTGTGTCAAAAAAAATGAACTCCTTTGTGGTACCGAGTGAGTCATTTAATGGCGGTGTGGCGGGGTGTTTATATGACAAAACAAGAAGGCAAACGTTGAAACTGAGTGAATTTGATTTTTTGCTCGCAATTGACACACAAAACCTAACCTGAGCAAGCTAACCTAGCTTGCGAGTCAAGAAAAAATGCGTGAATTAGTTTGCATGCAAACTAATTACTAGCTAACCATACCTGACCTGACTACCCTTACCTAGACCTAATAACAATACAAATTGTTACGGAATGACAACTATTTATCCAAAATTCAGAAAGAACAGGCCATATTTGACGGTTCACCCCTACTAGGGTAAACAAGTGCGCATGCGGAACTGAGGGATCAAAAGTAGAATGGTACGGCTAGACGCTTTTCTTTGCGGTCGTATGGCGGCCATTCGGAATCGTCGAAAAAGTATGGCATGGTGATTTTCGTGAAGACACTCGACTAAGTTACAATGCTACAAATGTTTGAATTGTATTTTTTTTATTATTGTGCTCTTGTCGTCACACCGGAGAAGTATGGCATTACGCTACAGCCTACTTCTTTTTTCATCGACCATCGGAAAATACAAGAATTTTGAGTTTTGAAAAATTCATTAATTTTCATAAAAGAGAAACAATCACTGAGATACTAAAATATCTTCAAATATAATAGGAAACCTCGATTTTTTTCGATTGATGTATTAAATAATTTCTTCGCTTTTCACTCCATCATGACATGGCAAATGTGAAGGAAATCCAATTCTCGGAATGGATTGCCCGGAACACCACACCAAATCATTCGTTTTCTGTGGGAATTAGCACCTGATAACTCTTCGACAATGAATCCTATTTGATTAATTCCCTTCCCCGATGGATAAAGCTGCTGGCGTTTTTGTTGAAGCAATCAATCTCTTTTCGCAGCACTTCGACTCCTGAAAAATGAGGCAAAATTTTAATTAATTGCGCAGCTGAGATTCCTAATCATCTTGGGCGATGAATTAGTATCAAAGGAATATGCGTTATGGAAATTGGAATTAATTAGTGTTCTCGGAGAACAGGAGATGTTTATAAGGCCGGATCCTACCGTACTTATATATTGAATGTCAATATTCTATGAAGCGCATATGCGATAATTAGTTCAAACTCTGGGAGTGCAGATACGTTATATTTGTCCATTTACTTTAAAAACTTTATCTAAATACAAAATTTGATCCAAATCATTAGAGCCGTTTCAGAGATCCAAAAATTCATATTATTATTATTTACATTATGAGTAAAATCACATTTTCTCATTAAAAGTGCCTATATAGATGAACTTAGTAGCAATACCTCATCTGAATACAGAATTTGATCCAAATCATTGAAGCCGTTTTCGAGATCCAAAAATTATCATTAATATTATTATCAGCAAAATCGTATTTTTCCAAGAAAGACGCCTATATATTTACTTAAAAAGCAAAACACTTGTGTTAGGCAACCAAACAATACCATCACCTTGTAGGAAATTTTTTTAGCTTTCTTTCTATATACATATGTATTTAACAAATTTGTCTCGTTATGGTTGTAAAATACGAAAATTGTAAAAAGTGCTCTAGAATCCGACATCCTAGCACACAAAACCACCAATAACAGCTACAAGCGAAATGTTAGGCAAGCAAACAATACCATCATCTTGTAGAACATTTTTTAAGCTTTCTTTCCATAAACATATGTATTTAACAAATGTGTCTCGTTATGGTCGCAAAATGCGAAAAACGTAAAAGGTGCGCTAGAATCCGGCATCCTAGCACACAAAACCACCAATAATATCTACAAGCAAAATGATAGGGAAACAAACAATACCATCATCTTGTATCTACATACAAAATTTATCCCAATTCGATTGAGTCGTTTCCGAGATATATCGTTTTGTTTACGAAAACTGTGCGATTTGTTTACCGTGCGTAAGGAGCTAATCACTAAGGCTGTGAGTCGTGTGTTTTCGCCCATTTTCTGCAGTGGCCTTAGGTAAAAAATAGAAGATTATCAGTTGTAATACCACTAGAGCTTAAATTATAATTACTGAAATTTTTTTCGAGAACATGAATTTTCTGAAAAATATCCGTGTTAGAGAAAACATTTTCGGTAAGAAAATTGGCCAAAAATCCAAAGTCGTCAGATTCACTCGAAATCACCACCGATATACTCAAAATTTAATGCTGATTCCGAAAATGTATAATTTGAATATGTTCGGATACACGGTGTACCATAAAACGAAGATAAATGTGAAACAAAAATTGTATGGCATGACTCTGGCATCCTAGCACACAAGACCACCTATAACACCTACAAGCGAACTGTAAGGCAAGCAAACTGTAAGGCAAGCAAACAATAACATTCTGTTATAAAAAAATTTCTTGGCTTTCTTTCCATATACTTATGTATTTAACGAATGTGTCTCGTTATGGTCGCAAAATGCGATAAATGTAAAAGGTGCGCTAGGATCCTATCCTAGCACATAAAAGCGCCAAAAAAATACTTCCGAAAGTTCTAGAATTACTTCAATATTTTTTCCGTATTCTACGCCATCATTTCAATAGTCATTTGGTGGCTTGGCGGGGGCTGCAGCCCCAAAGCCCCCCTGGCCAATGTATTTCTCATTTAATCTTCGAACTGAAACATTTGTTCATGCAACTTCGATTTTTTCAGAGTGTTTTTTTTTCTTTGCATGTTTCTATAGATTCTTGGGGCCCATAGAGTTTTTCGGCAGTTCAATAGATAGTTCTAAATTTTTGGGATACCTGCTAAGTACACTACGTTAGCATGAGAATAATTCACTCAATATTTCTGAATGTACTGATGGCAACAAATCACAACTTATCACTTTTACAGTATTAAGGTCTGTTAGAGGAAAGATCTTGATAGTTTTAGTTTGAGAAAAATGCAGGATGAATAGCAGAATCTTAGGTGACTTTTTTACAACCTATTCATTAGTCACCAGAGAACTGAACACCTCAGAGGTGATAGTCAACTGTACTTCCAAACTAACTCCAAACTAACAGACTGCCATTCAATAAGAAGAATAGTTGAAGCACCTGCAAATCTGATTATAACTCTGTAGTTAGTTCTTCAGTTATGGCGCAGCATCTCACAGATGTATCAAATGATTTCAACGCATCAAGCTGGCAGTACTTCTTGCTCTAGACGATTGCCGTTAGGAGCTTTGACGAATGCGTCACTGAATCCATTCAAGCCGCTCCAGAGTGCCTGTTAATTATTTTATCTCGTCACATTGTTATTGTTGTATTCAATATTTTGATAAATTTTCTCATTGTAAATTATCACGATGGTACAAAATATGTAGAGAATCTAGTCCTAGAACCTGAAGATTCACTTATACTGTAAATGAGGTAGATACCTGTTTGCCCCATCTCTGCGAAACGCCACTCGCTTCAGTTGCAATTGCGTAATCAAAACATCAATTCAGATAACTTCCCCTGCTAACATCAATCATATTGTTGACATTGTATGACCAGGTGCACACATACGCGGTTCCTTTTGGGACTCGGCCACCTGAAGTTAGGCTAATTGATTTACAAATGATGTTCGCCAGCACGTGTGTTTCTAGCCCAACAGAATTGTAACTATGGTGATTTATGTTTGTGTAATTAGACTCAGTGGCTGCGTTCATAAACCTACTCAGAGTAAGGATTGCTTACTCAGAATCGTTCGTAAACTTACTCTAGTTTCACTTACTTAGAGTAAACTTCACGTACTCTGCTTTTGAAAAGAGTAGTGATATACTCTGACAGTAATGACAATGACAGGGAACTTATCTGATAGTTGTGTTTGTAGTTGTTTGTATCTTCATATTTTTACGTGCTTTAAAATTGAAAATTTTGAAAAATACGGAAGTTTTGACAATTTATAATATATGAATTGTAGTCCAACGATATGGATTTTCTCGTATGTGGTATCAGTTGGCAGGTATACTTGTTATTCTTGAAAATGAAGATATGCTTCAAAGTGGAAGAATTATCTAGACAATTCTTAAGTGAATCTTCAGCTCTATCTTCTATATTTTTAACTCCAATTACTGAAAATGAACTCATTGAAAAAATATCAATCTTGAAAAATAATGTCTCTTCTGGTCCAGACGGAAATTTCAGCAAAAATCATAAAAGAAAATCATACTATCTTGATAAAACCCCTGGTACATCTCATAAATTTAGTATTCAGAAGTGGTGTGCTCCCTCAGCAGTGGAAAAATTGTTTAGTGACCCCTGTATATAAATCCGGTAAGCATGAAGAACTAACAAACTACCGACCGATTTCAGTAATTAACAATTTTGCTAAATTATTTGAACGATGCATGAAAGATAGACTCATGAGTTTTTTCAATAAGCATTCAATAATATCACGGAGCCAATTTGGTTTCCAGAAAAATATTGGCACAGAGAATGCAGTATTGGAAATAAGCAGAGAAAGACGGTCGTGTTTTCTTTGATGGGTTGATATTGGCGTGTCTTGATATTGTTTTCCCTTTGCCTCTTGTGAAAAGAGTATCATTCTGAAACGCCTCACATATTATTTCGCTTTCAGTTACCCTTTTTTTTAGAGGCACTAGTTTGATTCTCCAGGCCACAGCGTGTCTGCCTGCTGGCATTGTTCCAGCACGGTTTGCGCAGGCGTATACCCCTCATTAGTGATTACCAAAAAAGTCTTGAAAATTTTAAAATTCAATGTCTCCCAAAATATTATTTTTTCGACAAAAAGTATCCTTCCATTTCGTTTCGTTTTGTAATCTTCTACTTCCCATTTCATTTATTGCTACAATTTCTGAAACACCCTGTACAAACCCTGTACAAACTCTCCCATTCTCTATTAAAACAAATATATATAACACTTTTCAATACTGAACTTCCAGAACCCCTCGATTTGCGGTCCAAGAAAAATCAGACTAGCATTTCATCATCGACTATAAAATGAACTAAAAATACATAAAAATACATAAAAATAAAAAAATATATAAATGAACATTTGAATAAACCTGGAAACTCAGCATTTGGACACCATATTAAATTCAATAAACATAATTTTAGTCCAAATCGAAATTCACAAATTTTGAAACAAGTTAACTCAAAAAATTACAATAGACTAGATTTTCTTGAAGATTTACAAATAGACAAAGAATTAAAATGTAATAACCTTTGCTTAAATACACAAGTCCAATTAAACAGATCATATATTCCTCTACATAGAAGATTAAAATAACTTCCTCATTTTCAATATAAAAGTGCCGAATTTATTGTTCTTTGCTCACTAAGGAAACTTTCACATTCTGTAGTCACAAAACATTGTCAATTGTCATAAAATTTACTTTTAAATTTTCATTGGATATGGGCCTTATGTCAATGTCACCCACATCATCTGTCAGCATTCAATTTATTTCATTTGTCATTTGTTAAAAAAAAAAAATTTTTCTTATTTCCGTCTGCACCTCGTGGGCATCGTGTCTGGTGTTCCAGAACGAGCATGCAGATTTTCATTTTCATTAAAAATGTAAATTTGCATTTTTAAAATAACCCATTAATGGGTATATAAATACTTAGTTTTTAACGTGTTGAATGTACGTCCAAAACAAATGTGAACCATGGTTTCGCAAAACTTTTTGTAGATCTCCTGTATGAATACTTGACGAGTAAGTAATTTCAAAATTTCATAAAAACTTTTTCTACATTTCAAACAACTTTACTTACTTGCAGGTATTGCACTGATGATGGATTGTTAGCCGAAAGCGCTTTGCGATTGTAATAAAACAAAATTACACGAAATACAAAAAAAAATACAAAAAAAAAATTTCATTTAATTAAAAATACTTCTGACTTGCCGGATGTTGGAGTCAGAAAATTGAATGGTCCAAATTATATTTCCAATATAAAATACTTCAGTTCTTCTGAAGTGCTGTCTATATATTTTCTTTCTATCAATGAGACCTGCCATCGACAAATATCATTCGAATGTTTGCTCGACCTAGATTGAGGAATCTCTCTGGCTTTGGCAGACCAAGCTCTAACTACGAAGGATTTCATCTCAAATATGAATTGAAATACGTGGAAGGTATAATTTCTTGCATACGTGACTTCCGAATAGACTGAAAACGGGCAAATATTGTGGGTACGTGTAATTAGAAATAATTGGATGATATTTGAGAGTTCAAACACGGAAATTTTTAATTGCGTTTTCCCGCCCTTGTTTATGACAATTAGTTGTTTTGTTTGTATTCGTTTCGTTACAGTTAATTTCCTCTCGAGGGTGAAAGGTTGTGAGCATTGGAGTACAAAGCACAAAACTGACATGGATAATAAACAGACATTTGCCTGCTACAAACCATATACAGGGTGTTAATTGAGTACGTTGACAAACTTCGGAAGGTGATTCTTTGAAAGTTTTCAGGACGAAAAGTTCATATAAAGATATGTCCCAAACGACTTGGTTTTCGAGACCCTATAATAGAGTTACGTGATATATGAAGCGTGATGAAAGTAAGTGAAGTGGATTCAATCGAGTATACTGGAAGAAAATCATTGATGATTGTTTATAAGTTATGAATTTCGCTCATTGAAGTTTATAACGTTCCTCTTTAACTCATTAATTTTTAAATGATTCAATCTCTTTAAATGCTTTTTCTTTCTTAATGAAGACCAAATAAATACATTTACTTCACTTTTTTATCCTTCTTTCAATATGAAAGTTTCATCGTTTTTGCCGAAATCTGAGTTGTCCGATCCAGTGTAATGACTCATTAAATCTCTAAATTATTCATTTATGGCTATATTTGATAGTTTGCCCCAAGTAGGCACTTGATACTTGATAAAAATCCATGTTAACAGTTCTCGCTCAAAGATATCAATAACAATTGTATGAAAAATATATATATATTTTTTATATATTTTTCATGGGTCAAAAGTATCCGAATATGGGATTTTTCAAACATTTAAAAATATAGATCTCCGAACCCAGACAACACAGAATAGTCTCAGAGATGGTAGTGGGCTTCACATTTATAATTAAGATCACACCAGTGAATCGCAATGTGACTTTCATTATCATCGCATAAACGTCTATTCGGTGCCCCATTGGTCAGTTCGAGACATCAAAATGTGATGCAAAATGTGACTCGAAATCAGCCCAATGTGACATTCCATTCATACTTCTGAATCGAATACCCATTAAGACCCTTTCGATGTTAACAATGTGAAATTGAATGGACTGGTACTTATTTGAAAATGCGCTTCACTTTCTGATTCTCCTATCTATATGTCTCAAACACTTCAAATTTAGAAGTCGATGATGCTTTCGCATGTATGAATGATTCTGTAGGTTATAATTCAACTCGCATAATTCATTGGCAACTCAAATGAATTTGAAATACTTATAGACTATTCAAGAATGAAACAAAGCTCACTATGTTTCAACATAAATAGAAAGTATACCTCAATAGTATTATCCTCTTCCTCTTTTCTTTGCTCCGCTTCTCCTTAACTTTCACAGACTGAGGTTCCACAGAGATGAAGCTTTTGAAAATATCCAATCGTATGTCTTTGATATCTACGTTTTCTTGTAAAGCCATCGCATTTTGTTTTCAACATCAAACAGGCTCATTTCATTGGAAAATCCATGAGCTAGGTGTCTCTTCTAGTGTATTTTACCAAACCCCTATACTTTCCAGCAGTCGAAAACTTCTACCATGTTGACCCCTGTATATTGAACAAGAGAAAAACTTGTGAGTTATCTCAGTGAAACACTTTTTTGGTCCTCGCGGCTATACGTTTTTCAGGCACTTCAACGCAGAGGTGGAGATTACCATTACAATCCTTGTAGTTTTGAGAAAAGATCCCGCACCGCTATATATCTTTATCTAAAGCTCCAGACACCGTTTTCATCAATAGCGTGAGCCATAATTTCCAAAGGCTTCCGAAAGTTTTCCATCCGATTCGCAGATATTTCATGCGTTTCCATCTTTCACCGCCTTTAATTTATCGTTACGGCTTTTCAATGAATCTCGGGGCACGGCGACAATAATTTTGAATCACGGAGAATAAGAGTGAAATGAGAGAGAGCAGAAGTGATATTTCATTTAAAAGGGGAAAATATCGATATGAATTTTGGACCGTGGAGCTTTAGTAATTTTTGAATATAGGTTGGAGAAATTATGAGGTTATTCTTTGTGACTTGAGAGTATTATTGCATACTTGTCAGTTGGCTGGATGAATGATCTTTATTTATAATAATAATATAATATATATGATATAATATATAATTTATAATTTTGATAGTCCAACACATCAACATTTCACCGACCAAATGGAGGCTCAACAATTTTTTTTTTCAACTTTTTTCATTTTGTGTATATCTTGTTTGATATTCATCTGAACAAGCTCTACTAGCCTTGGCCTATTGGTTTTTCGTTCCGTAACAACTGTCAATGTTATTTTGCCGATCTTATTCACATACATGTCAATGATCAACTCACTACAGTATTTCTTGGTAATTTCGGGGACTCCAATCAAAATCAGTAAAAGACTTTATCTTGAGTTCAGATTCATATTCATTATGGTCATGTGTACCTTCAAGTGTGTCTATTTCAGTTCTTCAACTTCTGACTTTGGCAAAACATATTCATTTCCAAATTTTTCAATTTTTAACTCATACATTTCAGTAATAATTGATTGTTGTAACTATGAAAACATATAAATGGGGAAGAGGCGAAACACCGATTTGAAAATACCATGGGCTGGAATCGGTGTTTTCGGTGTTTTCGGTTGTCCTGTTGTCATTGTTTTCAAATGGGAAACTGATGGAATTTCATGGATTCTAAGATTTTGTTAACGGAATCATCTGAACTACATTGATTCATATGTTTTTACTATGGTCTGTAAGATCCATATCTGGTTTGGATTTGACTTGACGTATTATCAGTTTGATTGTTTTATAGTATCCTGCCTCATTTGAAGAAAATTCATCTGCATCACAATAAAGACAAACCTTGCACACTATAAGCTCAACATGTCAAAATTTGGCAAATGAAAACATCAACTTATTTTGTAGTTATAATAAATCCGTTTTGAGCTCGTTTTGCTAATTATCCGAGACAGGCGCGCTGAAAGTTGCTGACGGTTCGCGTCGGTCGTTACTGTCTGCCTGCTTCCGCTTCCGCTTGATATGAATTTAATTTGAATACGGCTGCATCCAGAAATGACCTTACTGGAATTGAATTGGAGTGTTTTGGATGCGTCCGCGAATGAAATCTTTTCAGCAAACTGAGTTAGCCTGTTTTACCGTTCTTGAATCGAATAAATTCATTGAAGCAGTTTTGATCTTTTCTAGATTGGATAATGTTATTCTTATTCTTGTTGTTTTTTCGGGAGACATACAGTGTGTTTCGGAGAAAAAGAGCGATCGAATCTTCTTTGTTTTATTCGTGTTTTTGTTTTTGGGTGAAATACTTCTTGGCACGGAACAGAAAACCTAGTTTTTGAGAGGCACTTGTGGCAATAGACCTTGTATTATTCTCCAATGGAAGGATGCTGCTGATGGTAATACAGGGCATTGAAATGGAAGATTTCATCAGTATAGATACTTCTGACATAGTTAGGCTGGCTACTGTAATATCGCCCCTTCTAGAGAAAAGACATGCTTGGCTTTAATTTGAATTGAAGCCACCAATTTGTTGGATCCCCATTTGGGAATTTTCCGTATCCATTTCGTTCACGATAATTCCCATTCATTTCTGGTTTCACTGACTGATATCGGAGCTATGGAAGGAAAACAGTATGAATGGTACTATCATCCATAAAACTATGTACTGGACCCAACAAATCATTGAAGAAGAAACAGTGTTAGTGCTAGAAAAGATACCTGTGGTACCTACATCAGCATTTATTGGTAGAGTGTCGGATGATACTAAAACAACCACTACGTGAAGGGAGCGGCTGAGAGAGAGTTAGACAGCAAGAAGCACAACAAGGGGGCAAGCCATAAGTTTTGTCTAGGAGTCCCTGGTGCCAAATGCGATCACACGCCTTGGAGATATCATTGCAGCGGCCACAGTCACCACATTTTTCGATGGATTGCTGTCAA
The DNA here is from genome assembly GCA_958298965.1 of Chrysolina haemoptera. Classification (NCBI taxonomy): domain Eukaryota; kingdom Metazoa; phylum Arthropoda; class Insecta; order Coleoptera; family Chrysomelidae; genus Chrysolina; species Chrysolina haemoptera. The sequence continues at coordinate 53,073,039 of OY282585.1, read as the reverse complement.
ACATGTGAGACATAACCAAGCAGGCCATCAATTGATCTCTGATGCCAAAAACCATATTGTTGATTATTGATAATACCTCAGCGTTCCAAGTATTTCATGAAAATTCAGAAAATTTACATAGCAATGCCATAGGTTTGTTGTTGTTTTCAGTTGTATGGAAATGCCCCCAAACTATAAAAGAGGTCAGGTAACCAACAAAGAACTGGAGTTAGATCTGGAATACTTTACTTGAGAATGATCAGCAAAATTCCCTCCGAATCACTACCTTGGTTTATGATAGACCTAGTAAAATGCATCTAATGGTTCTCTGGCGAAAGACAATCTCTGGCATTCGATAGGTAATGGAAATTTCGTTCTGGGGTTGTTTCTTCGATGAATCCAGAGTAGAATCTGCAGCAATCATGTAAGCAAAGACACTGACTATTTCCTGATTCGTTGCTAATGTTCCATCTACCTTGTTTAGGAAAGAGCTGGAAGTAAAATTTCGTCCCATGTTTTTGATTGAAGGGAGTGGGACCCGTTAGGACATTCAACGAGCTCTGATCGTATCTCAGCTTTGTAATTCTCTTTCGAGGATTCAATTGTCTCCTGGCAGATATTCCTTCTTCCAGCACATTCCATTGTTCCAGCACATTCCAATCTGATCTCAGAGCTCTGATTTTTTATTAAGGGTATGCTGGCTGTTCGGGAAAACAGCTCTGGAGAAGTTATGCCAAACCAGGGTTTATCACAGCTCTGGAGGAGTTGTGCTAAACCAGGGTTTATCAAATGATATTTTTCTTGACGTGTTTGGTATATATGTTTGCAACTCCAACATTATGATCTCAGAAATTATCTCAGCACATTATGTTGGATTTCCAAAAGATAAACACACTATTTTTCGCGGAAATCCTGAGAAAACATTTGAAGACTATCTCAGTCGGCTGAATTGTAGTGCAATTTGAGACGCGACGGTTGTGCTTGGCGATGGTGTAGAAAAAGACCAAAGAGTGGAGATGAGATTTTGGTTGGAGTTCCTAAGTGGAGCATAAACTTCAAAACTGTATAGATCAGGATTCAGTATAAGAGCAAGTTCAAGTGTATCAGCATTCTGGTTGTTGATATCATGTGGATACCTCACTCAACTGCTCCAGGGCTGCTATTTTCTAACCGTGTGGTTTCAATTCGTCTACGAATGAAAGGAGACAAACATACAACTTCATGGCTGTTGGAGTGGAACATTTGATCGAATTCGCATACGTAGAAGTTGGAAAATACGAGCCCAATCATATGTGATGGCGAAGGCTTCAGCTCGACGTCCCGCCTCGTTTGTTTTAGTGGAAAATTCGAGCCAGGTTGAATTGTGTATTTTGAAATCTCCCATTATAATGATTCGAGCTGTTGAGTGAGTGATTTTGCTGGTTGAAGCCTAATTTGAGTAATGGTTACCTTAGTATGGTTCATTAGCAGCTAAGTATAGGCGACAGAGGAATTTGGTCTGTTTAATACACTCTAATTCGAACCACATCACGTCAAGTCTTTTGGCTCCATACTTTTTTCGGATTGGCATGATAGGTTAATCTTAAATTGAAAACAACCACCTTTGAATCCGAACTGAGAATGGAGTTCGCAACAAAGTATGTGGGCCTTGATAGTGGGGAGTTCATTTATGTTTCTGTTAGAGCCAGAATATCAGGATTTGTAGGTGAATGTGGACGTCGTTGATGTTCTTGCTGACTCCACATGTTGCAAAACTGAATCTTAAATTTTTTTGATGGTGTCTCAACTCGATTCCTTTGTCCGAAAATCCAAATGGAGAGGTATTTGGCTCACCGAGTAGTTTATAGGAGATACTTCATCATTATAACCGTTGAAATGATTTTTGAAAAGTGAAGGGTAAAGGAAAAATCTGACGGAAAGTTATCGATAAAATACATCACATATAGTCAATATGTATACAATTGCAAATCTAATGACAACTCACTCATAATTTTCGATCTGTGAACTAAACTCATAATTCATTAATCACAAACTGTACAAGATAGGTATATGGCATGTCATAGCTCTCCAAATAAGTTATAATATACGGAGTTTTTTTATATTAAAACCAAGTTTTGATCATTATCATAAGTCCCTGGAAGCAAATTACTTCTGAGCCTTCATGTATGCGAAACTGAGAACCGGTTCATCGGCAAAATACTCAATCGTATTATGCAGCTATAATCCAAATTGCAATATTTTGTAAATTTGCATTGGGAAAAAACTTTTTTCAATGGTAGTTAAGGTTTTGCAAAAATATTTAACAACAAAAATAATTTTGTGAATGAAAAAGAAACAGCATAGAATGTTGATTCAAAATAATACGTTTGATAAAAATGAAAGTAGCTGTTTCGGCGATTATTTCATTCATGAAATAATCCTAACGAATCTCGTTTTATCGATGAATATCAATTTTTTTTTGTACAACTGTCATTAAAAATGACGTTTTTAGTTTATTGGCATATATATACATATATACCGATTATGTACTAATTTGACGTAAAATTCAATAAAGCACCATGTAGATCCAACAAGCAGACATTTAGATCTATTGGATACATAGAGGATAATTTCTAAAATAGACATGCGAACATAAATTTTCAATGACTTGACGAAGATAATTATCGTGAGCTGCTGGTTCACCAAACTGGAATAATTATTTGCGAACTGATTTCTAGCTCAATTCAGTCTTCACGGAGAGTCACGCAGTCTGATGAAGATGATGAAAGGAAAAACTGGCAACCCACACTGGCTGATTCAAATGTAAATGAAACTTGCTTTCAACTTCCAGCTTCCATAACAAACAAACACGCACAAAGGAGCAGAATTAATTTTGGAGACATCTCTAGAGCTTTTGTTGATATTCGGCACTTTCATATGACAGGAAGTTTGTTATCAAACAAAGTTTGGATTATTGTATCTTATGTTCCAAAATACTTTAGCGCATTGATGCAAAAGTCCTATATTCCTTCATTTGAAGCAGACAATATTGGTATCCTTGTTCAGTGTCGAAAACAAACAGAGTAATACAATCCACACGTAGCTCTCATTATATACAGTGACCGCCAAAAAGTATGTACCATAAGAGAAAGAAGTTTATTATTTGAGAATTTGAAAAATATCTGGGGAAAACCGCAAAAAGTTTGTGCATGTGCACGTGATGATTGGGCAAAAAGTTGGGTAAGATTACAAGATATCGAAAAAAGTTATTTGAAAAAGTTTATTGGAATTTATTTTTATAACAAAAACAAGGTTTGCAGAGATAATGCGAAAAAATTGATAAAAGCTATTTTTTCAATGTTTGTCTGTCTATATGAAAATATCAAATTTTTTTCTCATGAATGGCTTGACTATACTGAAACAGCAAACTTTCGATGGAAAATTATAACTTTTATCATTATAGTCATTTGCACCGCCATAGTGCCTAAATGGCATAGTGCCTAAAATTAATTTTTCATATAGCAGCTCCATTCTGAATATATTATTTCATGCTAGGTCACTTGACCACTTGAAAGTGTAATATGGGCTTGTAGTCCAGAACTCGTTAAAAAAAATGACCAACACTATTATTATGTAATCAACTCAACTGAAATACCAGATTAATTCAATTAAAACTACCCCTGCTCTATTCCATATTCTCGCTCCTTCTCTCACAATTCTGTTCGAACTTCAGAGATTTCAGAGAAGTGTATAATATGAATTTAAAATGAGTTTCCAACAAAGTTTATCGAGCTTAGAGTGGAGAAAAAGTTCAGAAAAGCTCTTGGGAACTCGAGCATAATTTGAGGGATTTCTTGTCTCGTAATTGGTGACTTTCAACATTTTTCCCGTTAAATAAACTCCGATTTCATTGTTTATGATAACGAGATTCTCTACAGGCGACGCCGTTGGTATTTTTAGAAGGAGATTTCCGGAATGAAATTAAAGTTTTGTTTTGCCCGAAATTCAGGAATTATTTGTAGTTGAATATAATTGTAAAATAAATTTTTGTATTTTCTTCTGAGCCAACTTTTTTTTCAACAACTGTCAAAAAGTGCAGATTTTGAGCCTAAAGTATTATACCATGAACATACCATGCATTTCATTATTAAACGAAAAAGCGTGAAAAAGTACACTTTTTCAATGGATGTTGCTAGGCGACAGAAAATTGTATGCGACAACAATGACTATACAGTAGAATCCACGAAATAAACCCTCCCCTATACAACTTGCTGGCGAAGGGGTTGACGGGTGGTGAAATGTTATGATTAGTTTATTTACATTTGGAGTATGAAGGAGCATAATACAAACGGAGAATGGCAACTTGATCCAAATAAAATGAGATGTCATATACGAATCTACCCGATTGAATACGGTCTTAACATGTAAACAAACAAAGTTATGTTGACTTCAAGACAAGGATGGAGAAGGCATCTCTATGGTCTTTTATTACTCTGAGGCTGTGGCTGTTTGGCCTTCAGGGCCTTCAGACGTTAATAATCGATGAAATTAATGAAATTGTACATCTCTAGTGAAATCAAATTATTGATAACTATGAAATTAATATAGTAGAAATTGAAAGTGATGACTGAACAGAGCAAATCGTAGTTAGTGCAAATATGAGTTTTCCTTGACATAGTGCAAAGAAAAAGATATTCGTAGCTTCAGAGTAGGTATTTTAATAATTTTAAAAGAAAATCTAAGAGTTCCTCCCAGTCGACCAGTTATTCGAAAGTTAAGGCAACGTTAATAATAATAATTATATTATTGATATTCAAATACGCCAAATTCATTTATCCTTTTTGACTCTTGAGTGAAGCGTTTTTTTTTTCACTCGTAGTAATTGCCCCACTCTGCCTATGGCTACAGCTTTTTTCGAGATTAGGAATAAAGGCCGGTTAGGTTAGTAGTAGTTAGAGCCCCGAGCTGAACATCGGATGCGTTCGAGATTATCTTTTGCAATAGCAGTTATCTACCTTTACCTACGTATATATCCGGGAAAAAAGTGGGTACTTCATCCGGGACAAAAGTGTGTACTTTTTCCCGGGTAATAATAATTTCAAGAAAAGTCATATTTTAGAACCTCTCAACAGAGATGAAATGTGAAATTTTTAATTATTTGTCATTTTCAAAAATCGTAGCAATAATAATACTCCCTCATGGAGTGTACCCAAAGGCAAAGCCTATGCAGGTAGAGGGCGGGAATTATTATTATTATTAACCTTGGCGCCCCTGGAGGACTTACTGATTTTTGGGGGTGTATTCACTATCCAGGTGTAGGAAAACCTAGAAAACCACCCCGAAGTAGGCAATGAAAGATTGACTCTCGGATACGCTTCATTCCAAATTATGTGCCATTGTTGAAGAAGACGAATGAAAAAGAGTTCATTAATAACTTTTCCTGAATGGTTCTGAAATTATCATTTTTTCTGTGGGTAGTTTTGGAGGAAAGATGAGTGTTCTTTTGTTAGCGGTAATTGAAAGTTGAAAAATGCATTTCTCAATTTTCTGTAATTGGTTAAAGATTTTGGAAATATCATAATTAAAACAAGGTTTATTCGAAACCAAACATATCGGTATCGATGGTATTGATGGTACTTACTGAAAGGATCGTTTTGTATAAAAAAATTCCTACCAAAATCATTTGTATTTTTTTTTCTGATGAAAATATTGAAAGTTGCAGCATATCTGATTTCTGATGGCAGTTTATCTTATATCTTTAAACGAGCAATAATTGTATATATTTTCGAAACTGCTTTTACGATTTGCAACAAATTTTGTATCTGTAGCTCAGAAATCAAAAATTTATTTACCACAATGGCATTTGCAAATCCCTTATATTGATTGCATTCAGTTTCATTCAGTAATCGGTTTTCCGTTTCATGAAGATTTATAGACACAGATAAGACTATCAGTACTAAATCAGTTGTGGAAATGCAATAAAGGCATAAACCAAGCACCACAGATGGTATTTTAACGTCCTCCGCCTGTATCTTCCCAGAAAATCCATCGCGACGACTCTTGATGCCTGACACCGATAATAGTGTATCAATTTTACGGCATATCCAACCCCAAACGCTTCGGATTTATAGACCGATTTTGTCTCCACGACGCAGCGTGCAAAGTTGCAAGACGTCGTCTGATTAATCTCAACTGATTGGAGGCGCTCAGAACTCATTAACTGAGACAGTAGCGGAGAATATCAATGCGTTGGAGTTTCCTGTGTGATTGCAGCAAATATTTACAATTTGCGGTTGGTATTGCAAGCGTTGAGAGGCGGCGACAATATCTTGAGATTCCTGAGCAACATAGAAGCCAAAGGGGAATATCAAAGCCAAAGGGAAAATAAATAGAAACAAAACAATTTTGAACGGTATAGTTTATACAGACGTTGTTCAAAGGCTGGCGACACACCAAGGAATCAATAATGTTTTAAAGCAAAACGTTTTTGACTAATTTAGGTAGAAGTTGTTTTTCCCCCACGAATTATATGGAGTGACATACACTGGTAAGGCAAAACAGGGAAACACCTTCACGCTCTTTAAAACTGCTCGAAACAAACTGTATTTGAATGAATCTGTTTTGTGTGACTCGTGTATCTCAAAATGTTTTGTATTGCAAAACATTTCGTTGTAAAGAAAAACGTTTCGCATGAAACCGTTTCGCTTTCAGGCGTTTTTGATTTATCGGTGTGTGGTCAGTCTTCATATCTCAAAAACGTTTTGCTTTGAGGCGTTTTTGATTTTTCGGTGCGTTGTCAGCCTTGAATTGAATAATCAATGATTATTGAACTCTCGAAAAGAAATGAAGTTCCAAATACACACCATCAACTTCAGTGAAGAACCGGAGAAAAAATTATCCTAGTTTGGATGCTGGTTGCGAAAGCCCAGATCCCTTCATCGTCATTCAGATAGTTGAGTCAGCCTCGTTGCCGCTCCAGAATATCATTCCATTATTAAGGACACGATTCGTCTCCCACATTCATCCCAAAGTATGTGATAAATGTAATGTTCAGTGTGACTTCGGGACCTCTGGAACGAACTTTATAAATCCCAAAACTCCCTATGTCATTACAGCCCAAAGTCGACGTTATGTCCCTAATACAAACTAATGGCGTCGCGACGCCTCTGCTTTGAAATGCCACTGGGACAGTAAAGTCTAGAAAATGTTCGATAATGTCAAAATATGTATAACGAGAACACGAAAAAAACTTGATGGGTGTTGATGATGAATTTTCGTGAGTCATGCAGTTTTGGAACGTTGGAAATGGAAATTGAAAATTATGTTGAAAAGGAGAACATTTTCCATAAAAATTTAAAAAATAAAAAATGTCATTTTTTTGTTATATCTAACAGAAAACAACCACTTCCCTGGCTAAAGCCAGGCTGGACATTCAACTACATGAGGGATATTGTGAAAAGATTCTAACTGAAAAGAAAAAATATGAAAGTGAAAATTCGCATTTTCATTCAGATAGTTAGTTGACTTATTTCAATTATCTCTACTTTTCATTGAAAATTCTTTAAGTAAATTAGATAGGGAGAATTTTATTCAAAAATATCGCTCACAAAAATCGTTCATTTCATTGAAACAAGGTTCGCTTCTCTCGCATTTAATGCACAATACGTTTTCGTTTACGAAAATCTATTTCGCTTTATAAAGCTCATCAGGGAGATTAGAAAAATTGGAAAGCAGGCTCTTCAGAAGCAAGTATACACATTAAGGATGGAAATGAAGTTATTTTTCAACATAAACCTGCCATAGGAATTGCATTTTGATTTTTGTTCGAATATATGAATGGGATATACATAAAATCTGTTGTGGAATCATCTGCGGCTGAAAGACAAACTCCAGTCGTTCAAGATAACCTCTTGGGAGGTATTCATGTTGAAAAGGGGAACATTGTACACTATACTTTTCTACGATCTCCTGAATCATAAACAAGTCTGTAATATTTTTAATGACACTTTTTATCATAAACTTTCCTGCTGTTCTGATTCCCATAATAACTACATACAACCTAAAATGGAATTGAAGATACAAAAAGATTATAATAAAAATCGAACACTAATCGATTTCACAAAAGAAAAAAAAATGGTGGTTTATTTGGGACTTGAACCCTCTCCCCCACGATCTTAACCTGACCGTTCCCTCACTCAACACTCGCTGCTACGAGCTCACATAATAATATGATGAAATTAACTGCTATAGAAAGTCCTGGCATCTATTCGAAAATATAGAATTCGATCATCATAAATCTTTATATTGAAATTAGCGGTTTCAATGTCAAATCATCCTCACTATCACTACTCATTTTCGATTACTAATTTTTTTTCAAACGAATTAGACAGACACGTTAACAAACTTGATTCGATCTTATATTACTTATGATCATAAAATATCCTGTACTGAAATGATCATAACAGTACAGCTCGTGATGAGAAATGAAAAAGTGTTTACAATCGGCCTACTTCCTTGATCGATAAAGCGCATAAAATGGGCATATTTCCGTGTGGTCGTAGAAAAAGAAAAATTTCTGCTCAATAGGATGCTAGTGCTTGAAGAATATATTGGAAATTTTTAACCGGAAAGAAAGACAGTTAGACATACGAAAAAAGCAGATTAAAAGCTTGTAAAAAAGTATTCGAAAGAAATACTCCGGTGTGATTTCCAGGTTATTTCATCAGCAACAATCAGTATTACCTTTTCTACTTACAACGAATCAAGATGAAGAAGAAGTGCAGTTTTAGACTAAACGAAATGATTGTACTTTTATATAAATATCTTCGAATCAATATTATTCCATTTTTTTTTTATTCGACTATGATATATAATTTCTGTACGATTTTCATTATGGGAAATGAGTATTTCCTGTTCAAAGTTCACCACTTTTTCCATTTTTTTTTTTTCATTTGAAACGCCTTCTGCAATTGATAGGTTTTTATTTGTAAAAACAATTAGAAAACGCTAAAAAATTTCCTCAAAACTATACCAGCAATAAATATTTTCACTTCACACTAGGAGAAAACTCCTTTCAAATTGCACTTGCTTTTCTACTGTGGAGGACACAACGACACATCGATCAATCGAGCTGGACACTTGCCAAATTACCCATGTTCCCATTTCGTCCTTATAGTGTTACAAATATTGACAAATGGCGTGAATTGGTCCAAGAATCCCAATATAACATTCCTTATATTCCCATAATCACGGTTCTGTTATTCTCTGACCTCTGGGGAAATTTTATCCATCGTGTTGTTACTGAAATCTCGAGAGGAATATGATTTGATGACGAGTTTGTAGAGGGTTATTAGAATCATGTTCTTTTCTTATTAACACTGTAACAAGAACTATTCCACTTGTCTCGATTAAAGCAAGAATACCCTCATATACCTTCAAAATATTGTTTTTGATTTGGGTTTATTCTTATGAATTTCGTTTTGTACTGGCTGCGCTCCTTTCAAATGTACAGTAATTAGTGCTCCTTTTGAAACTTTTTTTTAACATCTTTTTTCTAAACAGAAACCAATCAAACGTAATGTGCAAAAACCAACTATGATACAGTGTAACTTCTTATAGTCCTCTCCACCTGTTAGGTTTTGCTACTGAATGTATAACAAATAATAGATCGCCAATAGATCAGGAATCACCTCGTGTATCAATTCACACAATATCATCCTCGTGTCTTATACAAAGTGTTCATAATAGATATGGAAATTAATTACACCACCCTGTGCAGCAATACATTTTTTCAGTCACTTCCTACTGTTAAAAAAAAACTTTTCGTAGTACTTTCTGTGATAGAATATACACGAATTGTTCACATTTTTGGGCCGATCCCGATGAACTTCTCTTTGGAAGTACTTCAATGAATGTGATCAAGTGATGTTAGGTCGGGTGAGCGTGGAGGCTATGTGATAAGGGAATTGTTTCGTCCTATCCATTTCCTCGTAAATTTTGTTCCAAACCACCCCCTTACTATTCTTGCAATAGCGATAGAAGCATCATCTAGTTGAAAAATCATGTCCCGAATCTCATCGGTATATACTTGAAATTTCCTCATAACTCGTTGTTTGCAAAGTTGAGAAAATTTTCTGTCCTCAAAAAAGATGGATCCTATAATTCTATTGGGAAATATGCCGCAGTATGCATTAATTTAGGAAAAGTATTGTCTCTCACAATGTATTATCCAAGTTGGATTTTGATCGGACCAGTTTCTTGAAGACACACTCCATTAGTTATGAAAGTAGGTTTATCGCTAAACTTAGTTTTAGACAAGAAATTTTTGTCGGCTAAATAATTTCTTTGGCACCACAATGAATATTCCATTCTGACAATTTCATCGATATTTTTCAAGTTATGCTAAAAGTTGGGTGTATAGGCATTATGTTTGTTTCGCTTGAGGCATCTGCAAATTTTCGTTGATTTCATGTTAAGATTTCTTGTTAGTTGTCTCCCACTCTCAGCGTTTCTTTGGAACTCGTTCGTGATCCATGGCATCTTGATGAAAATAATAGAAGCTATCTTGGAAAATTGTAACGAAGATGTTAGGAATATAATATTCATTATGGCCCCAGGGAAATTGTTCAACCGATTGAACTTTCTTTTCTAAAATAATGTCCAGTGATGAAGCTAACTCCCAAAATAATGGAGTGATGTCTTCGCAAAATTCGAGATGATGGTCCAAATTCGGTAATACATTGCACGAGGGTATATTTCCATATTTATTATGAACACTCTGTATGAGATATTCAGATGGTATTGTTTGAATTGAAACATTTAGTGACTCTTCATCAATTGGCAATTTGAATACCAGGATGTAAAAAGAGCTCTGGCAGTGAGGTACATTTTTAAACAAAGCATTTGACATTTGATGAATTAATTATCACAATGATGCAAAGAACTTTTTCCTAGGAAATCACTTTTCGCAGAAAATTGCAGACCACGTAACCTCATGGAAAATGGGTTCCATGGGTTTGTTTTTGTTTGGTATGGTTTGTTTGTCCCCCTATGACACATTGTTCCGAAACTGTCATATTACGTCACTGACAGTGCTCTATTGATGGTGGAATCGCAGCACGGTAGTTCGTATTCTTTTTGAAGATTTCAGGGGCAACTGAACACAGAACTTCTTCGAAATCAAATTTTGTGAGTCTGACAAAATTGCGGCACGAACTGCCATAGCATCATAGCTAGTCTCATTTTGTACGAACTGTCACTGCCACCATCTTCTTTTTCGTTTCTGTGCATGTTTCTGTCACTTTCAGATTTTTCCTTTTCAGTTAGAGTCTTTTCACAATATCTATCAGATGTAGTTCAATGTGCAGCGTGGCTTTAGCCGGGGAAGTAGTTGTTTTTCGTTAGATATCACAAATGAATCATATTTTTCATTTTTCAATTCTCATAGAGATTGTACCCCTTATCAATACCTTTAGTTATTCTGGTCTCAGGTACTGAAAATATGTTCTTGAAAATAGGCCGACTAGTAATGAAATAATGAATTGTTGCTACTTGAAGTGAAACACTCTCTATACTTCAATCTTTCTCAAAAATGTCTATACCTACATGTATTCAAAAACCATTGCAGAGTTGTTCTTGTTAAAAACTTTGCCAAGTATCAAACAGATGTATTTAAATGGCAGTAGTTATTTTCTGTTGATTGTTGATTACCAATTGTATAGGGTGTTTTGCGGAAAACTGAAATATAAAATCTATTTTACATTATTAATTTGTCATTGAATCATCGACGAAACGTATTGGGAGAAAATGATCTCAGTTTATAATTGCAAGACCCCTTTTTTCAACATCACGAGACGCCGCTGCTTCCACACCCTTCCACTTGTAATCGTGAGATTCACTTTCCAGGATTCTTCCATCACGAGTGTCATCCGCAGTGAATATTGACTGACGCAGACCGGCCACACACTCAAAGAAATCTAATCTAGGACCTGAGCGAATTCTGCAATCAATCCTCGCAAATGTGGTACAGGAGATTTCATTGCATTCATCAGGTTGTCCTTGGGTCCTACACGTCTGATTCGGTGAAAACTTGTATTCCCTCGGTTGTAGGGTACCAATGTTGCCAAAGCTATTCGGAAACAAATTGGGGAGAAATGTTTTTCTAACCTAGGTAGTATTTTGGCGACGAACTGAGTTCAGAGCGTATTGAACCCAGGTTACTGGTTTGACGTTATTCTTTCTATGGAAGTAAATTTCTTGCCAAAATGAAGTTTTCTATGTTGACTGACGACTTGACGAATTTGACTTCAAGATGATTTTAGTTCGAAAATATGAATAGGACATTCATAAAATTTGTTATGGAATCATCTGCGACTGAAAAACAATTTTTCCTACGAGCGTGCGGAAAAGTAACTTTTCCGCACGATTTTTTGTTTTGAAAGTTGTACTTTTCTGTACAATTTAAAATCGTGCGGAAAAGTTACTTTCCCGCACGATTTTTACTTTTCCGTACGATTTTTACTTTTCCGCACGATTTTTGTATTGTTGAAAATGAGGATATTTACGACTAACTAAATGATCTAGGTAACTATTCTGTCTTATTAGTCATTTTGTAGCATTATTATAAAAACTTGTTTATTGAAAACTTTATTTTTTCATAAATAAGATGGACAAAAACACTCGTAGGAAAAATATTGTACCTAACTCTTACGGAAAATGTCTTTTCCGCCCTTAACGGCTTGCCCGAACTCCGCTCCGCGTCGTTCGTGCAACTGCCGCCGCGTGCGGAAAAGTACTACTTTCCGCACTTGTTAGGTAAATAACTATTTAGTGTATGCTTCTAAAGAGCCTGTTTTATTCCAATCCTATATCAATCCTCCTGAAGAACTTGGCAAACATTCTCCTTATCTAATTTATTTAATGATTTTTTCAATGAAAACTAGAGGGAATGAAAAAAATCAGCTATCTGAATGAAAATGCGAGTTTTCACTTTCAAATTTCTTCTTTTCTTTTCACTTTGTCTTTTCACAATATCTATCAGATGTAGTTCAATGTCCAGCGTAGCTTGTGCCGGGGAAGTAGTTGTTTTCTGTTAAATATTACAAATAAATCATATTTTTCATTTTTCAATTTTCATGGAGAATGTTTCCCTTTTCAACTTCAAGATATTGAACAAGGCAGTTTTGGGAAGTTTACTTCGAGCCATATGAGACCAGGCTTGTACTTTGAGGATTGGCTGCCAAATTAATTGGATACGGAATGTTCAGAATAACCAAAGCAACATTTTTCGTTATCTAAGAATAGTATCCAAGAAAGATGAATGAACCAATAATCATCAAGGTGGATTTATTGCCATATCTGCTGGGAACAAAAATGTTAGAATTATTGTTACACTTAGCACAACGCTCCGACCCTTCGCACCGCTCAGACAACGATATTTGCCGAAGCCAGTCGAACCCCATTTACCATCTTCCGAACTACTACCGACAACTTCGAACGCTCGTAAGAGGAGCTTCCATTTCTTCCCAGGCACCGCATTACAGATGTGAAATCATGATGTCATGAGTTCGTCGCCAAAGCAGGTTGTTCCATCATTCTTTGGAAGTAGTTCGTCGCCAAAATATCACTATGGTCTGGAACAAAAACTTCTTTTATACGGGAAATTGCCCTTTCTCGGATCAATTCCGAAAGTGAAAACCTGTCTAATAATAATTCTCAGTTTCAATGAATAAGTTGTTTGGAGACGTCGGCGTCGGGTACTTTTATTCATTTCAACTGTTTCTTAAGTCATCCACAATCATCATTTTATTCAAAGGAAGACGCTAAGATAAAAATTTCTACACTCTACTTTTTACTCATTCAGTAAAATATCTCTTTTGAAACATCTTTTTCAATTTTTTATGTGTGTTTTGAAGATTCGCATTCATTGATACACGTTGGCGATACCATTCACTTCAGGAAATCCTGGATATGTGTTGCAATCTGTTCTGTTACAAAATAACCTCAGAAAAATGAGGAAAATTTTTAAAAAAGTAGTGAAAATAAATATGAACGAGTCTCGTCCGACAAAGGTTTCAAGTGAGAGTACAGTCATAGCGAAAAAGTGAATATCTTAGTTTATCAAAGGTATCACTAGAAGTGTTCACTCCTTTGAAGAGTCATGCCATATGAATTAAGTACTTAAGACAAGTATTATCATTTCAATACAAAACCATTTCAGAAGCTAAATTAAGAATTAGTGAGGTCACAGTGAATCTGCGGTATAAAGGAAGAAACAATTCTTAGTGATGGAGGCGGAGCCCCATAATAAAAAAATCTAAGAGTGTCTCACTTCAACTCATTTCGGTGTAAAATATAAATTAAATCAAGGATCGACAATATGGTTTCCGGCATCAGAGATCCATTGGCACAGCCAGGGGCGCTTTGGGGCTGCAGTTCCCCCCCCCAAAGCCACCAAAAAATGACTATTCAAATGATGGCGTAGGACACAGAAAAATTTTGAAAAAATTCTAGAACTTTCGGAAGTATTTTTTTACATTTTTCGCATTTTGCGACCATAAAGAGACACATTCATTAAATACATAGTTATATAGAAAGAAAGCTCAGATGATTGCCTACAAAAGGATGTTATTGTTTGCTGGCCTAACAGTTCGCTTGTAGGTGTTATACGTGGTTTTGTGTGCTAGGATGCCGGATTCGTGCAATACAATTTTTGTTACACATTTATCTTTGTTTTATGGTACACCGTGTATCCGAACATATTCAAATCATACATTTTCGGAATCAGCATTGAATTTTGAGTATATCAGTGGTAATTTCGAGTTAATCTGATGACTTTGGATTTTTGGCCATTTTTAAGGGATGTTTTTTCGGCTGAAAATTAATTTTGTGCCGATCGACTCGAAAATCACAGCAGATACTAATTTTGGCATGCTGAATCGATTGACGTTCTCAAAACTGCTCTATCTCGATTCGGTCGTCGGTTGAAAATGGTATGTAGAGATTGCAGGTGCCGGTAATGTATGACAGATTCATCTTCTTCCATAATATATCTTTGTAGATAAAATCTGGTGTGTGTGAAATGCATAGGTTTTTTTAGGTTCTGGTTCCAAAGCCTTGGCACACCCTGTAAAGCTTGAGGAATAAACATGCTCAAGGTAGAATAGAAACGATTGATTATGACAGTGTAGCATATTTCAAGTTTTCTAACCTACATGTAAAAACCTTTTATAGACGGCTTACATAAATCATTTTGTGTTTCACGGCGAATAAGGGAACAAAAGTCACTTTGACTACAAATCTTAATCGTGTTTTTTTCATGAGTGTACCGTTTTCAAGAATGAATGGCTGCCCCTCGCGAACTGAATCCCGAAAATTTCATGGTGGCTGTGCAAAGCGAATGTTGTTTTGTTTCTCATGTTTTATTCATGGTTAGATTGGCCCACACTTTTCCAATAAACGCGCTCTTAGAGGAAGGAATGCTTGTGTAGGTGAATGTTTGTCCTTTTTGCAAGGGTGGGTTATCGAACACAAAGGCGTCAGTGTTGCTCGTAAAAGAAAAGTTCTACCATTAGACACCAGTGCAATTTTTCAAAAACTCCGGATGTTTAGGCAGATTTCGGAAGATTGCTGCAAAATATAGTAGAGAAGTAGTTCTTCCGGTCATCTATTCATACAAGTACATGATTGATAAACCTAATTATTCCAAGAAGACTGAATAGTGAAATTAGACTAGAAGTATACAGGGTGCCCATTCATGAATGCTTAAATGAACGGGGAAGAATTGTGAATGAAATAAATACTGACCAAAATTTTAGAATGGGGATCCAACAACTTAGTGGATTTCAATGCAAATAAAACCCAAGCGTGTCTTTTCTCTAGAAAGGCCGATCTCACAGTAGCCAGCGTAACTG
Source organism: Chrysolina haemoptera (assembly GCA_958298965.1). NCBI lineage: Eukaryota > Metazoa > Arthropoda > Insecta > Coleoptera > Chrysomelidae > Chrysolina > Chrysolina haemoptera. The sequence continues at coordinate 53,057,170 of OY282585.1, read as the reverse complement.
GATTTTTTTTTTTTTTTTCAATAGATAGAGCATCAATAGTTCTAGTTGATTGCCATAAACTCGAAATGAAAATGAAAATTTCAAGGCCCACTTCGAATTTTTTTCAAAGTCAAATATCCAAAAAACATACCCGCGGTTTTTTTAAATAGAATTTTACGACGCCACTGAATTCACGACATTTTCAAATAGTTAATGTGAAAATTACGTAGGAAGGCGTCCATCAATAAAAAAGTTATATGGGAATAAAATTTGAAAATTATGTCCATAAATCAACCCACCACTTCAATTTCAAAACTTTTATCGGGATTCTGACTACACCACTGGATTCAGAATATTTCGAAATATGTTTGGTCGGAATTTCATCGAAATCTGTTCATAAATAAAAAAATTATAAACTAATGAAATAATTTTTTTCTGAAATTTTACTAAACAACACTCTCTTCAAATTTTGTTATTTTATAATTTTTTTAATTATCAACAGATTTCGATGAAATTCTGACCAAATCTATTTCGAAATATTCTGAATCCAGTGGTGTAGTCAGAATTTTGATAAATGTTCTGAAATTGAAGTGGTGGGTTGATTTATTGACATAATTTTCAAATTTCATTCCCATATAGTTTTTTTATTGATGGACGCATTCCCACATTATTTCCACGTAAAGCATTTGAAAATGTCATGAATCCAGTGGCGTCGTCAAATTCTATTTAAAAAAATCGCTAGTATATTTTTTGGATTTTTGACCTTGAAAAAAATTCGAAGTAGGCCTTGAAATTTTTATTTTTATTTCGACTTTATGGCAATCAACTAGAACTATTGATGCTCTACCTATTGAAAAACTTCTTTATCGGATAATAAATTACAATTGTATAGAGGTGGCCCTCTTTCAAATGGGTCACTCTGTATATCTGTAATGTCTTTTAAATACTGATGAATATCGAATATGGCGCTATAGGAATTTAGGGTTTCACTATCCAACTTGGATCTCATAAATTCTCATATATATTTTTTGTATCAGTCTCTATGAGACATTTTTGGCAGGGAACCCAAACCCAAACTTCGCTTCTCCACCATTGGACAATCCTTCCATCTGTGCGGTGACACCGCCCTCTCTCAAAGGATCCGGATATTGTCCCCGAAGTTTGCCGGAGAGTGACACTGCCGAAATTATTCACACCCTCTTCTGTTTATTTATCGGCTCTGTGCGATGAATGTAAATCCCAGAGAATGACACAGCGTTTTTTCGGTTGTATGGAAAGCCACTGGAGAGCTGAAGAGAAGAGACACTCTGAAAAGAATCCGAAGGCTTTGACAAATGATCGCCGAAGCTGACCTGATTACGAAATTTGCGAGGAAAGTTTCGTGCGAATTGCAATACAATGAACGAAAGATCTAGAGTTTCCCTTTTTCTTTCAGGAGTTCAGTCATTCAATGAAAAATAATTATTGATTGAAAATTTGATTTTCAGAAAGAAATTCCTTTTTTTTGTTGGAGGTGTTTAAAAATATGTAGAATCAAGGACATCTATTGAACTGTAGACAGAAAAAAAATTATAGTGAAATTACTTTTAACTATAAAGTGCGTCGATTACAGCTCCAAGCATAATTTATAGTAGAGTCTTTAAATTTATTACAGTAACTTTTTATAGTAATCATTCTTATAATATTTCATTACTCTGAATTACTACTCTGGTTAGGTGAAAAATAATATATGGATTGTTGAAAAATTTGCCACATTTCAGTGTTAATTTCTCCCGCATATGTATTATTATGTGTTACAGTAAAAATTCCTACATATTGATGATGAAGAAAAATAGAAAATAGTAAATTCTACATTTTTATTATAGTGAAAAATTCTATATTATGGTGAAATATATATATTACTGTAGTAACTAATTCTAGATCATTTTAGTGAAGAATGCTAGTTTATTGAAGGAGAAACTGTTCCGAGGACCGTTCTGAATGTTGCTTCTATTGTAATTAATGAATGCCACAAAATATGGGATTCAGGAAACAAGTGGATAAAAATTAAAAAAAAATGCAAAAATAATATGAACCACTATTCCATTTGTTCATTAAAACACAGGAATTCTTCGAAAGAAAACATGAATAGGAATTCGTAATATTAAACATCATCCCTATATCTAAAAAAATAATTATAGTATATACTTATAATGGAAAACAGTATTTATCACCAAAATTAGACATAAATGTTAAAATTGTTACAGAAAATACTAAGATTTGTGCCAATTATCAGTCAGGGTGCTTGTTTCATCCGTGAAGATCAATTCAAGAAACGCTATACTAAGTGTCCCTTATCTTTTCATGCCGCCAATATCTAATCTAAGCTGCTTACAAAAAAATTAAAAAAAAATACGCTTGAATGAAACCTGTATGACTTTGAAGCTATTGTGTCAAAGTCAATTTCTTTCAAACTACCCCTGAAAAACCACCCCCAACCTCAACTTTTCAAGTACTACCCTATAAATTTCCTTTTTGAACTGTGAACTGCAGTCAATTTTTATTTCAACGATGCATCACAATTGATATTCTGACAGATGTCCAACTGACAGGATAAGAGAGTTTGAACATACATATGATACAGGCAGAGGGATGATCTCTCTAAAGATCCCTGACAGCAGAGAGTGAGAAGGGGAACAGGTGATCTTTTTTCCAGAAAGCCTGGTTTATTTTACAGACAGGTCCAAACCGGAGGAGGGGCAAACCAAAGCAGGAGTTCACTTGGGAAATGGAGAGAGAAGAGCCTATGTGCTAGGTTCTTCAACAACAGTTTTCCAAGCAGAGGTGTAGGCCATCCTGGAGGCACCTAGAATGGAAAAGGTGAGGTGATATATGTCTGACCTGACAGTCAAGCCGCTATCAGAGCTCTGAACGCAACCAGAACCAAATCAAAACTGTTTCAGAAGGGCAGAGATGCCCTGGAGAGTCTGGCGACTGAAAATGGGGGTCGAGGGCAATGCAGAGATTGAAGGCAACGAGTATGCGAACCAGCTAGCCAAGCAACCCTACAAGCGGCCCAATCCTGTACTCGACGTAACAAAAATCAATGGCACTGGCACTTCGGCTGCAGGCAGTCGAAGCAAATGATATCGGGGCCCGGTAGGGCAAGAACTGCCAAGATACTAATAATAATAGGTCTTTATTTCCCAATAATTATACATTAGTAACAGTAAATGACATTGGGAAAGAGCCGAAGATCAGCCTCACAACACAGCCTCTGTTTTTCATCTTGAGCTGAAGCTAAGCCGCAAAGAACTCCTGCTCAGGAGGCATCTATCTGACTCTCATCAGAGTTGAGACAGACCCACTATGCGCGGAATGTGTGAGGAGGTGGACCTTCCAGTTCCTATGCGAATGTGGAATAATTGTTGGACTTGGATGAAATTTCTTCGGAGGTGCCACTATTAAGGAAGAGGAATTGCACTCCTTGCAATGGAAGGATATTTTGACCGTCAAAAGAAGGTCGAAAAGGTTTGAGCAACTTTTTGCTATAAGAGCCGGGCTTTGCGAAAAGGGCCCACTGGGGCCTAGTCAATAGAAATACTTGGTTACTATTTTCAAAACATCTTGTATAAGACTGATGAAACAAACTGTAGCCAAACCACAACTCCTTTCAATTATATCGTGCTAGGTTTTCCAATCGAAAAATCTAATCGAATTCGAGGGACATAATGTCGTTCCATTTTCGAATGTAATTCAACAAGGGGGAATAGCCCGAAAAGTCTACAACCTCTGAAAATCCAATTCGCCGGTGAAATATCATTTACATTGTATGTTACTATCAAAGACTCGGTGAAAGCAAGCGTTATTGCGGCAAATTTCGAACCGAAACAGACATTCGAAAGCAAGCGGCATTTGAGGGAACGATACAATATCTTTCGATATTTCAATAGGAGTATCAAACGTTGCGAAGCATAGAGATGAATCGTGCTTGAATTATAGATTTTCAATTATATGCCCCAGTAGCGCTGATTGGGAACTTTGTGTAAATTATTAGTTCAGAAACAGATTTTAGTTTATTGCACACAAGGTGATTTACTTAGGCAGTACATTGGAAGTTTTACAACTTGATTCAGATTAGAAATTTGGTATGACCGTTCTACTTAGAGTAGTCTTAGTCCTACAGCTGAACAGCGTTGCCAAAAGTCGGTACAAACTTCCTATATTTGAATTTAATCAAATTCTTTCATATCCTTCGATTATACTTCTGATTCTGAATCTGAGTTGACACAACATATTGTACTGTGATGATTTTGGGCTGATAGGTTCTTGTAAATCTGGCCCTAACCGAATTACTTCAAGATGTATTTTTAATTTTCGAATATTTTTTTTAAATTGAAGACTAAATAATAATCCATCTTCCTCATATTTTTTCATAAGATTCCCACTAATGAGTGATAGAGGCGAAACAATATACCCTAATAAAAATTGTCATTTCAAAATTTTTTATATAGATGGAAGACGCAATGAACAACGATACTAGTTATGAGAAATATAAAAAATGTGGGTTTTTGGTTCATCTTCAGCGTCCATTGGAATTTGACCATTAAATAAATGCCAATCTATTTAAACTAGAGGTGGTTGTTTGGTATGGTATAGTAGTGCTTCACCCCATCTAACGAGAAAAATTTCCTTGTCGAGTTTTTTCTGTATGACTGTTTTCCTTGTATCCTACTACCGAGAAACAGAGCTACAAAAAGTGCAAACTTTCCCAAAACCCAGTATGGTGATCATGTTCTACAAATTTAAAAATTCAAAAAGAAACTCGATTCATCTTTCACTTGGCTACCACCACCCCTTGCTCGTATTTAATCAACGTACATTAGTACAAATAATACTTTTATATATCGTAAATGATGTATCTGGTTTCGTCCTCCTCTATAATGCATTCATCCACAGTTACTTCTTCATCTTCCTCTCCTTTCTTTTAAAAACAAGCTCAGGAGAGTTATCGCAACAATATCCTGCTTTCTTGCAGCTGCGGGCTGCTGTGTTGCATCCTTTTCTGCAATTGCAGGATATAATTTTAGTGATATTTTTTTAGTTGTTTTTAGTTCACATACTTATGAATCAAAAACGTAATATTTAATGACAGTTGTACAAAATACATGTTTTTGTATCAGACAGAATAGTTACATAAATCATTTAGTTAGTCCTAAATATCATCATTTTCAGCAATACAAAAATCGTGGGAAAAGTAAAAATCGTACGGAAAAGTAAAAATCGTGCGGAAAAGTAACTTTTCCGAACGATTTTAAATCGTACGGAAAAGTACAACTTTCAAAACGAAAAAGTTACTTTTCCGCACGATTTTTACTTTTCCAGAAAAAGCTGTATCGTATTATTGGCATTGACAACTATGATGTGAAAATGAAATCAACAACTTTGGTTATGTCACGTTATTGTCATTGGAGCGTGCCATTTGGTATCTATTATAAAGTAACTGAAGTATTATATTGTAGTTAATGTATTATTTGTTGTTATGATATTATGATGTTAATAATTTGTAATAAAGATTTAACTTAAAGGAAGCTTGATATCCAATGATTCGATAAATAAGTTTATCTGTCATTGTTGATTGACATTTTGTGTTTGAACCAAAACGATTGAACGAGGTGATACTGTTAGCATGACTCGTTGGTAGCAACGTAATAAATGATGGACAGGACGCAAAAGTCTTTCAGGTTCTAGAATACAAAAGTCTTCTGCGTTTTCTTGTTGATTTGTATCGCCAAAAAAGCCCCTCGTCTTGAAAATAATTATTACACTTCACTTTTCATAAAGAATATTCAACGATAAATTCAAAAGAACATTTGCTGCCACTTCCAAACCAATCGCATACAATCTCAATTCGGTGACATTTTACAAAGCAAGCTTCACGTTGCTTTCGATTCCACCCACAGAACACAGAAACTGGCGCTATCAAAAATCGAATTGAGAATTCAATTCCAAAGAGACCTATGTCACCATATGTAATGAAATTCCCAAGTTTCTCTCGACACCCTGACATTTCATATTCTTGTGGGACGGTATCATTTTTTATTTACTTTTTTTATTTTATTTTTTTTTCATTCCGTCGCATATGTAGAAGTCCGTAGGAGTTTTCTCCGATGTTTTGACTGACAATGAGGTAATTACGATTATCAGGTAGTCACTCTAGAGTGTTTATGACATATTACATTTTTGTTCGAGAATTTTTGCCGGAGAGTATCAAATGAATGAAATAGTGAAATAGTGAAGTACCCTTCTCTCCTAATATTTCCACTATGTGGAAAATATGAGGCAAAAATCTGATAGAAAACAACTACTTCTTTGGCTAATATCACGACGGATACTGAATCACATCTGACAGATATTTGTGCAACGTTCTTCCAAAAGAACCCAGTTGCAATTGCTCATTGTAATTATAGAGCAAATTATCCTTCATTCGGCTGGGGAAGACCACCTGCAGACGCGTTTCGCTGTTCTTGCCGCTCGTCAGTAACAGGGTAGGTTGGACAACATTAAAGTCGTTCTGAATTTATTTCATGAAAAATCTTCGAATACGTCGATTTTTTTACGATAGGTCAATTTTACAGGGGCAACCAGTATATATTCGTATATTTGGTTATGGATCATATGGACCATAATGAATCCAGTGATACCAGATTTGATGCTGTCATCATTCCACGAACTTTGACCCAAATCTTGACCGTTACCCATTTTTCCATTGCAGGAACACCATAATGCCACTGTGGAAATTGTATTAGCATGCCTTCCATCGTTGTTTATTGCAAGGTTTATGTTCAGTTTGAGACGACCTCCAGGAAATTTAGAAGCAAAATACACGAACTATTTTAAATAAAATCGACTTTTAAGTATCGAAATAATGTACCATTTGGTTTGCGTGTGAAGGAAACATGAGGAAAATTTGAATATAATTTGAAATTAATGGCGATACGATGGAAAAAGATCCCAATTGAACCGTTTTTCCCTGGGCATAAATGAATTCGTATATTGTACAAGTTGGCACCAAATTCAAAATATGAATACAGCTGGAAAGGAAACTTACTGATATAAACAACTCTTCTGTATTGAAACAAAGATGCTTTCACTGCGCTTTCGAAAAACCTGGGGGGGACTGAAATATACTATTTACTGACTTTTCATATAGATCATGAAAACATCTTTGAGAATCGCTGTTATAGTTATATGAATGACATGATCATTGAACTTGAAGCCCCAGTGAATCATCCAAGATTTTTTGCTGAACATATACATTACTAAGTTTATTGTTATATGATGGCTATAATTATCTTGTTTCGTTTAACAGTATCGATAAATATAGCAAACTTTTTGGTCTGATTGAGTTTGAGTTGTTTCCCTAAAAAATTGCTTATGTTCAAGATTGCATATCATCTGTATATAAATTAACATATGAAAATGTATTATTCAAAATGAATGTTTTGATGAATGTGGGTCCAGAACACCACTTTGGGGCACTCTGGCACTCTGTGACTATATCACATCTTCCGGCACCACCAAAATATTATTGAAGCTTAGGAATGAGTCAAATGAAAATAATCAAATCAATGTTCCTTCAATGAGTCTTAATATTGTGCTTTGAAATCTGTGTCTTCTTACAGGGGGATTAGATACTGTACCGTTCTACTGCATCTCAGTTGGAACAGAAAGATAACAATTTTGACTTTTAATCTATTATAACCAATGTTTTTCTTGAAAGTAATGCTTTAATCAATTCAGAGTGGATATCCTGACATCATGAGACTGGAATAATGAATTATAGCCTATTTTTTTAAATAAATAAGTTTCCTCAATGATTTGTTTTTTTTTTCAGAACGAAGCTATCCAACAGGCGTTGACTTCCCTTATCCTCAAGGAGACAGCAGAAAATCCATTTAGGTATAGTTGTCTGTGAGTATATCGCACTCCTTAAAATTTATAACTGCTTGTTCTTACATTAGGAACTTTTTTAGTATCATAGATGACAGGTGGCCAAATTTAACTGAATGAAATTTACGAAGAAAAAATTTTACCAGATATGGGAATTTCATATCACTTCTTGTATTATTATTACTAGTTTTCAAAGATGCCGTGCCATAAACTCGTTATAAAATATTAGCGGTACTAATGTGTTCCAATATCTGGTATAGATATTTCTATTACCAGTATTTTAATTAATTGTTGAAGGTATCCAACTGGGTTTATTACTACAATAATCCACTAACAAAAACAAGAAATTCCTGTTCAATATGTTCAATCCGATCATTCACTGAGTCATATTTGGAGACTCAAACATGTTTGCGTTATCAGAAACTAATATCTTGTACAATCCCCATTGCGAAATAAGATCTCGCAATTGAGAGATTTTTTTCGAAGGAATCTTCGTCGATTCAAATCAGCTACCAACAGAAATATTTCACCATCAACGGGACCAAACAAATGCAAATGAATCCTTTCCCAACAACTTTCTTATATTGGTCATGGAACTGAAACAATTTCATCTTTTGGAAGTTCGCTTCGGTGTTTGCACGTAATAAACCAAATTCACAAAATATCTTGACATTTACTTCACAGCCACACGCGTGGAATGATTTCTACTCGACTACGGTGAAGCAAAATGGAGGGTTTTTGATTTTGAACGACATATATATATGTACTCTCCGACCATAACCACATCTTCACTCTTCCAGTTGATTTCCTTCCCTAACCAAGAGAGATGAAAAAATATCGAACGAATGCTCAGAAGAAATATGTTTTCTGCAAATTCTACGCTGGAAAACGGTGGTAATAGTCATATGCCTGGGATTATCTTCCGCCAACGTTTCATGAGACGCATTTGGTTGGGTCTTTACACCAACAGTGATGGTAAATCTGACAGAATTTTACCGATCGTTCCCAAGGAATATGCTCCCAAAATAACACCACGACTATATAATTTGGAAGTATTTCTGTCCAACTGGAAAATTGCAACTGTACAAGCAGTCCTAAAATATAAGAAAAAAAACCCACCCAACAACTACAGACCTATCGCACTGCTACCTTTTACTTAGAAGGTCATGGAAAAAACCATCAACATCAAGCTCATCAAATATCTAGAACTCGCAGTAATTCGGGGATCGAAAATATGGTTTGCGGATTCGGAGATCAACTGGTGACGTGCTTGCTTACGTTTGACATATTTTGCAGCTATCTATCGATAAATATGGTGAAAATCTTCCTGTTGCCATAGATAATACCGAGGGGTTTGATCGCGTTTGGCACCAGGGACTCCTTTCTATACTTTCATCTTATAGCTTTCCTCCCAAGTTGTGTTGCTTTCTCTCAAATCAATCTCAATACTCTACCAATAAATGCTGGTGTTTCGCATGGATTTATTCTAGTACCAACACTTTCTCTTTCACATTAATGATTTCTTGGGAGCTATACCTCATGTCCAGTGCACAGCTTTGTGGACGATAGTACCCTTCAAAACACTTCGTTAATGATATAAAAACAGACTCAAAAAAAATCCTACAAAAGAAATCCAAAAAATTGGTAGAATGCAAAGCGAATAAAACCAAAACTCTTCTTTAGAAAGGACGATCTCACTGTGGCGCATCGTAACTATGACAGGAGTATCCATTTCAATGCGTATTGACAGCTTATGCATGGAGATGGATATCAGGAACAACTACGGGCAGCTCAGTATTCCACCCAGGCTTCAGCATAGTCGCACAATTTTTTATTCTACTTGGGACATTGGTATCGAGGTAATATTCGGTTAGAAATCGACTGGAACTGTATGAGTTTGTTAGGTCTTGGAAAAGACTCAACAAAACTCCGAAGATTGTGTTAATCACAAATTATTTTATATATTGGTGGTGTTTCCCAACGAAATTCCACTTATGGACGAAATGCTATGCTGTAGATTCTTCAGACAAAACCAGAAATACTAATTTAACTCAAGTCAAAAGTCAAGGAAAACTCCGCCTGAGCCTAGCTAGGAGACGAAAGTGCAGAATTGGAAGCCAACTGGCTTATATTTTTACGATTCCGGCACATTCTAGCCGGCGAATCAGGTCCCAGACCACTGGTGGGCGGGGCCTGTTGGAAATTCTTTCTAAGATAAATAATATAAAATATCATTATCTAAATAATATTTCAGACTTAAAAGCAAAATACCCATTGAAAATTAGTATTTCTGGAGAGATATAACAGTATTACAATAAACAGTACCCTTTCATGGGAAAACCATGTGAGATCCATTGCCAAAATTTCCTCTCAAAAACTTGGTGTTCTGTTTTGTGCCAAGGAGTATTTCAGTTCCCGTTGATTGACTATGATTTATAAGGCACAAATCCGACCTGTCCTAGAATACTGTTTCTATATATGGAGTGCAGCACCCAAACAAACATTGAAACTTTATTATTTTCAAAAAAAGTGCTATTTATCTCGTCGGTGATACTTCGCTCACAAACCTCCTCTGTTCTCTGGAACACCGCAGATAGGTTGGTGACCTGTCTTTGTTTTATAGATATTATCAATTTATTTTTTTTTTCACAATGCACAACTTTGGCACAAATTTAACCAACTTCGTTTCACTTAAGATGAGCGATATATCCATGCTGAAGCTCTTAACGGGCCTACTGTATATTGAAGTGATAACCTCAAGGAAACAATTCAAAAACTCCAAGTCGTTTTCAGCGAAAAGGTGTATTGCTCATTTTTTCGAATCAAAAGTCCATTTATATTCAAATTTTTTTCATTTATATTATGGCACACAGCGGTGAATTCGCATAATCTGGAATAATTTCTGCTATATTTATTCACCGCGTGGAAAGTTTTAATACTCACGAGCTCCTCTAAAAAAACTTTGGTTTCATAAGAGCTTTAATGGAGTTATTCGAAAATGTCAGTCTGTTTCTGGAGAAAAAAAAAACGATATTAGATATCGGAAGTTGATTGGATTCTGGACTGTAGCTCAATAGGTTCATTAACTGGGAGGAATATTCGAATAATTTTTCTGTGAACTTCCGACTAATTCGCCAAAGGGCTCATTAAGAATGTACCAATTTTCTTCTTGGATTCTGAAAGAACTGCCTCTCAATTTCATAAATATCTAATTTGAATGAAAAGGCGCTTATCATCTGTTAAAATGTAATGGAATACTTAGTTGGAACGGGTAATATTCTCCATTAAAATTGAATTTGGAATATCTAACATTTCCATCTTTGCTTAAGTTAGGGTCGTTTTACAATATCTATTAGATGTAGTTTAATGTGCAACTTGGCTTTAGACGGGAAAGTAGTTCTGTTGGATAATACAAAACAATACCTTTCAACATAAAAACCTTCCAAGAGGTTATCCTGAACGATGGAAAATAGCGGCTATAGTTTTTCTTTCAGCCGCAGATGATTCTAGAATTGATATTATGAACATCCTGTTAATCAAATGAAAATCGTAATACTTTACTATTAATACAGTCAATCAAAATATACTTAACACAATCACAATCAATCTAGCAGAAAAAATACACCAAATCAATCAAAGGACCATCGGATGAAAAAAGTATAAATTCGCAATTCTCAATTTTTGGATGAAAAGGAATAATAACTTAGTTACAAGAAAGACTTTATGAGCCCATTCGTATTCCATAGTCTTGTTTGTATTGAGTCCCTTTTTAATTTACGGTAGCCTGAATGGTCGAGAAGTTATTCAATTTTTTGGTTGTATTCTTTCCTTTATAAATCAATTATGGCATTTTCCTTTTTAGCTGGTAGAATGATGATCCCTTCACCTGAGTTCAGAACACTTCTTTCCACAAATTACTAAGCTTAGCCTCCAGAATTTTATTGAAATTTCTTTTTTTCTTCCTGTTTTCTACTTTTTTCTCTTTCTGGCACTAATAGTCAGGTTTCAAAGCTCCACTTGTGACAATGTTCGTGTGCACTGGGAGGTTCTAGAAAATGCCAGGTAGCTCAGAATTTTCCTCCCAGATACAGCAAAGTCGCAAAATTTATAGGTGATTTGGACTTATTGGAATTATTTCGGTTTAAAAACCGACTGGAACTTGGGTTGCTCCAGTGGCTCCTGGAGAATAGAAACTTGTACTAAGATCCGAGCCTTCCGAAGGCTAGCGGATAAGTGGAAGATAAATACAGCGTAATTGCTATATTTATACAAGTCCTACATTTACGTAGGCCAATAGGAGGCCGAGCCACCAGTGGGCGGGGCCTATTGGAAAGTACACTTGGGCCACATGTTTTGGGTGGGACCTATTTAATTTCGAGGGTCCTAATTTCGAGGGTCCCACGGAAAGTTGCCCTGTTGGGTTGTGTTTTAGGGATTCCTTCGGGCCCTCTAGTACTCTTTTTGTGGGGTACATCTCTGCAGCTAGGTTTGCCATCTCAGATGTACCTTTGGGGGTTCCTCTGATCGGTGCCCCCGGGATGGTTGGCTTGGTTTCCCTTGAATGCTTTTCATTTCCTGCTTCGGTTTCACTCATAAGCGTGCTCTTGTAGCTTCGGTTCCTCATTTCGGGGTGCTCACCCAGGTCTCAGAGTTTCAGTCTCAGAGTCACCCTACACTCCTCTGGACGGCGCCCTTAGGACGGTTGACTTGGCTCCCCTCGAATGGGTTCTGAAGGTTCGTGCTTCGGTTCCCCCATGGGTGTGGTCTGTTAGTCGCCTCGTATGACAGACCGACCCTACCTGGGATCCACGACTCCCCAGGGGCATTGGAGCTTTTTTCCACACCCTCTAAATATTTTAGTTGCTCATTTTCCCGAATCAAGCTTGGTATTCCCATCGAGTTGAATCATTATCGAACTCAAATTACTTTCAGAAACTCAGAATGAATGAGTTTGTGGGTTTTCTTCAAAATGTTTCCAGAGAGACGATGCTGAAGTTCGAACTTATTATTTACCACTGGTTCTCCCGTTCTTCCAACTCATGCTTCGAATCGGTAACTATCTAATCCACAAGACACACTTTCCTCCGAAACATTTTGTTTTCAGTGGCATACCATAACTAATTCTTTTGTTTGTTTCAGCGATCGCCTACCAACGAACGTGACAAACTGCTCGCACTACGCTTACTTAGAAGACATCTACGACACCATCAAATTGGAGAGCGGTAAGGACAGCTTTAGTAATTCCATTCCATCTCTTCGACATCAAATATGCATCCGTTATTCAGAAAACGTAACTTCCGTGGAAAAGTCATTAATGCCGGCGGAGTTTTATGTACAAGAAATCATCTGACATTCTATTCAGCAGACGAGTTTCCGTCGAACTTGAATTTACAAAGTAACTTCGTTGCTTGTCTGCGTTGGTCGTTTTCTTGTTGGGTTACGGATTTTGTATTCGTTTTTATTCTTGCGAACTTGTTAGTTTCTACGTAGAAGTTCGGAGTTGAAGAGGAGTTTGGGATATAGTTATTCCAGTCTAATAGTGGGTGGAATTTGCGGAATCTTTTTTACGAAAGAATACATCCAATTTGATATCGAAGTTTCGCAGCAAAAAAACGCTGCTCGTTCATAGATTACGAAAGAATTGAATAAATAAATGGGTAAGGACACGAAACGTTCAAAATATTACTTAATGGAATTTGAATAACATCATCATCAATATCATCCGCTTTGACTTTCTCTGCAGCCGTCTATCCCTCTTCATTATTTTGCTAATATAACGGAAAGAAACCTAAATGGACGAATTTCTCCATTAATCAACTGCATTTATTTCATTGTAAGTCATTATTTTTGAAGGACATACAGTTTTTCCGTATAGGTTGAGAATCGTCCTTCGTCTCACTACTCAAGAAATTCTACACTTATCTTGCGCTGGGTTCATCACACCTTTTTTCTCATATTTTCCAATTACCCATTCCCCGCCTTTTCAAGAAAAATTTTTGGTTGTTCCAGACATTCTATGTCTGTGACATTTTTTTATAAGCTGAGACGAGAACTGATAGCGAGCTCGTACACCGGACGTATGAAGCGCGACTTCATGTGTCTGGGGGGGATTCGAAGGAGCTCCTAACAACTCCAGATTGTGTGCGTGATGTGTTGAAATACCAGGAGATTGACCACGAGGAAGAACACGAATCTAAGGCTTTCGTCGGCACTGCCACCAGCGAGGAGAATCTGCAACTGGAGTTTTTTGCCATCGACCCGAGGAGGATTCAGTTTTTCTGGTTCAGAACTGGCCTTGAGATCTGTTATCTCCTCTTCATCAAGTCAAAACTCATGTCCAGCATTGAACTGATATGGGTTCATATGTGGAGAAGCTTCGAAGGCGATATCAAACTCATAGATTGTAGACTTATGATACTATTCCATATTTACAAAAGCATTTCTTCACCACTTCATATCAGTCGTAATCAAAATGAATATTCGATTGAACAAAAAAAAAACTTTTCACCCTCAGTGGCTAACATTCTCTTTTGGATACCTTCAGTAAAAATGTCTCAGTCTTAGAAAACTTTGGATTTCCTGTGGCTCCAAAAGAAAGATTTTCTATGGTGAAAGATAGAAAGTAGTGTACTCATTGTCTTGGTTTCAAACATACCTCGACCAATGGCACTTCTACTACATCAAGTTCTACTACCATATTTGATTAGATTATTATGGGCAGGGTGAATCACAGCCTTCTCACAATAATTTCAGTTCACTGAATACTATAGTTAAAGAGTTTTGGGAGCTTGAAGTCCCTCGGCTGATAAAATCGCATTAACATGGTGATATATCTACGGGGTTGGACATCCTGTCCAAATAAATTCTGAAAGATCAAAGATGCTATCGCAAAATATGTGGGTACACATGTCCAGTTTGTAACTTCTCCGATGGAGATATTTTTGGCCATCAATTCGATTTTTTTCGTTAATTGAACCCTGGAATATCAATCACAACTGCCAACATTTGTAAGACTGACGATACCGAGAATATTTGAAGTTCTCACTTGTTTGTAGCATCAAGGCTCAGTTTTTATGAGAAGTATTCAACTTCAAACATGATTTATTCAAATTCACGGAATATCGTTGAAAACCCTTCGTCTCGCCACTGTGCCCAAGAAAACTACAGACCTCACAAATCCCGAACAGGGTTCATCACACCTTTTTCCTCATATTTTCCAATTACCGTGGCCCCGCCTCTTCAAGAAAACTTTTCCTTGTTCCAGACATAGAAGAAACGATATTTTTTGATAAGCTGGGACGGGAACTGATATCGAGATCGTGCACCGGACGCATGGAGCGGGCCTTCATGTGTCTGGGGGGCGATTTGAAGGAGTTCTTAACGACCCTGGATGGCGTGCATGATGTGTTGAAGTACCAGGAGATTGGCCACGAGGGAGAACACGAATCCGAGGCGTTCGTTTGCACGGCCACGAGCGAGGAGAATCTGCAACTGGATTTTACGACCGACAGGCCCGCGGTGGCGTTTTTGCTGGTCGGTAGCTTGAAAGCGATTGCCAGGATATTGTACGATACGGAGGCAGAGGTGACTATAGCACAGAGCGGGACGGATAAGAGGCAATTCAGGTGAGTACGAAAAACATATATGTGAAAAATTTCAACTGATTGCGATATTCAGTGTGTTGCAATTTGCTAAATCCCACGATGGTATTTTTGTATACGCAGATTTTCATAACGATTCCGAAATTGTTATTTATACAACAAGAATATGAAACGACTTTATTTTGATTAAAACAAAACTTGTATATCCATTTTCATTATGATGACAAAGGATACCAACATCCGTTAAGAATGAAAAGTACTAACATTGTAGGATTTGTAGGTTACTGTGACAAATTTTCTGATAGCAAGGAAACCCTTGATTTTTTTTTTCAATAAGTATGGGAATGGAGATGTTCAAGTAGCTGGAATTAATACTTTTGCAAAGCTTCCGAGTCTATTTATATTATTTCTTGGATAACCTTATACTGCAAAATATACTGGATTCAGCAGATTTGAACATCACGATGGACGGTGATCGTCGACCGTTCTAGAAGGCTATGTGGAAAAAAAATATGAGATTGAAAACGGTATTTTTAGTGGTGATATCAAGAAAATTGGAAATGTTGAAGTCGCAAACAATAATACTTTTAATATTATACATCGAAAGCTATTTGATCATCATTCGGAATCAACATACTAAATAACAGCAAGAGTACTCTTAATGTATATCTTGTGAAAAATCAGTATGGATAGAAATGAAAATGATGGGTAATGTGTATTACCTATACAGTATCGGAAAGTTTTCATCTGGGGTATGGTGGTTTTATGGGAGCGTGAAGAATAGCTTTCTACGAGGGGGCAACAACTAGTCATTTTTTGTACACCTAATGAAAGCAGTGAAGTAATTATCTCTAATGAAAAATAATGAAAAAGTTTTAAAGGGCAATGAAAAATAATTACCATTCAATTACGCAGATACGTTGTATGGACATAATTTAACTCTTATGTATAAAAATAAGATCCGGAAAGTTCGAAGCTCATGCCCACGTATGATTTTTGGTGTAAGTAGGCGACAACGAGTATCAAATAAATTGAAGGAGATTGGATGGTTACATAAGGAGAACAGGAGAAAGGTTCATTTTAGTACCTTGTCATAAAATAATTCCCAAATACATACCCAATACATACTAATTCAGCCATTTTGAATCGATGAGCGTTCGAAGAATTCGTGTATCTCTAACCGTTCTCTTTTTTCCGCCAAAAATGTTTATGATGTGTTTCCGACATTATTAAAATATTCAGAATCAGCACGTCAAATTACTTTCGAGTACAAAAATGTGAAATTCAAAAAATGAAAAATAAAAAATCTCAGAAAATTTTATTTTTCATCTTAAACACCTTTTTCCGCCTAACTCTTACATCTGAGCATATGAGCTTACATTTTTGGAATGAGCATAAAATTTTACGTATATAGTGCGAATTTCAAGTCGATGTGACGACTTGGTATTTTCGATGATTTTTAGGGGTGACCCTTGCAACTTTTTCGAGTAATTTATAATTTCTTTCGATTAACTCGATATTCACATTACATACTGATTCGACCATTTTGAATCGATTGACGTTCGCAGATTTTGTCTATCGATAACCGTTCTCGAGTTGGTCAGCTCTAAATCAGTTTTTTTATGGTATTTTTGCCGTCAAAAATATTTCTGATGAGTTTTCGACATTATTGTTGAAATATTCGGAATCAGCACGTCAAAATACGTCCGAGGACAAAAATTTTAAATTCGAAAAATGAAAAATAAAAATCCTCAGAAAATTTAAAGTTTTATCTTAAGCACCTTTTTCCGTCTAAATCTTATATCTGAGCATAGAAAATCATACATTTTTGGAATGAGCATAAAATTTTACGTATACAGTGCGAATTTCAAGTCGATGTAACGACTTGGTATTTTTGATCATTTTTAGGGGTGAACCCCTTGCAACTTTTTCGATAATTTTTAATTTCTTTTGATTGGCTCGAAAATGACAATATATACTAATTCGGCCATTCTGAATCGATTGGCGTTCGCAGAATTTGTCTATCTCTAACCGTTCTCGAGTTGGTCAGCTCTAAATCGGTTTTTTGATGTTTTTTTTGCCGTCAAAAATATTTCTGACGAGTTTTCGACATTATTGTTAAAAGATTCGGGAACAGTACGTCAAAATACGTCCAAGGACAAAAATTTTAAATTCAAAAAATTAAAAATTAAATATCTCAGAAAATTTAATGTTTTATCTTAAACACCTTTTTCCGTCTAAATCTTATATCTGAGCATAGAAAATCATACATTTTTGGAATGAGCATAAAGTTTTACGAATACAGTGCGAATTTCAAGTCGATGTGACGACTTGGTATTTTCGATGATTTTTAGGGGTGACCCTTGCAACTTTTTCGAGTAATTTATAATTTCTTTCGATTAACTCGATATTCACATTACATACTGATTCGACCATTTTGAATCGATTGACGTTCGCAGATTTTGTCTATCGATAACCGTTCTCGAGTTGGTCAGCTCTAAATCAGTTTTTTTATGGTATTTTTGCCGTCAAAAATATTTCTGATGAGTTTTCGACATTATTGTTGAAATATTCGGAATCAGCACGTCAAAATACGTCCGAGGACAAAAATTTTAAATTCGAAAAATGAAAAATAAAAATCCTCAGAAAATTTAAAGTTTTATCTTAAGCACCTTTTTCCGTCTAAATCTTATATCTGAGCATAGAAAATCATACATTTTTGGAATGAGCATAAAATTTTACGTATACAGTGCGAATTTCAAGTCGATGTAACGACTTGGTATTTTTGATCATTTTTAGGGGTGAACCCCTTGCAACTTTTTCGATAATTTTTAATTTCTTTTGATTGGCTCGAAAATGACAATATATACTAATTCGGCCATTCTGAATCGATTGGCGTTTGCAGAATTTGTCTATCTCTAACCGTTCTCGAGTTGGTCAGCTCTAAATCGGTTTTTTGATGTTTTTTTGCCGTCAAAAATATTTCTGACGAATTTTCGACATTATTGTTAAAAGATTCGGGATCAGTACGTCAAAATACGTCCGATGACAAAAATTTTAAATTCAAAAAATTAAAAATTAAAAATCTCAGAAAATTTAATGTTTTATCTTAAACAACTTTTTCCGTCTAAATCTTTTATCTGAGCATAGAAAATCATACATTTTTGGAATGAGCATAAAATTTTACGTATACAGTGCGAATTTCAAGTCGATGTGACGACTTGGTATTTTTGATGATTTTTAGGGGTGAACCCCTTGCAACTTTTTCGAGTAATTTTTAATTTCTTTTGATTGGCTCGAAAATGACAATATATACTAATTCGGCCATTCTGAATCGATTGGCGTTTGCAGAATTTGTCTATCTCTAACCGTTCTCGAGTTGGTCAGCTCTAAATCGGTTTTTTGATGTTTTTTTGCCGTCAATAATATTTCTGACGAATTTTCGACATTATTGTTAAAAGATTCGGGATCAGTACGTCAAAATACGTCCGAGGACAAAAATTTTAAATTCAAAAAATTAAAAATTAAAAATCTCAGAAAATTTAATGTTTTATCTTAAACAACTTTTTCCGTCTAAATCTTTTATCTGAGCATAGAAAATCATACATTTTTGGAATGAGCATAAAATTTTACGTATACAGTGCGAATTTCAAGTCGATGTGACGACTTGGTATTTTTGATGATTTTTAGGGGTGAACCCCTTGCAACTTTTTCGAGTAATTTTTAATTTCTTTTGATTGGCTCGAAAATGACAATATATACTAATTCGGCCATTTTGAATCGACTGGCGTTCGCAGATTTCGTCTATCTCTAACCGTTCTCGAGTTGGTAAGCTCTGAATTAGTTTTCAAATGGTATTTTTTGGCGCGAAAAATATTTCTGATTGAAATACGTTCGGGGATAAAAATTTGAAATTTGAAAAATTAAAATTCAAAAAGTTCAAAAAATTATTTATCATGATATACTTGCCTTTTGTGTCCGTCCATCTTTTTCGTTCAAATTCACATTATATACTAATTCAGCAATTCTAAATCGATTGGCGTTAGCAGAATTCCTTTATCTTTAAACGTTCTCGAGGGTAAGCTCTGAATCAGCTTTCAAATCGTTTTTTTTTTGGCGCCAAAAATATTTCTGATGAGTTTTAGATATTTTCGTTCGAAGATTCGGCATCAGCAAGTCAAAATACGTTCGGGGATTGAAATTTTAAATTCGAAAAGTGAAAAATAAAGAAGTTCAAAAAATTATCTATCTTGACTTACTCGACTTTTTTGTCCGTAGATTTTTTTCGTTCAAATTCTCAGTACATACAAATTGGGCCATTCTGAATCGATTGGTGTTCGCCGAATTTGTCTATCTCTAACCGTTCTCAAGTTTGTTAGCTCTGAATCAGTTTTCAAATGTTTTTTTTGCGCAAAAATAATTTCTGGCGAGTTTTCGACATTTTGAATAATGAATTTGCCAGGCGCAGCCGAGCCTGGCTACTTCTTCAGTAACAAGGCCTATCCAGAACACGTGGCTAATAACCATAGCAGTCGATGCCAAACAAACAAAAAAAAATAACAACAGGTCAATTCTATGGTCACTCAAGACAACAGCTAGTCTGGTTTATTACCTCAGGTCTTATACACTCCAGACAATGGAAGTCTAAAACTTATCTTATAACTTTTTGTTTGGGTACCTTCGATTCCTCTGATTTCTTTTTCCGGTGTGTCTGCCACCGCACCTAGGTTTGCCATTCTGGAGGCACCCTTGGGGTTCCTCTGGACGGCGCCCTTGGGACGGTTGGCTTGACTTCCCTCGGAGGGGCACCAGAGGTCCCCGCTGTGGTTTCCCTGGTAGGTCTGGTCCATTAGTCGCCTCTTACGATAGACAGAACCTACGTGTGATCTATTTTCTCTAGCCTCGAATCCCCATGTACATTGCATGGACTATCGTATAACAGTAGCAATGTTATAAATAATAAACAGGTCGCAAATAACTATTTCAGCTGAGTGACAAAAAAAGAGCCAATTCGCTAACTCAGATTTCAACGAAAATGTCAACGTTTAACTTTTTGTTTGATGGATATTGAAGAACTAACTACAACCAAATTGCCCACAACATGAAACCAAGACCAGATATCTGTTGGTGAAAACTCGAACATTTTGTCAAGCTGAAGATTAGAATTATATTGCCATCATTTTTTTTCGCAGTCACCAGAAATTGCTCGAACAATCCTTTAGGCATACAATTCTCTCCACGCATTATACTTCGATTCAGATCACATTTTAGGCCAGTAGAGGTAGCCATTGAAAATCGAAAATTTAAAAATAGTTTGAAAAGTTTTCAATTTTTGGTCAAGTGAATGGTACATCGTTAAAGCAATAAATCTCAGTTTGCAAACTGTTGCGAAGTCTGCTTCATTGTCAAAATGGCAATTTTTCCTTTAGTGCCCAAATATGGAATATATATCAAAATAATACCTTATTTTTCATTTTTACGTTAGGTAATAATTACGT
Organism: Chrysolina haemoptera; assembly: GCA_958298965.1. NCBI lineage: Eukaryota > Metazoa > Arthropoda > Insecta > Coleoptera > Chrysomelidae > Chrysolina > Chrysolina haemoptera. The sequence goes on along the minus strand of OY282585.1, from coordinate 53,036,160 downwards.
TCAAGTTTTTAAAAAAATCAGTATTTTTGATGCACGATTTTTTTTTTCAAAAATTTTCACCAAAAAGTACCGTCAGGAATTAAACTTCCAGATTTAAAAAAAAATGGGTTGAAAAGTATTATCTTCCACTTCTGTTAAAATATTGTTATCCAAAAGGCAAATCCTCGAATAAAATTTGATCTGCAATCTCTTGTAGTTCTCTTTCTGAGAGTGTTATGGCTGATTTATGCACCTCTACCTAAGAACTGAACCTAAGACTAAGAATTAGAAATAATAGTGAAAGAATGCCGTAGTTCTCAGTACTAGTTACAGTAACATAAACGTTCGCGTTGTTTCCCTGTTGATGAACTCCTAGTTCTTAGTCTTAGATTCAGGTTTAGTTCTTAGGTATGGTGCATAAATCGGCCATTATCCTATAATGCCATTTGATTCCATTGGGGAAAATGGTACTTTCATTCCTGACGATACTTTTTGAACATCTGATAAACATCCCGATATTCCTGACAGTACTTTTGGAACATATGAAAAACATCCCGATATCTGAGAAAATATCATTAAAATGTATTGAATATTTACATAGGAAAGTTGAATTATCATCGATCAGTAACTATTAGGAAATGAAATTTCGGAAAAACCCAATTTAGTACTACATGCACTTGAACGTCATGCAATTTGCAAAAATTTAATTTTAAAAAATTTATATTTTTATAAATTGCATGAATTTCCGGATCGAGTACAAGGTTGTAAATTTGTGAATTCATCAGGATAGATGTTTTCAAAATTTGCAATAAAATTTCAAAACTTTTGTAATTATTTCGAGCCACCTTTATAAAAAATTACCACGAATTAAAACAATATATGTTTCGGTCAACGTAGAAGGTTACAAATTTGTACAACTGTTCGGAATATATTTCTGATATCTGTCAAGTTCGCAGAACGTCTGATATTTTTTCTTATAGGATATCAAAGAGAAACATTAGTTTTTGATAAAAAAAAATGTCCCGTACACTTGAATTGGTTGCAAACTTGATTTGTGTTATGAAATTATATATTTAATACTACTCCAAGTTTGCAGAACTTTTGGAATTTTTTCCACGATAATACAGTGAAATTCAAAAAGAAGAAGAAGAAGAAGAAGAAGGAGGAGGAGGAGAAGAAGTTGTAAATTTGTGAATTCATCAGGATAGATGTTTTCAAAATTTGCAATAAAATTTCAAAACTTTGTAATTATTTCGAGCCACCTTTATAAAAAAAATTACCACGAATTAAAACAATATATGTTCCGGTCAACGTAGAAGGTTACAAATTTGTACAACTGTTCGGAATATATTTCTGATATCTGTCAAGTTCGCAGAACGTCTGATATTTTTTCTTATAGGATATCAAAGAGAAACATTAGTTTTTGATAAAAAAAAATGTCCCGTACACTTGAATTGGTTGCAAACTTGATTTGTGTTATGAAATTATATATTTAATACTACTCCAAGTTTGCAGAACTTTTGGAATTTTTTCCACGATAATACAGTGAAATTCAAAAAGAAGAAGAAGAAGAAGAAGAAAAAGGAAGAGGAGGAGAAGAAGTTGTAAATTTGTGAATTCATCAGGATAGATGTTTTCAAAATTTGCAATAAAATTTCAAAACTTTTGTAATTATTTCGAGACACCTTTATAAAAAAAATTACCACGAATTAAAACAATATATGTTCCGGTCAACGTAGAAGGTTACAAATTTGTACAACTGTTCGGAATATATTTCTGATATCTGTCACGTTCGCAGAACTTTTGATATTTTTTCTTATGGGATATCAAAGAGAAACATTAGTTTTTGATAAAAAAAAATGTCCCGTACACTGGAATTGGTTACAAACTCGATTTGTGATGTAAAATAATATATTTAATACTACTCCAAGTTTGCAGAACTTTTGTAATTTTTTCCACCACGATAATACAGCGAAATTCAAAAAGAAGAAGAGGAGGAGGAGGAGGAGGAGGAGGAGGAGGAAGAGAAGAAGAAGAAGAAGAAGAAGAAGAAGAAGAAGAAGAAGAAGAAGAAGAAGAAGAAGAAGAAGAATGTTTCATTTAACCAAGTTACAATACACAATATTGTTTTCGGCAAGTCAATTTTGGCAAAGGAACAAAACACATTTTATACATATACAAAATCTAAAATCATATGAAGTGTATAATAAATAGCTATGAAATGTATAATAGATGCGAATATAGTAGATATCTATAGTACATATGTAAAAACAACGTTAACAAAAAAAAATCACAAAAAGTATTCAAGAAGCTTTGAAATTATTTCCCATTTATGATCTCAGGTAACATAGTAGTTTCCTTAATAGTTTTATCGCTCTGTTTCGATAAATGGTATGTGGAAATATTCTTCAGTTGTATAAAAACAATGAGTTAGATGACTTTTGATTACGGATTTGAATTTTCCCATATTATTTAACGATTTGATATTCCTAGGTGAGAAATTGAATAAATTCAGATCTGGAGAATTCTTTGTCAATTTCGTGAGCCTATGATGAGGTAATCTCAAGTGATCAGCATTTCTTGTCAAATGGTCATGGACATCTGCATTAGTCTCTAGGTTTTATTGATTTCTATCAACGACACAAAAATATATAATGATGGAAGGGGCATTATGTTCAAACTTTTGAAAATGTCTTCACAATGGTCTCTGAAACCAGCACCGACTATGATCCTGATAGCACGTTTCTGTAAAATGTTGATAGCCTGACAAGAGTGTCCCTACAGCAACGCACCGTAGCTGAGACTGAAACAGAGCAGAGAAGTCAATTGCAATTTTGACAATGTTCTGGCCGGACTTCGCAGTAGGTTGCAAAATTTTATATTTTGTTTTCGAACTTTCCCGACCTTGTATTAACGTTGGAAAACTTTTGCAATCATTGTGAATCGACTGTCTATCTCTACTGGCCTATTCCATATCGAGTGCTCGGCATCCCAACTACCTTTTATGCTGCTGCTGCCGCCTCGGTAAACAAGGGCCGCGGGCTGGATTGTCATAAGAATGTAACACGGGGAGTTTTTGCGTGAGCCGTTTGGAGTTTCAATTTACTGGAAAAGCCGCTGCGGGCCAGATTCTGCTGAAAACTGGACGTTATGGATTTTCTGAGATGTTGTGAAACTCGGTACATGTTGTGTGTTTTTCGATCAGTTATTGTAATTGGACGGTGACCGAGAGGATCGGAAGTGATTGGTATTTTATTCAGTGATTTTCACTTTATACAAACTTGTGTTTCTACAACCGAGCGAAAAGTACCATGTTTGCGATTAAAAAAGAAAGCGCAAAGTCGAACTTTTCCGAGGAGCGAGCGTTTTTTACTTCATCTACGAGCGTGCGGAAATAGTATATTGTGCAACAAGTGGTAAGAGTAACTTTCCCCACATGTTGGACACTATACTTTTTCTACAACTGCACAAATTTAAAGAATCAAGTATTGTAACTCAATACTTATTTTTATTGTTAGCAAAACTGAAATAGAAATAAAGTATCCTACCTCTTAACAGTTGAATAGTTTATTTAAAATTGACCTAATAAAAATATCAAGATGTAAATAAAAATGAAAAAATAGCCTGGCCCGAGTGTCCAACTCGTACCACCTGCGTGGCAGGCTGATTTACATTCCTTTACACCATGGAGCCCTTAATACTTTTTATTTATTCGATAGTACATATAGTATCTAACAGAATTTGAAATAGAATGTTTAAACCAACTATAAAAAGCTATCCTAATTCGAGGAAAAAAGCGAAAGAAATTCTGAAAATTATTTACGTCTTTTTCAAAACACTAATAAAAACTACCTTAAGAAATCAAAAAACTTTTTCAGGTAATCTGATAGTTATTGACAGCTGTGACAACTATTTCAAGCTGAACAGCAGCCAACTATCTTTTGTCGATATTTATTGATTCTCCACATAAATGTATGTGGTGTGGGCAAAGTGCCGTGAGAAATTATATTTTTTTTAATCGGTGCCCCTATTTATCTATTTAAAGCACGCCTCAGCGTGTGCAAATCGAACTTTCAAAAACGTGCGTTTTTTAAAGTTACCATGGCTACATCAATAACTCGAAAACAGTGAAGACTAAATGACAATGTTATGATTATTGATCTATCTGCATAAATCTATCTGATTGGAAAACGTCAAATGAAATATTACAAACAAATGCAAAACTTTTATTCAAACAACGTTAAAATGAAACCAGTATGATTTTAAAGTGAAAAAAATAACGTAAAGTATTCGTGGATAACTGATCTTTCAAAAACTTGCTCTATTTCGTTCACTCCAGTTGCGCCGTCGTGCTCGAAAAATCGCGCGTGTTTGAAAGACCTTTTTATCCACTTATACTTCAATATACTATCTCACAGTATGAGCAAAACATGCTTTTGAAAGTAAATAAGCTTTGAAAAATACGCTACTTTTCATAGCAGTTGTAGAAAATAGTTATTTACCTAACAAATGCGGAAAGTAGTACTTTTCCGCACGCGACGGCAGTTGCACGAACGACGCGGAGCGGACTTTGGGCAAGCCGTAAGAGTTAGGTAAAATATTTTTCCTACGAGTGTTTTTGTCCATTTTATTAATGAAAAAACAAGGTTTTTAATAAACAAGTTTTTATAATAATGCTACAAAATGACTAATAAGACAGAATAGTTACATAGATCATTTAGTTAGTCCTAAATATCATCATTTTCAAAAATACAATAATCGTGCGGAAAAGTAAAAATCGTACGGAAAAGTAAAAATCGTGCGGAAAAATAACTTTTCTGAACGATTTTAAATCGTACGGAAAAGTACAACTTTCAAAACGAAAAATCGTGCGGAAAAATTACTTTTCCGCATACTTTTCCGCACGCTCGTAGGAAAAGTAACTTTTCCGCACGATTTTTCGTTTTGAAAGTTGTACTTTTCCTTACGATTTTACTTTTCTGTACAACTTTTACTCTTCCGCACGATTTTCACTTTTACGCACAATTTTCTCTTCAAAGCGCAATATTTCAATCCAAGAACTACTATTTTTTACTTCAAATCAAATTATTATCTATATGGTCTATTTTTCATTCACAAAACCTAGATCTGTGTATTAAAATTTATTAAACTTACTACTACTTCGAAAATTCATACCCTTAACAATTAAACTTAAAAAGTCAGGCACTCTATACTAAAAAACTATCCAATACATCGACAATAATAATGGGCTTGACAGGTGGTAATTTTTTTCATTATTTTTCAGTGCATGAAAAAATAGTGCGGAAAAATAAAATCGTGCTGAAAAAGTTGCGTTTCCGCACTAGTTCTGAAACTTTTCCGCGCGACTTTTGTATTGTTGAAAATGAGAATATTTAGGACTAACTAAATAGAATATAGTAATTAAAACTAATCTAACTTCATAAGAAATAGTTTGAGCAACAGATCGTAAACTACCAAGTAAAGAATAATTAGAATTAGAAGATCAACCAGCTAATATAATAGTATAAACTCTTAATCTAGAAATACATAAAAAAAACAATAAAGATAAATTAAATCTTAGATTAACTGTAGAAAAAGGAATACAAATTCAAATTAATAATGCTAAAAATAAATTTATTAATGGTGAAAAATAATATAAATTAAAATTTGATATAAAAGGATAATTTTGCTCTTTAGTAAATAATTTAATAGCATCCCTAAAAGGTTGAACTAACCCTAAAATTCCTAATTTATTAGGCCCCTTACGAATTTGAATATACCCTAATACTTTACGCTCTATTAATGTTAAAAAAGCTACACCAACTAAAACACAAATAAATATAATTAAAGTTAAAAAAAATATTAAAATTAAATCTTTAAATATCAAGTATTATTTGTATAAATACATTTAAAGATTCTAAATCTATCGCACTAATCTGCCAAAATAACATTTATATTCAAAATAAAAAATTTAATTCTAATATTTGATCCTTTCGTACTAAAATATTTTAACTAATTAAAGATAGAAACCAACCTGGCTCACACCGGTTTAAACTCAGATCATGTAAAATTTTAAAGGTCGAACAGACCTAATATTTTAGCTTCTACACCAAAAATTAATTTTAATCCAACATCGAGGTCGCAATCTTTTTTTTTAATATGAACTCTTTAAAAAAATTACGCTGTTATCCCTAAGGTAATTATATCTTATAATCAAAAATATTGGATCATTTATTCATAAATTTATGTTAAAAAATAAAAAAAGTTTATTAAATTTTTCAATCACCCCAATTAAATTATTAAAGAAAATATATAAATTAATTCTAAAATATAATTTTTAATTAATAATAAAACTCTATAGGGTCTTCTCGTCTTTTAATTTTAATTAAGCTTTTTAACTTAAAAATAAAGTTATAATAAAATTTAATAGAGACAGTCATTTTCTTATCCAACCTTTCATTCCAGTTTTTAATTAAAAAACTAATGATTATGCTACCTTAGCACGGTCAAAATACCACGGCCATTTAAATTTTCAGTGGGCAGGCTAGACCTTAAATTATTAACAAAAGGACATGTTTTTAATAAACAGGTAAAAAATTATTTGCCGAGTTCCTTTATTAAACCTATTATAATTAAATATTTAATAAAATATATTATACTAATTTTATCATAATTACTTAATTTTTAAAATTAAAATTTAAATTTTAATAAAAAATTTATAAAAAATAAAAATAATATAAATAAATAAATTAATTTTAACATCCTTTTATTAATGGAAAATTCTAATCCTATAATTTTATTATTATTATTAATTAATAAAAATAAATTTTAAAGCTCATCCCTTAAAATTTTTAATATTAATAATAAAAAATTAATAAATAAACTTTTTATTATCAATAAATAAATTAAATTTATTTCTTAAAAAACTAGATATATTTAAAAACGAATAACATTTCATTACTAAAAAAATATTATTAATAGTTATTTTACAATAAAAAATATATTTTTTTAGCTCTTTTAACTTCGAGAAAATTTTATACAAAAATATTTTTAATAAACCCTGATACACAAGGTACAAAAAATTAATTTTTTTTTAAAAAAATTTTAAAAGAACTTTTTCAATACAAATTTACTATAATTAAATAAATTTTTTCTATTAAATTAATAAAACTAAAATTTTCTTATTTTATAAAAAAATAACTTTAAAAATAAATAATTTTTTAACTTCAAATTAAATTGAATTTAACAATTATATTTTTAATGTAAATAAAATACTTATACCAAGTTCTAATTTGTGCTTCTAGATTCACTTTCCAGTAAATCTACTTTGTTACGACTTATTTCACATTAAAGTGAAAGCGACGGGCGATATGTACATATTTTAGAGCTAAAATCAACTAAACTAATTAATTTAATTTACCCTCAAATCCAAATTCATATTATTTTATAAATAATAATCCTTAAATAAATTTATTGTAACCCATTTCTTCTTTTTTATAAACTGCACCTTGATCTGATTTATTTTCTTATATAAAATTTTGAATATTTATATTCTTATAAAATATTCAAATTACGACGATATACAAACTAATAAAAAAAGTAAATTAAATCGTGGATTATCAATTATAGAACAGGTTCCTCTGAATAGACTAAAATACCGCCAAAATTTTTAATTTTCAAGAACTTAACTAATACTAATTTAGTAAATATAAATACATTTAAAATAATAGGGTATCTAATCCTAGTTTATAAATTAAATTTCTTAACCTCATAAAAAATTATAAATTTTTATTAAAATTTAAAAATTTCACCTAATAAATTTTAATTTAAAATTATTTTATTAAATATTAAGTATTACTAATAAAATTAAATTATATCATTTGTATAACCGCAACGGCTGGCACAAATTTTGTTAATATTATTTATTATTTCTAAATCTAAATTTCTTTAATATTTAATACTACTTATTGCAATAAAATTACTTATTTAAAATAATTATACACAAAAATTTACATTTAAGTAAAAATAAAATTTAATTAATAAACGTAAATAAAACTTCAATTTTTGAACTTTTTGAATAGACATAACATTATTCATATATAAACTTTAAATAAAATCTTATATTATTAAATTTTTAATTAATTTTTTATATTTAAAAAATTTATTAATCTATAAAAATATTCTTACATACTATCAATAATTTAATCCTAAACTTTGACACGAAAAGCAACAAATAACATCATTTAAATTACTCAATCTAAATATTTTAAATTTCAAATATTTTCGCGTACCGTCAATAATTTACCCCTAAATTTTGACACAAAAAGCAACAAATAACATCGTTTGAATTACTCAATCTAAATATTTTAAATTTCAAATATTTTCGCGTACCGTCAATAATTTAACCCTAAATTTTGACACAAAAAGTAACAAATAACATCGTTTGAATTACTCAATCTAAATATTTTAAATTTCAAATATTTTCGCGTACCGTCAATAATTTACCCCTAAATTTTGACACAAAAAGCAACAAATAACATCGTTTGAATCACTCAATCTAAATATTTTAAATTTCAAATATTTTAGCGTACCGTCAATAATTTAACCCTAAATTTTGACACAAAAAGTAACAAATAACATCATTTGAATTACTCAATCTAAATATTTTAAATTTCAAATATTTTCGCGTACCGTCAATAATTTAACCCTAAATTTTGACACAAAAAGTAACAAATAACATAATTTGAATTACTCAATCTAAATATTTTAAATTTCAAATATTTTCGCGTACTATCAATAATTTACCCCTAAATTTTGACACAAAAAAATAACAAATAACATAATTTAAATTACTCAATCTAAATATTTTAAATTTCAAATATTTTCGCGTACCGTCAATAATTTACCCCTAAATTTTGACACAAAAAGCAACAAATAACATAATTTGAATTACTCAATCTAAATATTTTAAATTTCAAATATTTTCGCGTACCGTCAATAATTTACCCCTAAATTTTGACACGAAAAGCAACAAATAACATAATTTGAATTACTCAATCTAAATATTTTAAATTTCAAATATTTTCGCGTACTGTCAATAATTTACCCCTAAATTTTGACACAAAAAAATAACAAATAACATAATTTAAATTACTCAATCTAAATATTTTAAATTTCAAATATTTTCGCGTACCGTCAATAATTTACCCCTAAATTTTGACACGAAAAGCAACAAATAACATAATTTGAATTACTCAATCTAAATATTTTAAATTTCAAATATTTTCGCGTACCGTCAATAATTTACCCCTAAATTTTGACACGAAAAGCAACAAATAACATAATTTGAATTACTCAATCTAAATATTTTAAATTTCAAATATTTTCGCGTACCGTCAATAATTTACCCCTAAATTTTGACACAAAAAGCAACAAATAACATAATTTGAATTACTCAATCTAAATATTTTAAATTTCAAATATTTTCGCGTACCGTCAATAATTTACCCCTAAATTTTGACACGAAAAGCAACAAATAACATAATTTGAATTACTCAATCTAAATATTTTAAATTTCAAATATTTTCGCGTACTGTCAATAATTTACCCCTAAATTTTGACACAAAAAAATAACAAATAACATAATTTAAATTACTCAATCTAAATATTTTAAATTTCAAATATTTTCGCGTACCGTCAATAATTTACCCCTAAATTTTGACACGAAAAGCAACAAATAACATAATTTGAATTACTCAATCTAAATATTTTAAATTTCAAATATTTTCGCGTACCGTCAATAATTTACCCCTAAATTTTGACACGAAAAGCAACAAATAACATAATTTGAATTACTCAATCTAAATATTTTAAATTTCAAATATTTTCGCGTACCGTCAATAATTTACCCCTAAATTTTGACACAAAAAAACAACAAATAACATAATTTGAATTACTCAATCTAAATATTTTAAATTTCGAATATTTTCGCGTACCGTCAATAATTTACCCCTAAATTTTGACACAAAAAACAACAAATAACATCATTTGAATTACTCAATCTAAATATTTTAAATTTCAAATATTTTCGCGTACCGTCAATAATTTACCCCTAAATTTTGACACGAAAAGCAACAAATAACATAATTTAAATTACTCAATCTAAATATTTTAAATTTCAAATATTTTCACGTACCGTCAATAATTTACCCCTAAATTTTGACACAAAAAAACAACAAATAACATCATTTAAATTACTCAATCTAAATATTTTAAATTTCAAATATTTTCGCGTACCGTCAATAATTTACCCCTAAATTTTGACACGAAAAACAACAAATAACATAATTTGAATTACTCAATCTAAATATTTTAAATTTCAAATATTTTCGTGTACCGTCAATAATTTACCCCTAAATTTTGACACAAAAAAATAACAAATAACATAATTTAAATTACTCAATCTAAATATTTTAAATTTCAAATATTTTCGCGTACCGTCAATAATTTACCCCTAAATTTTGACACGAAAAGCAACAAATAACATAATTTGAATTACTCAATCTAAATATTTTAAATTTCAAATATTTTCGCGTACCGTCAATAATTTACCCCTAAATTTTGACACGAAAAGCAACAAATAACATAATTTGAATTACTCAATCTAAATATTTTAAATTTCAAATATTTTCGCGTACCGTCAATAATTTACCCCTAAATTTTGACACAAAAAACAACAAATAACATAATTTGAATTACTCAATCTAAATATTTTAAATTTCGAATATTTTCGCGTACCGTCAATAATTTACCCCTAAATTTTGACACAAAAAACAACAAATAACATCATTTGAATTACTCAATCTAAATATTTTAAATTTCAAATATTTTCGCGTACCGTCAATAATTTACCCCTAAATTTTGACACGAAAAGCAACAAATAACATAATTTGAATTACTCAATCTAAATATTTTAAATTTCAAATATTTTCGCGTACCGTCAATAATTTACCCCTAAATTTTGACACAAAAAACAACAAATAACATAATTTGAATTACTCAATCTAAATATTTTAAATTTCGAATATTTTCGCGTACCGTCAATAATTTACCCCTAAATTTTGACACAAAAAACAACAAATAACATCATTTGAATTACTCAATCTAAATATTTTAAATTTCAAATATTTTCGCGTACCGCCAACAATTTACCCCTAAATTTTGACACGAAAAACAACAAATAACATCATTTAAATTACTCAATCTAAATATTTTAAATTTCAAATATTTTTGCGTACCGTCAACAATTTACCCCTAAATTTTGACACGAAAAGCAACAAATAGTATCATCTAAATTACTCAATTTAAATATTTTAAATTCCAAATATTTTAACGTACATCAATAATTTACCCCTAAATTTTGACATAAAAAATATTCAATAATATAATTTAAATGATTAAATCTAAATATTTTAAATTTCAAATTAAAAATAAAATTTTTAATTAAAAATTATTATATAAAATTTTTGAAAATATAAAAATTAAACAATAAGATTTTTTAGATAAATCTTAATTTATTTAATTAACTGAAATTTAAAATATAAATAAAAATTATTTAATTTTAATAAAAATTAATAATCTAGCAAAAAAAAATAAAAAAGACAAAAATTTTGAAAAAATTATCTTTTTTTCATAATTTTTTCAAATTTTAAGCGATAATTTGAGAAATTTTTAACTTATTTCTTTTAATTTTAAAAATGATTTTGTAGACATAATTAGTATATAATGATTCATATTTTCAATAAAGACAAATTTTGTAAAAATTAAATTTTTTAAAATTTAATTTTCGTTAAATAAATGAAATTAAAAAAATTCATTTTTAATTAATCAAAAAAGTAAATATAATGTTAATTAAATAATTTAGTCTAAAAATTAAAATAATTTATTCTTTTAAAATTAATAGACTAATAAGAAAAAGGAAATTTTTTTTTTTTTTCGTTAATTTTTAATGTTATATAAAGAATATATTTATTAATAATATATAATAAATACATTATAATATATAATTATATTTAAATATTAATAATACTTTATATTAAATATATAGTTAAAGATTATATTTTGTTTAATACTATTGTTTAATAAACTATTACAAATAATAATTGCAGCATATATATTAATTAAATATTTATATATTTATGAAAGAAATTTAGTACTATGTTTTTAAACTTTAAAATATTTCTTTTTTTTTTTTTTCTCCAACTAAGCATTGCTATACCAATTAGAGCCCGTATACTGATAAGTACGTATTATCTGATAGGAACCATTTTTTTTTAATAATTTATATATAATGGTATTTTAAATAGATCTTTAGTATTATTTATAAGTATCAGTATATCCTTTTTATTAATAAATAAATATTTAATTATTATTATAATTATTTAAAAATTAATAAAATTCAGTTAATTTTATATAGCCACTTTTTTTTGCAAAAAAAAAACAAAAAAAAATTTTTTGTTAAATTAATATTTTCTATAAAAATTATTTTTAAAAGAAAATATCAATGAAAAAAAAAAAAAATTAAATTTAATTTAATTTTTAGTGAAAAACAAATTTTTAACCTTTTATTTTAATTGGGCTTTTTCAGCTAATACACAAATATGTCTACAAATTTTTTTTTATTAATTAAAAGAGATGCAAGGTGCCTGAAAAAGGATAATTTTGATAGAATTAACCATGTGTGAATACTCCCTGCCGCACCCTTGTAATTATTACATTTAATGGAATTAAACCATTTCTTCAAATATCAAAAATTTGTGTACATCAAATACTAAAATATAAAAAGATAAGCTAATCAAGCTACTGGGTTCATACCCCATTTATAAAGGTTTTAATCCTTTTCTTTTTAATCATAAATATCAATAAAATAATATTTTTTAATACTTTAATTTTAGGTACATTAATTTCGGTATCTGCTTATTCTTGATTCAGAATATGGATTGGTTTAGAAATTAATCTTCTTTCAATTATCCCCTTATTGAAATCTCCTATAAACGTGTACCCTTCTGAAGCTTCAATAAAATACTTCATTACACAAGCATTAGCTTCAACTATTTTATTATTTTCAGTTCTAATAATGAGAAATTTAAATGAATTTATACCCCAAAATTTATTAATATCTCTAACTTTAATCCTAAATTCAGCACTTTTCATAAAAATTGGAATAGCCCCGTTCCATTGGTGACTACCTGAAGTAATTGAAGGATTAAATTGAAATATAGCCCTTTTGCTCTTAACTTGACAAAAATTAGGACCTATAATTCTATTAACCTACAATTTAACTGTAAATTTTTTTGTTTTTGTTATTATTTTTTCTTCAATAGTTAGAGGAATCTGAGGAATAAATCAAATTAGATTACGGAAAATTCTTGCATATTCTTCTATCAATCATATAGCTTGGATACTGGCAAGAATTTTATTTTTAAAAATAATTTGATTGAATTATTTTTTAATCTATAGAATTATCTCAATTAATATTATTATTATATTCAAATACTTTAATATTTTCAATCTAAAACAATTATTCAATAGGATAAATTTAAAAAAAATAAACAAATTATTTTTTATTTTAAATTTTTTATCATTAGCAGGAATACCCCCCTTTTTAGGATTTCTACCTAAATGGCTAATTACAAATAATTTAATTGAAAATAATTTTTTCACTGTAAGAAGTATTTTAATTATCTCAACACTTTTACCTATATTTTTCTATATACGATTAACATTTTCAACATTTATATTTTCAGCAAATGAAGTTTTTTTAAAAAATGAAGAAAAATTTAATTTCACAATTATTTTAATTAATTTTTTATCTTTAAGAAGTTTATTAATCTGTACAAATATTTTTAATTTATTTTAAAGGATTTAAGTTAAATAAACTATCAACCTTCAAAGCTGAAAATAGACTATTATCTAAGCCTTAAGAATTAATTTCTATCTTTAAATTTGCAATTTAAAATCATGATTAGACTATAAGACCGACGAAAGAGGAAGCCTCGTAAATAAATTTACAATTTATTGCCTAATCTCAGCCATTTCGTCGAATAAATGATTATGTTCTACTAATCATAAAGATATCGGAACACTATATTTTATTTTCGGTATATGAGCCGGAATAGTAGGAACTTCATTAAGAATTTTAATTCGTGCAGAATTAGGAAATCCCGGAACATTAATTGGAAATGATCAAATTTATAATGTAATTGTAACAGCCCATGCTTTTATTATAATTTTTTTTATAGTAATACCAATTATAATTGGGGGATTTGGAAATTGATTAGTACCATTAATACTTGGTGCTCCTGATATAGCATTTCCTCGAATAAATAATATAAGATTTTGATTACTTCCCCCCTCATTAATTTTCCTTTTATTAAGAAGAATTGTAGAAAACGGTGTAGGAACAGGTTGAACGGTTTACCCCCCCTTATCAGCCAATATTGCACATAGAGGATCTTCAGTAGATTTGGCTATTTTTAGACTACATTTAGCCGGAGTTTCTTCAATTTTAGGAGCAATCAATTTTATTACTACAATTATTAATATACGACCAAAAGGAATAAAATTAGAGCAAATACCCCTTTTCTCTTGAGCAGTTTTAATTACTGCAATTTTATTACTTTTATCTTTACCAGTCTTAGCAGGAGCTATTACTATACTCTTAACTGACCGAAATTTAAATACTTCTTTTTTTGACCCCGCAAGAGGAGGAGACCCAATCCTATACCAACATTTATTTTGATTTTTTGGACACCCTGAAGTTTATATTTTAATTTTACCAGGATTTGGAATAATTTCACATATTATTAGACAAGAAAGAAGAAAAAAAGAAGCATTTGGAACCTTGGGAATAATTTATGCTATAATAGCAATTGGATTATTAGGATTCATCGTTTGAGCTCATCATATATTTACTATTGGGATAGATGTTGATACTCGAGCTTATTTTACATCAGCAACAATAATTATTGCTGTTCCAACAGGAATTAAAGTTTTCAGTTGACTGGCAACATTCCATGGAACTTCAATTATTTTTAATCCAGCAACATTATGAGCTTTAGGGTTTGTTTTTCTTTTTACAGTAGGTGGTTTAACAGGTGTAGTTTTAGCCAACTCTTCAATTGATATTATTCTTCATGATACTTACTATGTTGTAGCACATTTTCATTATGTCTTATCTATAGGGGCTGTTTTTGCTATTATAGCTGGAATTATCCAATGATTTCCATTATTCACTGGATTAACTTTAAACAATAAATACTTAAAAATTCAATTTTTAATTATATTTATTGGAGTAAATTTAACTTTTTTTCCTCAACATTTTTTAGGGTTAGGTGGAATACCACGACGATATTCAGATTACCCTGATGCATTTACATTATGAAATATTATTTCATCAATTGGATCTTTAATTTCTCTAATTGGGGTAATTCTCTTATTATTTATCTTATGAGAAGCTTTATCAGTTAAACGAAAAAGAATTGGAACAATAAATATTGGTTCTTCAATTGAATGAATGCAAAAATTACCACCAGCTGAACATAGATATGATGAACTTCCAATACTAACTACATAATCTAATATGGCAGATTAGTGCACTGGATTTAAACCCCAAATATAAAGATTAAACTTTTTTTAGAAATGATAACATGAAAAAATATTTCTCTCCAAGATTCAGCTTCACCATTAATAGAACAATTAACTTACTTTCACGATCATACATTAATAATTTTATTAATTATTACAATTTTAGTTGCTCAATTAATAATCAGAATGTTTTTTAATAAATTTACTCATCGTTATTTATTAGAAGGCCAAACTATTGAAGTTATTTGAACTATTTTACCTACTTTAACCTTAATTTTTATTGCTATCCCTTCATTACGATTAATTTACATTTTAGATGAAATTAATAATCCTATGATTACTATTAAAACAATTGGACATCAATGATATTGATCCTATGAATATTCTGATTTTAAAAATATTGAATTTGATTCTTACATAATCCCAACAAATGATTTAAAAATCTTTAATTTCCGTCTTTTAGATGTTGATAATCGAGTAATTGCCCCATTTAATTCACAAATTCGAATATTAGTTACTGCTACAGATGTTATTCATTCTTGAACAATCCCATCAATTGGAGTAAAAATTGATGCAACTCCTGGACGATTAAATCAAATTACTTTTTCTTTAAACCGAACTGGATTACTTTTTGGCCAATGTTCTGAAATTTGCGGAGCAAATCATAGATTTATACCTATTGTTTTAGAAAGAATTTCCCCAAAATACTTCATTAAATGAATTTCTAAAATAACTGAAATTTCATTAGGTGGCCGAAAATAAGCAATGGAATTTTAAACCATATTATAGTATAAATTACTTCTAATGAAAAATTTAGTTAAAAAATAACATTAACTTGTCAAGTTAAAATTATTATTATATAATAATTTTTAATTCCACAAATAATACCCTTAAATTGATTAACATTATTTTTTTTATTTATTTTTTTATTTATTTTATTTAATATTTTAAATTATTTTAATTTTAATTATTTAATAAAAAACAATTTTACTACTAAAACAAACATTAATTATAATTGAAAATGATAATAAATTTATTCTCTTCTTTTGATCCTTCATCAAATTATAATTTTTCATTAAATTGAATTAGAATTTTTATTGGAATATTTTTAATCCCCCCTATATTTTGATTAATCCCATCACGTTTTAATATATTCTGAATTAAACTATTTAATAAATTACATTTTGAATTTAAAATTTTAATAAATAAAAATCAAGGAGGAACATTAATATTTATCTCATTATTTTCATTATTACTATTCAATAATTTTTTAGGTTTATTCCCGTATATTTTTACTTCAACAAGACACATAACTTTAACTTTAGCTTTAGCATTACCTTTATGAATAAGATTTATAATTTATGGTTGATGTAAAAATACAATCCATATATTTGCTCATTTAATTCCTCAAGGAACACCTCCAGTATTAATACCTTTTATAGTATGTATTGAAACAATCAGAAATATTATTCGACCAGGAACATTGGCTATTCGATTATCTGCTAATATAATTGCAGGGCACTTATTAATAACTTTATTGGGTAACACAGGAACCTCCTTATCATATATAATGATTAATATTTTATTAATTATTCAAATTTTATTATTAATTTTAGAATCAGCAGTTGCTATTATTCAATCTTATGTATTTTCAATTTTAAGAATTCTTTATTCTAGAGAAGTTAAATAATGATAACAAATAAAAATCACCCATTTCATTTAGTAGATACCAGACCATGACCAATTTTAAGATCATTTAGAGCAATAATTACAATAATAGGATTAATTAAATGATTTTATTTTAATAACCATAATTTATTATTATTTGGAATATCAATTATAATAATAATTATATATCAATGATGACGTGATATTGTACGTGAAAGAACATTTCAAGGACAACATACATTAAAAGTTACATTAGGATTACGTTGGGGGATAATTCTTTTTATTACTTCTGAAGTATTTTTTTTTATTTCTTTTTTTTGAGGATTTTTTCATAATGCACTAGCACCTAGAATTGAAATTGGTATAATTTGACCCCCAAAAGGCATCCAAACTTTTAATCCAATTGAAATTCCGCTACTTAATACATTAATTCTATTAACTTCTGGGTTAACTGTTACTTGAGCTCATCATAGTTTAATAGAAAACAATTATAACCAAACATTACAAAGATTAACACTTACAGTTACATTAGGTATTTTATTTTCAATTCTCCAAGCTTATGAATATATCGAAGCCCCTTTCACAATTGCTGATTCTATTTATGGAGCATCATTTTTTATAGCAACTGGGTTCCATGGACTACATGTTATTATTGGAACTACATTTCTTTTAATTTGTTTAATTCGACACTTAAGCAATCATTTTTCTATAATTCATCACTTTGGGTTTGAAGCAGCAGCTTGATATTGACATTTTGTTGATGTAGTTTGATTATTCTTATATATTTCTATTTACTGATGAGGTAGATATTTATATAATATAATTATTATATTTGATTTCCAATCAAAAAATCTATCAATTAGTATAAATAATCAAAATTATTTTATCTTTAATAATAATAATCTGTATAATCATTATTTTATTAATAATTTTAGTAAATTTAACATCTAAAAAAACATTTATAGATCGTGAAAAAAGAAGACCATTCGAATGTGGTTTTGATCCAATATCATCATCACGATTACCATTCTCATTACAATTTTTTTTAATTGCTATTATTTTTTTAATTTTTGATGTTGAAATTACTTTACTTCTACCTATAATTATTTCAATATCATGAAATAATATTATTAATTATTCTATAGTTTTTATTATTTTTTTATTAATTCTTTTATTAGGACTTTATCATGAATGAAACCAAGGAGCTTTAAATTGAATTTATTTGGATAATAGTTAATTATAACAGTTAATTTGCATTTAAAAAGTATTGAATAATCAATTTATCTAAATAAGAAGCAAATTTTGCATTTAGTTTCGACCTAAAAGTTTGATTAAATAAATCCTTATTTTTAATTGAAACCAAAAAGAGGTTTATCACTGTTAATGATAAAATTGAGTAAACTCCAATTAAAGAAATATGATTAATCAAATATAAGCTTCTAACTTAATATTTAAGCGATGAAATTTCGTTTATATTTCTATTTATATAGTTTAATAAAACATTACATTTTCATTGTAAAATTAGATTTTTATCTTATAAATACTCATAAATTAATTATTACCTTAGTATCTTCAATACTATGCTCTATTTTAAGCTATATGAATATAAAATATTTATTAATAAAAAAATTACTCAAATAATAAATAATATTATATAAACTTTAATATGATTCAATGATAAAACCTGAGTAAAAACAGCTTTTCTAATAAACTTAGAAAAATTTTGACCTCCATAATATTCAAATCATCCTTGGTCTAATATCTTTATATAGACTTTTCCTAAATAAATAGGATAATAATTCAACCTAAATGTAGATAACATAGGTATATTTAATATTAAACCAAAAAATCTTACTAATGTTAATTTTAATTGTCTTTTTAATTTAAATA
Organism: Chrysolina haemoptera; assembly: GCA_958298965.1. Lineage (NCBI taxonomy): Eukaryota > Metazoa > Arthropoda > Insecta > Coleoptera > Chrysomelidae > Chrysolina > Chrysolina haemoptera. The sequence goes on along the minus strand of OY282585.1, from coordinate 53,016,978 downwards.
AAATATTAAATTTTGAAAGCTCATAACCTAAAAATATACCTAATAAAATAAATAATAGAGTTATTAATTTTATAAATATCGGTAAACAAATAAATGCTGGTTTAAAAAATGAAAATCATATTATAGAACTTCCTATAATAATAACAAAAATTATTAATCCTCCTATAGATTTTAATATTAAATAATTTTGATCTATTAATCCATTTAATCTTTTAAAATTAAATGAACCAATTAATGTATAATAAAATAAACGAAATCTATAACAAACAGTTAAACCAACTGAAATATAATAAATTAAATAAATATAAAAATTTAAATTTATTATAGATAAAGATTCAACAATTAAATCTTTAGAATAAAACCCAGATAAAAAAGGTAATCCACATAAAGAAAAATTTCTAATATTAAAAAAAACACAAGTTAAAGGTATATGAAAAATTAAACCACCTATAAACCGAATATCTTGACAATTATTCAAATTATGAATAATTATACCAGCACATATAAATAATAAAGCCTTAAATAAAGCATGAGTTAACAAGTGAAAAAAAGCTAATTTATAACTCCCTAAGGCTAAAATTCTAATTATTATACCTAATTGACTTAAAGTAGATAAAGCAATAATTTTTTTTAAATCAAATTCAAAATTAGCCCCTAATCCAGATATAAATATTGTTATTCTAGAAATAAATAATAATAAATATATTAAATTTTCAGAAAATACATAATTAAAACGAATAAGTAAATAAACCCCTGCAGTTACTAATGTAGATGAATGAACTAAAGAAGAAACAGGTGTTGGAGCAGCTATAGCTGCTGGTAATCAAGAAGAAAAAGGAATTTGAGCTCTTTTTGTTATAGCAGCAATTATTACTAAAAATCTAATTAACTCTATCAAATAATTATTTTTTATAATTTCTAGGTAAAAAATAAAATTTCATCTCCCAAAATTTAGTATTCAGGCAATAGCTATTAATAAAGCTACATCACCTACTCGATTACTTAATGCAGTTAATATCCCAGCACTATATGATTTTACATTTTGATAATAAATTACTAAACAATAAGAAATTAAGCCTAATCCATCCCAACCTAATAAAATAGAAATTAAATTTGGACTAATAATTAATAAAAACATAGAAACAACAAATATAACTACTAATAAAATAAAACGATTTATATATAAATCTCCATGTATATATTCTTCCCTATAAAAAATAACTATTGAAGAAATAAAAAAAACAAAACTTATAAATAATGTAGATATTCAATCTAATAAAATAACTATTACAATTATAGTAGAATTTAAAGAAATCAAATTTAATTCTAATATTAATGTAAAATCATACCTTATCAAATATAAAGAACTAGAAAATCTAGAAATAGATAAAAATAAAAATAAAAAAAAATAAATTTTACAAATTGACATCATTATCCAAAATAACTTTTATATCTTTGACTCCACAAATCAATATTTTTAATAAACTATTTGAATAAATTCATAAAACTAAATATTCTATTTTTAAAACTAAAATATTTAACGGAACTCAATGCAAAAATAAAAGTAAAAATTCACGATGATATACTTGATAGAAAGAATACTTTCTAGAATAATATTCCCCATGTTGACTATAAGAATATAAATACAAAGAATAAACACATCTAAAAAAAGAAGATAAAGATAAAAAAATTATTCTTATTCAATTAAAACTAATTAAACTATTAATTAAAATAATTTCACCTATTAAATTTAAAGATGGGGGAGCAGCCATATTTGAAGAACACAATAAAAATCATCATAAACTTAATCTAGGAATAATATTAATTAAACCCTTATTCAAATAAATTCTACGACTATGAATACGCTCATAAGAAATATTAGCTAAACAAAATAATCCAGAAGAACAAAATCCATGAGCTATTATTATTACTAATGCACCTCAAAACCCTCAAATATTTAAACTTATAATCCCAGCTAATACTAAACCTATATGAGAAACAGATGAATAAGCAATTAAAGATTTTAAATCTCTTTGAAAAATACAAATTAATGAAACAAAAACTCCTCCAATTAAAGAAATATTAAAAATTATACTATAAAATAAACTAGTTACTTTAAATAACACCATCAAACGTAATAAACCATAGCCTCCTAATTTTAATATAATCCCAGCTAAAATTATTGATCCAGAAATAGGCGCTTCAACATGAGCTTTAGGCAATCATAAATGAATAAAGTATATAGGAATTTTAACAAAAAAAACTATATTTATACATAAATATAATAATAAATTATCTCTCATTTCTAAAAATACACTAAAATTTAACCTATAAAATTTTATATAAAAATAAAATAAACTAATTATTATAGGTAATGATATAAATAATGTATAAAATAATAAATAAATTCCGGCTTCAACTCGTTCAGGTTGATAACCTCAACCTAAAATTAAAATTAATACAGGAATTAACCTAATCTCAAAAAATAAATAAAAAATAAATAAATTTAAAGAAGAAAAAGTTAAATATAATCTTAATATTATTAACACAATAACTAATAAAAATAAATTATAGTATTCAATTGAATTATATAATTTTGATCTAGATAAAATTATTAACCTACAAATTCAAAATCTTAATATAATTAATATAAATGATAGTATATCTATACCTAAAAAATAACTAATATTAATAAATATATAATTAAATCTAAAATTTAATATAAAAAAAAAAGTTAAAAAAAAAAAAATTCACTGAATTAACCAAAAATTTCTCAAAAAACATAAAGGTATCAAAAACAATAAACTAAATATAAATTTTATCATAAAGAAGAAAAAGTTATAATATAATCATTACCAAAAGTTCGAATCATTAAAATTAAAATAGCCAATCCTAAAACCCCCTCACAAACTCTTATTGTTAAAAAAATTATTATAAAAAAATACTCATAAGTTATATTTATTAAATAAAAAAATAAACTTAAATATAAAGATAAAACTATAGATTCTAAACTTAATAATATTAATAAATAATGCTTACGCATTAAAACAAAAACAAATAAAGATCTTAAAAATATAAAAATAAAAGTTAAATAATTAATTATCATTAGTTTTTATAATTTAAAAAAAATATTGGTTTTGTAAACCAAAAATAAAAATTCTTTTTAAAAACATCAAGAATAAGAATAAACTTATCTTTAATCTCCAAAATTAAAATTTTATCAAAAAACTAATTCTTGAAATTATAATTTTTTTTAGTACAATAATTTGTTTATTTTCAATAATTTTTATATTTTTAACACACCCTTTATCTTTAGGATTAATCCTATTAATCCAAACAATCAGTATTAGGATAATTTCAGGTATAATAAATTATAATTTCTGATTTTCTTATATTTTATTTTTGATTATAGTCGGTGGTATACTAATTTTATTTATTTACATAACTAGAGTAGCATCTAATGAAAAATTTAAATTTTCATTCAAAATTATAAATTTAATATTTTTAAGAATATTATTAATTTTTATAGTTATATTTATTGATAATTTTTATTATTCATTATTTATAAATTTATCAGATATAATAAATCAAAATTATATAAAAAATAATAATTTATCTATAAATAAATACATAAATTTTCCTAATAATTTTATAATTTATATAATAATAATTTATCTTTTCATTACATTAATTATAGTAGTAAAAATTACTAGATTAAAATATGGTCCTTTACGACAAAAATTTTAATGAAAACACCAATACGTAAAAATTCCCCCTTATTAAAAATTATTAATAATTCCTTAATTGATTTGCCTACCCCATCAAATATTACAACAATATGAAATTTTGGATCTCTATTAGGACTTTGTTTAATAATTCAAATTATTACAGGATTATTTTTATCAATACATTATTGTCCTAATATAGATTTAGCCTTTAATAGAATCTCACATATTTGTCGAGATATTAATTATGGTTGATTAATCCGAACAATTCATGCTAACGGGGCATCATTTTTTTTTATTTGTTTATATTCCCATATTGGACGAGGAATTTATTATAGTTCTTATGTTATAAAAGAAACTTGATTAATTGGAGTTACTTTATTTTTTTTAATTATAGCAACTGCATTTTTAGGATATGTGCTACCTTGAGGACAAATATCATTCTGAGGAGCAACAGTTATTACTAATTTAGTATCTGCAATTCCTTACTTAGGTACAATAATTGTACAATGAATCTGAGGGGGATTTGCTGTTGATAATGCAACTTTAACACGATTTTTTACTTTACATTTTATTTTACCTTTTATTATCACAGCTTTAATTATAATTCATTTACTTTTTTTACATCAAACAGGCTCAAGAAATCCTTTAGGAACTCAATCTAATATTGATAAAATCCCCTTTCATCCTTATTTTTCTTTTAAAGATATTATAGGAATATTAATTATAACTTTTTTATTAATAATATTAACATTGTCTAATCCTTATTTATTAGGAGACCCAGATAATTTTATACCTGCTAATCCTTTAGTAACCCCTATTCACATTCAACCAGAATGATACTTTCTTTTTGCTTATGCAATTCTACGATCTATCCCTAATAAATTAGGAGGAGTACTAGCTTTGGTATTTTCAATTGCTATTTTATACCTATTACCTTTTATTAATAAAAAAAAATTTTTAAGAATACAATTTTACCCACTAAATAAATTCTTATTTTGATTATTTTTTTCTATTATTATTTTATTAACTTGAATTGGTGCACGACCAGTTGAAGACCCTTATATTGGTTTAGGACAAATTTTAACAGTTCTTTATTTTTCTTATTATTTACTAAATACTCTAATTTCAAAAACTTGGGATAATATTATCTATTAGTTAATGAACTTGTAAAAGTATATATTTTGAAAATATAAAAAAGAAATAAAATTTTCTATTAACTTTTATAAAAATGAGTTATTGCTAAATTCATTAACTACTAAATTTTATTAACTAAATAAATTGGGTAAAAATACCCAATTTTACCCTATAGTAAAACATTAAATAATTTAAAGCAATTGGTAAATAACTTTTTCAAGCTAAATACATTAATTTATCATATCGAAAACGAGGTAATGTCCCTCGAACTCAAATTCATAAAAAAGCTAAAATTCCTAACTTAATAAAAAATATTATATTTATAATATCTCCACCTAAAAATAAAAAACAACTAATAATACTTATAAATAAAATATTACCATATTCTGCTAAAAAAATTAAAGCAAATCCTGCTCTACTATACTCAACATTAAAACCAGAAACTAATTCAGACTCTCCTTCAGCAAAATCAAAAGGAGTTCGATTAGTTTCTGCTAAACTAGAAACTAATCATATTAAACATAACGGAAATATTAAAAAAATAAATCAAACATATTCTTGAAATTTATTTAAGTCAAATAAACTAACCCTTAAAATTATAAATAAAAATGATAATAAAATTAAAACTAATCTAACTTCATAAGAAATAGTTTGAGCAACAGATCGTAAACTACCAAGTAAAGAATAATTAGAATTAGAAGATCAACCAGCTAATATAATAGTATAAACTCTTAATCTAGAAATACATAAAAAAAACAATAAAGATAAATTAAATCTTAGATTAACTGTAGAAAAAGGAATACAAATTCAAATTAATAATGCTAAAAATAAATTTATTAATGGTGAAAAATAATATAAATTAAAATTTGATATAAAAGGATAATTTTGCTCTTTAGTAAATAATTTAATAGCATCCCTAAAAGGTTGAACTAACCCTAAAATTCCTAATTTATTAGGCCCCTTACGAATTTGAATATACCCTAATACTTTACGCTCTATTAATGTTAAAAAAGCTACACCAACTAAAACACAAATAAATATAATTAAAGTTAAAAAAAATATTAAAATTAAATCTTTAAATATCAAGTATTATTTGTATAAATACATTTAAAGATTCTAAATCTATCGCACTAATCTGCCAAAATAACATTTATATTCAAAATAAAAAATTTAATTCTAATATTTGATCCTTTCGTACTAAAATATTTTAACTAATTAAAGATAGAAACCAACCTGGCTCACACCGGTTTAAACTCAGATCATGTAAAATTTTAAAGGTCGAACAGACCTAATATTTTAGCTTCTACACCAAAAATTAATTTTAATCCAACATCGAGGTCGCAATCTTTTTTTTTAATATGAACTCTTTAAAAAAATTACGCTGTTATCCCTAAGGTAATTATATCTTATAATCAAAAATATTGGATCATTTATTCATAAATTTATGTTAAAAAATAAAAAAAGTTTATTAAATTTTTCAATCACCCCAATTAAATTATTAAAGAAAATATATAAATTAATTCTAAAATATAATTTTTAATTAATAATAAAACTCTATAGGGTCTTCTCGTCTTTTAATTTTAATTAAGCTTTTTAACTTAAAAATAAAGTTATAATAAAATTTAATAGAGACAGTCATTTTCTTATCCAACCTTTCATTCCAGTTTTTAATTAAAAAACTAATGATTATGCTACCTTAGCACGGTCAAAATACCACGGCCATTTAAATTTTCAGTGGGCAGGCTAGACCTTAAATTATTAACAAAAGGACATGTTTTTAATAAACAGGTAAAAAATTATTTGCCGAGTTCCTTTATTAAACCTATTATAATTAAATATTTAATAAAATATATTATACTAATTTTATCATAATTACTTAATTTTTAAAATTAAAATTTAAATTTTAATAAAAAATTTATAAAAAATAAAAATAATATAAATAAATAAATTAATTTTAACATCCTTTTATTAATGGAAAATTCTAATCCTATAATTTTATTATTATTATTAATTAATAAAAATAAATTTTAAAGCTCATCCCTTAAAATTTTTAATATTAATAATAAAAAATTAATAAATAAACTTTTTATTATCAATAAATAAATTAAATTTATTTCTTAAAAAACTAGATATATTTAAAAACGAATAACATTTCATTACTAAAAAAATATTATTAATAGTTATTTTACAATAAAAAATATATTTTTTTAGCTCTTTTAACTTCGAGAAAATTTTATACAAAAATATTTTTAATAAACCCTGATACACAAGGTACAAAAAATTAATTTTTTTTTAAAAAAATTTTAAAAGAACTTTTTCAATACAAATTTACTATAATTAAATAAATTTTTTCTATTAAATTAATAAAACTAAAATTTTCTTATTTTATAAAAAAATAACTTTAAAAATAAATAATTTTTTAACTTCAAATTAAATTGAATTTAACAATTATATTTTTAATGTAAATAAAATACTTATACCAAGTTCTAATTTGTGCTTCTAGATTCACTTTCCAGTAAATCTACTTTGTTACGACTTATTTCACATTAAAGTGAAAGCGACGGGCGATATGTACATATTTTAGAGCTAAAATCAACTAAACTAATTAATTTAATTTACCCTCAAATCCAAATTCATATTATTTTATAAATAATAATCCTTAAATAAATTTATTGTAACCCATTTCTTCTTTTTTATAAACTGCACCTTGATCTGATTTATTTTCTTATATAAAATTTTGAATATTTATATTCTTATAAAATATTCAAATTACGACGATATACAAACTAATAAAAAAAGTAAATTAAATCGTGGATTATCAATTATAGAACAGGTTCCTCTGAATAGACTAAAATACCGCCAAAATTTTTAATTTTCAAGAACTTAACTAATACTAATTTAGTAAATATAAATACATTTAAAATAATAGGGTATCTAATCCTAGTTTATAAATTAAATTTCTTAACCTCATAAAAAATTATAAATTTTTATTAAAATTTAAAAATTTCACCTAATAAATTTTAATTTAAAATTATTTTATTAAATATTAAGTATTACTAATAAAATTAAATTATATCATTTGTATAACCGCAACGGCTGGCACAAATTTTGTTAATATTATTTATTATTTCTAAATCTAAATTTCTTTAATATTTAATACTACTTATTGCAATAAAATTACTTATTTAAAATAATTATACACAAAAATTTACATTTAAGTAAAAATAAAATTTAATTAATAAACGTAAATAAAACTTCAATTTTTGAACTTTTTGAATAGACATAACATTATTCATATATAAACTTTAAATAAAATCTTATATTATTAAATTTTTAATTAATTTTTTATATTTAAAAAATTTATTAATCTATAAAAATATTCTTACATACTATCAATAATTTAATCCTAAACTTTGACACGAAAAGCAACAAATAACATCATTTAAATTACTCAATCTAAATATTTTAAATTTCAAATATTTTCGCGTACCGTCAATAATTTACCCCTAAATTTTGACACAAAAAGCAACAAATAACATCGTTTGAATTACTCAATCTAAATATTTTAAATTTCAAATATTTTCGCGTACCGTCAATAATTTAACCCTAAATTTTGACACAAAAAGTAACAAATAACATCGTTTGAATTACTCAATCTAAATATTTTAAATTTCAAATATTTTCGCGTACCGTCAATAATTTACCCCTAAATTTTGACACAAAAAGCAACAAATAACATCGTTTGAATCACTCAATCTAAATATTTTAAATTTCAAATATTTTAGCGTACCGTCAATAATTTAACCCTAAATTTTGACACAAAAAGTAACAAATAACATCATTTGAATTACTCAATCTAAATATTTTAAATTTCAAATATTTTCGCGTACCGTCAATAATTTAACCCTAAATTTTGACACAAAAAGTAACAAATAACATAATTTGAATTACTCAATCTAAATATTTTAAATTTCAAATATTTTCGCGTACTATCAATAATTTACCCCTAAATTTTGACACAAAAAAATAACAAATAACATAATTTAAATTACTCAATCTAAATATTTTAAATTTCAAATATTTTCGCGTACCGTCAATAATTTACCCCTAAATTTTGACACAAAAAGCAACAAATAACATAATTTGAATTACTCAATCTAAATATTTTAAATTTCAAATATTTTCGCGTACCGTCAATAATTTACCCCTAAATTTTGACACGAAAAGCAACAAATAACATAATTTGAATTACTCAATCTAAATATTTTAAATTTCAAATATTTTCGCGTACTGTCAATAATTTACCCCTAAATTTTGACACAAAAAAATAACAAATAACATAATTTAAATTACTCAATCTAAATATTTTAAATTTCAAATATTTTCGCGTACCGTCAATAATTTACCCCTAAATTTTGACACGAAAAGCAACAAATAACATAATTTGAATTACTCAATCTAAATATTTTAAATTTCAAATATTTTCGCGTACCGTCAATAATTTACCCCTAAATTTTGACACGAAAAGCAACAAATAACATAATTTGAATTACTCAATCTAAATATTTTAAATTTCAAATATTTTCGCGTACCGTCAATAATTTACCCCTAAATTTTGACACAAAAAGCAACAAATAACATAATTTGAATTACTCAATCTAAATATTTTAAATTTCAAATATTTTCGCGTACCGTCAATAATTTACCCCTAAATTTTGACACGAAAAGCAACAAATAACATAATTTGAATTACTCAATCTAAATATTTTAAATTTCAAATATTTTCGCGTACTGTCAATAATTTACCCCTAAATTTTGACACAAAAAAATAACAAATAACATAATTTAAATTACTCAATCTAAATATTTTAAATTTCAAATATTTTCGCGTACCGTCAATAATTTACCCCTAAATTTTGACACGAAAAGCAACAAATAACATAATTTGAATTACTCAATCTAAATATTTTAAATTTCAAATATTTTCGCGTACCGTCAATAATTTACCCCTAAATTTTGACACGAAAAGCAACAAATAACATAATTTGAATTACTCAATCTAAATATTTTAAATTTCAAATATTTTCGCGTACCGTCAATAATTTACCCCTAAATTTTGACACAAAAAAACAACAAATAACATAATTTGAATTACTCAATCTAAATATTTTAAATTTCGAATATTTTCGCGTACCGTCAATAATTTACCCCTAAATTTTGACACAAAAAACAACAAATAACATCATTTGAATTACTCAATCTAAATATTTTAAATTTCAAATATTTTCGCGTACCGTCAATAATTTACCCCTAAATTTTGACACGAAAAGCAACAAATAACATAATTTAAATTACTCAATCTAAATATTTTAAATTTCAAATATTTTCACGTACCGTCAATAATTTACCCCTAAATTTTGACACAAAAAAACAACAAATAACATCATTTAAATTACTCAATCTAAATATTTTAAATTTCAAATATTTTCGCGTACCGTCAATAATTTACCCCTAAATTTTGACACGAAAAACAACAAATAACATAATTTGAATTACTCAATCTAAATATTTTAAATTTCAAATATTTTCGTGTACCGTCAATAATTTACCCCTAAATTTTGACACAAAAAAATAACAAATAACATAATTTAAATTACTCAATCTAAATATTTTAAATTTCAAATATTTTCGCGTACCGTCAATAATTTACCCCTAAATTTTGACACGAAAAGCAACAAATAACATAATTTGAATTACTCAATCTAAATATTTTAAATTTCAAATATTTTCGCGTACCGTCAATAATTTACCCCTAAATTTTGACACGAAAAGCAACAAATAACATAATTTGAATTACTCAATCTAAATATTTTAAATTTCAAATATTTTCGCGTACCGTCAATAATTTACCCCTAAATTTTGACACAAAAAACAACAAATAACATAATTTGAATTACTCAATCTAAATATTTTAAATTTCGAATATTTTCGCGTACCGTCAATAATTTACCCCTAAATTTTGACACAAAAAACAACAAATAACATCATTTGAATTACTCAATCTAAATATTTTAAATTTCAAATATTTTCGCGTACCGTCAATAATTTACCCCTAAATTTTGACACGAAAAGCAACAAATAACATAATTTGAATTACTCAATCTAAATATTTTAAATTTCAAATATTTTCGCGTACCGTCAATAATTTACCCCTAAATTTTGACACAAAAAACAACAAATAACATAATTTGAATTACTCAATCTAAATATTTTAAATTTCGAATATTTTCGCGTACCGTCAATAATTTACCCCTAAATTTTGACACAAAAAACAACAAATAACATCATTTGAATTACTCAATCTAAATATTTTAAATTTCAAATATTTTCGCGTACCGCCAACAATTTACCCCTAAATTTTGACACGAAAAACAACAAATAACATCATTTAAATTACTCAATCTAAATATTTTAAATTTCAAATATTTTTGCGTACCGTCAACAATTTACCCCTAAATTTTGACACGAAAAGCAACAAATAGTATCATCTAAATTACTCAATTTAAATATTTTAAATTCCAAATATTTTAACGTACATCAATAATTTACCCCTAAATTTTGACATAAAAAATATTCAATAATATAATTTAAATGATTAAATCTAAATATTTTAAATTTCAAATTAAAAATAAAATTTTTAATTAAAAATTATTATATAAAATTTTTGAAAATATAAAAATTAAACAATAAGATTTTTTAGATAAATCTTAATTTATTTAATTAACTGAAATTTAAAATATAAATAAAAATTATTTAATTTTAATAAAAATTAATAATCTAGCAAAAAAAAATAAAAAAGACAAAAATTTTGAAAAAATTATCTTTTTTTCATAATTTTTTCAAATTTTAAGCGATAATTTGAGAAATTTTTAACTTATTTCTTTTAATTTTAAAAATGATTTTGTAGACATAATTAGTATATAATGATTCATATTTTCAATAAAGACAAATTTTGTAAAAATTAAATTTTTTAAAATTTAATTTTCGTTAAATAAATGAAATTAAAAAAATTCATTTTTAATTAATCAAAAAAGTAAATATAATGTTAATTAAATAATTTAGTCTAAAAATTAAAATAATTTATTCTTTTAAAATTAATAGACTAATAAGAAAAAGGAAATTTTTTTTTTTTTTCGTTAATTTTTAATGTTATATAAAGAATATATTTATTAATAATATATAATAAATACATTATAATATATAATTATATTTAAATATTAATAATACTTTATATTAAATATATAGTTAAAGATTATATTTTGTTTAATACTATTGTTTAATAAACTATTACAAATAATAATTGCAGCATATATATTAATTAAATATTTATATATTTATGAAAGAAATTTAGTACTATGTTTTTAAACTTTAAAATATTTCTTTTTTTTTTTTTTCTCCAACTAAGCATTGCTATACCAATTAGAGCCCGTATACTGATAAGTACGTATTATCTGATAGGAACCATTTTTTTTTAATAATTTATATATAATGGTATTTTAAATAGATCTTTAGTATTATTTATAAGTATCAGTATATCCTTTTTATTAATAAATAAATATTTAATTATTATTATAATTATTTAAAAATTAATAAAATTCAGTTAATTTTATATAGCCACTTTTTTTTGCAAAAAAAAAACAAAAAAAAATTTTTTGTTAAATTAATATTTTCTATAAAAATTATTTTTAAAAGAAAATATCAATGAAAAAAAAAAAAAATTAAATTTAATTTAATTTTTAGTGAAAAACAAATTTTTAACCTTTTATTTTAATTGGGCTTTTTCAGCTAATACACAAATATGTCTACAAATTTTTTTTTATTAATTAAAAGAGATGCAAGGTGCCTGAAAAAGGATAATTTTGATAGAATTAACCATGTGTGAATACTCCCTGCCGCACCCTTGTAATTATTACATTTAATGGAATTAAACCATTTCTTCAAATATCAAAAATTTGTGTACATCAAATACTAAAATATAAAAAGATAAGCTAATCAAGCTACTGGGTTCATACCCCATTTATAAAGGTTTTAATCCTTTTCTTTTTAATCATAAATATCAATAAAATAATATTTTTTAATACTTTAATTTTAGGTACATTAATTTCGGTATCTGCTTATTCTTGATTCAGAATATGGATTGGTTTAGAAATTAATCTTCTTTCAATTATCCCCTTATTGAAATCTCCTATAAACGTGTACCCTTCTGAAGCTTCAATAAAATACTTCATTACACAAGCATTAGCTTCAACTATTTTATTATTTTCAGTTCTAATAATGAGAAATTTAAATGAATTTATACCCCAAAATTTATTAATATCTCTAACTTTAATCCTAAATTCAGCACTTTTCATAAAAATTGGAATAGCCCCGTTCCATTGGTGACTACCTGAAGTAATTGAAGGATTAAATTGAAATATAGCCCTTTTGCTCTTAACTTGACAAAAATTAGGACCTATAATTCTATTAACCTACAATTTAACTGTAAATTTTTTTGTTTTTGTTATTATTTTTTCTTCAATAGTTAGAGGAATCTGAGGAATAAATCAAATTAGATTACGGAAAATTCTTGCATATTCTTCTATCAATCATATAGCTTGGATACTGGCAAGAATTTTATTTTTAAAAATAATTTGATTGAATTATTTTTTAATCTATAGAATTATCTCAATTAATATTATTATTATATTCAAATACTTTAATATTTTCAATCTAAAACAATTATTCAATAGGATAAATTTAAAAAAAATAAACAAATTATTTTTTATTTTAAATTTTTTATCATTAGCAGGAATACCCCCCTTTTTAGGATTTCTACCTAAATGGCTAATTACAAATAATTTAATTGAAAATAATTTTTTCACTGTAAGAAGTATTTTAATTATCTCAACACTTTTACCTATATTTTTCTATATACGATTAACATTTTCAACATTTATATTTTCAGCAAATGAAGTTTTTTTAAAAAATGAAGAAAAATTTAATTTCACAATTATTTTAATTAATTTTTTATCTTTAAGAAGTTTATTAATCTGTACAAATATTTTTAATTTATTTTAAAGGATTTAAGTTAAATAAACTATCAACCTTCAAAGCTGAAAATAGACTATTATCTAAGCCTTAAGAATTAATTTCTATCTTTAAATTTGCAATTTAAAATCATGATTAGACTATAAGACCGACGAAAGAGGAAGCCTCGTAAATAAATTTACAATTTATTGCCTAATCTCAGCCATTTCGTCGAATAAATGATTATGTTCTACTAATCATAAAGATATCGGAACACTATATTTTATTTTCGGTATATGAGCCGGAATAGTAGGAACTTCATTAAGAATTTTAATTCGTGCAGAATTAGGAAATCCCGGAACATTAATTGGAAATGATCAAATTTATAATGTAATTGTAACAGCCCATGCTTTTATTATAATTTTTTTTATAGTAATACCAATTATAATTGGGGGATTTGGAAATTGATTAGTACCATTAATACTTGGTGCTCCTGATATAGCATTTCCTCGAATAAATAATATAAGATTTTGATTACTTCCCCCCTCATTAATTTTCCTTTTATTAAGAAGAATTGTAGAAAACGGTGTAGGAACAGGTTGAACGGTTTACCCCCCCTTATCAGCCAATATTGCACATAGAGGATCTTCAGTAGATTTGGCTATTTTTAGACTACATTTAGCCGGAGTTTCTTCAATTTTAGGAGCAATCAATTTTATTACTATAGAACAGAATATAACTATTCTGTCTTATATAATACCTCTAAATTGATCAACATTACTCTTTTCATTCATTTTTTTATTTATTTTATTTAACATTTTAAACTATTTTAATTTTACTTATTTAATAAAAATAATTTGTATCATTTTGTAGTATTATTTTAAAATCGTGTTTATTGAAAATCTTTTTTTATAAATAAGATGGACAAACACACTCGTAGGGAAAACATTGTACCTGACTCTTGCGGAAAATGTCTTTTCCGCCCTTGACGGCTTGCCCGAACTCCGCTCTGTGTCTTTCGTGAAACTGCCGTTGCGTGCGGAAAAGTACTACTTTCCGCACTTGTTAGGTAAATAACTATTGTCGCATGCCTAGCGGCAAAGTAACCAAAACGCTCCTATGAAGTATGTGTCTATATTTTTTTTATTATAGTCCTCAGTACTCTAATGAATCATTATAGTACTCAGTCCTATAAAGTATGTCATTTTGACACTTAAAATCAAATCCATAATAATGTCATTATGACACGTCAAAATATGAAATTATGTATATTACGATAACTAGAGCGGTAAATAAAGCAAATTACAAACGTTAGTTAAGTTATTAACTCTCATTTTCTAAACCTTTCATTATGCTAAAGATGGCAGAAATACCTAGTTCAATATTAATTTTTTTCAAACTTTGGAAAGTATTGTTGAAATAGGACTGGTTTCTTCTCTGGAAATTAGATTTAGTTGAATGAATTCATTCAAATCGTATAAGGTACCTATATATTTCATACGATTAAATCACCTGATAATTTCAACACATTTCATGAAAACTGCATCGCAAAAGTTGAGCAATATATTCAGCGAAAAACATCTCTGGAATCAAAGACGTATATTCGTGCCATCAAATTTCTGCACCGTCAATTTCCGCTCACCTTAAGCGTCTTCAATTCTCCAGTTGCGCTTTGTATGCGCGTTCCCTTCGCTTCGACGGAATACAATAGGCTGCCGTTGGCCCCGAGCCTTCTGGCCGCCGAGTTATAAGATGACAGCTGGCCGTCAATGGCATAATGGAAAACCCATTTTCCACGTTCATCCCTCATAGCCCGGTCAGAGTGGTGGGAAATGATTTCTGATGAATGTATTGAAAAATTCTGAGCGTACTATGGAAGATAACATAATTTGAAAGTCAAAATATTGTAAAGAACTTTGCAATTTTACTTTGAACACTTTCAACACGCTAATTTATATACAACACAATCACTGGGCAATATTTTTATCGACACTCAATACTTCCGTTCAATACTTGCCCGGCCTCTAATAGTTGAAAACATTTCGTCTGGACGTATCAAGAGATTTTTACGATGTTCCATTGGCTTCTCGGTTGACAAACCCATAGAAATATATTATATATCTTAGTCTAGAATGCTAATACCATAGGGCATAGGCCGAAAGTGATGTAAAAAGTTTAGACTAGTGAGCACTGCGCATGTGCGTCATCAGTGATTTCTGTAGCAGACCCGGTTTCAGCAAATTATTATGGTACTGGTAATAGTGAGCGTTATGGAAGGAAACATTCACAAAATGTATGTTGTTCTACTACTATCATTTGTGCATACATATTGTTAATTCTCAGTCTCAGGAAGTGTTCTTAGTTTATTTTCCAAGCTTTCATTTAGTTTCATTTGTCCCGGTGGTAATGTCTGTAATCAAATATTGCAGGTTAAATATCACACACTTCTAATCGTCCAATTGATTTGAAATTTGGCAGCTGTACATAATTCTGGTGACAACGAATCATTATTTTTTTTAAGAAAAAAAAATGCGAGCTCCAAAACAGCGGACGAGTTTTTCTGTTCAAATCCTCAGTATATACTAATTCTGCCATTCTGAATCGATTGGCGTTCGCAGAATTGGTCTATCTCTAACCGTTCTCGAGTTGGTCAGCTCTTAATCAGTTTTCAAATGGTTTTTTTGGCGCCAAAAATATTTCTGATAAGTTTTCGACATTTTCGTTCAAAGATTCGGAATCAGCACGTCAAATTACGTTTGAGGACAAAAATTTGAAATTCCAAAAATGAAAAATAAAAAAGATCAAAAAATTATCTATCATGACTTACTCAACTTTTTTGTCCGTCGATTTTTCTCGTTCAAATTCTCAGTATATACTAATTTGGCCATTCTGAATCGATTGGCTGCCGCAGAATTGGTCTATCTCTAACCGTTCTCGAGTTGGTCAGCTCTGAACCAGTTTTCGAATGGTTTACTACCCTTGAAGTATGACTCATATTTTGAGCAATTTCCTACCAATTTGAAAATGTGAAAATTCATACACATATTATTTCAACACCGTAGAAAATAACGATGAAGAAATAAACAGTCGCAAATAGATATACAGGGAGTTGTGAGGGTAACTTCCCCTTGAAGTATGAGTTGGTCAGCTCTGACGCAGTTTTCGAATGGTTTTTTTGGCGCCAAAAATATTTCCGATGAGTTTTCGACATTTTGTTTCAAAGATTCGGAATCAGCACGTCAAATTACGTTTGAGGACAGAAATATGAAATTCCAAAAATGAAAAATAATAAAGTTCAAAAAATTATCTATCATGATATGCTCGACTTTTTTGTCCGTTGATTTTTCTCGTTCAAATTCTCAGTATATGCTAATTTGGCCATTCTGAATCGATTGGCGTTTGCAGAATTGGTCTATCTCCAACCGTTCTCGAGTTGGTTTACTACCCTTGAAGTATGACTCATATTTTGAGCATTTTGAAAATGTGAAAATTTGTACACATATCATTTCAACACCGTAGAAAATAACGGTGAAGAAATAAACAGTCGCAAATTGATATACAGGGAGGTGTGTGGGTAACTACCCTTGAAGTATGAGTTGGTCAGCTCTGACGCAGTTTTCGAATGGTTTTTTTGGCGCCAAAAATATTTCCGATGAGTTTTCGACATTTTCGTTCAAAGATTCGGAATCAGCACGTCAAATTACGTTTGAGGACAGAAATATGAAATTCCAAAAATGAAAAATAATAAAGTTCAAAAAATTATCTATCATGATATGCTCGACTTTTTTGTCCGTTGATTTTTCTCGTTCAAATTCTCAGTATATGCTAATTTGGCCATTCTGAATGGATTGGCGTTTGCAAAATTGGTCTATCTCCAACCGTTCTCGAGTTGGTTTACTACCCTTGAAGTATGACTCATATTTTGAGCATTTTGAAAATGTGAAAATTTGTACACATATCATTTCAACACCGTAGAAAATAACGGTGAAGAAATAAACAGTCGCAAATTGATATACAGGGAGGTGTGTGGGTAACTACCCTTGAAGTATGAGTTGGTCAGCTCTGACGCAGTTTTCGAATGGTTTTTTTGGCGCCAAAAATATTTCCGATGAGTTTTCGACATTTTCGTTCAAAGATTCGGAATCAGCACGTCAAATTACGTTTGAGGACAGAAATATGAAATTCCAAAAATGAAAAATAATAAAGTTCAAAAAATTATCTATCATGATATGCTCGACTTTTTTGTCCGTTGATTTTTCTCGTTCAAATTCTCAGTATATGCTAATTTAGCCATTCTGAATCGATTGGCGTTTGCAGAATTGGTCTATCTCCAACCGTTCTCCAGTTGGTTTACTACCCTTGAAGTATGACTCATATTTTGAGCATTTTGAAAATGTGAAAATTTGTACACATATCATTTCAACACCGTAGAAAATAACGATGAAGAAATAAACAGTCGCAAATAGATATACAGGGAGTTGTGAGGGTAACTTCCCCTTGAAGTATGAGTTGGTCAGCTCTGACGCAGTTTTCGAATGGTTTTTTTGGCGCCAAAAATATTTCCGATGAGTTTTCGACATTTTCGTTCAAAGATTCGGAATCAGCACGTCAAATTACGTTTGAGGACAGAAATATGAAATTCCAAAAATGAAAAATAATAAAGTTCAAAAAATTATCTATCATGATATGCTCGACTTTTTTGTCCGTTGATTTTTCTCGTTCAAATTCTCAGTATATGCTAATTTGGCCATTCTGAATCGATTGGCGTTTGCAAAATTGGTCTATCTCCAACCGTTCTCGAGTTGGTTTACTACCCTTGAAGTATGACTCATATTTTGAGCATTTTGAAAATGTGAAAATTTGTACACATATCATTTCAACACCGTAGAAAATAACGGTGAAGAAATAAACAGTCGCAAATTGATATACAGGGAGGTGTGTGGGTAACTACCCTTGAAGTATGACTCATATTTTGAGCAAGTTCCTACCAATTTGAAAATGTGAAAATTTGTACACTTATTATTTCAACACCATAGAAATTAACGGTGAAGAAATAAACAGTCGCAAATTGATATACAGGGAGTTGTGAGGGTAACTTTCCCTGAAGAATGACTCAGATTTTGAGCAATTTCCTACCAATTTGAAAATGTGAAAATTTGTACACATATCATTTCAACACCGTAGAAAATAGCAGTGAAGAAATGAACAATCGCAAATTAATATACAGGGAGGTGTGTGGGTAACTACCTTTGAAGTATTACTCATATTTTGAGCAAGTTCCCACCAATTTGAAAATGTGAAAATTTGTACACATATTATTTCAACACCGTAGAATATAACGGTGAAGATATTAACAGTCGCAAATTGATATACAGGGAGATGTGAGGGTTACTACCCTTGAATTATGACTCGTATTTGGAACAATTTCCTACCAATTTAAAAACGTCAAATTTTGTACACATATTATTATTTCACCGTAGAAAATAACGGTGAAAAAATAAAAAGTCGCAAATTGATATACAGGGTGATGTGAGGGTTACTACCCTTGAATTATGACTCGTATTTTGAACAATTTCCTACCAATTTAAAAACGTGAAAATTTGTACACATATTGTTATGTCACCGTAGAATATAACAGTGAAGAAATAAATAAATACACATATTATTATTTCACCGTAGAAAATATGGGGAAAAAATAAATAGTCGCAAATTGATATACAGGGTGATGTTAGGGTAACTACCCTTGAAGTAGGACCCGTATTTTGAGCAATTTCCTACCAATTCAAAAACGTGCCAATTTGTACACATATTATTATGTCACCGTAGAATATAACAGTGAAGAAATAAATAAATACACATATTATTATTTCACCGTAGAAAATATGGGGAAAAAATAAATAGTCGCAAATTGATATACAGGGTGATGTTAGGGTAACTACCCTTGAAGTAGGACCCGTATTTTGAGCAATTTCCTACCAATTCAAAAACGTGCCAATTTGTACACATATTATTATAACACCTTAGAATATAACGGTGAGGAACAATTTCCTACCAATTTAAAAACGTCAAATTTTGTACACATATTATTATTTCACCGTAGAAAATAACGGTGAAAAAATAAAAAGTCGCGAATTGATATACAGGAAGATGTGAGGGTTACTACCCTTGAATTATGACTCGTATTTTGAACAATTTCCTACCAATTCAAAAACGTGCAAATTTGTACACATATTATTATAACACCGTAGAATATAACGGTGAAGAAATAAACAGTCTTAAATTGATATACAGGCAGATGTGAGGGTTACTACCCTTGAATTATGACTCATATTTTGAACAATTTCCTACCAATTTGAAGACGTGAAAATTCGTACACATATTATTGTGTCACTGTAGAAAATAACGGTGAAGAAATAAATAGTCGCAAATTGATATACAGGGTGATGTGAGGGTAACTACTCTTGAAGTATGACCCGTATTTTGAGCATTTTCTTACCAATTCAAAAACGTGCAAATTTGTACACACCGTAGAATATAACGGTAAAAAAATAAACAGTCGCAAATTGATATACAGGGAGATGTGAGGGTTACTACCCTTGAATTATGACTCGTATTTTGAACAGTTTCCTACCAATTTAAAAACGTGAAAATTTGTACACATATTATGATATCACTGCAGAAAATAACGGTGAAAAAATGAATAGTCGCAAATTGATATACAGGGTGATGTGAGGTTAACTGCCCTTGAAGTATGACCCGTATTTTGAGCAATTTCTTACCAATTCAAAAACGTGCAAATTTGTACACATATCATTATAACACCCTAGAATATAACGGTGAAGAAATAAACAGTCGATAATTGATATACAGGGAGATGTGAGGGTTACTACCCTTGAATTATGACCCGTATTTTGAACAATTTCCTACCAATTTAAAAACGTGAACATTTTTACATATATTATTATGTCACCGTAGAAAATAACGGTGAAAAAATAAATAGTCGCAAATTGATATACAGGGTGATGTGAGGGTAACTACCCTTGAAGTATGACCCGTATTTTGAGAAATTTCCTACCAATTCAAAAACGTGCAAATTTGTACACATATTATTATAACACAGTAGAATATAACGGTGAAGAAATAAACAGTCGCAAATTGATATACAGGAAGATGTGAGAGTTACTAGCCTTGAAGTATGACCCGTAATATGAGCAATTTCCTATCAATTTAAAAACGTGAAAATTTGTAAACATATTATTATAACACACTAGAAAATAACGGCGGAGAAATAAACAGTCACAAATTGATATACAAGAAGATGTGAGGGTTACTAGCCTTGAAGTATGACCCGTATTTTGAGCAATTTCCTACCATAAGACCATAAAGTATTCTGTCATCTGGATCTCAGTTTCAGCATACAGGGATGCTCAGAAATAACTTCCTTTCGTGGACCCATGGAAATGACTGAAATAAATTTTTTTCAAATAGAACACCCTGTATATCATCTTATTTTTGAATCACCCTCTGTAGTTTCGTACCGTAAATAGAAACACGAGGGAAACAAATAAGCACTGTTCTGAAAAATTGAATTGTCGGTATGTTATCCCCAGGAGCCACTCGTAAAAATATCTTCATTTTACTCCAAATCAATATACTTTTCAACCCTATTCGAGGCTTGTATGCGAAAATGGGCACCTAAATCTATCACTAGCTGACGGTCTATGTGGGCCAAGTAGCCAAGTGGTTAGAATCGCAGATTTTCAGTCATTCTGGCTGTCGGTCGTGTGTACAAAGCATCGCGATTGCAGAATCTTTTTTCTGATGGCCCGAGAAAGTGCTAGGAATCGCACGTTAAAATGTAAGATCTCGTTAATCCTTGGCTCGCACAAGTTTCGACTTTTGATGGCTGCCGTTCGTAAGAGGACGGCAGCTGGTTAACGGAAAAAACGTTTTAAATTTTTTTTAATCATACGCAAAGCTGTGAACTGGACATGAGGTAGCACCCAACAAATCATTAATGTGAAGAAGAAACAGTGTTGGTGCTAGGATAGGTCCGTGGAGAGATCGGCCCAAGAGAAAGCTTGATAGAAAGAGATAAAACTGGTGAGGCAAGCCGTAAGATGTAACTACAAGGAGTACCTAGTACCAAACATGATCAAACGCCTCAGACATATCTAATACAACGGCCAGACTTTCACCATATTTTTCGATGGATTGCTGCCAAATATGTGAGACAAAAGCAGGTCAGCAGTTTATCTCTGATGCCAAACACCATATCATCGATCATTGATACGTTCCAGTTATTTCATGAGCTCGATGTTGATGGCTTTTTCAACGACCTTCGAGTTAGATAGAATTGCGATATGTTTGTAGTTCCTGGGTAGGGTCTTTCTTTCCGTCTTGAGGATGGTTGTACGAATTATAAGAGAAGTTGAATAACTTGCAAAAACTTGCAGATCCACTAGCTTTGTTGTTTGGTTGGGATCCAGCAAAATGCATCTGATGGTTCGTTGGCGAAAAAGAATCCCAATGGAAATGATATTCTGTTGTTGTTTTCTTATTAAATCCTGCGAAGAATTTGCAGCAAACATGTTGACAAAGATATTGGCTTTCACCTAAGCCCTAATTGCTAGTACCTATTCTTTCTTCTTTGTTTAGAGAATGAAATATACCATAACATACAAATTACAATATGAAATCACAATAACATAAAATTTTGAGGGCAAATAATTGTGTTAATTCCATAACCGCTAAAATCTCGATAGTTACATGTTACTGTGAATGGAATCATATTGCCATCGTACACTAATCATTTGACAATTCTAAGTTGAAAGCACATTTCGTTTCGATAATAGTCTGTGGTTGTTTCCTAATTGATGTAAAGCAATTATAGCGAACAATTGCTCTCATGACTATTTTCAATCAAACAATGTTGGTTTTGCTCTGTTATTTGTAGTTCCATTCCATTGACATGGCTTTAATTGATGCTCCAATCATGTTTGTTTTGTTCCGAAATAGAAATTATTTGCATTTCGAGTGACTTCGTCGAAATTATCCACATTCATTTCATTTCTCTTCGGTAAAGCTGTGGCTACTCAATGGTAAACATCGTTTCATCAGCTTGAGTTAGAAAAAAGCCAAAATGTTAAAGATTTTTAATGAAAATCGGGTATTTGGAAAAAACTATTTATGATAAGGCTTTCAATAAAAAATTGGCCATTCATATTCCATATTCCTTTACATGATATGGGATATGTCATATTTTACGAAGGCATAGAAGGGCCACATTTTTTTTCCATAATTTCGACTTCTATCTCGAAATTTCGACTTTTATCTCGAAATTTAGAAATAAAAGTTGAAAAGTTTGTTTATTATCCATTTGTCAGAAAATTTTATTCTTCGTAAAATTGGTGCATTTCAGAAAATGTTGCCAAGTATCGAACAGATATAACTCAACGGTCGTAGGGGGCAGTAGTTGTTTTCTATTGGATACTTGCCGATACATTACCTATTGTATGGGTTTTTTTGTTGTGGAAGATGGGATTATATAATCCATTGTTCATTATTCATTAATGGTCTTCCATAAAGTAGAGTGGTCAACTGTTCATATATTATTTTGGCTTCTCATTAAATGTGCATATAATATAGCAGAATATTTATTTTTCGATTTTATACGAATTTAAATTTGGAAAAAAAGGAAAAATTTCAATCGAAAAAGTTCACGAAATTTTTTTCGATTTTTCAAATTTGTCAGAGCTCATTTTCTTCTTCGAAATCTGGACTTTGAGATGGTATGTAGAAAATATATTGATCGTATGGAAAAATATTGTTAAAAATGCACAAAGACAAAAAAACAACTTGTTCATAATCGATTTTCGTAATATTAAGAATTTCTTATTTTTTATTGGGAACTAGCTTAAAATCAATGATTTTCATGTAAATATAATGTCATTTACATTCAATGGGAGATACCTGGCTATGTTTGCGCTTCGCTTCATCTTTAAAGTTTTCACCAAGTTTCATGAGAAACATGTTTTTTCTGACGAAGAGAAAAATTAAAAACCATAAAAAAGAAAAAGAAAGTTTGTTAGCGTTTTTCCCGTTAATTTCGAGGTAACATTGAAAAATAACTGATACAAAAATTTCAGAGTTATCAATTATCTACATCTTTCTATCTGAACGTTTTCCGATAGAATGCATATTTCTGCCACAAATCGTAAAAAAACCAAGATCCAACCCTCAAAAAGTATATTTAGCTACCCCTACCCCCATTTCGGAAGTTTTACTGAGTCGCCTTGATTTTTCTTGATTCACTATAAATCACCCAAGATTTTCTGATGGTGCTAAGAATTTTTTTCTTGTCAAAAAATTATTGATATTGGTCTACAATACATTCTCAAATACTGGAATTCATGCCGGTAATATTTGGCGAAGGAGCAGAACCAATCGATCTTTTCCCAGTTCAGAGTTGAATAATGAGTGAGAATTTGTCTCCTCCTGCCAAGTATTAATGGGGCCAAATTGTCGTTACTGGTGTCCTGACAGGATCATTCGATCAAATCATTACAAGTTAACGATGTCATCGATTAATAGTCGCCTGAGGACATGGTACGGTTTATAGAGTTTTGGATGTTCTACGAGTGTTTCTGGAAATCCAGTTTTTAATTTATGTAATCATTAGGGTGGCAGATCAAAAAAAAGTAACTGGCCCAAACTGGTGAATGGTCAGGTTGGGATTTAAAAAATTGGCGAATGCGCTACAAAAACACTGTCTTATACAACTTTATGTTTCATTGGCTAGCCCTTGTTTATTTTTTTTAATAGAAACATGCATAACCTTACCCTTGTAGTTATATGTGACTGTGAAAAATTAAAATAATCATCATTAGCAGTGCCGGATTTAGGGGGGGCTACGGGACTATCAGCCCCCGGCGGTGAATTTTAAGAGGCGGTAAAGCAAGCAGCAATATACTCGTCGCCGACGAGGCGACAAGTATATTATATTGCTTCTTGCTTTTTATATGCCGCCTCTTAACTCGTCGCCTTTTGAAGCAAACGCGCAATTAACGACCGCCGGCACCGCATCCAAAGGACTAAGTTGGGATCCTGTTTTTGTGAAAATAATAACATTCACTAATCGAGTGTCAGCGGTGTCTTGGACGCTACAATAGAAGAGCGGCTGCGGTACTTTTATTTGATGAAGATAAAAAAGCCGTATTTTACTCAGGGGTAATTTCAACAAGTAACAAAACCAGAGTTCAGTATTCAATAGGTTGTCGTTGGTAATGGTAAATATTAAAATTGAAATTTAAAAAAAATAGTAAAAAAGAAGGTGGTGCATTCTGGAAACGAAAGAAGATGTTTGTTGTTTGTTGTTAGGTTTGAGTTGTGAAGTAAATATAATTTGATTCGTTATCGTAATGATTTTGTTGTTGTCATATGCTCTAAAAAAAAGCAGTGAATACGGGTACTTTGAAACTGACAATTGAAATTAAGTATTTGGCGGTGGCGCGTCGGCATTGTAATAGTTAGCCCCCGGCGAAAGTGAGTATAAATCTGGCACTGATCATTAGTATAATAGACGACCTTGTTTGATAGCACACTAGACAATTTCATTGTTTAAAAAGGTCTCATGAAAACAAAAATGCGACATTCTACCCAACATCAACGAACTAACTATTTTTCAGTATTTATTTACCAGTATCGTGGGCCAATATTGACACTATTGGTTATTGACTTTAGCGCAATGATAACTTTTAATCATGAACACTTCTTCTAGCCAATATTAGGAAATAATCATCATTTCGATGGAGTCTTCACTATTATTTAAAAATAATATAATGTCGCATAGAAATACGCATTTCATAATATAAATGTCAGCCAGTTCACACTATAAAACATATTTTCATCCAGTGCATAATTTATTCTATTTATGTTTCAGATTCATAATCAGATCGGTCCCCCCATCAACGAAGCAAAAACTGTTCAGCAGAAACGCTTTAGAATCGACATTTATGAGCAGTAAACTTCAAATGGGCGTGGTAACGTTCTGCAAAGCTTTTCCGTGGCACTTCGTCCTTGGTGAGTATTCGTTTTATCAGAAGAGGAGGGAAAATTCTCAGGAATAGAGATTGTGCGATTTCTATGGGTTTACAGAGATTTGAGATTCATTAATCATTTTAAGTTATGATATAGTTAGATATATGGTGGCCCACGAGGTTTGGACAGGAAATATCTCGGATTTCGAGAGTGCATTTGGTGCAGCTTTTTCTATTATTATATTACCCAATAGTTATCGATCGGTTGACATCAGATTCAAAATTATCAATGGGATATTTTGGCATTTCTGTTTTTCCCGATGAAACGATTCCAACGAACTAATACACTTGTGGTCTAAAAAGATCAGTTTAAGAACTACAGATACTTCAATATCCGTTGTCCTTTGTCCCACGACGTTTCTTATGATTTATATATATATAGAGTGACCCATTTGAAAGCGGGCCACCTCTCTAAAACTGTTATTTACTATCCGATTCAGAATTTTTTTTTTTTTTTTTTTTTTTTTCGATAGGTAGAGCATTAATAGTTCTAGTTGAAAGCCATGAATTCAAAATAAATATAAAAATTTCAAGGCCTACTTCGAATTTTTTTCAAGGTAAAAAATCGAAAAAACATACTAGCGATTTTTTTTAAATAGAATTTGACGACACCACTGGATTCACGATATTTTCAAATGGTTCATGTGAAAATTACGTAGGAATGTGTCCATCAATGAAAAAGTTATATGGGAATGAACTTTGAAAATTATGTCAATTAATCAACCCAAAACTTCAATTTCAGAACTTTTATCATAATTCTGACTACACCACTCGATTCACAATATTTCTAAATATATTTGGCCAGAATTCCATCGAAATCTATTTATAAATAAAAAAATTATGAAATAATAAAATTTGAAAAGAATGTTATTTGGTGGAATTTTTGAAAAAAAATATTTTATTATTTTATAATTTGTTTATTTATGAACAGATTTTGATGAAAGTCTGACCAAACATATTTCGAAATATTCTGAATTCAGTGGTGTAGACAGAATTCTGATAAAAGTTCTGAAATTGAAGTGGTAGGTTGATTTATTGACAAAATTTCCAAATTTTATTCCCCTATAACTTTTTTAATGATGGGCGCATTTCTACGTAATTTCCACATAAACCATTTGAAAATGTCGTAAATCCAGTGGCGTCGTCGATTTAAAAAATCGCCATTATGTTTTTTAGATATTTGACCTTGAAAGAAGAAGAAGGCCTTGAAATGTTGATTCTTATTTCGAATTTATGGCACTTAACTAGAACTTTTGATGCTCTATGTATTGAAAAAAAAACTTCTGAATCGGATAATAAATAACAGTTTTAGAGAGGTGGCCCGCTTTCAAATGGGTCACTCTGTATTACTATACAGGGTGACCCAGGGTTAAACCGCTAAACGTTCAGTGTCGTTTTTTTGGGTGAAAATTCGACGTTTTCTCCATACAAGCATGTGTCCCAACTTGCTTCGTTTTTGAGATACAGGGTGTCAAAATTTTAAGAAAAAGTCAGATTTTCATTCATTACTCGAAAACTTTTCGACTAATTCTGATGAAACTTTGCATGCTTATTTGCGGCAATAAGGAACTTGTTTCAACGTGCTCAGAATGAATAAAATTCATATACTTAAAACTGATTCTTTCTGAAAACTTCGACACACCGTATCTCAAAAACAAAGCAAGTTGGGACACATGCCTATATGAAGAAAAAGTCTTACTTCCACCTAAAAAACCGACTCTGAACGTTTGGTGGTTTAACCCTGGGTCACCCTGTATAATGATAATCTTAAGAATTCTTATCTATAAGCATATAACGCACAAGCTTGCAAACTTCTGTGATTCTCATATTTTATTTTCGTATGTTAATTATATTTTTGAATTTTTGAAATTTCTGATTATTATTATTGTAAGGGAAGATCTATTTTGTTTTTGATGATAAGGGTTGAAAATTGGAGTTACGTATACTCACTCCTCTTACTGTGTTTGGTATTGAGCTTTCAGTACTAATCTTGTCTCATTTTTTATATAACATACGAACACACTAATCCACTGATATTCGCCTGTTGATATCCAGTATTTGCGATATTTTTCGCCTGTTAAGTCAGTGATGTAATACAAATTAAGCGGATAGCACTGCTTTCAGTCCATTATCTAATTATAAACAAACAGGGTTAGCACATGCACTCAACATAAACCTGTGCAAACAAATTGAGTTTGCTGAACAAATTACTAATTTCAAAATTGATGTTTAATGTTTACCGTTTATTACATACATACGGTGGCAGCATAACTGTAGAACTCTTTCACGGTTTCGCTGAATGAATGCACAATGAGTTATTTTACTTCAAAATATTTCTGATCTATGGTGATCCAGTAACGACAGACAAACTCGAGCAAAAAGTGAAGAATGAATTATAGCACTCTAAAACTCGGCACATGACATCTCGACATCATGTATTATTAGAAAAAAAATTGTTTACCAAAAAATCAGGGGTGGAACCTAATAAATTTTTCCTTTAAAAAAAATACATTTTTTTTTGTCGTTATTTCAGAAAATATAAGATTTACCAAAGACCGAATTCGATAGGTTGAAAGATAATTCAATTCTCGACAAGAATGATTTTCAGTAATACCTTATGAAATACGCTCGTTTTCTCAGAAAACGTGGTTTAACGCCGACATCACATTTCATGCTCGCGCTTACCGCCACTGCAAGTTCAGGCAGGGCCGAAAATTAGATTTGTCATAACTTTGCTAAAAATTATAGAAGAATGAAAAGAAAAAGTGCATATCGTTCCTGAGGACTTCTACTTCCTCATGCAAATATAACATGTGAGTATCTGAGTACCTAAAATGTGTTTTGTCCCACTTCACATAACCCTATAACCCTACTATATTTACGGAGGATCCGAAAGTCATGGATATTTCAGTTGATATAATAATAATAATAATAATAATAATAGTAACCTTTATTAACCATATGTGTATGAAATGTAACAACTGGAAGAATTGTATGGTTAAAAGGAGCCCGATCAGTCAAGACTGGTCTTCCTCGGGAACCCGTGATACAAACAAAAGAAAAAGTCTCACAAAAGTAAGTTATGTGATTATCCTAAAAAAAGAAAAAAAATTATAACATAATAGTGAACCTAATTAACGAGAATTTTCTGATGATTACATATATATTCATATATTTAAACATTGTTCCTCAAAAAGTTTTTTCTGTAGGTGCCTACGAAACCTGTTCACTGACATTGTTTTCAGAGTATCCGGGAGTAGATTGTCTGCTTTGATCAAATTATATGAGAATGATTTTTCGAATTGTTTTGTGCGGTGTTGGGGAATTGTATGATTTTTTTATGCCTTAAATTCATGTAATAAAGACAAGCCGTGTAATTTCCATCGATTATTCATAGACAACCATTTTGTAGTCACCAAGGTATGAGAGATTCTTTTGAATTTCCGGATGCCAAAAATCAGTCTTAGGCAGGAGTGTTGCAGTTTTTGGATTCTGGATGCATCTCTCGCCGTCAGACAGGGTCCGTAAACGTAATCGCAATAGCTGGCTTGAGATAGTACCAACGAGTTGCATAAAAGGACTTAAGTGACCTACTCATAATATGTCGGTGGCCATATAACATTTTCAGTTTTGCGTAAGATTTCTGAAGTATAAAAGATACATGTTCCGAGAATTTTAACTTATTGTCGATAAAGATCCCCAGATTTTTTGACTTGTCTGTCGCAGTTAGTTGATTTCCTTCTATTTGTATGTCTATATCAAGTGGGTCAACAGGTCCAAATAACATAACCGACAATTTCGACGGGTTTATAATCAGGTCGTGCTTCTTGGATATCTCTACGATTTGAAGCAGGTCTTCATTGATTTTCTGTTGAGACTCTGCCAATGCGTTTGAATTGAAAAAGGAGTAAATTTGGGTGTCATCTGCGTACATATGTATTCGCGAGTATTTTAGATAATTGGAGAAATGACATGTATAAATAGTGTAGATCAGGGGACCGAGAATAGAGCCTTGTGCTACCCCGCGTGATATCGGTCCGTCGTTAGGTAAGTCTCCCTGTAATACAACCCTCTGAGATCTTCCTGTGATATAGTTTCTGAAGAACTTGATCGCAAGATTGTCTTATCCTATGAAATGAAGCACAGAGAGCAGTATATTGTGATTAAGCGTGTCGAATGCTTTACTATAGTCTAATAGTACTAAAACCCCTATCATTTGCTTGTTTAATCCCCTGAAGAAATCGTCCGTTATATTTAGGAGCGCCGCGCCGTGCCGCAACTGTATCCTGGTCTGAATCCCGACTGTACTGGAGAAAGGATCTTATATTCATCAAGGTGTTCACGTAATTGTGTTTCAATGACCCTTTCTAATCTTTTGGAAACAGTTGGGAGGATGGTGATGGGTCTTAAATCATTTAGACTAGTGGGGGAATTGACCTTTGGGATAGGTATTACGATCCCCTCCTTCCAAAGTTTGGGAAATACTCCGTTCATAACACAGTGGTTTACTAAGTGGGTTATGTAAGGTATAATAAAGGGACACATTAGCCGAATGAGGGTTATGTTGATTTGGTCAGCTCCACATGCTCGTGTGTTCACCCGCAGTAAAATATGGGCAACCCTTTCATCGGTGACGGGCTCAAAAATGAGTTTCTGTTCAAAATTGGCTTTAACATTATTGCTATAAAATTGGATAAGTTCTTCATCTGCCTGCGTCGAGGTATTTGTTATTTTCAGAAAATGATTATTAACTTCGTTTGCAGTCGTGTTAAAATTGATTTTTTTATTCTTTCTTTTCCCGATTGAACAAAAATCTCCAAGAACTTTCCATTTCTCTTTAGAGGTTGCATTTACGAGTTTCAGTTCGAGATATACTTTTTTTTCAGTTTTTATCGCAGTTGTTATGTAATTCCTGATATTTTTGTAATATTCCCAGTGACCTTTATTTTTGGTTGCTTTATATTTTATGAGTGCTTTGTTCCTAAGGTGAATCATAAACTTGATATTTGGGGCGATCCAGGGTTTGGGAGGCCGAGCAAATCTTGAGGTTTTGAAGGGGGCATGTTTGTTAAATAGTTTTGATATATTTTCATTCATTATACTTGTTTTTTTATCAATATGGTTTTCCTCCATAATGGAGTTCCAAGACAGATTACTCATGTCACCTTCAAAGCTAACGATACTAAATTGAGAGAAATCACGAAACGTGTGTGTGATTGGAATTTTATTTTTTTCGCATAGCATATCAATTGTACATTCGGTGATTAAGTGATCAGAGATGTTGGCATCGTAGACTCTGGTCCTGATTGGTTTCAAGTCCTCATTCAGAATGATGAAATCTATCAGTGAGATTGAATTGGGGCTAATTCGAGTAGGTTCTTGTATTATCTGTTTGAGCCCGATTCCCTCTAAGGTGCTATTGAAATTGTCGGACGTATTATTGGAATTCAGTAAGTTAATGTTAAAGTCACCGAAGCATATAATATTACTGTATGTAAGTGCGATTTCAGAGATTGTGTTTTCGAAGTCGTCTACAAATAAATTTGCGTCAAGCTGCGGTGGCCGATAAATCACTCCCATTGCTATTTTTTTACTGTCAAACTGTGTCGAAATCGAGAGTTGTCCACAAGTGAGGTTGGATGTGAAATGTCTAATTATTTTTATTGTTAACTGTTTTTTTACATACAAGCATATACCCCCCGCCCTTGTAGCTCTGTCATTACGATATATTTTGTAGCCGGGTATATCGATGTTTTCATCCGATATAGCATCAGTGAGCCAGGTCTCGGAAAAACCCACAAAATCGTAATTATTATCGAGTATCAGACCTTTCAAGTCAGTGAATTTTGGCACTAATGATATTACATTTAGATGAGCAATGTTTATTCTTTTATACATATTTAGAACGGATTTTTGATGAACAAACAAAAAGAAGAGACTAGAAAATATGAAATAATTATACTGAAGCATGAATCAGTACACTCTTTGGACCATATGCAACGATTTAAGACTAGTTAGACAAGTCTCACTTATACATGCCAAAGAAAAAAATGGGTTTAACTCCTGCCACAATTTTCAACTCACCCATAGTACCGGCAATTTCTCCAGTAAATGTTGAAAATAATCGCCCAATGCGACAAAACACATTTTAGGTACTCAAATACTCGCATATTATATTTGCAAGAGAGGGTAGGAGTCTTCAGAAACGATATGAACTTTTCCTTTTTCCTCTCCGATCATTTTTAGGAGAGTTATGACCAATCAAATATTCGGCTCCGCCAGAACTTTCAGCGGTGGGTAATGGTAAACCTGGTATTTGATGTCGACGTTCAATCAGTTGTTTCGTCAATAAATCATATACTTTTCAAGAAAACAGCAAACATTTGATTCATTCATTTTCAAACGAAAAAAAAAAGTTCCACCCCTAGAATTTTGGTCAACAATTTTTTTTCGTGTTTATCGTGGTTCCAACTACTACCATGCCAAGTTTGGTGGTGCTACAATCGATTCTTGTCTCAAAACCCAATCGTACTGGATTATTTCAGCTGAGGAAACTTTGCCCTACTGATCTCGTTTTTGAATTTTTTTTTAATGTTGCCTTTTAAGTAAAATAATCAATTTCCAGACCGCCGCCTCGAACTCGTCCAGCTGGGCAGCGGCTTCATGCGTCTCTTCGGCCAGTTCCTCACCACCTACGGTACTTCTGTGGCGACATACTTCGAATTCCACCGGCCACGGAGCATCACGCTGGCTTTCAACGAGATAATCAAGAGGGCCAACACTCCTTTCGTCCTCGCTATCCGGGAACTTCCCGGGGCTACCATGTTTCCTGCCGAGGTGAGTGGATTTCTACCATGAATGTAGGTTTTTTTCCAGATGACTTTAATGCATGTTATGTGGAAATGCGGACTCGTTGTATTTTCAGCTTTGGGATTGCAATTCATTTATATTCCAAAAAATTATCGGTTATAATCATACCACTTATTATATTACCCCTGGAAATATTACAATGTCATATTATTGGACATTGTTGAAAAAATCGGAAGATGCAATAAAATACAGAGTATCCCATTTGTATATGGCCGTAGGTAAAGTATAGTACGTAATGCGTGTTGTGAAACAATTACGCACTTGTACACGGCTTTGTTCGTATTTTTTTCATTCGTACGTAATGCTTTTTACAATACTTAATACGTAATATACTTCTTATTCTTTCTTGCCTTCTCATACCTATATATCCTCCAGATCATACCAGGAAGCTGTAAGGAGTAAGGACCTCTGATCACACACTAGTTTTCATTCAACCGAATTGCCTCATTTACTATTAATTTCAACACAATTCTAGATTGTAATCCATTCAAATAAATTTCTCAATTCATTAATTATTGATGGTCCAGATATAGAAGATGAATTTTGATTCAATGAAACAAAGAATTCGGTTAAGATCGTTTATCAACTAGAATAAATAAAACGAAATAACATTGGAAAAAATGATAAGTTTCAATTATATTTCAATACATACCTGCAGGACTAACCCAATTCAAATCGGTTCAATAAATTAAATCACTGAATATTTACGCTACTATATATTCAAAAATATGTGAATCATACAAAATCATTAAATGGTTAATAATAATTCAGAACACAAGATTTACCAAAAAAGGTTACTCCCTGTATACAAAATACTAACCGAAGATTTAAAACAGGACTACCGCTTGGCCAGAATATCAAATTTCGTTTCTGTTCCTTATTCAAGGTGCTCAAGCACTTATTATTATTGTTTACTACCTGATTATTCTATCACTCTGAAACATTCAATTGTGGTTTCTAATCAATTCCATTGATAAAAATGTGTCTTTGAATTCATAAGGAAACTGAAAATATTTCATTGAAATGTTCAAATCTACCTCATATAATTATATCACATAAGTGAATGGTAAAGTTTATATGTTTGCTGATGATACTTCCATCATAGTTTC
This sequence comes from Chrysolina haemoptera, assembly GCA_958298965.1. Lineage (NCBI taxonomy): Eukaryota > Metazoa > Arthropoda > Insecta > Coleoptera > Chrysomelidae > Chrysolina > Chrysolina haemoptera. Next base: position 52,982,973 of record OY282585.1, on the reverse strand, counting down.
TAGCCCGGATACCGATCAAACGCGTGCAAAAGTTGATATCTGGTGCCGAAAAAATCAATTAATCATTAATTATACTAAAGCTTGCTGCCCACTTGTTCGGTCCAGCACAGCACGTACCGTTGTTTGCTGGAAAGGATCGGAGAGCTGTACTTTTCCGGCGATGGATGCTCTTTGCTGTGCCGTGCCGGGCTAGTGGGCAATTGTCCACTTATTTGCATTGTTCCAATCCTATCCGTACGTTGACGGAACGGGCCTTGCCGTGCTGTGACGGACAAGTGGACGACAAGTGGACGACAAGCTTTAGACAGTGGCATTACAATTTCATAAATCATTTATCCCCAAAATGAATATCGATAATTTGAAAATAAACGGTTATACTGTTGCATTCAGTAGCAGCTGCAAATTCCTAGGGACCATTGCAGATGAAAATCTCAACTGGTCAGAATGCGTATATACGATCTGCTCAAAGTTGAATAAACCGTACTTTGCGCTCAAAATTTTGAAGAGCTGTCTCAATGTTGAAGGGATGTTAACCGCCTATTATGATCTAGTGTATTCCACACCACATTCAGTTATAATACCATAGTTTACGGTCTTGCGAATGATGATGATGATAGAGTTTTTCTAGCACAGAAAACAATCATGCGTCTAATTTTTTCTCTTGACTATCGTTAGTCTTTTAAGCAAACTAAACTTCTGACATTCATAGGCATATACTTGTATAAAATTCTCTGTCATACCAAAACTCTAATGCCAACTGAAGACTTTCCTTACCTCGAATGCATTCTACGATATGAATTAATTTACTGCTCTGTGTCAACATCCTTAGATGAACTCTCACAAATACTATACACTGTAAATATTGTACTTATACTTATTTGCCTATAAATTTTACGTATTCTGGCCAATGCTTTTGATAATCGGGCTATTTTCTATTTTGATTTATCAATCCAATGTACATGTTAAAAAATGATCAATAAATGTCTATCTATCTATCTATCTATCTACAGTGTGACCCACTTAAAACCGGAGCACCCTTATAAAATCTACATTTTTCATCCGATTGGAATGATTTTTCTTTTAGGTAGACATTCGAAGAGTCTACTAGGACACCAATTTTCATGAATAAATCTCCATTTGCACCACTAGATTCAGGAAGTCTCGAAATATCACTGATTGTATCGATAGAAATCTGTCGATAAATAAAAAAGATAAAAAATTTTATGTAAAATTTTCCAAAAATTCAATTATCATGTTTTTAAAATTTTATTATTTTATTATTTTCTTATATATGAATGGATTTCGATGAAATTTTGACCAATGATAAATCAAGACCTCCTGAATGCAGTGGTGTATTCCGAATTTTGATGAAAATTCTGAAATTGAATTGGTGGGTTGATCTTATAACGTAGAGATTCGGAAAATGTTTGAAGATTTCAGACATGAATGATTGTGAAAACTCGTAAAAATGGTGAAAATATAGGACAGGTAGTCGAAATATTCAATTTTAGAAAATTCCACCACCTAGTCCCTCTGAAGACCAGAAAGAGAACGCGTGGAAATTTGAAAAATTTGTAAATCCCATAATTTTAACAATTAATAATAATTTGATCAATTTGTCAAAACTCAAAATGATAGCAAAATTAAAATATTTTTTCTTCTAATCCATTGATCTTATACCTTACTACTCGACAAGATGATCTCGAATCCATGAACAACTTTTGTTAAAGTTCAAAACGAATCAGTTCACCCAACTATAAAACTTCAATAAAGTCCAAGAGAGATATATTCTAACCCGAATAAAATGAAACATCAAATAAACCTGGAAAAGGATGAATCGTCAAATAGAATCATCGCGAAACAAAATCATTCGGGCGAAAATATTGGACGGAAGACCTTTCCAGCTCGTTATCGGATAACCTACTATATCATTGGCGAATAAATCTATTTCCTCAGAGATAATATTTTCAACCATACGTTTCGCAGGCCAGAACTTTGGAGCTGTCACACAGTTTATTTCCTTCTAATGTCGGAGAGATCAAAGAAAATTTGCTGGTAGTTTTCTATATTTCGTGATTTAACGTCGAAACTAATGAAATGTGAAAAAATTTGTTATCACACGAGCAATGGGATGATGAAACATTTTCCTGTTCTCAAATTTTCTTCACTTCTGTCTCTGAATCGATTGAATTCACTTTCAGTCCAACTTTGGGAATTTCTGTTGCCTCTTGGAAAGGAAAACATCATACTGCAGGCTGTATCTGATAAAAATAAGCATGAAATTTGTTGTAACGTCCGGATTAGTATGATGGGTAACAAGGTTCAAATAAAAGTTCGAAGGCGAGCATGAAAAACATGAAAAACACAATATTTTTCAATTGTATTGGCAAAGTTTCGTCAACAATTATTGCCGTTTCAGAACTATAACATAAAATGGTGTAATGTATATAAGAGATAAGACAACTTCTATTTACAACACTTCTGTATAGAACAATACTGTATAATGAGGAGTAACATAAAAAATATAAATATACCAAGTGAGTCTACGAGATGGCACAATCCTATTTTTGAAAGGAAGGATTGAAAACATAAACTTCTAAGGGGGGGGAGCAGAGCCGATCCTAGGGTGTCCGCCGCCCGCGTGCAAAGACCTAATGTGCCGCCCCTCTTAATTTTTTTTTCGTATTTTGACTAATACTTAACGTTGACGTTTCAAACTCATCTTATGTTTAATTCAAAGCTATCACTCCAACCGATGTCACTAAATTGTCCTAGAAGAAACCAGTTCCAGTGCAATGCCATTACCTCGAGGTGTTCCCCAGGGCTCAATACTACGCCCGCTCCTGTTTTTATTGTACACTATGGATCTGGAAGAATTCTCTGGTGAATGTTATATACATCAATTTTCTGACTACACTCAAGTGTATAAAAATCTCAAATGATATATTTGATAGTTCAGAAAACAACTACTTTCCTGGTTAATACCATGACGAACCCAGAAATCGATCTATAGGTGGTCCAAATGTTTCGATTAACATTTCCATGCATTAGCAATTGCGGAGATAGCCTTGTAGGAACTCTGCACGGAAATTCATTGGATGTAATTCAACGTTCGTCATGGTATTAGCCAGGAAAGTAGTTGTTTTCTGATGGATTTTTGACCCGAATACTCTTATAGTATAGGATTATTGCAGTGAGCATCCTGGTATGGCAGGACATCTAGTGTTGAACTTGTCTATTTTTCAAATCTGGATCAATTCCTGAACAAAATAGCTGCTCTTCTTATTCAATTTTATTTTGTTAAATTTCTTGAAACATTAGCCGAAAAACTTGGAATTTGGTTGTCTCCACAGGTGAGTCTTGGTTTCAGTTTTTTTAGTGCTTTCGGTACTCCAGTTTCCGAAAAGGATTTGACTGTTACTGTTGGGTTATTTGTTATTATTATATTGTTACGTTGTATGGAAGTCTGGTCGATTGTCACAAAAACACTCTCAATGAACCTTTTTGCTGTGAATATAAGACCAAAAATTCGATGGGTCAGATTCAATTGTGTTTTCTGCTTTCATTTTAAATTCGTTATAAGCTTTGGGTACCTGTGATTTCATTGACTTTCCAAGTATTGATTATTATCGTTTTCTGATTTTGAAGTTTTATATTTTTTTAAGATTTTATTTTTGAGTCTTGTCACGTATTATGTTTTTGTTGCACCAATACACAGATATATTCTTTCTTCGTTTCTGACGTTATATTCTGCCACAATAAATCCAATTCTCCTACCACTTCCTTTATTTCCATTGTTTTTCTCTGACTTCCTCCTGTCTTCGCTCACTTTATCATCAGAAACATGCATTCATTACAGTCTTCCAATAGTGGACACCGAGACTTGGTCGCCACTTTTGAAAACACCCTGTGCTCCTACAAAGTCTGTCACGAGCAGGTTGCTTAGAGGACAAGCACCCATTAGCAATATGCACGGGAGAGACTACAACAAGCTATATGAAGAGTTGGATAACGACCCGGTTACAAGAATGCCATCAGATGGCATTCTTCCCAGATATAGCTTTGACAAAACTTTCAAGACAAGTATACAAGTACACCATTGTGCACAAGAGCTAATAAGGCACGATATTTCACGAAAAAACATTGCCATATACTCAGATAGCCAAGCTGCGATAAAAGCAGTCAACTCAATGCAAGTTACCTCAAAACTTGTTTGGGACTGCATAGAAGCCCTAAAAGAGCTGGGCAGTCAGAACAGACTGACACTAGCCTGGGTACCAGCACACACAGGTTATAGAGGCAATGAAGAGGCCGATACACTAGCCCGAGAAGGAGCAAATAAGGTCCTGAATGGCCCAGAACCGTATTGCGGTATAGCAAAAGCTGTACTAAAAACAAACACCAAATCATGGATTCAACAGAAGTCCCAAGAATGGTGGAACAATGCACCAGGGATGGACAGGCCAAAGAGTTTATCAAACAACCGCAGCCAACATTCACAGACTATCTACTAAGCCAGAAGAGGAACACCACTAGAATAGTAGAAAGACTTCTCACAGGGCACTGTAGGCTCAACAAACATATGAGTACAATAGGCCTGGCAGAAGAAATGCTATGCAGGTTCTGTCAGGAAGAAGAGGAAACATCAGAACACATACTATGCCACTGCGAGGGCTTATCAAGGCAAAGGTTTCTAACGCTGGCAGAAGAAAAACCAATAGCTCCCAGATTCATGGGTGTTCTAAAAACTAGCCTTTGGAGTCTCGTAAAGAAGTCAGGGCTAGAAAAAGAACTCTAAATGATCTCGAGGACAAACACAATAGATCTGAAAAGGTCGCGGTGTAGAGGCTTGTAGCACGAAAGTCCCTAATATATAATCTGATAATCTACAAAGTTGATGTCCATTCGCACGTTTTCTCCGTTGCGCCCTGGCATAACATACATAAATCTCAAAAACTCGCCCAAACCCAGGATCAGAGTCCTTCATCAAATTCAACTTTATTTATTATTTTCATCAAATAACTGCTTATCTTCGACAAACTTCGATACGAAGTTCGTGCGAAATGACCGAAGACGATGTTTTAATAACAGGGTGTTCGCAACAGCTGCTGTTCACGAACGTGTGAAATAAGCTTTTAATCGCGTAACTTCATCAAGAAATGATGATTTCGATCTCGGGGTTCGTTCGGTCGCTTTGGGATTATATTTTCAACTCCGTGTTCGAAATGAATTGAATATCGGTTCATTGGTTGAGTTTCAGTATAAAACTTCATTTACTTCACACTGACTGTTGCGAGTCGATTTCTAGAATATACGGAGTACAAAACTACAGCGGTCAATCATTTTTGGTTTGAAGCCAACTAAAATAAAGTCGTACCCAGACTTTTATCGGCCCATCTCGTTTACACATGTTCTATGAGTAATATATCAGAAGAAGCAATGAAGACTGGTCCGACCCTCATCGTTGGTTGCACCGAGAATAAAGGCCCAAATGCACTAGTGCACTTGACACCATTTTAATTATAGTAATACATTTTTCACTTGTGAGCTCTAAAGTGCAGAATTTGCTGCAAAAAAAAAGAAAGAACTATCCATACTTCAATCAACGGCCACACTAAGTACAAATAACTTGCTCCCTGTCATAATTAAAGATATACATTGCGGCTTTTTATAGCCCCCCCCCCCCTGTTAACTTTTGAACGGTTTGCCGTAGAGAGATAAAAAAAACCCTTTCGAGGGTTTCACCGATACTACTTTTTGAAATATAACGCATTGTGATTGCTCGATAGATGGCGCGGGGGGGCACAAAAACCTAATTTTTTAAATGGCATGGGGGGTCGATGACACATCGTTGAAAAGAGAATTTGATTCTCTTTTCAATCATCTAATTTTTTTTTAATTTCGTTAACACGTTTTTTCACAATAAGCATTTGAAGTGTCAAGTGTAAGAGCGGATCTGAATTCGTTTCCTTACCTTACCTCAATAACTTTTGAAGGGTTTGATGTGAAATAATGGGACGGAAAATATTTTCGGTGGTATTAAAATAATAATGTTTGAAGAAAAATACCTTAATTGTTCTAGTGATTCACAATTGCAATCAATACCACGAAATACGGTCAATAAAGACAATTCACAACAATAATAATTATTCATTTTGAATTCCTTTCAAAGCTTAATTAGGTATTAGGATATCGAAATTATACCCATTTCATTTATTTTTAATGACAAAAGTAATAACAGGTACTACGAAAGGACTATTTATTGGATTTGTTTAAATGACAATAATTAATTAGTTACCTGTAAAAGTACAATGGATTGATGAATTATTGTATTCATATTCACTGAGGAGTTTTGTCTACTTATAATTATTATTTACTTTGAATATTTGATATCATCATGGTTCGTATACGTCCTTTCGAAGAAAAAATTGAAGCAATTTATAATTTTGGTGAGGCCCACCGGAACTACCACGAAGCGGAGAGAATTTTTAATGAAAAATTTCCTGAACATCCTATAACTCGGAAATATTTGAGGGAACTAGTTGAAAAATTCAACAGAACTAGCAGAGCTGGTCGAAAATCAATTCCGGAAGAGACAAAGGTTTCGATAATTGCCGAAATGGTGGTAAATCCGCAACAAAGTACCTCTCGTGTAGCAAGTACGATTGGGGTCTCAACAGCTACAGTAGAAAAATATTTGAAGAAACACAAGTTCCATCCATACAAATTAGTAATGTTACACCAACTCACAGAAGACGACCCAGACCGAAGAATGGAATTTTGTGAAATTATGGAGGAAAAGATAGCTAGGAACCCCAATTACATTAGGAATATTTGTTTTTCAGATGAAAGTACCTTTTTTTTAACGGAAATGTGAATATACAAAATGTGCGATACTGGAGTGATATAAATCCCCATATCTTTCGAGAAGGTCACACACAGTTCCCACAGAAGGTGGGTCCCTTATTTCTGGAAGAAAACTTAAACGGTAATTTGTACCTGGATTTACTAAGAGATACGGTTGAACCACTCATACTTGGAATATTAGAAGAAAATGAGAACGAATTTCAGGAACACATCACCTTCCAGCAAGATGGGGCCCCTCCTCACTTCCAACGTCAAGTTCGAGAGTATTTGGATGTAACATACCCTATGAGATGGATTGGACATCTTGGACCAATCGAATGGCCGGCACGATCACCAGACCTTACACCTTGTGACTTCTTTCTGTGGGGATACGTCAAATCCAAAGTGTATGAGCAACAATCCAACTCTTTGGAAGAACTTAAAGAACGAATAACACGGGTGTGTGCTAGTATAACTGCAGATATGTTGAATAATGTTCGGCAGGAATTTGTAAATCGAATTTTTTATTGTCGAGAAGTATTAAGTGGACATTTCGAACACCTGCTTCGTTAATTGACAACAATTTTGCTTCTAATTATTTAAATACTACATGTCATAATAGTTTGTTTTCTTTTTGTTACATTAACACTTCAAATGCTTATTGTGAAAAAACATATTAACGAAATTTAAAAAAAATTAGATGGTTGAAAAGAGAATTCAATTCTCTTTTCAACAATGTGTCACTCGACCCCCCATGCCATTTAAAAAAATTAGGTTTTTGTGCCCCCCGCGCCATCTATCGAGCAATCACAATGCGTTATATTTCAAAAGGTAGTATCGGTGAAACCCTCGAAACGGTTTTTTTTTTATCGCTCTACGTCAAACCGTTCAAAAGTTAACAAGGGGGAGGGACTATAAAAAGCCGCACTGTATAATTGGAGTGTCATTGATAGTCATAAATAAACAGAGTGTTAGTTACCATCAGTCGTAGTTTTATTGTAAGCATACAGTTTAATTGGGAAGTTCACGGGCATGCGCAAACTTATCACCAACGGCCAATAGTATCGCCTCCCGCGCTTGTCTCACCAGTAACTGCGGTTGCCTTTTGCAGTGCACAGCGTTGCCATATGCAAAGAAATTTCCTTAGATTTAAAGAAATTGTCGAATGTTGAAAAAATAAGGATTTCGGATTGAAAATCAATGAAATCTGAAGAAAAACTAGTAGCACTTATCAAACCAATATTTGAGTTATGGAATGGAGTTAAATCTCGTTAAACACCTTGATTTCCAACCATAAAACATAGAATTGATATCACATTTATCATAATTTTACTGTATTATGATTGAACGATGGACTAAATGAAGAATTTACGAATTTAGTAGAGAATCAAATAAAATAGTCATCAGGTGATAGGGACATCGGAAAAGAAAGAGGAAATGTAAGGTGAAGTATGACTATTCTATTCACTAAATAGAAGCTACCCAAAACACCAAAACTACGTCACTGTCACTCGATGGGCCTATCGCCAACAAAATTGGAATTCTCAATAGCTATATAAGCTCACTACGAAAAGCGCGTCTACTGAAAGTGACGAGTATTGGTGTTTTGGGTAGCTTCTAAATCTTGAATTGTATCCGCACCAAAGGTTCCAAATTTTCATTTATTCGAAAAGTATACTAAACTAATAACTTTGTTTCATTCAATAATATAATGAGGCAGGCTAATCAGGAACAAATACCTGAATATAATTCAATGTAATATTTGTTTTTGTATTAGGTTTATTCATTGGGATTTGTAATTTTGTCTGATTGATTTGCTCTTATTTGGAAAATGTACTAGGTACTTTCAGTTTATTTATTTATTATTTAACGTTAGGTACTAGTCACGGAAAGAAATAAAAAATTCAATGTTTTATGTATTACTTCGCAATTGAAACCAGGAAAATATTGAAATTGTGCATTGAATATTCCGTAACCTTGGTTTTTGCGCATACGTATTATAGTAAAAATTTGGCTATCTATCAGGTTTCATTATTTTGTCGGATTGATTCACTTTCAATTGGAATATCTAGTCCTTTCAGTTTATTTATTTCCAAACGTTTGTTATACTTATGTACCTGATATCCATGAGGAAAAAATTATAAAAGTTATTTTGTTCATATATTACTTCGTAGTTTAAAAAAAGAAATTTATAGAACCAGGAAAATATTTAAATTTTGCATGAAACATTTCGTAACCTTGGTTTTCGCGCATGCGCATAGTGAAAATTCAGCTGTCTTTATTTTCGACGCATGTGCACATCACCGTATTCTATTTTGAGGAATTTTAGGGATTTTTAGTCGATTTGTCTGAAGATTTTCAAAAATTTCGTCTGGCAACACTGGCAGTGCATCAATTTTCGTTCGGACTTCGAACATATTGTTGGTGAATTATATCGTGAACTATGTGATGAAATTCCCGAAATTACTGAAAGCTTGTGTATTATCAGTATTTTTCGATAGTTTCGAAGGTGAGTACAAATTATTTACCAGGAAAATTTTTAACGAAGTTTAGGCTTACCTACTATCATTTATGCATATGCAATATCTCTTGTAGTAGGTATAACAGTTATCAATTTAGTATGTTCACAATTGTGATTGTAATATAAGTATTTTATCCTTGAAATTAGACATTTCACATAAAAAATGATATACCATATTATTAACTTATATACAATAAGAAATATTCTATTTGGATAAAAGATGGCAAGCTTATGAAATTTTAATTAATTAAAACTTTTCTGATACAATAACTTGTACTCACCTTAGAAATAATCGAAAATGTTGATAATCCCCAAGCTTCCAGTAATTTTAGGAAATCCATCATATAGTTTACGACACAAATAACTTTTTCCTTATGCCAAATAAAATCGACAATTGAAATATTTATTAAGGGCCATTTACTTTCTGTCATTACTTCATTTGAGTATTTGAATTTTAGTTTGATAGTGGCAATTAAACACTGTTTGGGTATTTTTTTTCGAAGTGGCAATTAAAGTGAGACCAAGTCCCAAATACAGGTGCTTTTTTTGGATTGCCAATACTAAAGTTTTAATAATCGTTATTAAAGTTTTTTCTCGGTGCAGTTACTCAGAATGATATTGGACCAAGAATCAAACTATAAGTGTCTCATTACTCTGGTGGTTAGTACACACTTGATAGCGATTGGAGATACTGAACCAATTGAAACGGCCTGCTCATAGAAACATTCCTGAAAATGGAGGTACGCAAAATAAGTAATCACTGATGTTTCATGTTCTTTGTCAATTATAATGTGATCACATATCTCATATCCATACATGCATTCACAGTCTATTCCCCTTCAGTCAATGCAAGAGCTGGCAACAATCTCATTCCTACGAATTTAAGCAGTCTAATTCCATTTTATACTTGATCGGTTTAAAGTCGAACTGATGAATATAAACCGATATTACAAACTCTGTTCTACCTGATTCTGAACTATATAAGCTCATAAGGAACATTCGGGGATGGTGGCCATTTCTATTTAAATGCTTCAGAATGAAATGGCTGGCATTCAAATGTGTGTCAGTTTCTTTTTTCTCGAAATGCAGTTCATATTCGATATTAGAATAATCTGTTATATAACTCGTTTCATTGAATGATCAGATCTTACCAGATTCTGATAGTATATAGAGTACACATAAGTTACAAGTTCCGTCATTTGAGATTATTCAAATATACGTCTGGTACCCATTAATCCGTTTCCTTTATTTAGAGAAGTTGGCGTTTTTCAGTTTAGCCACTCCTATTCCAGAAACAACGTGGAATAAATAGCATTTTAAAAACCTCTTTCAGGTTCTCCTTCAATCTCTTAAATGTGGCTGGAGCCTTACAGAGTCCAAATGGCATTAGTGTGTATTGCCACAATACTGAGCCGATGAAAAAAAATGTAAAGTTGCCTTCAATCTAATGCGGAACCTACTCCGACCAGTAACAGGTTTCTGTGTTCCTTATAGAGTCTAGTAACACACATTAATTTTCCAGAAGCAATAAGAGGCCTTTCAGCACTCCAAGATTATATATATGAAACAAAAGCTCGGAAAATATACGGAAGTAAAAATTCCTCAGAGTAAGAAACGCTTGCTCATAAAAACGGATTGTCGTGATAAATGATTCGGAATGACACTTTACCATGGCAAAGCTGTCCCATCAGAGTGCCCATTTCGTCATGACGATACGATCACAATGATAAAAAAAAATAATGATAATCAACGAGGTCTAACGAAGCAAACTAGAGACGGTAATCTATCGGTATGCTAGGTTGCAACTATATATTTATTCCGCAGGGCGGACTTCCTAATGCCTTTTAACGACCCAGACAAATGCGAAAAAACGCTTCGTCACAGAATATTAGTTGGGTATGAACAAATACGATGGTAAAGAACAGATAATGTTCGGAAATATTCCAATAACTACCATCACTCGTATATATCATGATTTATGTGGAATTATCGCAACTTATAAAACTCCCATTAGCACAGGAACAAACACGGCCATTAAGGCCCATACCTTGCGATTGTCCGGGACAAATCCTGACACCACCCATCTGCAGCAAAACAACCAGACACGCCACATGCTGGTCATCAAAGTAAGTAGATTGTTGAATGCTCAACAAAAATATTTAAATGGCCAGAAAATAAATCGACAGTTTTAGATTTGCTCACGGTTTGTCGGTCACCAACAACAGCAGAAAATATTTCAAAATGGAAAATGTACGTAACGGTGGAAACTCACCCAGAACCACGAACACTTCTACACGAGAAAAACTGCAAAACGTCTTTCATGACAACTAAATGGAACTGAAAATTCATCAGAGCAAGAAACGCTTGCCCATAAAAACGGATCGTCTTGATAAATAATTCGAAATAAAACTTCACCATGGCAGAGCTCGTGTTGTCATGATAATATGAGAACGAGGTGAAATAATAATTATAATAATCATCGAGGTCAAACGAAACATACTCGGGACGGTATTGATTATATAAAATCTATCGGACTGGTAGGTTGCAGGCATATTGTCATCTCACAGGATAGACTTTCTAACGCCTTGCAACCACCAAGACAGATGCAAAAAAACGTTTTTCACACAATATAAGTTGAGTATGAACAAAAATGATGATAACGAACAGATTATATTCGAAAATGTGCCAAATATTATGATCTTCAGTAGAATTATTCTAACCGACAGAACTGCTATTAGCATAGGAACAAACCATTAACGACCATTATTGCCTGGGACAAAATCCTGACACCATCCATCTGCAGCAAAACAACCAGACACGCCACATGCTGGTGATCAAAGTAAGGAGATTGCTGAATGCTCGGAGCGCTTCCATTATTTGCTGCTGTCGTTCCCTTTGTTCCTCTCGCTTCGGAAGCAGAAAAGGCCCCAATTGAATTATCCGATCTCTGGATTCGAAGACAACGCAATGAACGATGCTCGCTTGTTTAATTCTGTTATGTTTGTTCCGGTTATAGGCCAGTAGAGATAGACATGAAAAATCGAAAATTTGATAATGACTCCAAAAGTTTTCAAACTTTGGTGAAGTGAATGGTACTTCACCAGAGCACTAGACTCTAAATTAAATAGTGTGTTGGTTCTTTTGGACTTCAGTAAAGCCTGAATTAAATTTTTTGGTATCAGTGAAGGCGTTGCTGAGTTTTTTAGGAATTACCTGAGTAATCGTTCCCAGAAAACATTGCTTGATGGAAATTTGGTCTCATCCAGTAGGAGAATTACGCGAGGGGTACCCCAAGGAAGTATTTTAGGGCCACTTCTGTTCTCTATTTACACTGCCGATTTTCCACAAAATATCGAGTTTTGTTCTACCCATCAATATGCGGATGACACGCAATTGTACTTATCATTTTCAATAACTGAGATGCATGTTGCTTGCGAAAGAATTAACTCTGATTTGAGCTACATTTCTGCACTTTCAAATGTGCATGACCTTATTCTTAATGAAAACAAAACGCAACTAATGTTTTTTGGTAAAGATAAAGAGGCTCTTGCTGCTAGCCCGCTATTTGAAATCAAGATCAACGAGTCAATATTGGAAGCAGTTGATAAATGTAAAAATCTGGGCCTTCATATGGACAATGAATTAAAATTCTCTGGACATGTGAATTCTCTAATACAGAAAGCCTATGGAAAACTTAAACTGCTCTATATGCACCGTGACGTGTTGAGTACCGGGTTAAAATTGAAACTCTGTGACTCTCTGATTTTGTCATCCTTGGCATACTGTAATGTAGTTTATTGGCCTGCTCTGAACTACAGAGATAAAAAAAGCTTACAAAAAATACAGAACTCGTGCATTAGATACGGTTATGGCCTTCGAAAATTTGACCACATTAGTAATATGTTTCGTAGGTCGAATTGGCTTAGTCTTGATGAAAGATTCACCCTCCACATGGCTTGTCTTATCTATAAGATTAATCAGACTCAAACCCCGAGATATCTCTATTCAAAGCTGATTAAAGGATCTCAGACCCACAATCGACCTACTCGAACTTGTAATTTATACAATATACCTGTCCACTCCACCGCTACGTTTCAAAAATCTTTCTCATATGTTGCAGTAAAAATATTTAACTCTGTTCCTGAATTCATAAAGAACAAAAATACACTTTTTTCCTTCCGAGAACATATGAAATCCCACCTACTCTCCTTGAGAAATAATTAGTCGTGTTGTTGGAGTATTTTGTTTATGGTGTTATTTCCACATTTATGTTTAGAAATTTTTGAATTGTAATTTCTATTTTAGTTTGATAAACAAATTTGTAATTTCTTTGTTGTAGCTATAATTATCTTTTGTATCTATTATGAGGTCTCTCAGCTTGTTGGTATTTTGGGGGGGTTATGTGGAAGAACAACTATGTTGAACATCGCCTCCCAAGAGTAATTGTCTTTTGTTAATTATTGTATTTGTAAAGAAAAAAATAAAGACCCATTATTTAAAAGCAATAAATCTCAGTTTGCAACCTCTTCCGAAGTACGCAACATTGTCAAAATGGCAATTAACTTGAATTTTGCTGATTACTTGTTGAGAAAATTCCAGAAGTTCTACAAACTTGGAGTATAGTATTGAATATACTATTTCATATCACGAATCAAGTTTGCTACCAATTCAAGTATGCGGAACATTTTTTATCAACCTATAATGCTTCTCTTTAATATACCATAAGAGAAAATTTTAATGGTTCTGCAAATTTGACAAATACATCGGAAAAATTTTCCGAATAGTTGTGTACATTTGCAACCTTTTACGTTGACTAGAACATATATTTTCTCAATTCGTGGTAATTTTTTTGATCAAGGTGGTCTCGAAATAATTACAAAAGTTTCAAACCTTTTGACCAAAATTTGAAATCTTTTGGAATTAATGTGAATTGATTGTCTATTTCTACTGGCCTATTATGCAAGGTCTTAATTTTAAGATCTTGGAGAAAGGGGTGGGATAACGAAATGTTGGGAAATTATTTCATTGACGATAATGTAGTTAGATAGGTAAGCAGTGTTGAGTTGTGAAGAGAAGATTTCACACGAAAAAAAAGTATCCAATTAAAATGTTTTTCTCATTTTTTTTTGATCGTGATAAGAAAATTGATACCTATATTTGAAAAAAAATATTATAGTCTAGTTCCGAAACTTCCAACCAGTACCGACCAGTATTCTCAAACTACTGAAATAACCGATATGTACTGTTATCTGTTGATATCTACTGATATTGTTACGTTATTCCTGACTGTTACTAGTAGTTTCAGTAATTTCGGAACGTTGTTATTGTCTCTAGAAAAAATTCTGAACGCATGAACTTGTCGCTATTATATTGTTTACACACAGCAACTTGTTCGAACATTAGAAAATTCACTTTGTATAATGTCAAGTGATCATTTATTTTTACTGGGGTGGGAAAAGTGTTTCTCTACATTTATCAACTTCGGGTCTCCAAAAAGTAGATCATTACAACAGAAATTCATGTTACAGGCGTGATACGACAATGTATTCGTAGTAGCACTTGGTGTTCCTACGGAAATGTAACGTGTTCACCTACTCGTTAATTTTCGACCAGTTCGGGATCAATCGGGAGTAACCGCCGCACCTGTTAGGCGGTGTTCATCAACATTTTCACAAATCTGGGCGTCATTCCAATTCCAGCATTTGTGTTAGTAGTTGTATGTGGACGTGGTACATCGTGTGCCGGAATTATACTATTGTATGAATAATGATAGTGAACCATGGTTCACTTCCAGTTCGTTTTGATATATGCATTTTACTTGTTGGTATGTAGAATGTGGATTTTGGCAGAACATTTCTAGAATATGTATTGACATTTTATGTGTCATACGATCAGGAGAATTTTCCATAAGACTGAACAAGGGTTTTGTATCAATAAAAATATCAAAAATATCGGGCATGATATTCTGCATATGGTAAATATTTTCGTTATGGGATAACGGCGATTTCATATCAAACGTCGAGTTTTGGACCTATCTTAAAAAAATAAGTTTATTTTTTTCAGTTGTGCTCGCAGTAAGCTTTGTCCTCGAACATCAATAACAGTCTATAAAACAATTTTATAACCTCATTTTGATCACTGTCAAAGTATTTTTAGATGGTAGCTACATCTATTGTCTCAATGCTTTCTACATTGAATTGGTTTTCTGTTTCTGTTATCGACATTCATAACATTCATCTATGAGATTCATAATTATCAAAACAAGGATAATCAATTTTTATGTTCAAAGAATTAATTACTCACGTGCTAAAAATTTTTGCATCATGGTTTGGTGAAATTTAACGATCGTCGACGATGTTAAAATGCTTATTGTGCAAAAATCGTTTCATGAAATTCATAAGTAAACACCAAACAATATTTTTATTGTAGATGATTTCAATATTTCTTATTGCTGTTTGTATTGCAAATTATTACCTAATCTATCCGCTGTATTTTTGATTATATCTTCTTTGATTTTTATGAGGTCATCTGCATCTTATATCATCAATCTGTTTACATTAGGATTCCTATTCAATGAAGATTCACTGTACTCTGAAAGCACTGTCACATATTGTGAAACTCATATTCTTTCGAATAAGTCAGTCAAGTAATCCACTTAGGTTATTACAGAATCCCAACGCTCGCTCCAAATGCTCATACAAAATTCATCGACATTGACCCAATTCTATTAGTTCGCCTACATGTCTCTTGAGACAGGCACACATAAAAATGCAGCCAGCTCAAATACAAAGAGCTCTGCGACCACCATCTATTTTCACGTGAGGTTAGAACCAGTGAAGTGGAATGACAAAGCTTGCTACTTTATCAAATAAATTTTTCAAACATCCGAAAAATGGGGTTGAATTGCAAAGTTGGTGACTTTGCACGCCATGGCTGTGACGTCAATGACAGAAAACTAACTGGAACAGAACGGTCAATTTCGTTCGAGCAACTCAAACATTACAATAACAAAGGGTTGAAATCTGTATATATTATGAAATGAAAATTCAAATTATCCTGTGGCAGTCCATTGTGTCTCGAAGTGGAGTGATATAGATTCACGATGGAGAAAAAATGAATGAAGTCATGTCCACAAATTTAATATAACCACCAAATGTTATGTGATGATAGAACGATTGAAAACTATCGATCGGTTCAATGGTATCATAGTAGTACATGTTTCAAACCTATATAGGTTCATCATCAGCTAAGTTTCAAATTATGGAGAAACTTTAATGAAATTAAAAAAAAGTGTCACCAAATGTTTCCACTAGGGGTTATGTGGGCACAAAAAATATATATTTTTTATTTTAAACTTTTATGGAAATACAATAAGGGAGGCTTGGAGCCTATATCCTCTCTCGCCATTTAAAGAAAGGAGATACAGGCTCCAACCCTCCCTTAGTGCATTTTCATAAAAATAAATTACAATAAAAAACACATATTTTTTGTGTCCACATAACCCCTAGTGGAAACATGTGGTGACACCCTTTTTTAATTTTATTACAAAACATTTTTCTCTTCTCTTCACAATTTTGAACTTAACTGATGATGAACCTATATAGGTTCGAAACATGTACTACTATGATACCATTGAACTGATTGATAGTTTTTGATCGTTCTACCAGCACATAACATTTGGTGGTTATATTGAATTTGTGGAGATGATTTTGAGGTTTTCTGCATCGTGAAATTCAAATTATGATGCAGAAGAAATATAGAATGGAAGAAACAAATTCTACAACTTTCCAAAAGAAAATGAAAAGTGAAAGCAATTGGTGGGTTCTGACTTACAAAAGGTCAAGGAGAGTTCTGATTTGGTACACATTGTAAAAATGGTACCAGAAACCAGTTTTTCGACAACATCTCAATACCGCTTCACCAAGGGGTAGAGTGAGAATGCGCGTTTTTTTTCATATGGTCTCCTCAATAGGCCTAATCCAAGATTTCTTATTTACTAATACCTTTTCTTCCGCATCGATGCCCTAGATGGTCCAGACTCACTGATATCACTATCTTCTTCCAAATTTGTTTCCTCTTCCATATTTTCATCTTGATTATCTTCTTCATCGACCTCGTGTGGCAATAATTCCGCAATGGTCAGGTCTTCATTCTCGTCGTTGTCGTCTTCTTCTTCTTTTTCAATACCAGAACCCGCATAAATCTTCACCCTGTTTTCACATGCGTCTCCATGACAGCATGTGTAGGTAACAGAATACTTCAAAGGCTCTGGCACACAGAACGCGGTCTGTCACCTCAGCTGGTACAAAATTAATTTCACTGAACAAGTCATCATCAAATGGCACGATATCTGTTTGTTGAACCCATTGATGGCATTCTCAGGTGTGCAACATTTCAAATAGGCTTCGCAAAACAATGGGCTCATTTGAAAGTTATTAATTGTTCTGCCCGGATGATTATTCATCCATTTCTCTACAGCTTGATCCAGATAACGGCTAAAAGGAAACATAACTCAAACATCTAGAGGCTGTAGATGACACGACACGGGAGGGAAAAGACACACAATAGTCACCTGTCTTCAGAGATGTTTCATCA
Source organism: Chrysolina haemoptera (assembly GCA_958298965.1). Classification (NCBI taxonomy): domain Eukaryota; kingdom Metazoa; phylum Arthropoda; class Insecta; order Coleoptera; family Chrysomelidae; genus Chrysolina; species Chrysolina haemoptera. The sequence continues at coordinate 52,965,011 of OY282585.1, read as the reverse complement.
ATATTAAGTATTCGGTGAGCTGGAATCTGTTTGTCGACCACTTCGGGTTTTGAGAGCTTGTAAAACTTTTGGAACTGGTTCATTCCTCTGGCTGCTGAAGTAGATTCTGGAACCCTCCTTTCCCACCTTCAAGTGTCTTATTCATAGCTTCAGTACTCCATGAACGCCGCTCGGTTTTTTTTTACATAAGTGCGCATCATGACTGACAATATCTCCTGTGAAAGAAAAAAAAGAATTATAATGTGAGGTAAAACGATCCCTTCGGGGCAAAATGATCCCTGTGATCATTTTGTCCCACTATCAGACAGATCTTTTTGCCCCGTCAGCACACTGTTCATTTCATATAACCTCAAAAATTGCAACAAGGAAAACTAGCATAAATAAAGAGTAGAGTCTATGTTTGTTGTATACTCTTTCATGCCCCACATAAAGAATTGAAATTAATATGTTCTTATTAATATTTGTGACGCGACCACTTCATCTTCGGTCAATTTCAATCACTGCCAGGGAATCGTAGAACCTTATGGTAGCCCTTGCATTATCTGAACGAGTACATGCGCATTAGATAGAGCGGTAGTATTAGAAGAAACGTTTTACCGCGAGGGATCTCATTGCGCCGGTCTCCTCTACATTATACAAAGCCTGAACTTGGTGGTAGGTCTGAAGAGAATGTTGCCGTGCAGCGTATCTTGTAGGGGGTGATGCAGCAAGATTGAATTACTCTTGGTTACGGATCTTGCGAAATTTTGATAACGTAGGGAGTCCAAACTGATGGTGTTTTATAAAGAGCGATAAAAAACCTTTCCCCTATAGCGACAATGAGTTCAGGTTCTGCGTTTCGCTCTTCGAAAACTCGTAGAGTTCAGCTCAAATATTCGTTCTTTTCAAGGGTTTTTATAAACCTAATTATTCCCATGTTGAAAACAGCAGAAGTAGATGCACAACCGCTGAATGCATGCAAGAACAATATGTTGTCCGCCACTATTTCTGCATACAATTCACTTCGAGAAGAGTAAATTTTCTCAACAAGTTTTTCTCTGCCTGGTTTGCGAAGGTAAACGTTTGGATAAGACCTCGCCTGTGCTGTTAGCTGAACTTGGCTCCGCTGTAACTCGTGTACTATCCATCTGATTGAAAAATATTTTACACGAAAGTTGCAGAGAATTTTATGTTCTATAATTTTTATAATAGCTATATATTTTTGACGTAGCTGGTATGAGAGAAAAGATAATATTCTCGAAAAACTGGTTTTTGGTACCATTTTTGGAATATGGCGGTGCGAGCGGCGGTCGCTCAAGGTCGCAAACACGGATTTTTGATAATGACCCCAAACTGTACGAATTCACCAAATCAGACCTCTCCTTGACCTTTTGCAATGAAAGTTCCTCTTTATGTATTCAGTGCCTGGATTAAGGAGCAAATTTTCCATTGATTCAGAGCGAGGTCCTTTAACGCTCCTGGAAAGGTTCACCAATTTAGTTCTCCAACGAACAGATGAAAAGAGACCGAACTCAATTCTTGTGCGACTCAATGCTCAACTGGCTCATTCACATTCATCGCCATCGACCCGACTTTATTTGTAGATATGTCGAGACAGCTCTCGAAACAGCTTTTCCGTAAATACCCAGTCAGCCGAAACACAAAGAGAACTGTGACCACCATCCATTTTCACGTAGAGTTAAGAGCCAGCGAGCTGGAATAACTTCCTACTTTATCAACCGGTAAATTTTTTCGACATTGAGAAAATGGTAGCGTGAAGTAGTGAGCATTACATTAGCTGCGATATCGGTTGCAGGTCCGGATCAGGAAAGAATGGGAGATTTCGGTTTTTTTTTTTTTTTCAGCGGACTTTGTCAAAACCAAAATTATTATGAATTGGAAGTTTGTGTGAGTTACCTATATTTCAGGAGTATGAAGATCTGGTAAAACATAGCCAGAAGCACACAGGTCCGTCTCCAGCTCGTTCCAGTACCTCAAAACTCCGATTTATCTGAAAGAATAAAACAAATTTACCATTAAAAACAACATTTCAGACGACCAATATATTAAGATTGATACTTACACAATTTTCCTGATAATATTTTGAACTCATACCAGATGAAGAAAAATAACTTTTATCTTATTTCCACTGATACTTCATTTGTTACAACGAATAGATTCTCAGAGGAAATTAGACAAGAATTATTTGTCCTCATTCAGTATCCCATGAATTTCCACAAAATGAATATATTGTCAATCGAACAAATTATTGTGATATGCATGAAAAAAATTTCGTTATCAAAAAAATTTAAAGAAACAATTTTCTTCATATTATATAAACTAATGAAATGCCATAATTTTTCCATTTCTAAACACTGAGAACAGGACTTTTTGAAAATACTGCCTCCAGCTCTTGGTATTTTCAAAGTGAACTGAATAGCGTCTGCGGATATAAATATAAATGAATTGCGGCATTCAGACAAATTAAAGTCCAGAAAAAAATGTATCCTCGATCAGGGATCGAACCTGCAACTTCTAGATTGCTAGTTCGTGCGCTGAAATAAATAAATAAATAGGGTTTTCATTTACAAATTCCTTCTAGTACAATTAACATGTAATAACAAGCCACTTCACATATCCTATTTCCACAATCCAGGGGGAAGGGGAAAAGGGTATACGGGCGCAATAGTAGCAACCCCCCTACACCTTTTCAGGGGTGCAAGGGGGGTGCCTTGCCGAGGCGAACATAGCGCCCCCGCGAAACGGCGCGGTAGTCCGCCCGCGCTGGTGTTAACGCTGGGCCGGACTTTTCATTACATAGTGGTTATGGCCAATAAAACACGCCTCCTGCAAAGCTTATGCGTGTTGTTCGAATTTCTATTCCTTGTAGATACGCCTTTGTTGCAGTTTGCGAGGATAGTTAGTTCGATGCTAAATCCCGGAAAAGGCTGATGCAAAAAACCGGGTAGTTCGTGCGCTAACCAACTGGGCTGTCGAGGACACACGTTCGCATCTGCATATCGGGATACCGCTTTTTCCTGGAATTTTGTGTCAAGCGGAGCGCAGATCAAAGCGGTGGTGGTAGCGGTCGCGGCGGAGGTCGCGGCGGGGGGCGGTAGAACGCAGTGGATGTAAATTAACGGAAGAACGTACAGCTGTGTGCATAAAAAAGTCGTACAAGACATTGCACTTATTGCATTGTATTGCACTAACTATCTGAGCTTAAAAAATTTTGAAAACGCGTTACTGACCAAATTAGTTTGAATTTTGACTCTACTTATCAAAGTTGATAATTCAATTAATATTGACGAGTCTGGCTCACGATAGCCTTCAACTGCTGTACGACTTTTTTATGCACACAACTGTACGACTTTTTTATGCACACAACTGTACATCGGAGCGGGCAAGAAAACGCATTAGTCGTTCCTTGCAGCGAATTACCGTGCTCGTCCTGCGGTCTGCGGTAGAACGTTGCATGCACCATTTGCCTGCCAGTTCGAGCGATTTGCTTCACAAGGAAACATATTATATAGTACAGCAATCCTCATTGAACAAGTGCGTGGTCACCAAATTTTGTATGATTTGTCTCACAGAGAATATTAAAAAAAAAATATTTCGTCAAAACTTTCAATTAACATAAAATAAACGAAAAATTATTCTTTGACCTCACTCAAGTCTTGAAAAATTATATGGAATTCTCCTTTACTGTCTCTGTCTGAGTGGATGTCGTGAACCTAAATTTTTTGATTTTTCCGGAAAGGAAATGGTATACTTTCGTTTATTAACTTTTCGTCAACGGGTTCGTTTCATCACTTACCTCTGCAGCTCCTCATCTTCATTTTCAGTAGCGATCAAACGCGAAATTATCGCGTTGGGTCGCGCACCTCTTTGTTCGCTTCGTGACCGCACCACCACCGCACTGCCACCGCTCCACCACCGCGACCGCGCCCGCTCTGGTCTGCGCTCCGCTTTAACACTTGCAAACTTCGTAGTTTGCAAGGTGTTGGTGAGTTAGGATGTTAGAAGGTACTCATTCATTATCAATAACCATCAATTCAATCCTCCTTACATCTAGCGTCATCGACATATGCGTGATTTCAGCAGGATTCTACGAAAGCGCAGGAGGGCCACAACAGGTTTTTTTTCATCACTTCGACTTTAAAGTCGAAATTTCGAGAAAAAAGTCAAAATTTCGACGTTAATGTCGAAATTGCAACATTAAAGTCGAAATTTCGAGAAAAAAGATTAAAGTCAAAATTTCGAGTTTTTTCTCGAAATTTCAACTTTTTTCTTGAAATTTCGAGTTAAATGTCAGAATTTAATCACGTCGACTTTAAAGTCGAAAAAAAGTCGAGAAAAAAGTCAAAAATTCGACATTAAACTCGAAATTTCAAGAAAAAAGTACATTAAACTCGAAATTTCAAGAAAAAAGTTGAAACTTCGAGACAAAAGTCAAAATTTCGACATTAATGTCGAAATTGCAACATTAAAGTCGAAATATCGAGAAAAAAGATTAAAGTCAAAATTTCGAGTTTTTTCTCGAAATTTCAACTTTTTTCTTGAAATTTCGAGTTAAATGTCAGAATTTAATCACGTCGACTTAAAAGTCGAAAAAAAGTCGAGAAAAAAGTCGAAAATTCGACATTAAACTCGAAATTTCAAGAAAAAAGTTGAAATTTCGAGAAAAAAGTAACATTAAAGTCGAAGTGATGAAAAAGAAAAAAAACTGCTTGTGGCCCTCCTGCGCTTTCGTACGATTCAGGGGTGTGTATCATTGGCCTAAGGCTCTTCAACTTTCAGGCACTTCGACTTCTGAGTTAACTTTAAGGCACTTGAACGTACCAATAGACATTTTTTTCATTTCCTCCATATGTGTAATGTGATTCCCAATCGAAAAATTAATAAATGTACCCTGCTCAAGCCTCAATCGAGCTCGTCTGTAGAGTTGAAAGCATTTACACAATGATGCAGCCCGGATCTGCTCGACAATATCGTTTATTAGCATATTCGATAAAGTGAAAAGCGCGCATTGCTGCCAAGTCAGTGGTTTCAGTCATTTATCATGGAATTATTGCCATTATCGTCATTAGCATGCAAAATAGAGCAATCAGTACGAGTTTCTGACTTGTAAGGCAGACTCACTACTCTCATGCTCTCAACGACTAATTCAATGAAATGGAGAATGTATACGGGATCGATCAGGAAGTGTGTACCCCGTTTCTCGATTCCAATTATACGAGATAAAGGCCCCTACAACCGACCCCCTTAGATTAGGGATCCAAGGCAAGTGTGTTTTGGGTGGACCGGTGAATTGAGAGACGCTCACTTGCGTTAGAGAGAGAGAATGGCGAAAATTCATGCTGTATGGTGTGAAAGACCATATTTTCCGCCCAAAACTTTGTCAGAGGTCCTCCTCAACCAGCTTACGAGATTGCAGAAGTGGTAGAAATGTCACGTGTCGTTCTGTAGGGCGTTCGTTAACACTAGGCCTCTGAAGCCACAACAATTGGTGAGGATGGATAATTCACGATATTAATTCAAAGGAAGCTGGGGAAGAAGATGACGTCTAACAAATCAAGTCTGCCGCATATGACGCCGCTCAGACTATGTCGCAAGCAGAGAGGATGCATACCACCCCTCTGATTGAGAGGCATGAGCGATGCATACACAAGTTGAAAGCAAAAATCATGTCGACGAGACAAAACATTTTCCAGTATCATTCCTGCCAGTAGTGCAGTAAATGGCCGCAAACTAAAAACGACCTCACCATATACTGGCGAGCAGTTTACGATGAAACAGTACTGTCTTGATAGCATACAAATGCTGGTATCTGCAAAAAAGTTACTAATGTGGACGCTAAGCATTGCGGAAAACATGAAGTTCCGCCATAAACCATCTCGCTTATTGGATAACCCGCCGGCCGCTGATCGGGTAAAAACCTTCTGAAAGACCATTTACGACCATTCGCAACAACTGAATGTAGATACTCCAGCCCCAGCGCAGTTCAAAGCTTTCTGCAGGAGGCTTCGTAAGCCTGAGCACAATAATCTGCAGAACCCAATAAGTTCGACAGCTCCTTGATAGATTAAATCACTTTTGATGGAAAAAAATTCACAAGCACTCCCCCCATATTGCAAGAGTTTTCAGGACACAAAAGTACTATGAAAAATGGCCTTGTTCGTCACCCATCGAATGTTTGACAACTGTCAAATTACGTCACTGCTTTATTATTGTATCTATCTGTTATGAATAAACACCATATTCATTTTTAAATATACTGAATATACCACGCACAGCCCTAGGCTTGTGGTTTTCTGAAGTTTATTTGTCAATGTGTCAATTATTTTGACATCATAACACATTTTTTGTAAATTTTCTGTTCTTTCAAATAAACATTATTAAAGTGAAAAAAAATAAGCCTTTACATGATGGCCTGCCAGGATGGTGTCTCCAACACTCTGGTCTACCGTAGTTGCCCGATAGGTATAAAGGTTCCGCATGGGTATTTTGAGAGACCATAATGGATTTACTATCAGCTTTTCTTAGCCAATATTCACAGACATAACAACGCACCTCTGTGAGTGTTATGTTTTTATCAACACTCGTATGGTATAGACAAGATATCGGTGTTGTATCATGCCCTGTAGGATACTGAGTTCGTTGTGGAAAATGCGAAGTGCCACATCTATTGAACCACTTATTTCTTGTCCTCAGAAAAATTAAAAAACCAATAAGCTTGATGTATTATTCCTCAACTATCGAAGTGGGACAATTTTAAGTAAAAAATAATAATAAATATCAAGATCAAATCTTTGAACTCCTCCTCCGTTACCACAACCATTTAAACTATGGTTCTGATCATAGTGGTCCTTAGTGAAATGATGGACCCACTGCTCTCGAATCTGAATATCATACCGACTTGCTGTGAGTTGGCGGAATTCTTCCCCACCCCGGTCTCGAACCAGGTCTAAAGAAGTTTAAACGACCGATACCTATAGACAGCTGAGCCACCGGCCATCACATGCCCCACAATGCCAGATTTTTTTATGCGTTATTTGAATTTTTCATTCGCGATTCTTTTTGCATTGTCATTATCTTATTGAAGTTCTCCCATCTTTCTTTTTTTGTCATTATTGTTCCCAGGTATTGAAATTTCCTATTCTTTTCATACCCGTCTGCGTTAGTCTTTTTCATTAATGTTCTTGTCTTCTTTGCTTATCTTGATGAGATTATTTATTTATTTTTCTCTGGTAATTAATTGCCGTTGCTTTGCTACGGCCTGAATGAAATGTTAATGTACTTTTTCTGAACTTTTCTTGTCTCTACTAATAACGTCTACATCATCTCCGTCCGCTAATATTTGTTCATTAAATATTTTTCCTGCGGGGTTTTGCGGTATTCTGCTGGCTTGCCTAGCCAGGTTAAGAGGTAGATGAAAGGGTATCTTTTGTCGTGATCCATTATCCAAATCAAACCAAAGAGATAATCTTGGATTCCGATGATTTCTTTCGATTTGTTCAAACAAAACTACAAGTTGATTGACAGCGGCAAAAGTTAGCTTTGACTTTTACAGCGACAATCCCACTCATATATAATGATTCCCATTTGCGAGTACAAAAATCGTAGTTTGCTATCGGCTAAATGGAAGGAACAGAAATGCAAGTGGATAAAAATATCGGATAAATTACGTTACCATAGCAACGCTAGCATTTACTGTTTGTTCATCAAGCATTGCGCGTCGCATCAGTTTGACAATTGTAATTGTCAAAAACAGCAAAATTAATATTCCAGTATGTTTGTCGAGATTTTGATTTGGTTCTTCCTAAACATTGTTCTTCTACTTATTGTTTTTTTAGTTTTTTAAATGAAGTTTAATTGAATTGAATGTTCTATTCATGGGATTGTCTTAACAAATATAAGGTTGGATGGAAGAGCAAATTTTGTCCATGTCTCGAGTCTGCCATTTGATAAGACCTATGATGTACTGGGTATTCATGAACTTATCAATAAAAACAATCATTGTTATTATAATTATTATTATTATTATTCGAAAACAAAGTGAGTTTCGCGTAAAGTTCACTTCTAGCCAGTGAGAGAGGAAACCGATAGAGAAGCTGGTCGAAGTATATATAGGAGAGAAAAAATAGAGAGAATAAGGTATGACAAACAACTGAAATTTTGTAAGGTATGATTCTTATTTCTTGACAAGAGAGTCCAACGTTCCCATAGATTCATTTTTTGCTTTAATAAATATGACGTAGCTACTGTTATAATATCTGTAAGATGTCTAGAAACCCTGGTGAATTCAACGATTCGATTTTGTTTTGATTTTTATGGACGGCACCTCCTGTTGGATTAGGTCCTAGTTCACATTCTTTAGTACGTGGCGCTTATAGCGCTGACAAGAAACTGTTAGGCTGCTTACACATAACGACGTTTTGCGTTCACGACTTTTATTTTTATTCTGTTCTCTTATTGGTTCCGTTAAAAACGCTCGAAGCTGTCATACATTTGACGTTACTTCGATAAATTTAAATTTTGAATTAGTTTATCAGGGATTTGATTTCATTTTGATTCTGGTTTAGTAGTGATTGGAGTTTTTGTCCTATTTTTCATTGTGTATTGTGTTGTTTCTAGTTCTTCGTTGTTTATGGTGTTTTCCGATCAAGTTTCTTGTTTTCCTGATTTTTGGATTGTTACCTATTTCATCTTATAAATTGTTCAACACTTCAGTCAAGAGTTTTTCTTGAACATTTTTGCTTAAATTAGTGCCTAGAAAATGACCCGAGTGTGCATTTTATAATAATAATATTACCGGAAATATCTCAATATGGCGTTTTCACAGTTTTCCGAAGTTAATCGATTGGAATTTTTATTAACATAACATTACTTTACATTTTATCAAAACAGACACAAACTCTCAACACAAACGTCACAAACTGTCAAAATTCAGACAGTCAGAAAGAGAAATCTATGGTCATGGAAGAAAAATGTTCACGAAAATTTGAGCACCTTGTGTATAAACATAACTGAGTCGCCCTCTGAACATCGGAATTCGGAACCCGAACCTAATTATCAAAAAATCAAGCATTTTCAAGTAGGCAGGTGTCTTCAGTTTGATCCCAAAGTTTTACAGGTATAAGTGCACGCACCAGGGTTTCTAGACATCTTAAATATCTGGAACATAAAAATTCTATGTATTCGAAAATCAATAATATTAACTCATCACTGAAATCCAGGGTTGTAAAGTAGTATTTGGTTGTTAAATACGGAATATCTGTTATATGTATCGAGTGCATGCAAATAAAACAGTATTTTATGTTGTTTCTATGCGCAAACACTCACAAAATATTGTAATCACCGCAGAGATAACATACCGAAAACAAATTTGAACGCAATAAATAACAATACAGCCATCGATTTCATATTTTCAATTTATATTTCTAGATCGTTTATCGTTCAAAGCATTTCAGCTGAAATAAGCGTCGACTGTTGCACAATAAAACACGAATTCAATTCAAATACTGATTCTCGTTTTACCTCATAAAAGTTTTACCTCGTAACCGCTAATATTTTATGGAAAACGCATTTAGTGGTGAATTTGCTTGATATTGTTTCGAATTACTGATCGATAGTGATTCGGACGCGGTTCGAAAGGAAAGAAATGGTATGAAAATAGTAATTTACGTAACAAATCCCGAAAACACTGTTTTTTCTGGACGAGTGGACAAGATTCTAGGACGAGCGTAGCGAGTCCTGGAAGTCTTCGAGTCCAAAAAAACTGTTTTCGGACGTGTTGCGTACACAAAAGAAAATTTCGAATATTTTAATTCATATTTGTATTAAATATCGAAATTCTAACAGAAGATAGGCACTAACAGAAACATTCTAATTCTTATTTATATAAATATTTATATTGAAATTCGAGCATTTCCCGGACTAGTCCGGAAAGTACTTACTTCCCGGACTAGTCCGGGTGATAAGCCGTGAAATCATCAGGAAAATTTTTATGGACGATTTTCCGAGGGAAATCAAAAAATCCATTTTTTCCAAAAACAAATGATGTTATAAAATTCTGCATAAAATTCTCTACAAAAAAGATATCGACGAAGTTTTCTTGAAAATGCACCGTTTTCCAGTAAAACGTGCTCGAAATTCGAAAAAAAATTTCAATTCTCAGTACTCTCTTAAAAAAAAAAAATTTAAGCCATTTTAAAATGTATCATCAGTAATGTGTTCGTATCCAAATCAACTCTCTGTGTTATCAATGAAGTTTTATTTTCAGTTCTGTCCATATAGTATGATTATTTTTAACATAAACGCCACATAACCTCACAACACTGTCAGTTGATTCTTGGTTTTGTCTTTATCAATATTTCAAAAATGTCTTTTTATATTGTAGCTTCTCTGAAGATGACAATAAAAAATTGTTGAAAGCTTGGAATCTGTGTTTTAGAGTACTCTTATTGGCCTGCTGCATATCCCAAATATTAAAAAACTCATATATATATATATATATACAGTGAACGCCAAAAAGTATGTACCATATGGGAAAAAAGTTTATTATTAGAGTATTAGAAAAAAGATTCTTGGAAAAAGTTTGTGCATGTCCGATAACCTAAAAATCGATTTTGACACATGTCACGTGATCGCTGGTATGGCGGCAAATTGAAAAAAATTACTATGAGAACGCAAAAAGTGGGGTAAAATGGCAAGATATCAAAAAAAGTGATTTGAAAAAGTTGCTTAGAATTAAATTTTATACACACATACGAAGTTTAAAAAGATAATGAGAGAAAATTGAAAATAGAAATTTTTTAAAAATATTTTCCTAGCTGTATTAAAATATCAAATTATTATCATATGAATAGCTTGACCATACTGAAACATTTGTATCTCAATGATACTGACAAAACTTTCTCATTTTCTCTACACCAGTAAGCACTAAATTAAAAAAATTGGATTTTGTTAAAACCCTGGCTGTTACATTGGTTCGTATCTAACAGTTATATAAGAATTCCACGACCATTGTGATGACATGACACTCCAGAAACATGATGTTTTCCAGATTATAACCAAGTTTCGATGATAATCGTGCCAGAGCGTTTAACTTCGCATGCAATGTTGAAAACTCAAGCCTCTTTAATTTGACGCACTATTTTTAAGATTATGTGCGAAGTGAAACGTTCGTGCACGATTATCATCAAAAATTGATTATAATCTGAAAAACACGATATTTTTGGATCTCCCTATCATCGCAATAATAGTGGAATTGTGATATTAGATACGAACCATCCAATGTAACAGCAAGGGTTCTGATAAAATTCAATTTTTTCAATTTAGTGCTCTCTGGTGTGGAGAAAATGAGAAAGTTTCGTTATTATCATCGGAATACAAATATTTCAGTATGGTCAAGCAATTCATAAGAAAATAATTTGATATTTTTCTACAGCTAGAAAACTATTTAAAACAAATTGCTGTTTTCAATATTCCCACATAATTTTCTCAAACTTTGTATATGTGTATCAAATTGAATTCTAAGCAACTTTTTCAAATAACTTTTTTCGATATCTTGCCATTTTATCCGACTTTTTAACTGTTCATGGTAATTTTTTTCAATTTGCCGCCATATCAGCGATCACGTGACATGTGTCAAAATCGATTTTTAGGTTATCGGACATGCACAAACTTTTCTATTTTTCAATACTCTAATAATAAACTTTTTTCCCATATGGTACATACTTTTTGGCGGTCACTGTATATACAGTGTGACCCAGAGTTAAACCGCCAAACGTTCACTATCGATTTTTTATGTGAAAATAAGATGTTTTTTTCATATAAGCATGTGTCCCAACTTGCTTTGTTTTCGAGATACAGGGGGTCAAATTTTTTTGAAAAAATAATTTTTCCATTCATTTCTCAAAAACCTTTTGGCTGATTTTGATATAAAACTTGGCAAGTTTATTTGCAGAAATGAAAGATTCATTTTAGTGTACTTAGAATTAAAAAAACTATTTTTTTTCTAAAAACTTTGACACCCTGTATCTCCAAAACGAAGCAAGTTGGGACACATGCTTGTATGAAGAAAACATTTTATTTTCACCTAAAAAACCGATACTGAACGTTTGGCGGTTTAACCAGGGGTCACCCTGTATATATATATATATTGTCATGATTTTATAATCCACAAGTTTAAAAATAAGAGCATATTTAAAATTCAGATAAAAATTTTGCATCTCAGAGGAAATTCTCCAAATCAATATCGAGAATGTTTCAAGTACCCTGTATAATATCAGTAAAACCACACTCAACTGATGACATAACAACTGTCAAACAAAATTCAGGGGATTTTAAATTGATGAAAGCAAGAAATTTACAATATGAAAGTGAATGAAAAGATTTTTGTATGAATTGTAATTAAATCATAGAAATACTTACACAGAAGAATTACATAAACAATAAGTAATTTTCAAATGAATTTAAATAACTGACAACACCAAGGAAGTATGACATTCACTTATTTCTGAACATGAAGTCATGCTTTAAGGAAATTCACATAAATGAAAATGATAAAGCCTAATTTGAGACTTAGAATAAGAATCTAGAAATTTCAAACTAATTTAAAATATCCATGTTATTTTCTTAAAATTAGTATTCATTTAATAAATAATTGTTAAAGTCATTAGTTGATAGAATCTTGGTATTGTTGCTAGGATATTCTGATAGTCAGATTTTTTTTGGAAAACAAGGGAGGAAAAAAATGATATCGAAAGCAGAAATATTGAGAAATTTTGGAGCAACAAAAAGTTACTAAAATAAGTATCCAGTTTTTTTTTATGAGTATGAGTATAAGTGAAAAGACAGTACCAAGTGCTACGAATAGTTTCAAAGGACGATTACCTTGTGAAAAATCCAAATAGACATTCTATTGGGAATGCAAAAGTCCCACGTCCCAGCAGCCAAGATGGAGTCTACGTTGAACGTCAGAAGGAGATGGTAGAGGAGCACCCACAAAACCAACACACACAGGTAAAGGCCTTTATCATAAATCGTTGCAACGTAAACTGAACATAATATATGCATATATTTTTCTTCGATTCCATAAACATTTTCCATTTTATTCGAATAATTCCGGGAGTGTTATTTACTTTACTTTTCAAGTGATCGTTGAAAACAAACGCGGGGTCAGTGACACTAACGGTGAAATCTCGGAACATTAGATTTAGTTGAGATAGGTTAGTGGAAAATTCACAATTGCCAACCCAAACATGTTGAAATATAGTGGCTTCACCATAACAATTTATTGGACATGCGCATAGGAATAAGGTTAGGTTATACTGGTTAGAGTTTGTTTATATTTCATATCGTTTCAAATTTCGATCAGGCTGAATGTCATGAACTTCATGAATGAAGAATTTCCCATTTATGATTATTAAAATAATTTTGATTATTGAAATTTCCTGTGTTTTTTTTTTTTTTTTGCTGGAACAAAATTGAAATTACTGAAATTTTTTTTTACTTTGAAGCTGGTACCCAAAGAATCCCCCTGGGATGCAAAGAAATGCTCCACTGGAAAACAAGGTAGAGTATAAACTTTGCATAAGAGTCTCCAAAATCGAAACAATAATAGTGATAATACATTTCATGAACTTTAAATTGGCGAACCCTGAGATTATTTAAGAAATATATAAAATCAAAACAATATTAAATAGACAATATATTATGGATAAAAACGATCCCCATAAAAAATGGCGCCCAACGTGGGGCATTTGTGGAAAACCAAAAAAAAACGAGGTGTAAAAATTTTTTTTTGAAGTAATAAAAATATATAAACAATAATGGAGTCCAAAAAAAATACAAGAAAGGGCAAACAAGGAAAACCAGGTCCAAGTCAAGAGGGAGATCTGGAGAAAGAAGAAAATGTAGAGGAGAACATGCAAGAAAGTGGAGATGCCACAGTAGAACAAACGAGAACACTGCAGGAAGTCAACATAGAAGATTTAATGAGATTTTTAAATAAGAAAGACGAAGAAAGAAGAGAAGAAATGAAAATACAAGAAAATAGAAGAAAAGAGGAAAGAAGAGAGGAAATGGAAATATTAGAAAAGAAAAGACAAGAGGAAATGGAAGTTCAAGAAAGTAAAAGAAGAGAGGAAATGGAAATTTTAGAAAGACTTATACAAGAAGGTAGAAGACAAGATAGAGAACAAATAGAAAGGAAAAGACAAGAAGACATAGAAAAGCTAGAAAAGGTTATACAGGAAGTAAGGAGAGAAGATATGGAACAACTTGACAGACAAAGAGGAGAAGATATTGAAAGATTGAAAACACTAATACAAGAAGGAAGGAAAGAAGAGATAAAAAAATTAGAAAAGATCCTGCAAGAAGAATTGAAGATCCATGTAGGGAAAATCAACCAAGAATTAAAAGAAATAAAGCAACAAGTGAATAATACAGTAGAAAATTTTGTCCTTGAAATGGCCAACAATAGAAGAGAAACAGATGAGAAAATTGAACATGTGGAAGAGAAAATACAACATTTAGAAGACAATGTAGTACAAGATAGAGAGGAAAACAAGAAAGAAAAACAAAGACTAGAGAAGAAGATAGAAAAAGAAACTAAAAGCCTACAGGAAAAAATTAAGAGTCAAGAAGATAGAATGAATGGACAGGTTACGGAAATGGAAGAAAGAATTAATCAAACCGAAAATAAAGTGAAACAAACAAGTTGTGAGGAAGTGATTATTAAAACTCTATTCAATAAAGTAAATGAAAATAAATTAATATTTACAGGTAATATCAAACGACAACACCCTGTACCTTTCATTAAATATTTAAAAAATCAATTCTCTGACAATTTAACTTTCACCAATTTCAAAGAGGTTATAAGAAGCCAACTACAGGATGAGGCTTTATTATGGTTCAATAATAAAGAAACTGAGTTGAACACTTTTATAGAATTTTCAGATAAATTTTTGACTTATTTTTGGGGTCCATCCCAACAAAAATTAATTAAAGATGAATTGTTAGGAGGGAAATATAACCCTAATAGAGGAACATCCTTTCACAAATATGCTATGCAGTTGTATAGCACTTCACAATATTTAGATTGCAAATTTTCTGAAGAGTATATTGTCAATTTAATAATACAACACTTTGATAACAATCTAGAGGAGATTATGATGTTATATAATTTTAAAGATATGGATAGTCTCTGTCAATTTTTGATCATCCAGGAAAGAAGGCGAAATAGTTATAATACTCTGTCAAATAGAATAAATAATAATGGAAGTATTTTTAGAAGAGACAATGAAAGTAATAGATATGAAAATAATAATAACTACAGACAAAGGAACAATGACAGGAGATATAATACAGAGGATAGAAATTATAGGAGTCACATGAATAATAACTATGACAGAAATGGTACGAGTTTTAGGGAAAGAAATGGTAATATGAGATACAATGAAAATTACAGACAAAGGAACAATGACAGGAGGTATAATACAGAGGATAGAAACAATAGGAATCACGTGAATAACCACTATGACAGAAATGGTCCAAATAATACAAGTAGTAGAAATTTAAATAACAATGGGCAATACAATGAAAACGACAGGTACAACAGATCTCGATATAACAATAATTATTACTATGATAACAGACAAAGACGTAGAAGTGAAGAAAGACAATATGATAGGGACAGAAATGACAACACCACACTACGAAGCAGAAGTGCAGGGGAAAGAAATAATAGACAGGTAAACCAGATACAGAGAGACATACAAGACATAGCAGGAACATCACAAGACAATACTGTTCAACATGAACAGAATTTTCAATAGAAAACCTACCAAAATTTAACAAAAATAATTATCAATACTGCACAGGAATATATCAGCATCCTAGAGAATTCATTGATATAGAAAAAAATTTTAAATTACAAATAAATAAAGGTTTAATAAAAATTCCAGGTATATTTTACAATAAAAAAATTGAAATATTGGTAGACACAGGTTCAGAAATATCTTTAATAAACTACAAAATAATAAGAGAACAAAAATTAGAAAAATATTGCTGTGGAATGCCAAAGGTAGTTTTGGTAGGTGCAAATAACAAAAAAATATATGAGGTTAACAAAAGAATAAGTGGTGCGATTACTTTTAACAATACAGAATATACAATACAATTTTTGATAATAGAAAACCTGCTACATGATGCAATTATAGGTACAGATGAGTTAGACAGACATGGAGTAATAATCGATTATGAACAAGGAAAAATACAAATAGGCGAAGAGACAATAAAATTTACAAAAATTACAGAACAAGACAACAAACAAATAGTACAAACAATTAACAACATGAAATCACAACAAAAAAAGGAAAAAATTACAGACTATGAAATAAATTGTGGAAATAATATGAGAACAAAAATACAAAATTTACTTAGCACACATTTAAACTTGATAAACGATGAAAATAGAGTGACAGACAAATACATGCATAAAATTGAGGTTAAAGGCATACAAAATTTCAAATCAAAAACATATCCTATTCCTTACAAATACAGGAAAGAGGTCAATCACGAAATACAAAATATGTTAGATCAAAATATCATAGAAAAATGCAATTCTAAGTTTATAAATCCTATAGTCGTGGTGCAGAAAAGTAATGGTGAACTAAGACTATGTCTAGACGCTAGGAACATTAATAAATATACAACACCACAGTACGAAGCTCCGTTAAACATCGAAGCAATATTTGGTAGTATAACAGGATCAAAAATGTTCACAAAGATAGATTTAAAACATAGTTTTTGGTTAATTCCACTGCATCCAAGTAGTCGAGACTATACAGCTTTTTCAATAGATGGAGTCCTATATCGATTTAAAGTAGTACCATACGGTTTGCAAAGCTCGTGTTCAGCCTTAGTACGAACAATACATGCCATACTTGATAAGTACAACGATTTTATTCTTCATTATATAGATGACATCTTGATTTATTCCAAAAACATGGAGGATCACCTAAAACATATAAAGTTATTATTGGACGAATTAGACACAGCAGGTTTGAAAATAAATTTGGAAAAATCAAAATTTTGTCAGGACAAGGTAACATTTTTAGGGTACAAATTGGATTCACAAGGAATTAGTATGGATGAAGGCAGAATTCAAATAATAAGAGAGTATAAACGACCAACAAATTTAAAAACATTGAGAGGATTTTTAGGTGTTATAAATTATTTTAAGAAACTTATGCCTGATATAAGTGAAAAAACACTACCTTTAATAGCTATGTTGAAAAAACAAAGTAAATGGAAATGGGGGGTTGAACAAGAAACAGCATTTAATATAATTAAAGAAGAATTTGCAAACAATTTGAAAGTGTACCATCCAAATTATTCACTACCATTCATACTTAAAACAGATGCAAGTATAAATAAATTAGCAGGAGTACTATTACAGGTACAGGAAGGGAAAGAAGTACCAATATGTTTTGTTTCAAGAGTTACCAAGTCATACGAACAACACTATAGTATAACAGAATTAGAATTTGCTAGCATAATTTTCTGCGTTTCGAAGCTAAGATTTTATTTGCTAGGATCCAGGTTTTTCATTGAAACAGACCATATGTCACTCTTGAATGTTATGAATAATAAGTTGTTGAACAATAGAATTCACAGGGGAGCCTTATTACTCCAAGAGTATGATTTTGAAATTAAATATATTAAAGGGAAAGATAATATAATAGCAGATGCGTTGACAAGATCTGATGGAATGATAAAAAAGGATAGGACTTTACAAATAGGGGTAAATATTTTAAAAGAAAAGGAAGGAATATTTTCATTAAAAGAAATAGTTGCAGATCAATTGAATTTAGGAGCAAATGAAATTAGAAAATGTAATAAAGTAAATGAGATCTATATAAAACAAATAAATGAACAACAGTTGTATGTAATATCAAATCAATTAGCAGTGAAAATCTTAATAGACTTACACAATAATAATGGACATCCAGGGACACGAAAGACATGGCTGTTATTTAGAGAAAATTATTATAGCATAAAGGACCTCCAAATAATAAAAAAAAATAACTAGTACTTGTGAAATTTGCCAAAAATATAAAGGAAAAAATTACATGAATGTAAACATTCCTAAAAATATCCTAGCACAGAAAAAACTTGAATGTATAGCAATAGACTTTATTAGTGAATTAATAATGACAGAAAGAAATAATAGGCATATATTCGTAATCGTAGACATTTTTACAAAATACATTAAATTGTATGCATGTTCAAGAACAAACGTTAAAAGTATACAGGAAAACTTTAGAAATTACATGACAGACGTGGGAAAACCAAATAAATGCATACTAGACAACGCGACGTACTTCAACAATGACAGATTCAAAAGATTTTGTGAAAGAAATGACATTAATCTTACCTTTACGAGTATCAGACATCCTGAAGCGAACCCAGTTGAACGTTATATCCAAGAGGTTATAAAGTTTCTTAGAATATTGTCCATAAACAATCATCGTGACTGGGATAGGAATTTGCCACAAGTAGAGAGTTTCTTGAACCAGCTACCAAACACTGTGACAGAAATGACACCACATACTCTAATGACAGGGGAACCACCACTACGACATTGGCTGAAAGAGGAAAATAAACAATTAGAAGATGTACTGGAACAAGTAAAAGTTAAAATGGAAAAAAATGGAAAAAAATACTTAAAACGAGCGGAAAATAAGCGAAAACAAAAAGTTAGGTTTGAGAAAGGTCAATTAGTTTTGGTCAGAGCAAATAGAGTAACTAATTTAAAACAAGACCTTTGTGCAAAGTTATTACCTATCTTTGAAGGACCTTATGTCATAGATAGCCAAAATAATGTCAACAGTTATAGACTAAAATATGTGAATGAAGATAAAATGAGAGGGATATTCAATATTAATGATATTTATTTATATAAGCCATGTGAAATAACTTAAAAGGAATTTTGGAAGTATGAGATAGAATTTTGCCATGTTCCAAAGAAAAATCCTATCTAATACTTGAGGTATTTGTCATGATTTTATAATCCACAAGTTTAAAAATAAGAGCATATTTAAAATTCAGATAAAAATTTTGCATCTCAGAGGAAATTCTCCAAATCAATATCGAGAATGTTTCAAGTACCCTGTATAATATCAGTAAAACCACACTCAACTGATGACATAACAACTGTCAAACAAAATTCAGGGGATTTTAAATTGATGAAAGCAAGAAATTTACAATATGAAAGTGAATGAAAAGATTTTTGTATGAATTGTAATTAAATCATAGAAATACTTACACAGAAGAATTACATAAACAATAAGTAATTTTCAAATGAATTTAAATAACTGACAACACCAAGGAAGTATGACATTCACTTATTTCTGAACATGAAGTCATGCTTTAAGGAAATTCACATAAATGAAAATGATAAAGCCTAATTTGAGACTTAGAATAAGAATCTAGAAATTTCAAACTAATTTAAAATATCCATGTTATTTTCTTAAAATTAGTATTCATTTAATAAATAATTGTTAAAGTCATTAGTTGATAGAATCTTGGTATTGTTGCTAGGATATTCTGATAGTCAGATTTTTTTTGGAAAACAAGGGAGGAAAAAAATGATATCGAAAGCAGAAATATTGAGAAATTTTGGAGCAACAAAAAGTTACTAAAATAAGTATCCAGTTTTTTTTTATGAGTATGAGTATAAGTGAAAAGACAGTACCAAGTGCTACGAATAGTTTCAAAGGACGATTACCTTGTGAAAAATCCAAATAGACATTCTATTGGGAATGCAAAAGTCCCACGTCCCAGCAGCCAAGATGGAGTCTACGTTGAACGTCAGAAGGAGATGGTAGAGGAGCACCCACAAAACCAACACACACAGGTAAAGGCCTTTATCATAAATCGTTGCAACGTAAACTGAACATAATATATGCATATATTTTTCTTCGATTCCATAAACATTTTCCATTTTATTCGAATAATTCCGGGAGTGTTATTTACTTTACTTTTCAAGTGATCGTTGAAAACAAACGCGGGGTCAGTGACACTAACGGTGAAATCTCGGAACATTAGATTTAGTTGAGATAGGTTAGTGGAAAATTCACAATTGCCAACCCAAACATGTTGAAATATAGTGGCTTCACCATAACAATTTATTGGACATGCGCATAGGAATAAGGTTAGGTTATACTGGTTAGAGTTTGTTTATATTTCATATCGTTTCAAATTTCGATCAGGCTGAATGTCATGAACTTCATGAATGAAGAATTTCCCATTTATGATTATTAAAATAATTTTGATTATTGAAATTTCCTGTGTTTTTTTTTTTTTTTTGCTGGAACAAAATTGAAATTACTGAAATTTTTTTTTACTTTGAAGCTGGTACCCAAAGAATCCCCCTGGGATGCAAAGAAATGCTCCACTGGAAAACAAGGTAGAGTATAAACTTTGCATAAGAGTCTCCAAAATCGAAACAATAATAGTGATAATACATTTCATGAACTTTAAATTGGCGAACCCTGAGATTATTTAAGAAATATATAAAATCAAAACAATATTAAATAGACAATATATTATGGATAAAAACGATCCCCATAAAATATATATATATATATATATATATATATATATATATATATATATATAAGTAGCCGTTGACACTCAACCACCAAACCCTATTATCGTCTGTCCCGCATCTACTAAAACGTATCAATTCGTTGCAGGGCCTCCAACTGAAAGGGCAGATGGTGTATTGTCCGGAATCTCATTCTATTCTATTTATTGGTTCGCCGTTCATTGACGGATTGGAGGGTCTTACCGGAAGTGGCCTCTTCATATCCGATATTCCACTCCACGACGCTACAAGGGATGTTATTCTGGTCGGAGAGCAAGCCAGGGCACAGGTATGATTCGAACTGAGTAGTTATTAGTTCCATTAGCGACGATTTGGTAGCTGGGTTTTTTTATTATTATTTTATTTTTTTATATTATTGTTCACTTACGGACAAGCTTTCGGAAAATTTGTGAATTTTTTATAAATATTTTCATCACATAGAGTTTTGGTTATAAAATGAACGGCAGACTTAAGATATGAATGAGAAAAATTTCATTTGTAAATTCAATGAAAATGTATTTAGTCCTCAAAAAACTCAATGTTTCCCCACTGAATCGGAAAACTAATAGCCGTGCAACTGGTAAACAAACAATATTACCATAAATTCATCCACCGTGATGAATGGTGCTGATCTCCGAGGTGTGCCAACGAATATCGAAAAATTAGGCAGTTGGAAATGATTTAGTGGCGCAATTAGGGCTTTCTACGCAGCGGGATCCAGAAAATGCATTCTGTTGAAAGTATTTTACTTTTTGTTGCGGCATGAAAGAATTATGTTTCAGTAGAAATGGTTTGCTTGTCCTGAATGAGGTTTTGTTTACGAATTTATTGAATAGTTGTTGGGAACTTGTATCACCAGGTCATCATTCAAAAGTTTATATCTGATCATGATGCAAAAAAAGTAAAAAGTAAAAAAGTATATTACGGCCAAAAAAAATGAGACCAAGTGCTCCTCACCCGTTTACGACTCGGTCACACCCGGCTTACCCACCATCACCTCCTGAATAATAAAAATAAACCCATAAGTGAAACGTGCAACGAAAAATTGTCAGTCGAACATATCCTGTTTGAATGCCCAATTTTCAACCTACAAAGGAATGCTAACAAGATCGAGAAGAATTAGAAACAATCTCAGGACCAAACTGTATATTTTACAACGTTAGAAATTCCCTTAATACTATAAATATCAGAATCAAACTGTCAAATAAATATGTAATCATTATGGAAGACCCAGGCTGGGTCTGATCATGACCAAATGGAGGTTTTCAAGATGTTATCCAAACAAGCTCACATCTGCCCCATGGCAGATTCCACGTTATGTGGGCCTTTGAATGTTGTAAGTGATGAGTCGCATATTTCCCTTTCCTTTGTCTCCTACAAGTTAAACAAGGGGTTTATTAAGTTACTGGTTAGACATGAGACCATTGGGCTTTAGGGTATTTCGATGAGGTCCCGGAAAAACGGAAAAAACTCGTGTTTAAACATTATTCTTCATGATGGCAATGTATTACGCGTCTTCTGGAATTATATGGAAAAGATCATTGGTCGAGCCGATATCATTTACTCTGCCTCTCGAGGTCTTGTCAACTGGTTAAGAGTTCAGTAACTTTACCATATACTCCGGCATGCTTGTCCTTGAGATTTTCATGAGTAATCACTCTATCCAGAAGGTATGGAAGGCTCATCACTGTGTTGAGACCTTGGAGAAAGCCATGCCTCATCTCGGGTTGAATTTTTGGCATTCGGGAGGTCATTGCGTCATTGGCGTAAGTTCAAGCTTCTCCTCAAGGTCCCTGAATCTTTCAAGCAGGATTATGTCCACGACCTTGGCGACAGCGCTCTGTAGCAAGATTGGGCGATAGCTCTCTATCCTTGAGTCTTGCTTTTCCGGTTCTTAAATGAGTATCGTCTCCACTCGTTTGTCACATTGTGGATAATGTTGCCAACTTATGATGACTTCAATGATGTGCAACATTTGTACAATAGACTTCTCTGGAAGGTTTGGGACTCTTTTTATGGTTTCTCGAACCTCCTCGAAGTAGACCATCAACTTTGAGAAGGCTCTATGACTACCTTGGATGTTGCCCTGAATAATCCAGCTTCCTTTGCAACTGACTTATGCTTTTGCATTGAGTTGGCGCCTGCCTAGAAGATGCCTCCAAACGTATTTGACTTTTTCGGATCGATTATAGATACTCTTTGACCATTTGCTGCAGCATGGATTTTATTTCGCCTCTCTTGGCGGCCTCTCATCATTTTCTATAAGGAATTGTCTTCGACATTGAGGTTTTTCAGTTTACTGTTCCATAGGGTATTGATCTCCTTCTCGGGAATTGCTATATGCGTGTTTTGCCACTTTTCAATCTCTTCATTATTTAATTTCATCAAATTGGGGATGTGATCTGGAAGCGGTTCCCTATCCTCCCTTACTCTCATCTTGTTGATGGTAATATCTCTGGCTTTCTGAATATCTTTGATCAGATTCTAAGTCTTTATATTTTACAGCATACCCGGTAAACTATGGATTAAATTGTAGCAGACCAGGGCAGTAAAAATGTTATGGAAGTATTTTTATAGGTCTCCATCCCTTAAAAAAAAAGTGAATTCGAAGCACTTAAATCCAACACAGGTTGGATTTAATTCAATCTTATCATTATTTTCGGTGCTTTTCTGTTTTTATGAGTGTTTTTTTTAATTTTTGGTACTTTGAATTTTGTGCTATTACACAATATCTACCGCATTTATTTCAAAATGAAAATACATTCAATACACTAATTCCTCTAAAGTCTGCTCACTTTGATGAACGTCGCACCAGTATCAGTTAGATGTAATTTCACCCAGGGAAGATGCTGAAATCTCCCTCAGAATATGAAACATGGCTAATCAGGTCAATGCCTAGGCTAAGAAAAAAGTAATCGAAGTTAGTAATTTGCGAATCATTATCCTAAATAAGGAAACTTAGTTCATAATTAGGCATATAGAACAACTTCAGGTGAATAAAGCTGAGGCGTTAGGCGAGAATTAAATATTCAGCATCGTACTTTAACGGATGGTTATGAGAAACTGGGTGGTTGCTGGCGTGTTGCTTGACATTATATAGTTAGTTGATAAACTGCAAGTTATGTGTCAGATTAGCGAGGAAATATGGATGGAGTAACTACTAGCAGCGAATAAAATACACTGGCAAGAAGAGAAATGTTCAGTAATTCATAAACTTTCTTGAAATTTCGCACATAAATGTTTTCATAAAGAGTTTTAATGGGGGTGAGTGAGCAGGTTGGTTGAAATTGTTAGGTTTTCTTGTTCTGACTTCATCACTGGAAGTTTCGAAATACATATAATATTGAAGAAAAAAATTATATGTACATCAAGATAAAGAAATAAGGAATAATGTCGAATATAATCCTACTGATGCATTTGCAGAAGTTTTATAAGAAAATACTTTTTATATCGTCGGAAAAATAATGTTTTACCAAATCGCAAAAAGTTTAATTTCCTATTTGAACTATAATAATTAGATGCGCTTCTAGTCAAACCAGAAGTGTCATAAATTGTACATTACCAAATTTTAAATATCCATATAAAAAAGCATTGAAGATAGAGGGGGGTGCTCTGGGTCACCCGGTATATAAATATAAAAAAATTATAACAGAATGAAATTTTAGGAATATGTTCTCCATTCATCTAGTGTGACCCATTTAATATGGAAGAACCCTTATAAAACTTACATTTTTGTCTCGTTAGGTAGGCATTCAAAAAGTCCACTAGGACACCAAATTTCATGGATTAATCTCCATTTCCAGGGCCAACTAATTTTAATTTTCGAGGTAAAAAATGTAAAAAAAGATTTTTTTTGGAAAAAAAGCTGACTACACCACTGCATTTGCGACATTTCCAAATGGTTCGCATGTAAATTACGTTGAAATGCATCAATGAATAAAAAGTTATAAGGAAATTAAAATCAAAGGCCTTTCTGATAGCTGTAGTGATGATTATCGTGTTCGCATCTTCTTCAGCCTGAAAAATAATGTTTGGCTTCAAATGTGACCGTTTTACTGCCTCGAATATCACAACCTGAGGGGCTATTTTTGACCGTTCGCAATATCAACGAGTACACGTATCGTTACAGTCTCTTAGTTACTTTATTTATTGATCCCAAGAAATATTTCTGTTTATTGAGGGATTAATTTTTACATAAATTGATTGATGACAATACATAGTATATATGAAATACAAATTAATGAAGAAATCAAACAATTAATAAAAAAAGAATGATAAAAATAAACATTGAAATATGAGTAAATAGTCCAAGCAAAATGAAAGCAGTTACGGATAGTATGTAAAAGACATGCAGATTACATCAGAATGTGACGATACGAGTACACGTTATCATTGCGAACGGTCAAAAATTGCACCCCTGGGTGCAACTTTTGTACCTCAAATTACTCATAATTTGTCATAACTCTCAAAATTACTCGCAGACCACGAAATTACTCACAAATGGCAACCCTGGCCGTTCGGACCTTTGCTATCAACTGAGCGGGGAGTCGAGGAGAGATGTTGAAAAAGGTACGAAAACCGTGGTAGGGAAGTGGGGACCGAGAAAGACGCCCTAATTTTTTGCTCCTGCTGGTTGACTAGGAAGACAGCGCATCACTAGGATCACAGCTCAAAGTCATCCTTGCTCAGTTATTTCATCAACCCACTTGTAATATTAGGTTCACAGAAATGCTCGTAAGGTCCAGTTAATTGGGCATCGTCATTCCTTTATCAGTGTATCCACTTCCCCTTCAAGATATCAAAATCAATGGATGGTTCCTCCACTGACTCATGGCTTAAAATTTTCGAAAATCTGCTTTGAAAAGCTGTTTCTCGGTACCTATCAGAGTTATCTAGTCCATTGATATTTCATATTGTAGAAAATTTAATATTGTTCAAAAATGTAAAAGTCTTGCCAAAAACATGCTTCTTCATGGTCAAAGTGGGACAAGACCAAAAAAAGTGCAAAAATTTAACATTTTTTGGGATATTCAAAAACTTGGATTTTGAATCACAGTCACATCCCACACCAGAAAAAAAAGAAACCTACTACTGGGGTAACAGAATAGGCGCACAGTTCGCGCCTCTCTCATTTATGTGATATTATCAAATCATTGCGTTCCTTGTTGCTCGCGTAGATTTCTGTCTATACCCCAGATGAAAAGTTTCCGATACTGTATACGGACAAAGAAAAGAAAGAAAATTCAATTCTCTGCACTTTTTATTCGCGACGTTTCAACTGTTGAGATCTACAGTCGTTTTCAAGTGTATAAATGCGACATTTTCAATAATGCTTCTTATACAGAGTGACCCATTTGAAAGCGGGCCACCTCTCTAAAACTGTTATTTGTTATCCGATTCGGAAGTTTTTTTCTTAATAGATAGAGCATTGATAGTTCTAATTGAGTGCAATGAATCCGAAATGAAAATAAAAATTTCAAGGCCTACTTCGAATTTTTTTCAAAGTCAAAATTTCAAAAAAACGTCTAGCTAGCTATTTTTTTAAATAGAGTTTGGTGACGCCACTGGATTCATGACATTTTCAAATGGTCTGTGTGAAAATTTCGTAAGAATGCGTCGATCAATAAAAAAGTTATATGGGTATAAAATTTGAAAATTGTGTCAATTAATCAACCCACTACTTCAATTTCAGAACTTTTATCAAAATTCTGACAACACCACTGAATTCAAAATATTTCGAAATATATTTGGTCAAAATTTCATCGAAATCTGTTCATAAATAAAAAAATTATAAAATAATAAAATAAAATTTTCTTAAAGTTCCACTAATTTCAAATTTGAAATTCTGACCAAATGTATGTCGAAATATTCTGAATCCAGTGGTGTAGTCAAAATTTAGATGAAAGTTCTTAAATTGAAGAGGTGGGTTGATTTATTGACATAATTTTCAAATTTCTTTTCTATATAACTTTTTTATTCATGGACACAATCCTACGTAATTTTCACATAAGTTACTTGAAAATGTCGTGATTCCAGTGGAGCCGTCTAATTCTATCTAAAAAAATCGCTAGTATGTTTTTTGGATTTTTGACCTTGAAAAAAATTCGAAGTATGCCTTGAAATTTTTATTTTCATTTCGAATTTATGCCAATTAACTAATTGATGCTCTATCTATTGAAAAAACAATTTTCTGAATCGGATAATAAATAACAGTTTTCAAATGGGTCACTCTGTATATGGCTGGTTTTCATTTGTGTTATTAGCCTGGGGGTAATTTGTCTGTGTCCAGGTACGTATGTTAATTACCGTGCCAGGCCGCCTCTGGTACGGCATTGGTTGTGTTGGGTCGTCCAAACATGATCCGCTACCCCTGATTTCTTTGTTTCTCCTCTTTAATTGTTTCTTTTCACGCTCAGTGGTCTCTTGGTTTCTCCAAGATACGCTTCGCGAAGGTTTCAAACCATTCCATATAGATGTTTACTACTACGGGCGAAAACGAAGAACCCATCGTAATGTCACATTTCTACACTTGAAAACGACTGTAGATCTCAAAAGTTGAAACGTCGTGAATAAAAATTGCAGAGAATGGAATTTTCTTTCTTTTCCTTGTCCGTATAGACAATGGAAGTCCAGAATAACCTTACCAAAAGTTAAACATTGTCAATCACCTTCAAACATGTAATTTTCTATTATCAAATGCATGAAGAAACTGTTCGAATTGTTTTCCTACACTAATGAGGGAAAATCACACTTCTCAAACCAAATTGCGTGCGGTTACACGGTGAATCACGCACGCTCGTAGAAAGAAATAATTATCACTCCAGCCTCTGTGGCAAGTCAGATGGTCCTTTGTGTTATTCAGTGAGTTATGACGGTCATTAAAATTTATTCACGTTTTCAGGACGGCTTGCGGAGGAGAATGGATAAATTGAAGAGTTCCATCGAGGAGGGAAACAGAGCCGTCGACAAGGAAAGGGAGAAGAATGTCAGTTTATTACATTTAATATTTCCGCCTGACATCGCGAAACGACTCTGGCTGGGTAAGGAGAATTATATTCCATTTAATTCCGTTCGAAGAGAAATACGCTCGATTGTAGTATTTAATCGCCGACTTTGTGATGTTTGAAATGGAAGCAATGACTCTAACGGGAGAGAAGGGCTTCAGCAGTCGCTTTTCTGTAAGATTAATTCGGGCCCTAACTGTTGTGGCCCACGGGCTGAAACTTCTGTTAGGAGTGATATTGAGAATATTAATCGCCTTTATTTTATCAGATTTGAAACTAAGGCGGGACATATGAAAACCCTCATTAATTTTGTCCCTCAGCATATATGAACTGACCCACAAAAGAGAAACAGAGGATTGTGTCGCTTTTCACAAAACATTACTTCTGTGTAATTGTTGTGTTACATGCTAGCAAATTTTTCATGTCAGTTTTTATTGTGAAATTATTCCTTCATCCTGCTCATTTTACAAGATCCAAAATTGAAGAAAAAAACAAAAAGCCTTTCCAGAAACATTCGGGAAAATCTGACTTTTTTTATTGAACTTCAACATCCTGTATCTCAGAAATAAAGCGACTACGTTCATATAAAGAACCCAAGGTATATGTCTATTCGAAATTATCAACAGTAATGACCCAAGTGGTGGAATTTTTTTTATAATTTTAACTAGTTGCACGAATCTTTGTTGCTAAATTTCACGAGTGGACGAAGTCTACTCATCTACGAAGGCGTAGAAGGGCTATTTAATTTTTTTGAAATATTTTTCACTCATTTCCGACACCGAAGTCGGAAAAATATTATAATGGAAAATGTTCCCCTTTTCAACATAAATACTTCCCAAGAATTTACTTTGAACGATGGAAAATAGCAACTAAAGTTTGTCTTTCAGCTGCAGATGATTCCACAAGAGATTTTATGAGCATCCTGTTCATATTTTCAAATCAAAATCAAAATGAAATTGAGGATTCGATAAAATTGAAAAATGTGATATTTTTGTATTATCTAACGGAATAGTAACTACTTCCCAGGCTAAAGCCACTTTGGACATTGAACCAAATCTGATAGATATTGTGAAAATACCCTAACTGAAAAATAAAATCTGAAGGTGATAATTTGCATTTTCATATAAATATATGAGAAAGGGAAGAATGTTATTCAAAAGTATCACTCACAAAAATCGTTCATTTCATTGTTGCAAGGAACGCACCTCTTACATTAGATTTCCAATACATTTTTGTCGACAAGAATCTATTTCGCTCTTCCAAGCTCGTCAAGGAAATTGTAAGAATTGGGAAGCGGGCTCTTCAGAAGTAATTTCACACAGCAAGAATGGAAAAGATGGAAGTGATGGAAATATTTCTCTTGCAATAACACGTTGAAAATATTTTTTTAACATAAACCTATCATGGGTATTGCATTTTGATTTGTGTTCGAAAATATGAATAGTATATTCATAAAATCTGTTTTGGAATCATCTGCGGCTGAAAGACAAACTTTAGTCGCTATTTTCCATCATTCAAGATAACCTCTTGGGAGGTATTCATGTTTTGTAAGATTACAAATAAATCGCATTTTTCAATTTTCAATTTTCATGGAGAATGTTCCCCTCTTCAACATTGCAAGAATATTGCAACTTGCCGCCATTTTTAAATATGGCGAACAAACTACCATTGTCTGGGCTTTACCTCGATATTTAAGGCACATTGCCTCCTCACTTTTGTCCAAAACCTTTTTTTCATTGAAGCTAATCAACTGATATATCACAACATACTAAATCCTTCCTGAAAAAATCGTGTTTGAAAATGGTCGATTTTCAAGATTCAGAAAGGCATAACTCGAAAAGTACTTTAAAGCGCCACCAAAATTTTCAGACTCGTGTTCAGGAGACCAAACTACGTAAATAAAACCACATTTTTTAATTTCAAGGTGGAGCCCGATAAACTTACCTTTCTCGTCGACCGTTCAACCTAACCTAACCTAACGCACTCAAAATCGTTGATTATGACCGCTGTTAATTTTATTATATGATCCAACATACATTGCTCTAATATATTTTATATTGGTTAGATTTATCTGTCATTATTTATTTGTCAATTCTGAAATACAATTTTAGAAAATCTTCACTTGCAATCATAGAGAGTCACGTGGCGTAATGTTGACGTTGGCCCGACAGCCGATCTCATTAGAGACATTCAAGTTGCCAGAGAGCGAGCCGTCAAGAAGATTACGGTAAGGAGTAACCGGAATATTCTTCCACCCCACGTTAAGGAGTTGATCACTCTGAAAAATTCCCTCCGGAAAAAGTGGCAGAGTACACGAAATCCTGAAGTGAAGAACGACATGATCAGGCTAGGAAGGGAAATTTCGGAGCTGATCAACGACAACAACGATAGGTTGTGGAAGGATAAACTGGAGAAGCTGGACACTCGCGATAATTCCCTGTGGCGGATGACGAAGCGAATTTCTAAGAAGTTCGCGGCGATTCCGGCCATGGAGAAGGATGGCGGGCTGCTGGTGACGGACCCTCAGAAGGCGAAACTGTTCGGGGAACATTTCGCCAACGTACACAAAAGGGCGCCTGATGTTAGTGAGGGGCATAGACAGAAAACGAAGATAACGGAAGACTTTCGTGAATCTGTGTCCCCCCCTATTGGCCCTCATAGGTTTGTCAAAGTAATGACAGACTATGAGGAGCTGACGGAAGTCATCAAAAGGCTTCCGACAAAAAAGGCGCCTGGGCCAGATGGCTTGGATGCCGTGACTCTCAGAAACCTGCCGCGGAAAGTCCTCGTCCAAATGATCCACCTGATCAACGCCATCATAAAGTGGGGGTATTACCCAGATTGTCTGAAGAAGGCACTGGTAATACCGATTCTGAAACCGGGTAAGGATGGCCACAAACTCGATAGCTACCGACCCATTTCGCTCCTGAGCGTGATCGCTAAAGTCGTCGAGAAGATCCTCCTGAGACGAATGTTGAGTCTCGAGGGGAAACTCAAAATGATCCCCGCTGAGCAATTCGGCTTTAGACAAGGTCATAGTACCACGGCACAGGTCGTAAGGATTGTTCACGGGGTGAAAGAGGCAGCCCAACGTGGACTCAACACAGTTATGGTCCTGCTGGATATGAAGAAAGCCTTCGACTCGGTATGGGTGGAAGGTCTTATCTCTAAAATGCTGGGTGCAGGCATGCCCTCGTACCTGGTAAAATTGGTGAACTCTTTCCTTGTGGGGAGGACGTTTATGGTGCGAGTAAACAATACTCGCTCCGCAGAGTTCCCGATCGAAGCAGGTGTCTCGCAGGGGTCATGTTTGTCCCCACATCTGTATTCGCTACATACTTATGATCTCCCTCAGTGCGAGAGACCGGATATGGGCACGGCGGTGTACGCTGACGACACCGCCATCTTTGCCCATTCCTTCTCAAGCGCCGCTGCCCAATACAGGAT
The DNA here is from genome assembly GCA_958298965.1 of Chrysolina haemoptera. NCBI lineage: Eukaryota > Metazoa > Arthropoda > Insecta > Coleoptera > Chrysomelidae > Chrysolina > Chrysolina haemoptera. Next base: position 52,933,919 of record OY282585.1, on the reverse strand, counting down.
CCAAGTCCACTTGGATAGGAAGATCATACCGTATTTGGCGGATAACAAGATTGAGGTCAATCCGGCTAAGTCGGAGACGATCAACTTCACGAAGAAGTACACTCACTCGAAGCTTTATCGGAAGTTGAGAATCAACGACGAGGCCGTTGAGAACGTGAGCCATGCGAGGTACCTGGGGGTACACCTGGACAAGCGACTTAACTTCGGACGTCATATCACCCTCGCTATCCAGAGGGCGGGAGCTGCGTTAAAACGCACCTATCCTCTGATAGCGAGAGGCTCGAAACTCTCTCTTGAGAATAAATTGCTTATCTATAAGCAACTCATAAGGCCTACAATGACGTACGCTTGTCCGGTGTTCTGCAGCCTGAAGCCAACTCCATTGGCGAGATTGGATAGGATGCAGAACAAAGTACTCCGTATTATCACCGGTAGCAGACGATACCTTCGACTGGAAGCTCTTAGGGAGCAGGCAGGCGTCGACTCGATCCCGACAGTTATAAACAACTTGTCCTACAAGTTTTATAAGTACATGCTCGATAAGAGTCCCCTCACCAGGGAGATCACCAAGCTCAGAGTGTATGATGGTGAGTCCCGCAAGCACGGCGGGCTCATTTATCAAGCGCTTGATATCTTCAAAGAACGAAGGGAAGAACCGGTTCCATAGGGAACCAAATCGAAAGTCTAACTGAAACGTAGAGTACCTCGACCCGGTTTTTTGCTTCAGCCTTTTCCGGGATTCAGCCTTGAAACAACCAGCCTCATAACCTGCAAAGAGCAATATCTGCATTGAATAAAAATTAACAACACGCATGAGCTTTGCAGGAGGCGTGTATCATTCCGAACTACGACCGTGATGTGATGAAATGTCCGACCAGCGTCAACACCAGCGCGGGCGGACTACAGCGCCCTCTCCCGGGGGTGGCTATGTTCGCTTAGCAAGGCTCTCCTCCGCTACCCTGATAGGGGAGGAGGAGATGCTACTTTTGCACCTATCATCCCGTCCTTCCTCTAACCCCCTGGGTTACGTCGAACGTGATGGTGATGATGAAATGATATGTCATTGCTCATGAAATGTGAAATTTTGATAATTTAAAATAAAAACCTTTTTAGTTAGTTAGTTAGTTGGCCCGACAGCCGAGAGATGAGACAGTGAGGTCAACAGTTCAAACCCACATGAGAGCAATTTTTTTTAATTTCAATTTCAAAAAATAATACAAAACTACCAGTAAGTAAAATTAAACTATCTTTGATTAGAGTTAATATAAACTACGGTCGACGGAAAAGTTTTGTAACAAACTCTTGAATTAAAATGGCGATTAACAATCTCGAACATTAACGCGCTGAATCTGCTTACGCGTTAAATTATCTCGATTGTTAATCGCCCTTATTAATAAACTTGTTACCATCACCATATTATCTTATGTATTGTCTACACTTCTCGATTCTATTTCGCTGTCTCTTCGATACCCGATTTTCACTTGTTCAATGTCTAGGCGAAACAATCGAAGCCAAAACCCACGTTGACGTTACGATGTTGTTCAGCGACATAGTTGGCTTCACATCGATCTGCTCCACTGCCACTCCGATGATGGTGATAAACATGCTGCAGAATTTATACAACCAATTCGACGTCTTCTGCGGGCAAATAGACGTCTACAAGGTTTGTATCTATTGCTATCGCGGGGTTGGGAAATCGATAGCGCTAGGTGAGAGCTGCATCGTGTTTCTTGTAGGAAAATAGATCAAGTAGTGGTAATGTTCATCAGCTCTAGGCCAGTAGAGATAGACATTAAAAATATAAAATTTAACAACTATTCGAAATGTTTTCAAACTTTGGTCAATAGGCCAGTAGAAATAGTCAATCAATCCATAATAATAATAATAATAATAAATTTATTCACTCACATAGTAATATAAGCTATACAATACGTTATGCTAGAAGTAGTATAAGAAAATAATAGTTAACACTCCACTAATTCGTCCTGTTGCATATCATGCGTCAGGCATTAATGAAGTGGCGAATGAGTAACAATACTAAATACTAAGGGTAATGATATGTTGAGTAAATATACTCGGTAAGTAAACTACTTGTTCCGAGAGGAAAACAAAATATAAAAAAAACACATATTATATACTATACTAACTTAATAATCTATAACAAAACACAATAAAAATTTTGAAGTTGAAGCAAGTAACAATAGATTTATTCAACATTGACGCTTGGAATATTTGAATTTGGATCAGTTTCATCTGGAGATTGGTTGCAAAATATCTATCTATTGAATACCTTATGAAATGTTTCTTTATTCAATTTATATTCTGGTGTCTATCAAACCATGGACGTATACCCTAGGGCAGGTCAGCAAAAATTTTTTTAAACTTTTTTTAAATGTGTTATTTGACATGTTTTTAAGTTCATCGGGGATGCTGTTATAGAGTTTGGGTGCTAAGAACTCGTTTGATCTTTGACCTATAGATTTTGCCATGAAGGGAATTAAGTGCAATTTTTTTCTACGTGTGTCATATTCATGATTGCTTTTTTTAAATTTCTTACTTATGTGATAATTGATCATACATTTATAACTGAATTCTTGTCTTAGGTCAAACACTCCTGATTCAATGTATGTCAATTCTGTTGAGTAGTCCCATTTTTTGTGTAACATTAGTTTTAAGAATTTCTAAAGGTGTTATGTGTTTTCTGAGTGCTGCACCCCAAGCCAAGATGCCGTACTTCAAGTGACTCTCTACAAGTGCAAAATACACAATTTTTAGTTCTTTCTGAGGTAATGTGTGACAAAGATGTCTGAATTTATATAGAATAAATTGTAATTTTTTTATTACAAATTGAATATGGACATCCCACCTCAAATGGTCATCAATGAGAACACCCAAGTACTTAACGCTTTTCGATGGTAGCAAATGGAAAATCGATCCTTTTTGATATATTTCTATATAGTTAAAATTAGGTGTCTTGGATTCGTTACATGTGAATGGTATATACTGGGTTTTCTCTAAATTTATTGTTAACAACTTCTGGTCAAACCAATGTTTGATACGAGAAATATCGGTTTCTACTGTCGTTTTTAACTCCCCCCAGGTAGCTGCTTTGTAAACGATAGCCGTATCGTCTGCGAAGCCTATGATTTCGTCAGAGCTCTCAATTTTAAACAAATTATTGACATATATCGAGAATAAGATCGGTCCCAGAACGGTCCCTTGTGGTATCCCAAACTCCACGGGAAGCTTATCACTGTACTCATCCTGGACTCTTACACATTGGGTTCTGTTCGAAATATAGCTTTCGAAGAGTGTAAGGGGTTTACCTCTTATTCCAATATCTTCCAGAGATTCCAAAAGTAGTGGGTGACTAACAGTGTCAAATGCCTTGGCCAGATCTATAAACATACATAGGCAAGGCATACTTTTATCTAGGGCAGAAAATACACTATTTGTTAGGGAAACTATCGCATCTTGTGTTGAAACATTTTCCCTGAAACCAAATTGCTTGTCAGATAATATTTTATACTTATTGAGGAATGATACTAATCTATTCCTTAGGACCTTCTCGAATATTTTTGTGAAGTTTGTTATCAGTGATATTGGTCTGTAGTTACTGGCCAAGGCATTTTCACCTTTCTTGTGTATTGGAATAACAATTGTGTCCTTGAATACCGAAGGCCAGTGTCCTAAGGCCATACATTTATCAATAATGTATGTCAATGGTTCAATAAGATTATCTGAGATAGATTTTAAGGTTTCTTACTTCAAGTGTACGGAACATTTTTTTAATCAAAAACCAATGTTTTTCTTTGATATCGGTACCACTAAAAAACAAAAGTTCTGCAAACTTGACTGTTGCATTTTTGAAGTTACTTTTGAGTTAGTTTGAATATTTTAGAAACTCAGTATGATTTGCTCTGATATGAGTCGTCGCTGATTCGATGCGCGCGAAATTATCTACAAGGACATCGGTTTTTAAGCAGACTGTCGGTTCGACCAATCGTCTCGTCGATAGGGACCCCCACATACAAAATAGCGAAATGGTTCACAAAACAGTTCGAGAATCTTCCAGTGGCACAACCAAGCCTAAGCGTGAAAAATTCACTAGAATTTATCGACCAGATTAGGAACATGAAACTGGAAGAAGGAGAAATCTTGATCCCTTTTGATGTAATTTCTTTGTTTCCAAATGTTCTAATACCCAAAACCTTGGAATATCTAAGTGAGTTACTGCTGACCAACTCTTTCGGTGAAGAAATGGTAAGGGAGGATTCAATCCATGCCAGACTTTGGATAAGGCAGAATTCCTTCCAGTTCGATAACTGCTTTTATCAACAACTCCCCTTCCTAGCTAGTTTGTTTATGAGTATTTTTGAGATGGAAGCAAGAAAGAGCTTCAGCTATTTTCCTAGTGTTTGGGTTAGATACATGGACGACGTTTTCGCTATTTTTGATACAAATCAGGTCGTCGGTGTCGTAGAGAGTTTTGTTTCAGAATTGAATAGCCAGTTTCCAACCATATCGTTAACGTATTAAACTGAAAACGAAAAACAGTTCCATAGGAAGGACACGAACACACTCAGATGCACCCCTGAGAGTTCTCACCTTTCCATATAGCACAAAATGGCGGGATAAAATTTCTTGATCAATCGACTCTTGTCGTTTGCACTCAACAAAGAGAGATTCAAAACTGAGAAAATGATCATCGTGGAAGTGGCTTGGTAGACAAACTGATTAGGAAACATACATTCAAGAGAACCCTTCGTAACTATACGACTTTTCAAACAGAGGAAACCCCTTCTAAATATATCGTTATTCCATACGAACCTCGAGTTCCTCGAGGTTTCGACAGCATTTTTCGAACCCTCAATATGGGACTGCGAGAAGAAGTATGTGGGCCAGACCCGTAGGGCCATGAAAGTACGATTCCGAGAGCACATTGCTCATGTCCGATTTTCGAGACCACAAAAATCGAGTGTGGCTCAGATTCGACTGCCGGCCGTCGAATATTAATCGAATATTATTCAATTTTGTTTCATAGAGAAGTTACAAATTATATGTTGTTTGTTAAAGGTTTTAATAATTTACCTTGTCTTTAAAAATCCTCATAGGAGTTGTCTAAGATTTTTATATCAAAGAAAATCAGCAGAAACAATACAGAGCTGGACCATTCATACGGAACTCGCCTCAGCCGATTTTTAATTTTAAATATAGCCCAAATCTTTCAACAAACAAAATTCCATTACAAAAATCAAAAAAATAATAATGAACGCTCAAAACCGATTCCCGTTTCATCAAGGGTATTAATTGCTCCTTATAATCAGTTCATAGCGGCTCAACATAGGTTTGGGCTTTGCAAATAAATATAGGTATCGCAGTTTGAATGAGGATCTAGATATATATTTTTTTTTAGGTGGAAACAATAGGCGATGCTTACTGTGTAGCAGGTGGTTTGCATAAGGAGACCCACACGCATGCTCAACAGATCGCGTGGATGGCTCTCAAAATGATTGAAGTATGTTCTTCTCACCAGACGCATCAAGGACAGCCAATAAGGGTGAGTTTTGAAATCATTAAACGATTCACTTTTCCATAGTATCTACTATAACTTGTCATACAATGAATATAAAAAATTGAACACCGAGAAAAAGATCCACATCCTTGCAAATTAAAAGGCACCTCCAGTTCATTTTGACAATGTATTCAAAGCTTACAAACGTTCGTCTGTTTGGGCATATCAATAATGGCACGAACCATGATTTCAGTGACTATTCCACTCATGCTAAAATACGTGTTTTTGATTGGTGGAAATTTTCATATTGATAATTGAAAACAGCATGTTTTCGATTTTGTAGTTCGGCACTTGATTGGCTATTAGATACCTTTGTAGTTCGCTTCGTCATTGGTTGTTTTATAAAACAAACTTACCCCACCAGCAAGTTGGTATAATGACACAACACCGAACTTTGACCCAAACCATGATGACCACTAACTATCAATTCATATCAACTTCACAATTTTCGACAAATTTTTGACACAACACCGAACTTTGACCAAAACCATGATACGCTTCACTTTTCATTCATATCAACTCTTCGACAAATCTTGCATACACGTAAACCAAAACTCCGCCCTTTCAATTCCCGTAAAAGCATGAAAATGAACGATGAGTCACTGTCTATCTACCAATGAACTAAACAATTTAATAAACTGTCCGAAACCCGAAACCGTCACAAGCATGCGTAGTCCCACAGAACTCAAAGAATGCGTACAGTTCTGTGAAACTGCGCATGCATCCGATGGTTTCACTGTTTGTTTTGGGCAAGTTTTTAAATTCATCGATAGATCCATCGATGAGCATTGCATCCTCATTTAATTGATGGAAAATGACAATAACAGCACGAATGCGCACAGTTCTGTGAAACTGCGCATGCATCCGATGGTTTCACTGTTTGTTTTGGGCAAGTTTTTAAATTCATCGATAGATCCATCGATGAGCATTGCATCCTTATCTAATAATGGAAAATGACAATAACAGCACGAATGCGCACAGTTCTGTAAAACTGCGCATGCATCCGATGGTTTCACTGTTTGTTTTGGGCAAGTTTTTAAATTCATCGATAGATCCATCGATGAGCATTGCATCCTTATTTAACTAATGGAAAATGACAATAACAGCACGAATGCGCATTATCCATCGATGAATTTAAAAACTTGCCCTTCATGAACGCGAACAAACCTAAAGACAACCCACGAAAGACGCGCCCTGTCACTGAATTAGCGGGAAGTTTGAAATACCAAGACAGCTGCTCTGCGCAGTTTACTCCAAATAGTACTTTTAAAAATGGTTTTGATTTCATTCATGGAATAGTCTTAACAAATACAACTCGTGTACCGATGATTATCATAAATTCCATCTTTTTTTCGCGCTCGTGTGGTTGCCAAGCAACATAATTTGTTTCTCAAAGTCGAAAGAATTTTTATTTCGATAATCATCAATACACTTGTTGTATTACCTACGAAAAATAAATCATTTCAACAAATAGCACTATTGACGGGAACAGAGACAAAAATTCCAAATAATAAGGTGGCAAGGAAATTTTTGCTGGAAATATCGAAGGTATGCATCTTGTGGAAATGGTTTGAAGCAACATTGATCTCTGTCCGTGTTGTGTCATTCATGGCCAGTTGTTTCTTCGAACTTATTGTTATCAATACATTTGGATCTTTCTTAGAACAAATTGCTTTATATCTTAACAATTCCACTGCGACCTTAAAACACAGCACCTGTACACTATGCTGAGACACTTTTACAATAAATTCATTGATGCTTTTCTCCAAACAAAAAAAAAAAAAAAAACAAAAAGTAACACAATTATGGTTCCGTGAAAACGGCCTACACAGTTTTCCAATCTACTTGTATTTTTCAAAAATGCCCACCAAGTAACAAAAACCTTTGGGTTATTTCGCATACTTGACGGCTGATGATGGTAATGATCGTCATGTGCGATAGTGGATGTGGATCGTGACGGTGAAAATCGTCATGAGCACTGAACCTGATTAACTTGAACAACCTGAAGAATATACGGACAACTGTATCCCCAAAGACTATTTGGTTGAGATTCACTTCAATAGCTCGAACACAAATTATTTATTGTCTACTCAACAAATATCATAATAACCTCACCGAATCTGATACCATTATGAACATATGAACAATAGAAAATCACACTTGTTGAAAGTGTATTTGATTAAAACTTCTACTTTTCAAAATTGCATCAAAAATAGCTTTCAATGCATTGTCGAGAAGTACTTTATCTTCAGCACACTCCAAGAAAATATTCCCACTAGGTTTGCAATAAAACACCCTAATCATTTTCCAATTCCATTCAATTCCCTTCTCTGGTTAGGTACAACATACGTTCTCCACAAAGTTGGCTGGCACGTGCATTTGCGATTTGAAAAAGTTAGAGTTGAGTGATATTCCATGTAGATCGATTTAAAACCCATCACTCTGCTTATCTCCGATCAGTTTCCGCACTATTTTCATTTGGAAGAAGTCGTGTTTTCTCATCGAATGACCTAGATATATTTCGTAGGGACCGAGAAACTTCGTGCTACGCCTGAACTTGCATTTTACTTTTATTCCGGCTTGGTCGTCAAAATAAAACAAGATTTATTGACTTTTCTCGCAAGCAGAATTGTATCGGACAACTTCAAGACTTCACTTCAGGAAGGGAAAAGTCGGGAAACAGCCGTTGCATCTGTTCAAACCCAGTGAATATTATTCTTCAAGTTTATGGAGTATGTCAGGATAAATTGGTATATTATTGTTTAATGAAATTGACATTTCCATGAGTATAAGAACATTTTGAAGGTCCAATATCTCTCATACCGACTCTTGCAAAAATCATTGAAAAATTCATCAAAAAAATACTCAATGAGTTCCTTAGCTCCCACAACATCATTCAAGCAAATCAATTTTGATTTCAAAATAGAAAGAACACAAAGGATGCAATGTTTTTCTTTTTGTATGACTTTTAACTCTGATATAAATGTTATTACCGTGGCAGTGTTCTGTGATCTTATGAAAACTTTCCACTGCGTGGATCGCAGAATGGTTTCACGGAAGCTTCATAATAATTGTTGTAGTGGAGTACCTTTGGATTGGTTTAGGTCATACCTCACAGGGCGTATCCAAATGGTAAAGATTAATGTCGGGTTCATATGCCAGCTTTGTGTAGTTGAGCTTACAGCGTATTGTTTTCCGATTGGTCACTGAATGACACAGAACGACATGTTCCCAGTCAGCGGCCAATCAAAAAACAATAGGCCATTAGCGAGAGCTATTATGTGTAACGAGCGTAACGAAACTTCAAAGTCTGCTGAGATTCTATTTTTGTTGTCCGTAAATGATCTACCTAATGTTAACATTTCTGGTGAACTAACATACCTAATTTGCAGATAATAATACCACAATATTGTGGAGGATTAAGACTGTTGCAGATCTAGATGACAAAATATTTAAAAATATGAACATTGTCGAATCTTCGTGTGATTCAAACTTATTATTATAGGCCAAGCTGGAGATAAAAATAAGAGGCTCTTTTCACACAAAATAAAAGGAGCAAATGGCGTATACTACTTTTTATAAAATAGTTCGTAGATGAAAACCCTGGTTTTCGCCTCAGCAAATTTGCTTTGTGGAATTTTTTAAAAAAGAAATAGTGAAAAAAATTACAACTTTTCGGGTTTCTTGCGAATATCTCAATATGAATTGAAGGAATCGTTTTACAGTAGACAATTATAAAACCTACAAAACAGTTTTTCAAGCGACAGGATCGGTGCATTTTCCACTGAGATCCTGGAAAACCTCGAAAAAGAGACCATTTTTAAAAAATTCAAAATTTGTACAAATCTGAAGATGAACAAACAATATTGTGGAAACTGATAGATTAGATAATAACATGTGGTTAAACAAAAATTTAAGGGTACATATCTTGCAAGATGTGCCGATTTGAGGGAAATCGTCATAATAAAATTATGTTGAAGGCATGTGGAAGAAGATATCAATATCTATAATTTGTATATTTTGGATTTTCACCTAAGAGGTGGGAAATGTGTTGAAAATGTCACTGAAAGTTGCTCCAAACGCTTGGAAGTGTGTTTGTAGCAGAATCGAGGGGCGGTAGTGGGGAAATTGCATTGTTCAATATACTCTCCTCTTCTTGATAGTTCCCCCACCACTGCTACTCGACTATGCCATGAACACACTTTCAAGCGTTTTGAACAACTTTCAGTAGCATTTTCAACACATTTCCAACCTCTTAGCTGAAAATCCAAAATATACAAATTGTAATGTTTGAACTTTCCTTCCAGACGCCGTTCACAAAATTTGAATAGGATGATTTGTTTATAACGCGATTGTGCAAAAGCTACACATCGGACAGAAAACATCTTGCGCAGAGTTGAACTACATGTTATTATCTATCAGTTTCCGAAATATTGTTTGCTCAGTTTCAGATTTATAAAATTGTGAAATTTTGAAAAATGGTCTCTTCTTTGAAGTTTTCCCGGACGAAAATGCACCGATCCGGTCGTACAAAAAACAATTTTGTAAGATTAATAATTCTCTACAAAAGTTTTACTGACTGTAAAACGATTCTTTCAACAGTTTTGGAAATATTTGCAAAAAACCAATCACAGATTGCTCTGGAATTACACAGGTGGGTTTTCATATGATAGACGAGTACGCTATTTCATCGAGGTATTTGGTAATTTTAATTCATTATTAATTGTCATCTTGTATGAATGGAAATATTTGGTTTTCCGTTCATCAAACACGTCAATAGGTCCATTAGCGAATGTTGATGGATCACGTCCCTTGTTACCGAAAGGGATCAAAGATAATGTCCGTACTGAATATTCATTGTCATTTCCAGATGCGGATCGGCCTGCACACCGGCTCAGTCCTCTCGGGGGTGGTGGGGGTGAAAATGCCCCGCTACTGTATGTTCGGCCACAACGTGACCATAGCGAACAAATTCGAATCGGGGAGCGAACCCCTCAGGATAAACATCAGCCCCACGACGTTTGTGTACGTATACTGAAATTCGATATTTTTTTTAATGGCATGTGGATGTGGATGAAAGAGGTGCGTCGCGATGATTTATTGGGAACGGAATTCGCTCCGTTCCGAATGGGATTCGTTCGTATGCTACTGTCCGGCGGACAGACACGGGGGCGCCAAAGGTTAGTGATAAGAGATATTACTGTCGGGCATTTGATCGTTCAAAAAAATTAAGAGACTGTTTGAAACAATAGCGAACTTGACCACCAAGTGTTTGCGCAGGCCAGTTGCGCAAGGAGGCGCTGCCGGCAATCGACAGACAACTGAAGACATGAATGACATGATACTTTTCCATTTCGACATTTGTCAGAATACATAAATATGAATAGGAAATTCATAAAATCTATTGTGGAATCATCTGCGGCTGAAAGGCAAACTTTAGTCGCTATTTTCCATCGTTCAAGATAACCTCTTGGGAGGTATTCATGTTGAAAAGGGGAACATTCTCCATGAAAATTGAAAAATGAAAAATGTGATTTATTTGTAATATCTAACAGAAAACAACTACTTCCCCGGCACAAGCCACGCTGGACATTGAACTACATCTGATAGATATTGTGAAAAGACTCTAACTGAAAAGGAAAGAAAAAATCTGAAAGTGAAAATTTGCATTTTCATTCAGATAGCTGACTTCTTTAATTCTTTCTAGTTTTCCTTGAAAAAATCATTAAATAAATCAGATAAGGAGAATGTTATTTAAAAAAAAATATCACTCACAGAAATCGTTCATTTCATTGAAGCAAGGTCCACTTCTCTCGCATTTAATTCCCAATACATTTTGGTCGACAAAAATCTATTTTGCTTTGCCAAGCTCTTCAAGAGGATTGATATAGGATTGGAATAAAACAGGCTCTTCAGAAGCATACACAATATCTATCAGATGTAGTTCAATGTCCAGCGTGGCTTGTGCCGGGGAAGTAGTTGTTTTCTGTTAGATATTACAAATAAATCACATTTTTCATTTTTCAATTTTCATGGAGAATGTTCCCCTTTTCAACATGTATTTTTCATTATGACAAAGACAAGCCACACAGTAATTTCAGAACTATTCTTTTAATGTTATTATCATCGACAAACTAATAGTACAAATTATGAATTCGAAATATGAACCCAACGACGAAAATGGAATGTTTGATGATGCTGAAATTCCTGGAAATTTTCTTTAACAAGGTAATATACAGTGTGTCTCACTTCTCATGGAAACACCCCCGTATCTTCCGTAATAATTGAGGTGAAATAGTGAAACCCTCAGGACAGATGAAAATGGTCAAAATGCACCTACCACCTCAATTGGGGTGGCCTAAGTGATATACACTGCCCACCACTCGCGATGGAACAACCCGTTTTTAAGATAAAACATACTAGAGGGCAAAATAGGCTCGAAATTCTTTCAGATTCGTGAGCAAGACCACCAACTCACTACAGATACGCCTATTTCCTGAAAAAATTACAGTTCTGAAAAATCCGAATGTGTTTCACTTCTCATGGAAACACCCCTGTATCTTCCGTAAAAAATGAGGTAAAATGATGAAACTCTCAGGACAGATGAAAATGGTCAAAATGCACTTTCCACCCTAATTGGGTTGGCCTAAGTGATATACACTTCCCACCACTCGCGATGGAACAACCCGTTTTTGCAATAATAAAACATACTAGGGGGCAAAATAGGCTCGAAATTCTTTAAAATTCGTGATCAGGACCACCAACTTTCTACAGATACACTTTTTCCCTGAAAATATTTCAGTCCTGAAAAATCCGAATTTATCTCGTATTTTCCGTAATTATTGAAGTAGAACTCTATAAATTCCAGGACCGTTAGATATACCAGCGATGAGTCTAAATCTTGCATGAAGTTGATCTGAGTGACCCAGGGGTGATGAACCAACGGATTCGGAATCAGGACACCAGTTTTACCAACAATACATATTTTCGAGGGTAACAGCACAAGATGTTTTTATTTTTCATTTTGCACGAAAATTTGGTTGCTTTGGTAATTGACGAGAACAAATAACATGATAAAATCATATGAAACAATATTTTTATATTTGCCAAATGGATGGGTTAATCGTTGATTAATGACCCCTGTTAATAATGAATGATTTTCTATAAATCAAAAATTAATCAACATGCAATGCTCTAATACATTGCTCTAATGCATTTTATATTGGTAAGTAGTATCTGTCATTATTTGTTTATCAATTCTGAAATAAAATTCCAGAAAATCTTCAATACATCAGTTGTCACTAAAAATTATAGAAAGTCACGTGGCGTAATGATAACGTTTGCCTGACAGACGTGAGGTCGACAGTTCAAATCCACATGAGAGCAATTTTTTTTTATTCACGTATTATTTATTAGTATTGGAGGTGTTGCTTAGGCGAGTTCTGCTAAACATCAAGCATATCCAGATTCGCTACAAAAAAAGCGATTCAGTATAATATAACAGAGTGTTCCAAAGAAATGAGCGAGTTTGCGAGTAAGTTGCCATCGATAGGGTGAATAGCTATGAAAGTTTTTGTCCCACAATTTCCAAGAAAATATCAAAATACTTTTCACTCTTCCTAGACTCCCGTTTTGATCGAGTTGTCTTTGGTCATGAACTTGTTTGATACTAAACGTGCGTCATAAGATCGATAACCATATTGGGAAACAACTGAATTCCTAGCCTCGTAATCTCGCTTTAGCAAAATGTTCGTTGAACCATGTCTCCATGGGCCTTTTAGTTTGACCGATGTACTGTAATTCTAGTGATGCTAAATTGGTTGGTGAAAAACATGATTCGGCAGTTGGGTGGTATTCGATCAATTTTCAGATATTACCTACGAGAGCAAAAAATCTTCAAGATATCTTATACAAAACATGTATCGATACGCCGTGAAAAATCTGCATCATGATTGTCGAAATTGCAATAAAACTGGCTTTGTTTCTGCATATCCTGTTTTGTATTTGAATTCCAGCTACACTTCCAATTAGGCATTGTTAATGTATTGCCCGATGAAGTGAAAGGATGCGCAATTTGCTTTGTTTCGATTTGGCTTGGTATAAATGAGGATGAGTTTCATCCAGCTTCCAGCAGGTCCTTTGGCTTTTCGCCAATATTCAAAGAGAACAATCGAAAGGCATGCTGAATATTGAGGAGAACCATTTCTAGAAAATTTGCATAATAGGCTGTAATTTCGCTTTCTTCAATTTAAAGGAGATCTTTAATTACATCCAGGGTAGTTCAAAGCCAGCGTCTGATCACTGTCGATCGATGAAGACTCTGGATTCATATATTCTTTTTCAGTATTATGCAAATGAGATAAATATATAAATATATATATATATATATATATATATATATATATATTTATATATATATGGAGAGAGAAGAGAGGTAGTCTATTGCTGACTAGTTAGAAACAAATCTTGACAATTTTTTTGGGGCAGCAGCAAACTGTCATCATCAGGGAGGTACAAAAATGGATGAAACTACGGTAAAATGGTGAGGATGAGAGTCCAATACTTACAATGTTAGTGAGATTGGTCGCTTAACAACGATGTTGAAAAATTAAACAAGACTAAAACCATGTGCAACATGGGGTACTGAATAAAAATTATGTAAAACATTTATAACAATTAAAAATCTAAAAAATGTGTCGGATGCAGACAACACCTGTAATATACCACGAGGAGCGTGGGAGAAGAGAAAATTATATATATATATATATATTTATATATACAGAGTGACCCATTTGAAAGCTTACCACCTATCTAAAATTGTTATTTATTATCCGATTAAGAAGATTGTTTTTTCAATAGATAGAGCATCAATAGTTCTAGTTGATTGCCATAAAGTCGAAATAAAATGGAAAATTTCAAGGCCTACTTCGAATTTTTTTCAAGGTCAAAAATCCAAAAAACATGGTAGCTTTTTTAAATAGAAATTGACGACGCCACTGGATTCAAGTTATGTATATGTATATATATATATATCTCATGTCATATGAATGATTACTGAAATCAATACAAGCGTTTTCAACTTATGAATGGAAAATGTTTCCGTTTTCAACATAAATACATTCCAAATCAAGAATTACTGTCAGTATGAAACTTTTTTAGAGTGTGAAATCCTTCATTATACAAAAACTATTTCACATCTTTCAAAAAAGTAATTTGAATAATCCCCTTTGAATGTAGAGTTGCCATATTCCATTTCCCACGATATTCGAAAAACTTATAATTTCAAAAATAACGTCGATTCCCAGACCTGCAAATTTCCATCAAACTAATAATCAGTTTCCTCACGTAATTTTTCATCAACTCGTTACAGGAGGTTGATAAGAGCTGGTGGCTTCACAACAGAAGAACGTGATCCCAACTGCCTCCCAAAGGACTTTCCCGCCTACATTCCAGGAACATGCCATTTCCTCACGGGATACAACCATCCTGACGTTGACGAAGACGCTCCACTAGCTCGACACATCGAAAAGGGTCTGCTTGATATTGGACTGAAATGGGATCATTCCTTGTAAGACTATCGCACCTAGTAATAATTGTTTCAGTGCAATAAGATAGTTCGTGATGGGGTAGTCGATCGAAATGTGATGTGAATTTGAATACACTATTATCACAAACTGTTTGTCTATTGTGTGTATTAATGGTGTCAGGCGTGGGGCAATGGAATCAGGTGTGGGATAATCACGAAGTGTACACGCTTCAAACAATGCAATGCGACTGGTAGGTCAATGCTCAAACCCCGCTTACTCCACAGCTCATCCCTGTACCCCTGCAATAATTTTCATTAGATGTATCCTCCCTTCGATCAAGATGAGTGAATTGAAATAATACCGACAAACTCCGAAGGTTGAATCTAATTTTGAAACCATCAGAACTTTCAAATTCAGAGTGCGTCGTTTAGTGTTTGGCATCGACTTTCCAAATCTCATACAAAACGCCTATATGACCAATTTTATAGGGCATTTTCAATATATAACAGATGTTGTTGGTCTTATTTTGAAACGCTTTGTATTGACACAAGAATGTTGTTCAACTGAAACAAATTACATTGTGGAAGAAAAATTTCAACTGTATATTCAAAAATACATGTATTGATTTGTAGATGGAGATCAAATCTATAATATGGAAAAAATCGTAGAAAGATATACCTTTATGAGATTTTTTTTTTTTTTTCATAATAGATTCTTTCACGATTATCTTGTTCAAGAAAAAATATAAAACTTTCTGAATGAAAATAATGATCTCCATCTCCACATAAGTTAAGGAATAAAGATTTTTTGTTCCTTCTGTTAGTAACTGATATATCATGGCTGTGTTTTTGCGATATTTGTATCTCATCCATTAATACTGCAGCATTTTTTCACTAAGGCACTGCTATAGTAAGTAGTTTTCGTCGAACGAACTTCAATACCATTATTGGTGTCGAATAGTTTGAAATCGAATTCACCAAATATACAGGGTGGACCACGAGGTTTTGGACAGGAAATATCTTGGAACTCGAGAGTAGTAGAGATTTGTAATTTTGGGGTTGTAAATTAAAGCAATTGCCAATTGGTGCAGCTTTTTTGATGTATGTTACATAATGAGCTTTTTGTTTTCGGTCACATGACATCAGTTTCGAAAATTATTAATGGGACAACCTGTATATTTTGGCATTTCGATATTCCTTCCGATGAAAAGATTTCAACAAATTTCACACTTGTGGTCTAAAACGATTAATTCAATTACATCGACATCTGAAACGAGCATTTGCCAAATTATTTAAGTTCAGGTTCTCCCTGTGTATTTGGCAGTACTATACCTATTTTTTGTGATGATTAAAATGAGGCAAAATTATAATAATCATACATATTTTATTTGTAAAACCTGGTGGGACAAAGGATATATAGGATATATAGGAAGTACCTGTAGTTCTTAAACTAATCGTTTCAGGCCACAAGTGTGAGAGTTTGTTGGAATTGTTTCATCGGAAGGAACATAAAAATCCCAAAATATACAGGTTGTCCCATTGATAATTTCGAATCTGATGTCACGTGACCGAAAACAAAAAGCTCTTTGGCTAACATATCAAAAAAAGTTGCACCAATTGCTTTAATTTACAACCCAAAATTACAATTCTCTACTACTCTCGGGTTCCGAGATATTCCCTGTCCAAAATCTCGTTGGCAACCCAGTATGTACTTTCAGAATTTTTTTTTTTTAATTATGAAATAAATATATAACTTTGTTGAATCGAATAGATTAAATTTTGAGGATATGCAATGTTTGTATAACTGTATTCTATTATCGTATAAAGAACATTAAAAATGCAATTGTTGATCTCAAAACCATCTGAAAATTACTACTGTCGACGATCTTCGGAATTTTCTGAATTATAATTTTAGGTATATCTCGAGAATGCTTACAATTAAAGATTTTTTATTTGATTATGGAACAGTGAATATTCATCAATATAATTATTTTTGCCAGCATGACGGGACAAGTGAGGGAATGTTTCAATTCTGTTGCAGGGATATTAGAAAACTCCTATACAAAAATTGATGAGTCCTCAAAATATTCAGTTTAAACAGAGTGACCAAGGGTTAAACTGTGAAATGTTTAGGATCGGTATTTTAGCAAAATATATTTTTTTTTTTCACGCATGTTTCCTAAGATGCTTTGTTTTCGAGATACAGGGTATTACGGTAATTAAAAGTTTTTCCTCATGAATTCAGAATAAAATTATTGATTATTGTGCGCCACTGTTTTCATGTATGTGTTGAAAGTAGGAACCATGGCACTTCCCTTTTGGAATATGAGCGGCAATGTTATAGTGGTCCTTCCTTGTTTTCAGGGATTATTGTTCTAGTGCTCTTATATTGGATGAGTAGAATGGCAGATGTGATAATAATTCTAGTTTGTATCAATTCAGTTCAGTGTTCTGAGACCTAGTTTTTTATTCAACGCGTCCAATGTTATCATAACGAGGTCAGTTATTGTTTTTGTTCGTATATGTCACATAATTTGAATGAACTCAACCAGACTCTGAATGAAATATTCATTTTAGTCATGATAACAAATAGATTTTTAGGAAACGTTGCTTAAACATTAGTCTACTTTTCCTAAATGAGCAAAAGAACATATTTTTTCCTCAATTCTTTTTCGTATATAGGTTTGTTTTTGAGACAAAAATTTGAAATCGTTTTCCTGCATGTAACGACAAAAATTATCTCATTTTTATTTGGAAAAATTCACATAGCTGCTCATAATCACCACCATCTTTTTCAATGCAAAGATCACACCTAGAGACGACAGATCTTGCAGGAGAACGTTTTTTAAATGTTTACCTGAAATCAAACCGAGATATATAGAAAAATTAAGAGACCAAAAACTTATATTTTTAAATTTATAAAAAAGAGCCGAAAGGTTTTTCAGTAATTAATAAAAAACTGTTTTTTTTTTAACTTTTTTTTACTTTTTTTTAACTTATCTCGAAAACAAAGTCAGGATACATACCCATAGGAATATATCTCGGGTCACCCTGTATCATATCCCGATTTTCCTTTATTATGATTATGTTTCGTAATCGTAGTAGAAGATTAGTCTTCTAACATTCCTAAGCATATTTCTGCTGATTGCAACTAGATTGTAATTGTAGTGTACATACACAGAGAAGATATATATGTTTCACAAGAGCTTGGTCTTCACTAGGTGTTTTAAATAACTAGTCTTTCACGAATAAAAAAAATATGCCTACTTAGATGATTTTCAAAAACTGGGTAACTGTAAGCAATGGATGGGTTGTTTCAACGAGAGTTCTTAAGTCGAAAGCCTTTGGTGTTTACCATCCAAAGCATCCGGCAATTTGTCATTCAGTCGAATCCTAACCAATATTCAAAAGAGTTACCTACTGACCATTTATATAAAACTTTCAGTTACTTGGACCGGTTTGACTTCAAGAGCAAGTCAACTATGAAATATTTTCACGAATAATTGTATCAATGAATCCGTAATTTCATACTTTACTTGATCAAATATTTTTTTTGCATGAACATAACGATCAATACCTTTAGAACAACTCCAAAAAATTTTCGAAGGTGTCTAAGATTATCACCCATTTCTATTTCAGTTCAATACATAAACAGCATGGATTGAAAAACTTCCCGACTATGTCAAATATTCCCTGTTGCTGCCGAAAGTTGGATATACAGGGTGTTCCAAATTAAGTCGGCACCATTGCCAACTCCGTTATTATTGATGCTACGAATTCGGTTAAATGGGCAAACTAGTAGCATTTTTAATGGCCTTCTCGACGCCGAAAACAAACAAAAAATGACAGTCGCGTTTTCGAAATATTTCATAAAATGATATTTTTTTATATGGAACACTCTATATTTTATCATGCATTTCGACTCGTAACTACATTCTCAATAACAAAGCTCCTATGACTTATTTTTCCTAAAGTTGAAAATAAGCCACTTTTGTCAATAGGAAACATTTATAAAAATTGGATTTGATAAAGCGCTATGAAATATCGAGTAAATATCGAGTAAATGTTCTGTTTGGTTTAGAGGCTAAGGCTCCTTCACCCCACGCCGGCGATCCGTGTTCAAATCGTGGTCGAGCCATTTTTCTATTTTTTTTATGTGTTAGAGATATGGATTGTATTGCCAGTAATTTGGATACCGACTTTGGCTATATCTATTAAAAATTGTCAGAATTGTACATTCAATTTTAATCTAGTAAATAATAAAAGAAATGAATATTATTATAAGGTACCTAATCAATGATCAATAAAGTAACAAGTGTATTGTCTGTATCTGAGATCTGCGTTTGTCGAAAAATTATTGTGTGTATTTCGAGCACAAAGTTTAATTGCCGCTCTCCAAAGATTACCGCGCTCTAAATTCACAAATACCTATTTCCAACCGCATTAATATGACGAGACATGTTCTGTACAAAAACGGCTTCAAAGTTATCATTATGGCAGAAATATTTTGATTCACAAACTAAATACGGCTAGTGGAATGGTTTTAATACCAAATAGCTCAGTTGTGTCAATTGACGGGTTTCACGAGTTCAAATCCCAGCGCAATTTTTTCTTTTTACTGTCTTATTTTGCTGTTAGTAACAAACTATTGTCATTCGTATAAATACCAAAATTGGGTGTTTGGACAATCATGAGGTTTTATTCGCCAAAACAAAGACATTTTTTGTACTAGTGAAAAAAATAAATATTTCCACATAAGTCGCTCATTTTCAACTTTAGAAAAAAAAAGTCATAGGAGCTTTGTTATTGAGAATGTAGTTACGAGTTGAAATGCATGATAAAATATAGAGTGTTCCATTTAAAAAAATATCATTTTATGAAATATTTCGAAAACGCGACTGTCAATTTTTTTTTTGTTTTTGGCGTCGAGAAGGCTATTAAAAATGCTACTAGTTTGCCCATTTAACCGAATTCGTAGCATCAATGATAACGGAGTTGGCAATGGTGCCGACTTAATTTGGAACACCCTGTATAGTTCAACTTCAGTCCACAAAATCGCTCTTTTATATTTCAATATCAATGAATTTCATTCGCTTATTTCAACTTCTGAGAGTTTTGCAAGCCCAAGCAATAACTTTTCGTTCGTAATTTATTTCGACAAAATTGTTTATGTGTTAAGGAAACTCTTGAAACTTTGAAAGGAGTGATTCAGTATTTCAGTATTCCTTTTATTGATACTTTCCAATTGTGTAAAAAGTGTTTGTGCAAATATATTTAATTGAGTGTCGATTTATTTATTAGTTGTAGCAAACATTTTCATTTAGCTTTCCAATATATTTATTTTCGATAAAACACAATATACAGGGTGTAACATAAGTACGTTAAAATATTCAAGTGACGTATTCCTGAGACAATTTTAAGAAAAAAGTCTAAATAAACTTAAGTCCCGAAATGCTTCGTTTCGGACATACAGGGTGTTGAAACTGAATTTTTTGTACGCTTTTTAAAAATAACTTTTGCAAAAAATAAGTTATTTGCACGAAATTTGGTACCCGGGTTTTTTTTTGACGTGTGAACTCATAATTTCGTATCAATTTTCATGTAACATCTAGAGGGCTCTGCGTACGCTGTCATTATTCACTTCGTATTGCTCTAATATTTTTGACAGTGAACTTTTGGTACTTTTCATGAAAAAACCTTGTTCCCACACCTTTTCCAGGTAAAAAAGGTACAGTTCCTCAACAACGCTGGAGGTGATCGTTTTCGAGATATTTACAATTTTCTATATTGATGCATATTACTTAGCTCTTAGGGCGCTAAGTGAAGTTGCTGAGAACATTACAAAAACTAAGCATGTGGTAGATATCGTCAAAATAAACAACTTTTTTCCCATAAAATGTTAATCGGAAAATGATTCGTTTTCGAGATACAGATTATTGAAATTTTTCGAAGCAACTTCACTTAGCGCCATAGGAGCTAAGTAACATGTATCGATATAAAAAATTGAAAATATCTCGAAAAAGATCACCTCCAGCGTTGTTGAGGTAGTATACCTTTTTCAATTGGAAAAGGTGTGGGAATAAGATTTTTTCATAAAAAGTACCAAAAGTTTACTGTCAAAAATGTTGGGGCAATTTGAAATAAATAATGACAGCGTACGCAGCGCCCTCTAAATGTTACATGAAAAATAATACGAAATTATGATTTCCCACGTCAAAAAAACCAGGGGTACCAAATTTCGTGCAAATAACTTATTTTTTACAAAAGTTATTTTTAAAAAGCGTGCAAAAAAATTCAATTCCAACACCCTGTATGTCCGAAACGAAGCATTTTCGAACACAAGTTTATTTAGACTTTTTTCTTAATAAAATTATCTCAGGAATACGTCACTATTTCAACACCCTGTATTTACTTTCCAAGCATTACAAATATATAATAACGTTAATTCCCGTATATTTATAAATTCGATCTATTTTATGGCGTCAAGAGATGGCGCAACCGACGCGATTTGTCCAAGCTCGAGCATGTAGCAACATGGCAACTAGGCAGTCATTGGGACATGAAGTGGCTAACAGATAGCAGTAGCACAGGCAGTTTTGTTATTGTGTAGTTTTCTACTTTGCAACTGGGCACTTGATTGGGCAGAGATCTGTGATTCCGACATTCAGACTTGATAATTGCAAGTTTATTTTCACTTGATTTGATGTATTTTTTCTTAGAAATTATTCAATTAAAAATAGTTTTTTAATAATTGAAATATAATTATTCATCCAAGAGTGCTAATCTGAGTGTATGCAATTTGATTATACTCGTTTGAAATCGTTTAGGGTTTTATCTTCTTGATTTTCAAATTTCAACCACAGCTGTATTACTTATAAGAGCGTAACGTACTTATTAATTCGAGAAGATTTCGAGGGAATATTTCTCAAAAATTGATAACTTTAATGTTCAAGATTGTAGGTAGTTATCTATTTATTGGTAGTATCTAGCTGATAGACAATGCGAAACATTTCATTTATATTTAGTGACCCCATGTGTGGGTCAAACGAAGGCCCTCTAGGGTTAAATTACCCAATCTGAAATATTATACTGCCGCCATCTATTCGTCAATTTCTGTACTGATGACTTTGCTTCGTTCCTATGTTGCCATATGCTCGAACACGTGTCACAAATCGCGTCGGTTGCACCATCTTTTAACGACAAAAAAAGATCAAATTTATAAATATATGAGACTTCACGTTTTTGTATATTAGTAACACTTGAAATGTAAATATATTGTTTTTTATCGAAAATAAATATATCGGTACGCAAAATAACAGTTATTTATTATACAAGGGAAAAAAGTATTAGATTTTAGCTCGAGGTTGAATGGCGCCTCAGATCCATGCTGAAGCAATTTTTATTTTTTTTTTCAATTACATATAATTGAACTGCCCTTTTAGTGCTTCTGCTAATTATGTTTCTATATTTTGGCACCAGGCGTAGGCCTTTTCGACACTTCGACTCCAAATATCTGCCATTTTAAATCCTGTAGCCATTTTCGACACCAAATACCTGCCTTAGATATATTTTAGTTAAAGAAAATTAGTATGGCAAAGAAATAATAATATTTCAAAGTACTACTGGAAAGCTCAAATCATCATATAACCGTAATAAAATTGTTAACGAAACAAAGTTTTGGTCAAACCGTAACAAAACGGTAAAAAAATGTAGTACAATCTCTTGAAAGGAATGTTAGTAGCTTTCGATTCAGAACTTTCGTCACTTCCATTCCCTAGATTCATGTTCATATAGACATATTCAAAGGCTTCAAAATGCTTCTGACCAAAAATCACTGGAACAGCAATAAATATTACGACTATTACAAACTTTCTAAGATTTGTGCAATATTCTTATGTAACCTATGTGTAAATATATGTATAAAATATTAATAAAAAACTGTTGATCATAAATGACAGATCTGTTTCAGAAAGTGTTTTCAGTCGTTTCAACGAACTGAGCGAATTTACAAACATAACGTCGATTAAAATACCATTCATTCTGATCACTTCCAATCAATCTTCTAAGCTCACAACTAAGTATTTCTGGAATGGATGAATAATAATTAATCTTATTGTGCAATGAGACGTTATGTTGGAAGAAAATAAATTACAGTTTGCTCTTAACTCAAGCGTAAGAGTCTTACCAACCTTGTGTTAATTTTTATTATAAACTGGTACTATATTGGTGTCAGGTGTGGTATAAAGAATCAGGTGTGGGATAATTCACAGCATCGGGTTCCATGATATGTGTTCTACGAGAATTTGGCAAATCAAATTTGTTTCTTCTGACGGTGACTCTTTCATCATCGCCACTGAGAAATAACTCTGCTCACAAAGAACTGGTCAAACAGACTGTGCGTAGATTACCGACCGAAGAATAAAACATTTGACTTCTGTCTCCATGGCTGGTGAAGAACTCTGAAATTTCCTTGAGATTTTGATACCAGATGCCATAATTACAGAATCTTTCTGAAGCAAAGAGTACAGATGTCAATAAAAAATAGTTTTCTAGCTCACGAATTTCCGACAGTACTGCTGAAAATAAGTTTCTAAAGAGATCTGTCATTTAAAGTAGCACTGTATATGTTGAAAACTTCCGGTTGACCTTTAAAGCGATGGTTCTAAATTTGTGAGTTTTAGGAAAATTGTATATTTGTTATATTCCGCACATCGACTGAAAGAAATATAATCTTGATTTATCAGAATATTACTGAATATTTTTCATTTTCCCGTACTCTACTGTATTAAAAACATTAGAGATATAGAATATGTGTCTATTTATAACGAGATTTCACTCAGTTGGGCGATTTTGTAAATGAACTACTCATTGGCTATGCCAAACTTTTCTATTACATTTTCTGAAACTTGGAGACATAGTTCAGCACGGGGTGTTGAGCTTGAACAATGAGGTCCCAAGACAAATCTGAGGGCACTACAAATTTCCTGAAATTTGCAGACAGGACACAGCAAGGTACATTGAAATCGAATGAGGTCCCCGAGGTGTCCACCCATCAAAAATATGGAGGCACTGCAAATTTTATAAAAACGTTTTTTTCGAAACCAAATTATACTGAGAAGTAGAAATGGTTGTTTCAGTTAACATAAGCTGATCAGAGTAATTTTAAAAATTTTGTAATAGGAAATCGTTACGTTACGTAAAGTAACGCATTTTACTAGTCAAACCCTTTCATTTCAAACACTTGCCAAGGAGGTTGTGAAGGAAAAGGTGAGCCACCATCTTGGAGCGTACGCCATATTGGATTCAGAGAAGGAGTGGCTCGTGCTCTTCTTTATTCAATTAATACCTATTTTCTTGTTTTTCGGAATTATGACTTTGTTGTTGTGTTTTAAGGCTACGTTTTCAAGGTTTCGGTAATTTCTTTGGCATTACCTCTTTTTTCCAACTCTTCATATAGTCTTGTTCAGTGGTCTACAAAATAATTTATATTTGCAGTATCTCCGGATTTTTTGTGTATGTTGGCCTCGCAGACCTCATTATCAGTGATGAGCGACCTCTACTGAGTCTTGTCAGTGAATTTAGAGAAATTAGCAGGGCCTCTAGTTTTTTGTTGGATGTAAACCTCGTGGATGTCATTTTTCGAGATCAGTGTCCTCAAATAGGAAGGGGAAAAAACTTCCAGTCTAACTCCACCAAAAATGATCTTCATTGTAGAGATCATGTAGTCATCGTACATGGTATCTACAATAAAGATTATTTTTGGTGGAGTTAGACTGAAAGTTTTTCCACCTTCCTATTAAATCTCACCTCCACGGTATGTGATGGATCGTCTCCAATGGATCAGTGACCTCTGTTGAGTCATGTCTTTGAATTTGGTGCAATTTGCAGTGCTTCCATATTTTTGTTTGGTATACACCTCGGGGATTTAATTTTTCGAGATCAGTGACCTTTGTGGGACATCTGTGAATTTGGTGAAAGTTGCAGTGCCTCTGGTTTTAGTTGGGTGGAGACCTCAGAGACCTCATTATCCGGATTCAGTCTCCCTAAAAATTTCAGATTTGTATTGGGTGGAGACCTCGTTTTTCGAACTCAACACCCCGTTCTGAGTCATGTCTGTAAGTTTCGGAAAATTTGCGTAGTCTTCAGTTTTGTAATGGGTGTAGATCACATTTTTCAGAAACAGTGGTGTGTAGTCCTAGTCTGAAAATTTCGGTAGATTTGCAGAACCTTTAGACTCACCATGTATAGAGATCTTATTAGTAAATTCAAGCTTTATTTTTCATTTCTGTTTTACATCCTGTCTCATTTCCAAAACTGATATTTCAAATCGAAAAACAAAACTTACATAAAACTGTGTCAATTGAGTTTTCCACTGACCAACCCCTAATCAACGCAATTTTCATTTCCGTAAAAAGAAACCATTTACATCGGTTATCGCTGTCTAGAACTATTGGCAACGCTGTACAGTAAATAGAATGGTGCAACATCTGGTGGACAAAAGCACAACTATTTTTGTCGTTTTGTTCATTTACTATAGAGGCATCACTTATTGGAGCGATTCGCTGATTTTTGTCAGAGGTTTTGAAAATCATTATTAAAAATGAAAATCACCTGATTTCAAGTCTGAAAAGTAGTGTGGATAGTTCCTCACTGTTCACTCTGCCAAATTTCATATAAATTTCATTTGCCAAAGCGATTCTTCTCAGCTGTCTTTGTTTTTATAACAAGCTTTTCTCAATTTTTTCAAATTGTGAGAGCATGATGAAGTAAAACATTCTGAAAAAAGTCGTGATTTTCTCTCACTTTGACATTGATATGCCATAATATTTTAAATGGAATTTGATAAATGGTTTTTAAGAAAACTTGAAAAATCCTCTAAAAATGAAGTTTTCATATTTTTTTTCTCGAAAACTGTTCAACGGATTTTCTTTTACATCTCTGTAATAATTTTATTTCCCCCAATAACTCGAATTTTTATCAGAATTTTTCAACTACCCGTTTATTTTTTCATGGGTTTACATGAGCCTTAACATCCTCGTGACCGCCATCATCCACGGTCGCGGCTCATGCGTTCACATTCTCAGCTGTAAAAGATAATTTTCCGTTACGCGAGGAGGGTTGCTATGGTTTCGAGATTAAAGCTATATCGACAAAACATGTGCTGTTTTTTATTATTATGAAACGTCATCATCCAGTCTGACATTTTTTCTCTGTAACACGTGCGAATATTTTTTCAAAAATGTTGAATTTTCAACTCATGACCGAAAGAGATCGCCGGGAAGCTGCTGCCATCGAGAAGCGAAGAGCTCAGGAAGAAGAAAGGAAAAAAAGGATTTTCAATCCCAGAGCAAGGCTCATTGGAGTGAGTGTAGTACCAAAAAATTGAGAACATGTTCTGTTTGACGAGTTTTTGTCATTCATCTATTCTAATGAATTTGTTGGGTGAGTTTATCGGGACACCGTAATAACAAAAAATATATTTGTTACCCTCGTAGATTGATCTCCTGAACCAGAATCTGATCCCCTTCATATATTTGCTCAGTTATTTGCTTATATTTGAAGTTGGCGACGCATATTGCTGGGGACCAACTCACCAGAACAACAAAAATTACTAACATTGTAGGTTGTATTTATGGTTATAAGAATCATCTGGAAAATCAAATCAAATCAAATCAAATATATTTCTACGATTGGCATCGTACAGTTCATAGTATATAATTGGTTCACATTTTTTATCTTAAAGTAAAGTTTTGTCTAAAAGGGACGACCTAGGCACGGGTGCCTGTTGTGTCCTTGTCCATTTTAGACAATAAAATTAAATAACAAAATAAAGAATTTTGGAGTATGAGTACAAAAAAGGAATAGTGGTAGGTAGTTACAATGAAATGTCAATATCAATCTCAATAAGAACTTTGAAATTTGAAACAGAGAACAGTATATAGGCAGATAATGAAAATATTGAAATTACTGATTAATGAGGGGAACTATAATTATGAATAGATGTTTTAGAAGATTTATCAGAAAATATCGAATTGTAGGGCATTGTTGAAAATGAGTTTTTTTATTTCACATTTAAATTTACTTTTATTGCGGATTATTTTAATGTCAGCTGGAATAGTATTAAATAGTTTCGGTCCAAAATAAAGGAAAGATCTTTGTGTGACAGATTTTTTGAAGTGACTAACTGACGTTTTGTGCGATTTTTCACTGAAAAAACTTGTGATTGAAAATGGTAGAATTTCAAAATTCAAAAGGGCCTAACCCGAAAAGTAATTTTTTTTTAATTTCAAGGTGGAGCCCGATAAACTTACCGTTACCATTTGTCGTGTGCCATTCACCCAATTTGATGTCCTGACCACAAATCTTGTAGTTGTAGTAAAATTAAAAAAATATAACAATTTCATCCATTTAAAACGGAGACTCCACACGATTTAGAAGTTCAAAAGTCTCGTCGCACTCATTGGGCATATGGAGAAGTTTTTTGCCCATATCTACACAGCCGTTTGACATAATCCCATTAAACCTAACCAAATATGGAAAAATACTAGGTGTCCATTTAAAAATATCACCACAGTAATTTTTACTCAAATGCGGTTAACTCTATATATTTTGGGTGAGGTTCAAAAATTGGCCAATTTTTTTCGAAATATTATTATATACAGAAATAATGAACTAACCATAATTTAGCGTATACACTGTATAGAATCTATTGGAATAACTCATTCCCCACCCTCAGGCAAATACAAACAAATAATCCTGATGTCGTAGTCCTTCTAAACCATCAAGTAGGACGATATTCGTCATAGAATTTTCTGCTCCTGGCGATACGAACATCGTCCGATAAGAGGAGGAAAAACGGACAAAATATCGAGAGGTACTCTTTGAACTCCGCAGGCTGTACCCAAACCATTCGGTTAAATTGGTGGTTCTGATTATAGGGGTCCTTGGTGGAATGATGGACACGCTGCTGTCTAATCTAAAAATCATACCAGCTTGCCGTGATGCGGCAGAAATCTTAGCTGGACGAATGCAGGATATTGTCATCCTTGGTTCACTCCGTCTGCTCAGGCCACATGATCCGCGGACCCAGTAGTTGCTCACCCCACGGACGTAGGGAGTGGCTATCTGGGTAAATGACACCAGCGCGCCTTCCGGATGTGTCGGAGCTTCGGATACAGGGCCCGACTGCTATAATACAGACGGATAAACAACAAATAACAATAATAATAATTGGCTAATGACCATAGCAGTCCATGCCAACACACCAAGGAAAAAATAATAATAATAATAATAATAATTTTTCTTCCCAAGATGTGCTTTTTGTACAAAATATTCTTGTACGGCATTCCTCACGTTGGTATGTTGTGGAATAATAATCTCCTAGAACCCATTGCCATACAAAAATAATGGGACTGAAAGCCAGATTTTTTTTTAATTTTGTATGAAAAATTATTATTAAAATAATATTAGTCAAATGCACCACCCTGAATTGACGGCATAGTGCCTAAAGTTATTATTAAGGGGTTGTAGTCTACTACCTGGTCTGTCTGTTCTGTTAAAGAAACCAGAAATTGGTTTTAATTTAAAGTAATAAAGTAGCTTACTATGAAGAGGTGCAATGCGCAATGTATCAGATACACCCGTTTATATAGAGTTATTCAAATAAATGGATCCGCCCATTTTTATCAGATATTATTAGAACTAAGTTTGACAACAAATGCGTGAAACTGGTTTGTTGGAAAAGTACCGGCTAGCTGGAACTTATTCCGCCAGTGCAGCTTTGCCGCAAATATTTCTTCAGTAGCTACTTCTTCAAGTTCTTATATCGTTTAATAATGCTCTATAGAGTTGTAAACACAACTCAGAGCCGAAGGTTATGTGTTTGTCACGAATTCTTTCTGATTGGATTTTTGATTCCAACAAAACTCCAAAGTTCAACAGTTTAGCGACCAGGCCATAGATCTCAAAAACACCGAAATACTGATCGGAACACTTATTTCTAATATACAATATTTACAAAGAGCGAAAACTTTATAAAATATCTGAGCCAACCAAAGGCTAACAGATAATTCTGCACCCAGCCACTGCTGCGGTGAGAATGATCATCAATACATCATCATCATCATGCACCCCCTAAGGTTGAGGCCCGGAAGAAGGAGCTCCCCAGCACTTTGTATCATCAATACGGCAAACATGCTCGTATTTATAGTAAAGTGACAAATTCTTGCCGGCCAATTAGGACACGCGCCGCTGGTGGGCGGAGCCTGTTGGAAAGTGCGTTCGGAATATAGTCGAACTTAAAAATTTGTGAAATAATATTTTTACAATATTATTCACAGGGATAATATCTGGGATGAAATACTAATTTAGAAATCAGTATTTCGGGAGAAGATGACAAATTGAAGGGTATTTTATTGTGCACCTTTCAAGGAATTCAAATAATTTTTTGATGTATCATTGGTGCAGGAGTGACGTCATCAATATTTTTTAAATAGAACTATATGTCATGTTCAGTATCATTAGAAAGCTTGTTTTATTCTCGTTCCAGTGTTAGTAATATTATTTCAGCTATCTCGATAGATACCTTGTGTTTCGTATTTTTTTATCCGCTTCTGTAATTCACTAACCTATTGCTTGATTTGTTCAATAATTTACTCAGTTGGGAAATGTAGCCAGACGGATATTCCAGCCATACCGCAATTTGAATCAGTCAGTAGCGTATGTATGGGTTTTCATAAAAAAAAGTTCCTAAATGCTTCATTGAATACAATAGTTGTTTCATCGAGAAATTTACTTACGATGTTTGGTATAATTTTAAGTAAGTATCAAAAACTGGAATTAATCCCTAAACAGTTGAAGAAATATTTTATATAAAAAAAAAATTATTTAGTTTTTCAAAAATTCAGTTTATCAAATCCATTTGTTCACTAGGTTTGTCGACATAGACCATACTTTTGACATGACCTTACAGAAAACAGTCAAGTAGTGTAAGATCTGGAATTCGTGCTAGCCACTCGATTGTAGCACGTTCTTTTTATATCAAATATTTCTTCAACTATTAATGGATTGGTTCCAGTTTTTGATATTTAAAATCATGCCAAACATGAATGGAATTTCTCAATGAAACAACTGTTAATGTAGCATTTAAAAACTTTTCTTTAATGAAAACTTACTTACGCCACTGTCTGATTCAAAATGCCGTCTTGCTACATTCCCACCTTAGTGAATTCTTCAACAAATCAAACAATAGGTAAGTGAATTACAGAGCTGGACAAAAATTACGAAACATACTGTCTCCATCGAGAGAGTTGAAATAATATTGGTACTACTAAAAACGCTTTCTACGATACTAAACAGTATCAATTATTTCAATTGAAAAAATTACCAATGACGTCACTTCTCCAATAATGACACATTAAAAAAGTATTTGAGTTTACAAAAAGGTGCAGACTGAAATACCCTTCAACTTCAGGGTCAGGTAGCAGAGTGTTTAGGACTGTCGTGTTCAAGTCATTCATGCTGCTCGTCGTGTAAGTTCAAATCCTAGCGACTTCAAATTTTTTTCTGATGGCCCGAGAAAGTTTAAAACAAACAAACCGAATAATTTCTTTTTCTTTTGCATCCGAACTTTTTTGCGTTAGTTCTAATATTAACTGGGAGAAATGGCCGGGTCCATACATTTGCCTTACTCTGTATAATATCTCCGTGCCTTAGATTCTCCATTATCGTATATTCATCGAGTCTTTGTATTCTGCATGTTCATTCCATAATTTTTAGGTAGACGCAGAAAAGCTGAAGATGCAAATAGAAGACAAGAGACGCGAAGAACTTGAACAACAGCGAATCAATAGATTATTTGAGGAACAACTCAACAAAGCTGATGCCATAGCTGTTGCTCTAGAACAAAAGGAGAGGGAGGTAAATCGACCATAATATCATTTAGACTTTCACATCTGAAATAAAAAAAACCTTGCCCCTGCCAGGAACCGAACCCAGAATCTCTCGGTCACAAGGCGAGAGTGCTATCCACTGCACCAATACCCGCCACAATATTATTATTATTATTATCAGGGGTAATATAATAAGTGGTATGATTATTACCGATAATTTTTTGGAATATAAATGAATTGCAATCCCAAAGCTGAAAATACAACGAGTCCGCAGGACGAGTTGTATTTTCTTGCATTGGGATTGCCAATGAATTGATATTCCAAAAAATTATAGGTTTTTAATCATACCACTAATTGTATTTAGGACGACAATATATCGATTTGAAATAAAGAAAAATCGTGTCACCTGGTAATTGATGCTTTACTTCTAGCCGTATTCAACGGAATACTCTTTTCCACGGCCTCATCTTTGATACTTACCAGTGAACATTTGTCCCCAACGATCGCTCATATTGATAAATAAAGATAACTAGTCAAAACACATACATTTGACGTTTATAATTTAAATCATTATTTTCACTTGACAGATAGTAAAACAAAAACTAAGCAGGTTTATCACCGTGAAAATACAGCGACAAGCTATATTTTCACTGTAGTTCTGATTCTATTGGCTGAATTTCAAAATTTGAAATCCACTGATTGGTTGTTAAGCAAGGAAATATATTGTCATTATTATTATGGCTTGTTCGAACATCCCTCAAAGTTGAAAAGGGAACATTCTCTATGCAAATGAAAAATGAAAAATGTGTTTTTTTAATATCCAACAACTACTTCTCCGGCTAAATAATCAAGTATCTGAATGAAATAGTAAAATTGACAATGTTAAAGTACCTTTCTCTCCAAATATTTTCACCATGTGGAAAATATGAGGCAAACATCTGACAGAAAACAACTACTTCCCTGGCTAATACCACGACGGACATTTAATTACATCTGACAGATATTTGTGCAACGTTCTTCCAAGAAGACCCAGTTGCAACTGCTTATTAAGATTATACAGCAGATCATGCTTTATTTGGCTGGGAAAGACGCGTTTTGCGGTTCTTGCCGCTCGTCAGTGACTGGGTAGGACGGTCAACATAAGAGTCGTCCTGCTTCGACATTGTCGATTTTATTATTTCCTTCATTTGATACTTTCCGGCAAAAATCCCGAACTCTGTTCACTTCCTGGTATCTTTGCTACCGAGGATTGCTTGTTGGTTTCCACACGGGTGGCGCTGCGACTGACTTTTACTGTAAGTCACTGCTTCATTCGTGGGGAGTTATTAGTTATATACTGTATTAAAATTCAATGGGCTGGGGCAGGACGACTCTTATGTTGTCCGACCTACCCTGTCACTGACGAGCGGCAAAAACCGCGAAACGCGTCTGCAGGTGGTCTTCCCCAGCCAAATGAAGGATAATCTGCTGTATAATTACAATAAACCCATGCAACTGGGACTTCTTGGAAGAACGTTACACAAATATCTGTAGAACGTAATTCAGTGTCCGTCTTGGTATTAGCCACGGAAGTAGTTATTTTCTGTCAGATGTTTGCCTAATATTTTCCACGTGGTGAAAATATTTGGAGAGAAGGGTAATTCGACATTGTCGATTTTACTATTTTATTTATTTAATATTCTCCGGTAAAAATCCCGATCAGCTAGGTTTAAAAAAAATTGACATTTTCAATTTTCCCTCATTGTCTCTTTAAACTTTATCAGTGTGTTTAAAATAAAATTCTAAGCAACTTTTTCTAATATATTTTTTCGATATCTTGCCATCTCACCCCACTCTTTGCCTTTCCATAGTAATTTTTTTCAATTTGCCGCCATACCAGCAATCACGTGACATGTGTAGAAATCGATTTTCAGGTTATCATACACGCACAAACTTTTCCCCAGAATCTTTTTTCCAGTTTTCTAATAATAAACTTTTTTCCCTTATGGTACATACGTTTTGGCGGTCACTGTATACTGTTGGACTGGCAATAACTTGAATTATCATGAAGTTGATGAAGACCCATACGTTTTCAAAAGATTGCCAAATTCTTGTTGTTTGTTTTTCAGTTGTAACGGAACGAGTGAAAATCAAAATAATTGCGGTATTGATATTCATCTATTTCTATGAACATTAACATGCAACACCCTTTGTGATATATTATTTTAGATTAAAATGAAGGGACGAGTTCATTTCTGAGAAAGATCAAAATCAAATAAATGCATAATACACAAGTTAGCAAAAATCGAATTGTTGACACCCTCTAGTTCGAAAACTGATAATAGGATGGATCTGTAAATTAGACCACGTAATGAGAATCTACCTACAGCATATCAAAATTTCAGCAAAATCAGCAAAATCATCCGAAAGTCATTTCACATAGAAAATATGCGGAGTCCTTTGATATCTTGGAAACCATCCTAATCATATTTTCAACTGTCATAATAACCGTTGAGTAGTATCCTCGCTCCCCATCATCCAAATCGGAAATGAAGCGTCTTCAAAAATCCGGATAATCCTCCTTGAATTTATGTGATCGCAGGAAAGAAACAAGCTGCAGCAGGAGATTAACAATTATCGGAAAAATTACCAGAAACCAGAAGACAGACGGGAGTTCGACTTGAACGATCCTGATTTCATGAAAAAGGCGTTGCCGTGCAGAATCAGGGACGACGATCCAAGACTGGGGCCTTCATCGGCTCAAAAGTAAGTGGATTCCGCAAAATTCCCACTATCAATCAAAGACTGTTAGGCCAGTGACAAACCGATTTCTGATATCCAAATTCATCGAAAATTCTTAGCGTATGTGGGTGCTCCAAAAATTTAGGGTAAATCTAGGGGAAAACTGCTGAGGAAATTGTGTACTTTAATTCCCAGAAATCCTAAATAATTCCTGTAATACTCAAGTTATTCCTGAGTAATATCCCAAAGTAATGCCAGTAATGCCCAAGTCAGAGAATTTACTTCTTATTTCTATTAAATATTGAAATTTGAAGATAGGTACTAACAGACACATTCTAATTCTTATTTATATTAATATTTATATTAAAATTCTAGCACTTCCCGACCTAGTCCGGAAAGTACGTGCTTCTCGGGTCCGGCCGACTTTCTAAGAGAAAAAGCGTCCGGGAAGTAAGTACTTCCTGGCCGGTTGCCTAAAACATTGTTTTTCAAATCCAGAAAGAAGACTAATATTATCAATAATTATAATTTTTATCATTATTACTATCATTAACAGGTTTGAAGGAGAAGACCTCTCAAGCGATCAGCGAGCAAAAGTACAACACGAAGAAATCCGGGCGTGGCTGGACCAGCAGATGATAGAGAAGGAAAAAGCCGACAAGGACAGAAAAGACGCCGACGACGCATACAAGGCAGCTGTGATGGCACGCGATCAGAGAGCTCTAGAACTAGATGCAATGGAGCGAGAGTGCAGAAAGAAGTTGCAGGCTTCTTGTCTAAGGTTCAATAAAGCATTGGTAAGTAGGTATACAGTGAGTTTCAAAAAGTTCGCACCATATGAGAAACTTTTTTAATATGCATGTGTCAGAAAATTTTAGACTTCATAAAATTTGGGCTTCGTAAAAAACTTGTACATAAGTTATCAAAGATCTGAATTTCCAAACGGTGTAGAGGGGAGAACAAAAAATAGGAATTTGGATCAGAAGTAATTAACCCTTATTTTTGATATTATCGAAGAAGTTTATTTAGAAAAGTAGTTGAGAATCGTAGAACTTGTCCATATACAATAGACTACAAGCCCATATAACATTTTGGAGGGGTCATTTGACCCATCACGAAACATATTCAGAACGATACTGTGAATATTTTTAAAATAAATACCGGCCTCCGGTCCCAATATTCTTGTACGGCAGGAGGTACTAGGATACCTATTACTATTTCATAATCTACCAACGTGAGTTATGCCCTGCAAGAATATTTTGTCAGAAAAGCACATCTTATGATTGAAAATTATTATTATTATTATATTCAAATGCACCCAAAATTGACGGCATAGTGCCTAAAGTAATTTTTTCATATAGCACCATCCTTATGGATATGTTTCATGCTGGGTCAAATGACCCCCAAAAATGTTATACGGGCTTGTAGTCTACAAGGAATTTTATAAAATGAATATGTGGACTGTTGAAAGGTAAGGGCTGCGTCTACCCTAGCCCGCACTTCTGAGGAGACTTCTGAGGGTCGCTCGTAAGGGTGCAGCCGATTCACGGAAATGACAACAACAAAAACAATAATTTTTTTTCGCCATTTTGTATAATCTTTCTCTTTTTTCATTCAGGCCGAGGAAAAACTGTGCCAGAAACTGAAAATCGAACGCGAAACGCTCAATGACAACTTGGCAGAAATCTGTAACGCCATGACAAGTGATATGTTGACGGAAAATCCACAGGTGGCACAGAGTAGTCTAGGACTGGGCAGGAAAATCACGTCCCTTTATAAAGGCATGACAGAAGAGGAGAAAAATAAAATCAGGCAAGATCAATTGGCGCAAATTGAAGAAATGAAGGTGAGGATACAGTTGTGTATCAATTTTTGTATAGTCATTCTATCTGAAAACGGAAGAAGAATTTTCTTGTACCAACAGAGTCAGAGGTTTCTCAAATTCGTAGGAATATAGTCCTAGAGGGCCATCAACAGGGGAGGGGGGCAGAGACGCCAAGTCTACATGTGCCCGGACCTTCAAGCGGTCCGGGTTAATTTTTTTTGTATTAAATTAATAATTGAAGAGAAAATAAACACAGACATTGCTCAGACAATCTATGAAGACATAACAAGTGATATGGATTGAAAAAAGCAAGCAGAATGATCAATTCCCGATTTATTCTTCGAAGTTGTTTGAATTTTCTTCCATTAGCTCATTGGGTGCTCTCTTATGTGTTTCTTGTCAGTAAATATTTTTTTGGTTGCAGTATCTTGAATTTAATTTCTCAAGGGACAGAAATCTGGTAATTTTTTATCCTATACAGGCTTCATCACCATTTTAGTCGTGAAAGTAATGAGTGAAGCAAGTTTTCAATCTATTGCAAATACTGATATAGCAAAAGTTTCTGGGATTTTCGATTTCATCCATATTTTTTTAATATTTACAAAAGAAGAAAAGAGCATTACCTTTGATGATTCGAGTTGAATTCAGTGGATGCTAGTTTCTTTAGTAAACTGAAAATAATTTTTTTCAGAAAAATAAGGAGCTGGAAGAAAGAATGAACCATGAAATGGATGACTATACGAATGGAATCCAAAGAACAATCTACCTCATGGACCGAGAACTGGAATCTAAACAAAGGTGAAAGCAGAAAGTTCTTTTGGGAGATTGAACAATTGAACTATTCGTCATCAGAAACTATAAAATCATGAGCAGAAATAATTTTTTTCTTTGTTTTAGACAAAGAAATAAACAACTGGCTGAAGAAAACAAGAGAATGGCTGATGAACAAAACAATCACAAGAAATTCATGGACAAGATCTTGTATTCTAATGTTCCGACTGAAGCTTTTTATGATCAATTCAACAGATCGACTAGATAAAATAAATTCATTTCAAATTCGATACAAAGTTTATCATTTCATAAAGCTGACCATGTAAGAAGCAATAGTTAGAAGGCCCATCGGCAAAAGTTTTTTCTGGTAACAGACCGATTTGGGTATTTTCTGGGCAAGATGTGACGTTGAAGTATCGTAGTCATCAAAATTATGAAATTTTAATCATGTTTCGTTCGAATCAATAAAACTAAGGATTCGAAAAATTTTTAAAAAAATTAAAAATCGAAGTGACAATAGAGAGTCCAAATTTGGAGCAAATATACAAAATTGGAAACTGAGCACCTTTTTCATTTAGCAATTTTCGAAATTTCCAAAAATAATTGAGTTTTTGAGGATTTTCGAAAAAAGAGGCTATTTTTCACTCATTTTTCAAGCACAAACTTACTGCGGAGTCAAATTTTCATTATATTTGTTAATAAAAAAAACTTAGGTTCCTAATGCAATATCGTTCACAATTCAGGTGTAGGATGTGTTGCATATATTAAGGTATTAATTTTCAAAGTCTATGCTAATTCAGGCTAGTCCGTTTTTATTTTTGTAATAACACTGTCTTGAATATTGGGTAATAAAGGCTTCATTATTATCATTATTATTGAAGAAAGGATGGATTATCAGCAAATACATTCGAGGAATAATTAGAAATGAAATCTCAAATTCTCTTCAATTTGTACTAGTATTTTCGATGTTGTAACATATTGGTCGCGAGAAAACAATACGATGAACAATTTGAAATATCTTTAACATCTTTTAGATACCCTGTTATGTCTCTAAATTTAATCTATACTACATAGTCAATCGAGAAAATGGGCATTTGAGGGTGTTGACGCAAAATATCTCAACTCAATCTTCCATAAATTAAAGGAATGCATTTCATTAGTACTTATGTACTGCGTTATTTTTCAATGGGCAGGTTGCAGAAAAAAATAATGAAATAATTTTCATCGCGAAAACTGTCTCAGATAGGTATAGAAAATTATCAGAAAAACGTATGAGGAATATTATAAAGATACCAAAAATGATATAATATACAGGGTGTTCCATTTCCAACAACGAAGTAGGCACTACTTTCTGATACAAGCATCATCACTGTATTGATGGAAATGTTTTAAGTGGATAAATTCGTCTCGTTCTCAAAATTATTGTAATGTTCCATCAACCATAAAAAATTACCCAGGATTTGAGAAGAGATAGTGGTATAAAAAAATTGAAGTTATATATTTTCTGGTTTCAACACTGGAATTGCCCATTTTCTCCCAAAATTAGCTCATATATATTCGGCGAATAGTATCCAGTAGGTACAGTTCAAAATAGTGAACAGCAAAGGGAAGAAAACCCTGGAGAACCTGTCGATGTTGATAGCTCTGGTCCTCTGTTTATATGCTAGGTTAGCAGCCGCCTGCGACGTTTTCGGGGCTGTGAGAAGTAGAGAGTTGTCTTTGGACACCATTTCGAACATGTTGTTGGGAGATTGGTTGGTTTTCTTGGGAGGCGGCTTCGGGGCATCCGAGTCACCTAGGACGATGTTCACCAAGCAGTACTCCATAAGTGCCATGAAGACGAAGCTGAAAGCAAAATACATTCCTTCAACTCATGATCGCTCAGTAGACACAAACTAAATACATATCATTCACATCAGGTGAAGGTCAGATTGAAAGAATTAAAAAGGGGTGATAATTTGATGACCAAGAAAGAAAAAACCAGTGAAGGTTCATGTTGAAACATTATTCGAGAAGAAAACGAATTACCAACGAAAATGCTAGTGTAAGTGACAAAGAATCATCTCTTTATAAAAAATATAATATAAAAACATAAATGACACTGAACTCTCGGTGTTTTTTGGGTTTGTTGGTCTCGAGGTAATTCTTCCAGACTTCTCGTCTACATCTGCAGT
This sequence comes from Chrysolina haemoptera, assembly GCA_958298965.1. Lineage (NCBI taxonomy): Eukaryota > Metazoa > Arthropoda > Insecta > Coleoptera > Chrysomelidae > Chrysolina > Chrysolina haemoptera. Next base: position 52,895,437 of record OY282585.1, on the reverse strand, counting down.
GGAAATTTTCATAGTCAGTTCGGTAACGGACCAACCGTTTGTGGGAGCCTGACTGATTCGGTATCTGTGTTGACTTTTCCTTTTATTGTGCTTACCCTAATAGGGTGCGTATTTTGTTTTTGTTTTTGTTTTCGATCATTATTGCTCATACCTGGAAAAGGTTTTGTTTCGGTTTCTCTGATTACCTGCCTCCACGTTTTACTAGATTGAGGCAACACTGAAGAGAGCAGAGCACACCAAAAAACGAACATCGCCATTCTAGAGAGTTTGCTGTAGACATTTTTTTGCGGTCTGTTATGAAGTCGTAAAAGGGACACATTTTTTTTCGACTTTAAACTCAGAAATTCCAACTTGAAGTCGGAATTTAGGTTTTCTGACTCCAAACTCGGAATTTACGACTTCACACTGGGAAGTTCTGACTTTGAACTGAGAAATTTCCACTTCAAACCGAAAATTCGGAGATTGAACTTGGAAGAATAAAATTTCCTTTTTAACTCAACAATTCCGACCTCAAACATGGAAATTCCGACTTTGAAACCTAAATTTTGTTTTCCTGAATTCTAACCTGAAAATTCTGACCTCTAACTTCAAAATCATGATTTCAAACTTGAAATTTCGACTTTGAAGTCGGTAATTCTGAGTTTAGAGTCAAACTTTAAGATTTCAAAGTCGGATTTCTGAGTTTGAAGTAGGACTTTGAGTTGTCGAAATAAGTCGACTTCAGCTCAAGAAATATCGACTTTCCAATCAAGATTTTGCTTTTCCGTTTTCAAACTCGAAAATTCCGACTTCAAACTCAGAAATTCCGACTTTAAACTCAGAAATTCCGACTTTGAAATCTCAAATTTCGACTTTAAACTCAGAATTTCCGACTTTAAAGTCGAAATTCCAAGTTTGAAGTCGAAATTTCAAGTTTGAAGTCGAAATTTCAAGTTTGAAGTCGAAATTTCCAAGTTTGAAATCAGAATTTTCAAGTTTGAAGTCAGAATTTTCAGGTTTGAATTCACGAAAACAAAATTTAGATTTCAAAGTCGGAATTTCCATGTTTGAGGTCGAAATTGTTGAGTTGAATTAAAAATTTTATTTTTCCGGGTTCAATCTCCAAATTTTCGCTTTGAAGTGGAAATTTCCGAGTTCAAAGTCAGAACTTCCCAGTGTGAAGTCGGAAATTTCGAGTTTGAAGTCAGAAAATTTAAAGTAGAAATTTCTGAGTTTAAAGTCGAAAAAAAATGTGGCCCTTAAACGACTGAATAAGAGAACTATACACAATGTGAGCTGGAAGTCCCAATTCATTCATGATTGCTTTTTGTATTAGACTCTTACTAATTTTTTATGATAACCATGAAACGAGTTACAAGTAATCTTCTATTATTACTTGCGAAGTAATCCTTGTAGAATGTTTGCAATGCAATCTAGCAGATGTAATTCAGTGGTCGTAACGGGTTGTTTTCTAGTGCCTGCTTCCTGGCGAGTTCTTATCGTAAAGAATGTTGCTGGATTTTTATTACTTACACTGTGCATACTGACATGAAAGCATCAACAGCTTTCAGGTATGAGACAGGTGGTAGAGCTGCTTGACTTTTCGCATGTTGTGTGGACAGAGTCAATAGAGATGTGACTCCTAGAGTGACTCGTGCAGGAGCTGCTTCTGGCTTTATCCAAAATGACACCCACTGAAATAAAAAAAATAGCACTTTAAGATAAAATATTTGTTGAACACTCAGACGGTATCTAGTGAAATAGTCAACTGCGATGACACTAACTATCACTATCACTATCCTATACTAGTTGTTATCCAACGACCAGGTATCATAGCAGACCAAACTTTAACAAAAATTCCTTAAAATTCATTAATTATGTTAATAACAAGGGGGAAACTGCGGGGGAATTTTGGAGTACATACCTTGGGTATTAGTAGTATTAGTATTACTCGGGTATCAGTCGGGAATTAGAGGCATTACTTGGAAATTATTGGGTATTACAGGTATTACTGGTGTATTACTCGGGCATTAGAGGAATTAGTTAGGAATTCCACGAGAAAGGGAGGTATTACTCGAGAATTACATGGATATCACAGAAATTAGAGCGCAAAAAAATGAATTCAAAACATGGGAATTACATGAATTAATTAGAGAGCACTGGCAGAAATAGGAATTGTGCAATAAAAAAAGGGCAGAATTTAATTTAATATTTCAATTACTTTTCTGACTTGGGCATTACTGGCATTACTTGCGGGTATTACTCGGGAATTACTTGGGTACTACTAGGGAATTACTTGGGTATTAGAGGCATTAATAACGATTTTTGGGAATTACTGTACACAATTTCCTCCGCGGTTCTCCCCTCGGCCCCTCGGTTAATGACTTTATTCGACACTGTAAATTTGCAATAACTGTAGCAACGATAGTTATACACGAATCTCCGATTCATATCAAAATACTTCTCATAACAGTTATTGATGCAATACAAACTCAATTATGAAATCACAATAATTGTGTTGCTAGTTTCATCCCTTGCATATTACTCTTATGTTCAGAGATAGCTTTGCCAAACCTTAAAAATATGTCCTCGTTTTTTACTCACCGACATTATTACTATCAGACAAGTAGGAATATAGGTGTGGAACAAATAATATCCCAATCTCCTCTTCAGTACGAAAACTACTTCCAAACACGTGAAATTTCCTGAAATACCATTGTCATCAACTACCAGTAATTAGTCTCATTTTATATCTCACCAGTCGAGTATACTTGAGTACAATCGGCTGTGTTGTTCTTCACTAAAGCTAACTGGGGGAGCTCGATATTTTCATCCACAACCAGTGGAACATCTGGATCCCATTCGAAAATCATATCATCCGTTGTGTGGGATACTAAAACAGAAAATATTGATAGTTATCTTCAATATATTGATAATGTTATTTCGTGATATATGAGATATGTTTTCTCTACAACCGTTACAGAATTTGTCAATTTGTCAAATTTCATAACAGAATGGTAACATTCTCGCTCTTGATATTGATCAAATGTTCTACAGCACTTGCTGTCTTATGCATTTTGCGTGTATTTCTTTCCATCACTTGGTAACGAAAGAATTAGCTTAGAACTGTTCGAATAAATCCGATTTTGAACGTTTAGACTATTTTTCCGTTACAATTGGTGTCAGAAGTTGGATGGGCTACCACTCACGCGATCGGTGTGTGCGCTTGCAGCGACGAGAGCCGACACAGGTAATAATGTAAAAATTTAGCAGAGCAAAACTTACAATATCACATTGAACATTTTGTTCTGAAACTTTAGCAAACTCGATCTTAAAATTGTACAAAGACCAACAGAAAGCTGAGGGAGATTTTTCGCCTGCATGTTCTTTGAACTTCCGTATGCGTTCAAATTGCATTTAGCACAGAAAGAGAGAAAAAGAGAGAGTGAGAGAGAGAGATAGTGAGAGAGAGAGGGAGAGAGAGAGAGAGAGATCAAACCTAACGGAAACACAGGATGCGACAAGGGAATAATTAATGTTCTCATTTTTATTCTACTGATATAGGCGTTCCGCAGAAGTTGGTTTTGGAACTACTTTTTGTTAATGATTTACCTTACAGATCAGAAATAATGTTAGTCGATGAGCAGAATAATTCCAGAACCCTAAACTGGAGAAAAATGTGTGGGAAATAAATCTGATGGATTCGTATAATAATCACTTGATTGAAATAAATAAGTGTCACACCAAATAAATGAAATAGAAAAATCGACAATGTTAAAGTACCTTTTTCTCCAAATATCTGTGGAAAATATGAAGGGAACATATAACAGAAAACTACCAGTTCCCTGGCTAATACCACGATGGACATTGAACTATATCTGACAGATATTTGTGAAACGTTCTCACAAGAAGACCCAATTGCGAATGCTCATTGTAATTAAACAGTAGATTATCTTTCATTTGGCTGGGGAAGACCACCTGCAGACTAGTTTCGAGGTTCTTACCTCTCATCAACAACATCAACAACAAAACAACAAACAACAATTTACCTCTCATCAGTGACAGGGAAGGTCGGACAACATTAGAGCCGTCCTACTCCCCAATGAATTACAATCCACTTTATAACTAATATTTCCTCACAATAATGAAGCATCGACTCACAGTAAAGGGCCACCCGCGGGAAAAAACCAAAAAGCACTCTTCGCTAGCAAAGACTTCAGGAAGTGAACAGTGTTCCAGAATTTTAGCCGGAGGGTATCAAATAAATGAAATAGTAAAATCGAAAATGTCGAAGTGCCTCTCCAAATATTTCTACATGAGGCAGGACGACTCTGATGTTGTCCGACCTACCCTATCACTGACGATAAGCAAGAAACTCGAAACGCGGAAAGTTGTTGTTTTCTGTCATATACTTGATGTTTTATGTTCCCGCAACCGTCATGAGCCTTTTTTATTTCTGTCTGTTATGTGAAAGCTAAATGAGGTTAATATTCCTAACTTAGCAGAAATACATCCAATCCTACATTAGATACTTACAGCTCTCCATTTGAAGTTTACATTCTTGAGTATCATGAGGATATATCATGAAATTCATGGCACATGAGAGACGCAAGGTTAACCTACAAATAATATATCATTATTCACTCTCACACATTCTGGGATAGATATTTATTGAATGAACATATATGTACAGCGTGGTCCATTCGACTCGAAACAGAAGCAGTTACGTTCCTATTTATCCGATATCAAACTTCCAAAACTAACATTTCTTATGGACAATTTTATACATAATAAAAGTTATCACTAACATCTATCATCCACTTCCGGTATCTTCTGCGTTCTAGCAAAATAAATATATATCGTTATTTCACTGATTTTTATTTCTGTTCGAGATATGAAAAGGCCTGACAAAAGATACCAAGTGTTATAAAGGTGGCATTGGTTAAAAAAACCTTTCTGGTTGAAAATTTTAACGACAATAAATAATTTAGTGCAATCTTCAACGTTGAAAGAATACGTTATAAAGATATGTTTTCAACGTTACTTCCCCAACAACTCGTTAAACATACGTTTAACAAACGTTATGTTAATTCAAAAAGAATGTTTAACGAAACTCGCTTCATGCGATTCATTTATCAATGTTTATGATACGTTCCTTATCCTTTATTTTGGCAAAACAATGTTGTTTTATTGAGTATCTTCGACGTTCAAAAAACCTGATTGAAAACGGCAATAAGGCGATAATTATTAAGCAATTGGTTAATATACCGTTGTTACAAGCGACATTTTTTCGTTGAAAAAACTTCTGGTTTTCAGCCATTTCACAACGTTATTTCAACGTCCTTGTGCCCATTGGGTATGAACTCAAAAAGATTTCGATTTAGAAGCTTCCCAGTAATGTATAAAACATAGTGTTGGGCAAATTACAAAACGCCTGTCGGCATCGTTTATGTTTGATCTAATTACCGCTTCAAACTAGTTTATTTAGATTGCAAAAGTTCTCTTTCCCTCAAACGCTCGAGACTATCCGAAATAACAGACAAAACAAGGAAATTTCATCACGCGGATATTAAACCTGCGTTTACAAATCCATGTCGAATAAATAAAAAAATTGTATCAGTGTTGCATGACCCTCATGTACCCCCTCATATCGCGTCTGCATGTGTCATTGCGCGAACCTTGTCATTTTTTGACGTTTGTAGAAAGAATAGTTATTTTTCTACAAACTTCAAAAAACGTCAATGTTCGCGCATTGACAACAATATGCGAAGTGACACTTTTTTTTATTTTCCTTCGTTACCATGACACCGTGCGCGAAGTAATGTGCGAAATACTTATTTCGCACACCGCATGAAAACTATATGGGATTTTCATATTCTAACCTATCCTCCTCAATCTAGCAAAAATTCGAGAAATTATTTATTCCTGACTTTATGGTCTTCAATCAAGCGAAAATCCAAGGAATCATTTATTTCTGAATGTTCAACAATAATTAAATAAGGCTTTTTAACACTTTTCAAATTGTGACAAAATTTTATACTACCTATTTTTTTACCTTTGTAGAAAAATAATGTTTGATTGCATCTCGTGCAAAATGGTTATTTTTGTTTCTAGTGCGCGAAATACTACTTTGGTGATCGAGAACTGATTTTTAAAAAAATCATCAAGATCACCAAAGTATTTCTCGCACGAGAAGCAAACAAAATGTTTTCTACACACGTCAAAAAAAATAGGTAGTATAAAATTTTGTCACAATTTGAAAAATGTTAAAAAGCCTTATTTAATTATTCAAAAATAAATGATTTCTTGGATTTTTCCTCAATTGAGGACTATATAGGCACTAGTTCGGGAAAATGACACTTCCCAAACTGATTTGCGTTATAAGGTGAATCGCGCAGTCTTGTAGAAAAAGTTGCTTTTGTATTCTCATCAAAATATCTGTCGTAATACTTTCAAATTATTATATACTCTTACATTTTTTAATGAAAATTGTTGAAATCGATAACTCTGCTACGAATTTCCTTGTAAGTATATCATCAGTGATGTAATCGAATGTATATTCAGTTTCAGTATTACTGGTGTAGTTATACTATTTCTTGTATGACCAATATAAAATTGTAAGTTTTTAGTCTGTTACATTTCAATTTTCATATTTTTTAACAAAGCCAACAAAATAAAATCAACATACTTAACCATGTATAAGATAGTCTTATCCTTATATAGCCACATGTAATGATTGGGTATGGTCATAGTTTGGAATGTCACTGATTTAGCGTTTTTGAAAAACGAGTCAGGTCTCCACATATTTTTCAACCATTCCACTTCCAACAGCCTGTACTCAGTACTCATATTTTCCGGTAGCCTGAGTCGATGGTCCTTCCAAGTTTGTGCGAAGAAAATGTCTGCTGCATAAGTCTAGAAATAGAGAAGTAGGAAAATCAATGAGATTGTAGTAGAACAAGTTATTGGTAGATTGGATGAAGCAAGATACTAAAACTATAGTTTTCAATATTCTAATAATTCCGATTCATTCTACTTTTTCACTAAACCACAAAGATATTTTAATTTCAGACCATCGTCTCTTTTCATCAAGGAAAACAACACTAGCCATGACTCAGACACAGCACCGTTTCCTATATATTTCAAAATTGGATTCACACCAAATGCACCAAATATCTTATATATTTTTACCACCATATTCGATGAAAATCATTTTATAGATACAACTAGCCAAAACCCCCAAAGATCATCAATGTCCCTTGCACAAAATATGGCGTAGTCGTATGGAGTATTGTGGCTCAGTTGGCCATGCTCAACACGCTTCACTATTTTGTTCCTAATACAGATAAAAATGAAGTCCCATTATTATTATTATATTACGTTGGGTCCACCGTCATCAAAATGTTAATTGACCTATTTCAGAATGAACTCTGTTGACTTTCGTGCATACATCTTCAGTGGCACGATGATTTTGTAGTATACGGGGGTCATCTTATCGACTTCTGAAAAGCTGATTGATCAATTGATCAATGCTGAGAAAGCTGCTCGTCATGATAGCCAGGTAAATTCAACAAAAACAAAAACATGTCAGACCGACAACTAGACGGTTTGCAGGAAAGGTTGAGTTATGAAAAATTTTGAATCTATACTCATGAATATAGCATATTACAGATTTTTCGATACTGTTTCCTATTAGGATTGATGAGATCTCCAATGAAAACTATGAAAACTATCATAACATTTCAGAAATTGGGCGGATGGGAGCTGAATCAAAGAATATGTTTTGGCTGCCAATAATTTCTGATGATATCAATTTCCATGTTAGCTATGAAGAAGCAAATTATGTTTTAATAAAAGTTATGGAACTGAAAATGCATAACTCCAGAAATGTATATAGAAAACTGTTAACAAGGAAACTGCGAAAATATCAATTTCATGACAAATTATTGAAAATAAAATTGAAATTGCCGACTCATTCGCCACATATTTTGCATCATCTGCATTGAATGCAAACCAAGCTTACTTCGGCTTTGATACTTTCGATCTCTCTACAACGATGATGCAGATCGAAAAAACATTTTATTTCCCCCTGGATGCTTCTGAAGTGATGACTGCCATTAACTCTCCATAAAACGTCAATATTGTGGTTACTGACTGCATTTCCACAAAGATTAAAAGAACATAGCTGACAGTTTTTCTGATTTTATGAACGAATCTGTTCAGCAGGGTACTTTCCCGATTGATTTGAGTTATTTCTTCTATACAATAAAAATGCAATTACCCTTCTATGGAAATACATTACATACAAATGATAGGGTCCACAGTGATCTGTAAAGTGTTTGAAAAATGCATCTATAACAAAATGCTTTCTTTTCTTAATAAACATAACGTACTGAGTCCATCTCAAACCAGCTTCCTTTCTTGTAGAGCAGGAAAGATGTATAGGCGCATTTTTTTTTGTCTATCGAAAGCGTTTAAAACCTACTATTAACATAAATGTGGCCATAAAGAAACCGGAGAGATTTGATTTCCAATGCAATTTTTCAAATTGGCTTCAGGCAAGTAAAAATCGATCAATCAAATGAAATCAATCTTGGGGTACCTCAAAAATCCATCCTGGGCCCTCTGCTATTTCTGTGTAACATTAATGATATGCCCAAGTTCATCAGTTCGGAAAGTATCATGTTATACGCTGGCGATATCACTTTAGTGACATCAGCACAGTCTTAGGAAGAATTGGGTGACGTAGAAGGAATTTCCTGACAATACTGTTTGAATGCAGTTCCACTACAAAGTGGCAGCAATTACTAATGAATACGTGGTTATTGTAAATAACGAGAGTATCGTATTGTCTTCGTCCACAAATCTATAGGGTTTTACATAGAGAGTAATATGACTTCTACTACACATATTAACAACTCATCCCAAAAAATGAATAGTTCTCCAATGGGTAGTTCTCAAATTGGTAGCGCTCGAGCAAGTTGATAAAAAGTTACTTCGGAACTAAATGAACTCAAACTTTTCATTAGTTAAATGAAAAATTGGTAAATTTGTGATCAGATATAGTTCAATCGATTTTTCTCGTGAAAGTACTTCAAAGAATTATAATAATAATCAAATGGTGATATTCATTGTACTAATATTATCTTAGCTTGATTTTTTTTGAAAATCAAATGTGATAGTTAACAAACATAGGGAGAGTCTGATATTCTCATATTGAGGCAGACCCATTACCAACAACAAACAAGAAATCAACAAAACATCAGTTTCAATATAGTGCTAACAAAATTCAAAACAATTTCAAACTTCAAATAAAAAATTCAAGTCCAACTCAAAATGTATATCACAAATATCCAGCACCGCATATTTTTCATAAATTTTTCATAAGGCCAGTTTTCAAAAAAGGTGTAAATCCACACCGATACCACAAAAAACAGGCTAATTGAAGCTGGTCAACCATAAAACCATCGCATAAGATGAAGCTTTCATGGATCACCTGTTATACCGCGAAACTAAATATGAGATAAACTTGAAGTAAACTTACCATAGAGTTTTCGTCAATACTGTCCAAACCCATCACAGTGACATGAAAATGGACGATCGTAGGATTACCGTCCCTCTTGGGCGGTCTCATTTTATCATATTTGCTAGGGTCTATAGGCAGAATGTCGCGAATCGTCAAGCCGGTCCTGGAACAGTAATCATTTTAGCATCGAACAATTGAAAAAGTATTAAACATACGCTATCTCTTCTCTATCCTGTTCTACTCTCGCGGTATTTTTTTCATGGTAGAAGTCCAGTGGACAAAGGCTGTGAAAAAATTCTGTAGTTATTGCTACGTTCAAAATATTTTGATTTCATTCGCTATGGTCACAGCTTTTCAATCCAATTAAAAAATCTGATGAAATCAGAAATTCCCCACTTTAACGCCCTTTATCTCAATTCTCAAGAACCGTTAATGTACACTTCATGTTAAGACGTTATTGAAATTATTATATGCTGAGAAAATCGTTTAATTTTATCGAGGAAATTTAAGAATATGGTTTTCGTTATAATTCTTGAATAGAATAACTGTTGATAGTTTATCATTCATTTTTATTAAAAATTTTTCAAAAACATAGTTAGTATACAGTACGGCTTTATATTACCCCCTCCTCCCCCACCATAACGTTTGAATTCTATTAGTCAGAACTTATATTTTATCAAATTAATATTTTTCTTAACGCTTCCGCTGAAGTAGAGGTGAGAATTGACTAAAAAAGTGTTCAAGTGATTACCATCCACTTTCTAATACTAAAGGCAAAACACATCCCTGAGTTTGTCGTGTACGAATTCAAGAGGTGAATTGAACAGTGAAAAGGAGCTAGACGACTTCCTAATATACTATTTTCTACGTACTAGACTGTCATTAGAGGTATTAACGAATTTTATGATCATAAATGATATAGGATCGAATCAAGTTTGTTCACGTCTGTCTAATAATTTGACATTTAACATCAGTATTTACAAAATTCGTTTAAAAAAAAATAAGTAATCTAAAATGAGTAACGATAGTAAGGATAGTTATTGACATTGACACCGCTTGTTTCTATATAAAGATTAATGACATTAGAGCACTGTCAGTGACGTAATTTGACAGTTGTCGAACATTCGATAGGGGGACAAATAAAACCATTTTCCATAAGACTACGCGTGCCCTTTTTGTTGATTTTTGTTTCACTAGTATTTATTGTCAAAAATCGCAAAACTAACAGCGAAGTTCTTAGTAAAATCATACGATTTCTCATCTGAAACAAGAGTATTTCAAATTATTATCAAATAATAGGATCACTAAATTTGGTAAAGTTCAAAAAAAATCAAAATCAACCACCGCAAAAAACAATTTATTTTCAAACTCTAATTCTTTGTTTGTCCCCCCATCAGCTGATCACCGCCATGTTGTGACGTCAGGTGACAGTGCTTTATTAGTTGGCAGGAAGGTAACAAATTAATATTTGCGCTCGTAGCAGCGAGAGTTGATTCAGAGGACGGTCGGGTTGGATGGTGGGAGGCGAGGGTTCAAATCCAAATAGCCACATGTTTATTATGAAATCGTTTAGTTTTCGATTTTTATAATAATTTTAAATATTTGTTTCTTCAATTCCTTTTTTAGGTTGTATGTATTATGGGAATCATAGGTGCTTGTCGCGGTCAAGAATTATAAGTGTTATTAAAAATATTACAGATTTGTTTATGATTCAGATGGTCGTAGAAAATATCGTATAGTGTACAATATTCTATTGTATCACCATTGAATTAATGAAAAAACTTTCATATAATTTATGACCCACAAAGGACATTGCGAAATGGTATGGAATTCGTGCAGAGAAATCCATTGGGTCAATCTTTATACGTCTAATTCATACTCACGCTATATCAGCTTCGGTACATTCCCGAGCTATGAAAAACAACAGAACAGTCATAACGTTCAGGTTTTCCATTTTTCGAATGTCATACTTGTGAGCCTGCAACAAAAAAAACAATTGAAAAATCAGGAAGAAACAAACATTTCAAAAGTAACCTATCAATATTCAATATTAATTAAAATTTTATATACCTTCGAACGATTTTTTAATGTAAGCAAAGTGGTTTTTCTCACAGTTTGAACCGATGAACTATAAAGTGGAAAATATCTTTTTTTTTTCATGACTATCTAAAAATTGTGGAGAATGAGTAAAAGCGTGAAGCGCCAGGAAAAACATTTCGCAATGATGATTAGGCCTTCCATGCTTTAACACAGACACCCATTTTTGGATAGTTATGAAAAAAAATATTTTCCACTTTATAGTGCATTTAAGAGTGATTTTTTATTTTTCTTTTATAATTATTTTTTATTTTCTACTTTTTAGTCTTTTAATCTTATCATATCTTGTATCGATTTTAAATGCCATTTCATCACATCAAACTATGTTGAAAAATTGTAAGATACTAACACTTCAATTGAAAATTAAGAGATAGTGTTTGCAATCTATCTTTGGACCTTACCTTTTAGAGTGCGAACCGAGAGCACTATGTCAAGTTTTTTTGAAGTCGAGTTTTTCAATGTGTGTGTGTGTGTAGTGTATTGTATAGTGAGTAGTGTGTAGTGTGTAGTGTGTAGTTGCTAGTGTAGTGTAGTGTAGTGTAGTGTAATGTGTAGTGTAGTGTAGTGTGTAGTGTGTAGTGTAGTGTAATGTGTAGTGTAATGTGCAGTATAGTGTGTAGTGTAGTGTGTAGTGTGTAGTGTGTAGTGTAGTGTAATGTGTAGTGTAATGTGCAGTATAGTGTGTAGTATAGTGTGCAGTATAGTGTGTAGTGTAGTGTGTAGTGCAGTGTGTAGTGTGTAGTGTTTAGTGTAGTGTAGTGTAGCGCAGAGTAATGTAGTATAGTGTAGTGTAGTGTAGTGTAGTTTAGTGTAATGTTGTGTAGTGTAGTGTAGTGTGTGTGGTATGGTGTGGTGTGGTGTGGTGTGGTGTGGTGAGGTGTGGTGTGGTGTGGTGTTGTGTAGTATGGTGTAGTGTAGTGTAGTGTAGTGTAGTGTAGTGTAGTGCAGTGTAGTGTAGTGTGTAGTGTTTGGTGTGTAGTGTAGTGTTCAATGTCGTGTGTAGTGTGTAGCCTAGTCTGTAGTGTAGTGTGCAATGTAGTGTGTAGTGTGTAGCCTAGTCTGTACTGTAGTGCTGGCATCACAGTAGAAAAACCTTCATACCTTCCTTAATCATCCTGTAAATATGAATATTTTTCATTGTTCGTATTAACTAATGTATTACTGAAATATGTAGTAAACGTGTGTATGCAACAGAAATTCAGAAGAGTTCAAAAAGAAATATTTTGAAGAACTGGACAATTTTCAACTGAGTGAGTCCAACTGGCACATCTGGTTCCTATAGGTCGACTACAACAACTTCCAGAAATTCCGAAAATTTCAGCAGTCTCAATTTCGCCATTTCACATATAAAAAATGTTGTATAATCAAAAACTATGTTTCTTTTGAAAAATAAAGTATGAGGTCACTTTTGGTTAAACCGGAAGTGATAAATTATCAGTTGTATCAACATAAGCGTACTGAAGCACCATACTAACTTTCCAAGTATGAAACCTGTATCTTTAAAACAAAAAAAAATTAGGGGTGTATCTCTCTGTGCGGTACCTGGTGTTGAAACATCTGTATATTCTCTGCACTGGATAAAAAACAAACCAACATATTCTCACATCCTGACAACAACATTTAAGCAACAACTCCGCATGATATTTTATATTTTATGACTGTCGATAATCTTGCTAATGAAACATGTTTTCATCGAAGAGCTCTCACAGGGGTCAAAAGGATCACGTCATGTGGGAGTGGAGTGGAGTTCAAATAGTACATTCACGTGAGTCAATAGGAAAACGGTGACTGGAGAAAATTGTTCTAGATTTTCACGCTGCCAATGACAGATATCATCTACACCGCTAGGTGGGTGCTCTTTATGCAACTTCAATACACATACTTCAAAGGAAATTTGAGTTGCTGACCAACTGAAAAGGCATGTCAGAAAGGAGGCGGTAAGTGATTGGCGGAGTGGTTTTCAAAGGACTCGTGTTTTTTTCTTGAATTGAGTTTGGAAACAGAACCATACTTGAATGACAAATGACGCCATCTAATGTAGTGCAATGGGCTTCGGTCGGGTCTTTTCTTTGAATGAAGTAAAGGGGCGCTAAAGAATTCGGAAAAACTCCAATGTCATTTGAAAAAAATACCGTATCCGATCAAATCTTTCGTTTGATTTTCATCCAAGAATAAAATCCGATTCAGGATACGCTATCTCGTATAATATCGTTTTTCTACATTCATGCAAAAAGCAAGACTTTTTTTATTGCACTCATCTGTCAACGTTCAAACCAACTACATATTAAATAGATATTCTGTGAGATTGACAATAAGTTTTAAACAGTTAGATATTTTATATTATTTTGTATTAATGTTAGCAGCCAGACTTGAAAAAATAATGTTTTCCGGAGAATAACTCCATAATCAAAACTGATCCGGTTTATTCTAAACCGTCTACCTGCGTAGAGCAAACTGTCTGTACTATGACCAAACCTCGTGATAACATACGCGCTCACGGCTACTATGATTTTGATTTTTATAATGCAACTGTGGTTATAGAAATGTCAGCCAAAAATTAATTCTGACAGTCACAGAATTGAAAGTTTCAAAATGAGTAATAATAATGGAAAAATAGATGATAGTAATTTGTTTCGATGCAAATCGATAGTAATAATTAATTATTTAAGTTGCGATTTTTATTTTCCTACACCTAGTGCCGCACCTTAATAATTCATTTTTTGCTTGTTGCATGAACGTAGAATAAATTTTGTATGTAACTCGTGCAAAAATTGTTTATTGCACTTACTTTTTGAACTTGTTGCATAAATAACTATTTCTTAAGAGCTTGTGCAAAGTAATACTTTTTAGCATTTATTTGGATACGATTATAGCTATTAATATAACGAGCTGGAAAACTATTCTGTTTTTTTTTTCACCACCAGTGAATATTGGAACACGAGCGTAGCGAGTTTTCACAATTTCTTTAAGGGATTTTTTCGATTTAATTGTCGCTAGTTTCCGTATTTTTTTTTTTTGAGGAAAAGGGGAATCCGAACCCCTACATTTTTAAACGTAATTATTAGCGTTCGAAATCGTCGGAAAATTTTGCCGAATTCCTACTCATTCTCTGTCTAACATTCAGGGGGAAAAGTTTTTTTATAAACTTAATCGATGGTTTCATATATATCACTATACGGATTTCTTCGATTTTATTTTCACTAGTTTTCGCAATTTTTTTCGAGAAGAAAGGCGTCTGAGTCCTCTGACCGACGGTATATTTTGCCGTAATTTTTGACCCCTGAATCCGTGGAAAAATTTTCCTAATTCCTACGGATTCTCTATCTGTGTTTCACGGGCAGGGGGTAATTTCTTTTCAAATTCCATTATTCGATGATCCCACTATTTTTACAGATTTTTTTTCGATTTTTGTTCTCGCATTTTATTTATATTTTTCGAGTTGGGAGGGAGGGTAGTGTAATTTTTTTGAGTCAAATTATTTGCTGGTACTACGTATTTCACCATTTTTAAAGATTTTTTTTTCATTTCAGTTCCGCAAGTTTTCGCTTTTTTTTTTTTTTTTTCGAACAGGACTGGGTTTTTTATTGTAATTATTCTGAATGCAAATAGCCTTGGTAATAAAATGACCAGTGCGCTTTCTCAGAAATCTCCAGTATTTTTACGTCGATTGTAAAATGAAAAATGAGCGAACTTAAAAAAAAACGGGTATAGGAAAACTTGGTTAAGTTAGGCCCAAGATGAATTGGGAATTAATTTTGTTCAACTTTGTAAAATTACATTGTTTATTTATCAAAGATCATTATTTCGCTTTAGTATATCAAATACTACCACTTCTACCGACACCCGCCAGCTATATGATAATTGCTGAAGGATTTTTCTTCAAAATACTGTTTAGTTTATAAATTTTCGACCAAAAACAAGGGAGATACAGCGATGTTAGTCGAGCGTCGGGGTAAATCTTGAAATATCCCAAGTTGTTCACGCGGAAATCTGAAAATATCAGTTATAGCCCATTATCTCCCAAATGAAGCAATTGTCGAAAGAATGTGCTATTACCTTTTTTTATGGAGATTTTTACGTTGTTTTCATACATTATATCGAAATCTCCATCCCCTTCCAAGTTATTGATTTTACGAGCTTTTTTTTCTTAAAGTACTCCTGAAGAACTACCTGTGTGCAAAAAACCATTTTTATTGGTTTTTGTGACAGGTTAAAAAAAACCTGGATCTTGCGCTATTATTCTTAGATAAACCCTGTTCCTCAAAACCAGACTTCTTCTAATTCAGTATTCATGACACAATATGAGTTGTTTCAGGAAAATTCCGTGAGAATAAATCACAAAAATAAAATACGAGTGTGCTTTCAATAATGGCTCCTTCAAATAATCGTTTCAATGAAGGTGATTATTATTGTTGCCATTTATATATTGTCACTGACTTATCATACCAAAAATACTCAAGCTCTTCTTTCATTAGATTAGTTTCCCTCAACTCAAACTTTTTCCATCAGAAATTTTACTCGAAAATCTGAAATCAGACAAGATTACCTACTCGAGTTACACTCTCACAAATTTTTCATATCAGTTTATTTTGGGAAATTACTGATTGGCAAAATAATTTCCCTTAAAAAATATCCTATAGCAAAAAGCTCTTGTGTTTTCACAGATGATAACAAAGAGGATCCTAGAAAAAAAAAATAAACCAATGAAACTATTTTAGAATGGGTGATTGCCACTCCACATTTGACAGTCACGATCAGTTATCAGTATCTTCTTTGTATAACATTTTTGTAAATTTCATAGATTGATGATTAAATTAATTATTTCAATGAAGTGTTTGGGTTTCGTAAAATTTGATTCATTCCCCTCCGTTCAGACCTGGAATAGATCGTTTTGACATACAACTTTTCGCAGTCTCAAGTAAGAAACTATTTACGTCTTTCAATGTAGGTATGTATAAATTCACAAATTTGTACGGTGCCAGTGGTTGAAAACTTATTCTGACTAAACTTTCCTTTCCGTAGATGTTCTCCGCTCAGGTATCATTTAAATTAATTTATGAAACCGCAAAATTCCCATTGGATCCATTTAGCTAAGCTTGAACTTTTAAACTTCCTACAAAACCCATTGGGTATCAAAAGTTGTGTGCTTTATTTATTTGTTGAAGTCAACCCTTCCAGATTTCGCATACAAGTTTCAAGTTTATGCGGATATAGGTAGTAAGATAGGTTGCCACATGTCAAACAATATTAGAATTGAGAGGGAGTGTACGAAAGTTCATAAATATACCCTCTCGGACAAAATTATCGCACCATACTATTTTTGGAGATATTCTTTCATTGTTACATTGGTCTGTTGCTAATGTTTCGATGAAATGATAAGAAAACAAGAATCTATAATCTGCAATTGTTCACAACGAGCTTGTCGTGAAAGAAAGAAGTTGTCCTGCCCTACCAGGACTGTTCATTGCCTAACCTAACCTAACCCAATCTAACCTAACCCAACCTAACCTAACCTAACCTAACCCTATACAATAGGAATAATTTGGCCGATAATTCATCAGAAACCAACTACTTTCCTGGCTAATACCCCGACGAACATTGAATTGCACCTAATGAATTCCCGTGCAGAGTTCTTACAAGGCTTTCTCTGCAATTGCTAGTGGCATGGATATGTTCACTGATACATTTGGACCATCTTTATTTTTGAATATATCATTCCTCAGGTCAAAATAAGCAACAAAAATGGTTTGAATGTCCAACGATATTTTTTCTTGACTTTTTTGAGGATAATATGCTGTGAAAAATATCCGTTGTTATTTTCTGAAAAATCAACTAATTAAGTAATAATGTAATGAGAGTTGATAACGATGTAAGTGGGTATAGAAATTATCAACGCCAATCAAGGGCGGATCTAGCAACTTTTCTATGGGGGGTAAAAACATATATTGTAGTACTCGATCTACTGATCGAAAGTGTCCTTGACCCCAACTTAATACTAGGAATAGTTTTTGAAATACAAGATGTTTAAGTTGAGAATTACCCACTTTTACTTCATAATAATAATAATAATAATAATAAACGTCTTTATTACTTCCATTATCATAACTTTACAAACAAGCAAAAGAGTTATATACAATTATAAGGAATGGAAACAAAAGGCGAAGTTCAATTTTTATAGTATCTCTAAAAATAATAAAATACTTTATTTCGTTCCCACGTAGTAACCTCATACACAAATGCTACCATAAATCATTACGAATATAGGGTTATTTGCAATTGAATGCATGCCCAATTTTGAAAGTATAAAATATGACAGTTCCTGAGCGAGAACGTTCGCAAAATGATCTTTCCTACTAGATATATTGTTTTTATATCGAAAAAGTCTGAAATGCCCATAATTTATACCAGGGGATCGATCCATAATTATAGTAACTATTCACAATGGAGGTTAAGTCGACACACAGTATTTTTGGGATGCTTGTTCAAATTTTTCATAATATATCATCATACACATCCAAAAGTATGAAGGGTGATTCAGTCATGAAAAAAACGGAAACCTAATAAAAATTCATGAAACCCACTTTTTTTTCATCGCCCTTTATTTCAGCATTAACTCAATGGAAGGAGGAGTTTTTTTTGCCACTGTTCTTGATATGCAAACATCAATAAGGCTGAGAATTTTTATCTACTTTCTATGACCAGATTTTTTTTAATGTAGCTGCAAATATAAAAAGATTTCCTTATATTTTGCGACTCTTCGTCTCCCATTCAACTAACCCCTCAGATGAAAAACAATTGTCCGTCATTTTGAATTCTTTGATTTTGAATAAAATTAACCCATTTGCGATCTCGAAATCTCCACACACCAATTTCGAATTGATTCGGACCATAATAAATTACAATAAAAGATGTCCGATTAAAAAAAAACTCACAATTCATGGTGCTTTTTTAAAAATGAACCCGTTTTTAGTGAATGGAATCACAATTATTTGAGGAGTATATTATCAGGATCGAAAACAATAAAAAATTGGCTGTTTGTTCAAAAATTCCTAGAGGCCGAAACTGTGAATATATTAATAGTTTCACTCAAAAAGAGTTTAAAGCCCTGAGTCGATTTCTAAAGTGAATAATCCATGGATATTGTTATATAATCATCTAGCAAGGGGTAAACACAAGGCACATCAAGAGGAAACATTTACAGACTTTTTATATCAAAATCAAACATGGTGTTTCAGATGAGTTTTTGAAAATCTTGTTTGATTATCTTTCTAGACAAACAGCTAGCTTTCTAATATCTTATATGAAAACATCTTTATTGAAAATATTCGTACCTAATAATATTAGTCCAGGAGCTATGTATATTTACTTGGACTCAGTTCCAAAGTTACTAAGTATGCCATCAATTGTGGGCGAAATAACCATAATAATAATAATAATTTTCAGACACAAATATTTGTTTATGTGGTAAACTCACGTTGGTAGATTATGAAATAATTATCTCCTAGAGCCTGCTAACGTACAAAAATAATGGGACTGGAAGCCAGGAAATTTTTTCAGAAATTTCGGAAATCAACAATTTGCGGGCATATTTATCTTTAATGCAAATCTTATCTCAGAAATATACTGCCAACTGAGGATTCATTTCCTGAGCTGCATACCAAATTATTATTTGGAACAGTGATTTTGGATGGTGTCGGCCAGTTTGCGCTCGACCGATTTGCGCTCTTACCTGAAATCTACCGCTTTGCGCTCTGCAATTTTTAGAATAAAAATATATATCAGACTAATCATCGCTCCTCGCGAAATGCATGTATTGATTTTCCACGCACTCAATATCTACGTAAGTTAAGTTAGTTCTGGTTAGATCAGACAATCATTACTCTTCGCAAAATGCAAATTTTTCTTTTCTCGCTAATTCATTTCAGAAAGCGCAAATCAGTCGATCGAAAAAAAGAAGGTACGTATACATTTGTATTATAAAAATCATAGAGCGCAAAGCAGTCGATTTCAGGTAAGAGCGCAAATCTGTCGAGCGCAAACCGACCGTATCTTCCAGTTTTCGTCCAGGTCTAGAAACTGGCAAGTTATTTTCGATTGTAAACGAAGTAATACTTAAGAAAATTTTAATTATGCTAAAGCAATCAGATTGTACCTAGTTTGTTTAAGCAATAAGTATATTGATTTTTCGCAATCCATGAGACCAAATAGTTTCTGAATTAATTCTGCATAATATGTTACATATTTTGGTTATTAGGTAACGGCGAGTTACGTTTTTTTTTAACCTCCTCCTTCTAGACTATTAGGTCAATTGAACCTTCCCCAATTTTTAAATTTCATATAAAATTGTGAAAGAAATCTGGAAACTCATATAAACCTACAGAATGCGAACCTGCATTTTCTGTCTCCAGAATGAAGAGTTTGAGTGGGACGAATTTTATAAGGACGATAATAATTCTCCTTGAAGGTTCTCAATATTAATTGGGGGCTCAGATTCAACCGCGCTCTAATTGCCCTCGTTAATATGTATCGAATTTTTTGAACCTCGTGCAACAAATTCAAATAACGATTAATTATATTAGAAAAGGGAAAGGTAAGTTCAGTAGACTTCAAAAATAAAAGAAAAAAGTGACGTTACTAACCTAGTTTTGTCCCCTAAACACAAATATGAAATATTTTCGTTTGGGTCTCTAGTGATTTTCGAGTTACCTATGCCCTTCTGCATCTTAAAAATTGACCATTTTGAAACCTTTTGTCATTTTGTCAAAAATAAAAGAAGAAAGTGACGTTACTAACCTAGTTTTGTCCATTAAACACAAATATGAAATATTTTCGATTGGGTCTCTAGTGATTTTCGAGTTACCTATGCCCTTCTGAATTTTAAAAATCGACCCTTTTTAAACCTTTTGTCATTTTATCAACCTTTTTTTCCGATGCTAATCAACTAATATTTCACAAGTACAAGCACCAAAAACAAAATTTTTACGCATATATTCGACAGTTTATCAATTAATTATAATTTTTCTGAGAAATACTCGATATAAAGAATCAAGCAAAATAAATCATATGCAAATTTTATTACAATATAAGAACGAAGAGCGTCACCGTAGATTTTTTCTAAATTTTATCTACAAATTACCTATTGGGAAGATTCTTAACTTCTGTTTATCGTTATCCCTTGCTTGGTTTCCCAAAGCTATATAATTTGTTTAAAAAAAAAAGTGTTTTTGATAATCATCAATAATAATCCAGTAACGATAGACAAACTCGAGCCAAAAGTGAAAAATGAATTGTAGCACTCTGAAACTCGGCACATGACATCTCGACATCATGCATTATCAGAAAAAAAATTGTTTACCAAAAAATCAGGGGTAGAACCTAAAAAATTTTTCATTAAAAAAATATATAATTTTTTTTTTGTTATTTTAGGAAATATAAGATTTATCAAAAAACGATTTCGATTGGTTGAGAGATAATTCAATTCTCCACGAGAATGATCTTCAGTTATACGTCATGAAATACGCTCGTTTTCTCAGAAAACGTGGTTTAACGCCAATATCACATTTCAGGCACGCGCTAACCCGCCACTGCAAGTTCAGGCAGGGCCGAAATTTTGATTTGTCATAACTTTGCTGAAAATTATAGTAGAAAAAAATGAAAAGTGTATATCGTTCCTGAAGACTTCTTCCTCATGAAAATATATCATGTGATTATCTGAATACCTAAAATGTGTTTTGTCCCACTTCACATAACCCTTCTACGATTTTACAGAGGATCCGAAAGTATGGATATTTTAGTTGATATGAAATAATTATACTGAAGCAGGAATCAGTACCCTCTTTGGACCATATGCAACGATTTTAGACTAGTGAGACAAGCCTCACTTATTTTTTTTTTATTCGCTAAGTGAATTTACTAACAAAAAATAAATGTGTTAAATCGTTAATTTTTGTCGTTGTCAATTATAGGTCTCTACGCCTATATTTTAATTCTATTTATTATTTTTATTCATGTTGTTCATGTATTTCCTATGACTTGTCATGTACTTCTATATGAAAAGCAATGATCAATAAAGTGTATTGTATTGTATTGTATCATACATGCCAAAGAAAAAACTGGGTTTTACTCCTGCCTCAGTTTTCAACTCACCCATAATCCCGGCAGTTTCTTCAGTAAGTGTTGAAAATAATCGCTCATACACATCCTACATAAAAAATTAAGTATGTGATTTCGAACTTGAGGTTTGCACTACACAACAGTGTTATTAAACATATACGCAGGATATGAATAAGTGATTATTTTCAACATTAACTGAAGAGAATGCCAGTTTTATAGGTGAGTTGAATATGAGGCAGGAGTAAAACACAGTATTTTTTTGCAGGTATAATTAGGATCTGTCACACTACTTTAAAATTGTTGAATATAGTCCAAAGAGGGTATGTGTTGCTACTTCAGTAAAATAATTCCATATTTACTAAATATTCATGATTTTCGGATCATCCGCAATCATCTCTGTGAAGTGCGACAAAACACATTTTAGGAACTCAAATACTCACATATTGAAACGATTGAAATGAGAAACGATACGAACTTTTCGTTTTCCTTCTCCGATCATTTTTAGGAGAGTTATGACCAATCAAATATTCGGCTCCGCCAGAACTTTCAGCAATTTTTTTTCGTGTTTATAATGTTTCCAACTACTAGCATACCAAGTTTGGTGGAGCTACAATCGATCCTCGTCTCAAAACCCAATCGTACTGGATAGTTATAATGTGAAACCACCAATGATGAAGCGAACTACAAAATCGAAAACACATCATGTAAGTATCCGAGAGTCAATCGAGAGCCGAAATACCAGCAAACAATGCAAACAAGAAAACGTGGTAATAAAAACGTGGTATAACAAAATCAAAGGCAATTAATATGTTTAGTACGGTTTCTTTTTCAACTAACATTTTCCTGAAAATCTGTATGATATGAATTGTTTCAAACCTATAGTGCCGGACTTCTATAACAACTTTACGAAAGTGCTGTATTTTATATTCGATGCTACCTGCACCATTTTTTTTTTGTAATGAAATAGCTATTTATAATACAAAATCGTGAAGAAGAACTTTTTTGTATAAGCGTGAAGTGCAGCCGCGTTCAAGGAACACGCGAGTACAACAAAGCCCTTTACGAAAGTGTATTATACAAAGTTTTCCTTCGACAGTTATTACATTTCCAAATTGTAGCAATTGTATCAATAATTTCAATATTTCATGTTATGAATTGTCATCGTATTACTCAATGATGACGTTCGAGTTATATTTGACGTAAAATACTGTATTTTTCAAAAATGGATAAATGTGTGAACCTTGTGCGAAAATTTACTCTACGTACAGTTGGTGATTTTTAGCCCAGGTGATTTTTTTACGCACTTGTGCGAAAAAGTATCACTTTACCACTGTTCTAGAAAAACATATTTTATTCAAGTCAAATACTTACCCTCTGTCACTAGTTTATACATCGCACTTCCATTCGACTTCGCTAACACATATCATTTTTGTTTCTGTATCGTCAATTGTCACAGTTCTTCATCGCCTACTCGAAATCAGCTACTATGAAGCTACTCCAGCTACTCATTATTTTTATTTGCTGCTACTTTCTTCTTATAAAAAATAGCAACCGCTCTCCATATGACCCGGATTTCCGTGAAAGAAAACCGTGAAAGTCAGTCAAACGAACATCTTTTCGCCAAAAGACCCTTTCTTTCCCTTAGAAGGTGCCTTTAATCAGCCGACTGTTCCTGTCAACTCGCGTCTCAACAATAAAACTTACTGTCAGGAGTGCCTCTCATATTCTCGACGAAAACTTTTTCAGCATCACAACGGACCAACAACGGGAACAATGCCGAGAGGAAAATTCGCTCAACTGAATGTTAGAGAAGATTGGAGTCTACTTATAGGGCCGCCGTGGCCAGAGAGGGCTCGAGGGTGGTGGCAAAGGGGTGAGTAGTGTAGGCGCCTCTCTTGGACGGAGATATCCCATCAAATATTGCTTCCTTTAAAAATAATAATAAACATAAAACAGTTTTCTATTTTTAGGACAATATTATTGAATTGAAATGATGTTAATGTTGACCGAAGATTGATGAAAAATAATAACAATGGCGTATTATAATGCAAAACAATAAAATATCAATTCAAAAATGTCAGTTAAATATATCATCAAAAAACTATTTCCCTGATTGAACACGAATGAATGTCAATGCGACTGATAATTCTATTAAATTTATTACACATTATACAGTGAGAACCATACGATATAAAAAAAATTACTCCTTTGTCACCCCCCACAGAGTGACAGCTACCAACTATTTTTCAAATAGAATAAGGTATCAAGGTTTCTGTATAGCCATGTCTATTTTTTGAAATTTCGTTCATGTGTCATGAAAAAAATAATTTTCAAAATGTTTAAAAAAAATATTCAAATAGAATAAGGTATCAAGGTTTCTGTATAGCCATGTCTATTTTTTAAAATTTCGTTCATGTGTCATGAAAAAAATAATTTTCAAATTTCAGTTAGAGTCTTTTCACAATGTCTATCAGTAGTAGTTCAATGTCCAACGTGGATTTAGCCGGGGAAGTATTTGTTTCCTGTTAGATATCACAAAAAAAAATTATTTTTCAATTTTTATGGAGAATGTTCCCCTTTTCAACATGAATACCTTCCAAGAGGTTATCTTAAACGATGGAAAATAGCGACTAAAGTTTGTCTTTCAGCCGCAGATGATTCCACAGATTTTATGAATATCCTATTCATATTTTCGAACAAAAATCGATCACGTTTTATTAAATTCGCTGTATATTCACTGCACTTTAATTTTTTCACATATAATTTTTACTCATGTTTAACAAACAAACAGTTGGTGAATGAATAAAAAAATAGGTGCATTGAATATACAGCAAATTTAATAGTAATATAGTAGTATTAATACTTTTCAACATTTTGATTTTTTATGACACATGAACGAAATTTAAAAAAAAATGCATGGCTCTATAGACAATTGAATACCCTTCGATATGAGGTATTACTAGATAAGTTCATTTTAAAAAATTGAGGAGGATGGCTTTCACGTTGAGGGGGAAAGTGTCTTTTCGAAAACATAAATCAACGTATGTCAGGTTATTCTTCAAAATGGCTAATAACGTAAAACATGAATTTATCCATTACATATTGTCCTCATTGTATTTAAAGTGGATATTTTAGTTGCATATTTGTTCATGTTCATGAACGTTTTTTAAAGTTGCATGATTTCGAGGAAAGTATGTAGGAACATTAAAATAATCTAATTGAATGAAGCAAAATGTGTATTAATTGCAAAAATTCATTTATAAAATCATAGCAGAGCGTTTTCGACTAAAAAGTCATCATCAGTGCTTACTCGTCAGGTGTACAAGAGCCAAAAACCATAAAAACATCATGCGTCCAGAGGACGATGAAAGTGATTTAAAATTAAGACATTTTATAACATAAATAGATTAAAAGGGCTGGGCCAGGATTAACCTGGATGAACATGGCTGTTTGAATGTCTCTTATAAAAATTTCATTTCATGAAAACATGTCATGAAAATTTCATTTCATGAACACGGTTTATCGGGCGCTACGAACTATCAAACTAATTTTTTTAACCCCCCTGTTTTGGTCTCCTCTGAACAAATAATCCAAATGAAATTTTTGGTGGTCTCAAGTTATTTCGAAGATAGGGGCCTATTTTGAATTATGATAGGCGAACAGACAATCAAAATGCATGCTTCATACACTTTATTTGCAGTATTTTTTTGCAAGCAGCACATTTTACTAAAAAGGTAAACTTTATCATGATCATAAATATAACCTACATATCCTACAATGTTGAGCATTTTCATTCTAGGCTACAGCTTCAGGAGTAGGAATATTCTTCGTTTTGTCATGAAATTAACAGCAAGATCTGGAGAAAGTCCTGAGCTTTGGATTGGATTTGTCTTTTATGTAAAATAGCAATAACCTAACCTCAATATAAGACGGAAAGATTGAGATTCAGTGTTAATTTTCTCATAGAAAATATTATGTGCCTATTTTGTCCATTGTTTTTTCCTCCCTAAGGAGGAAAAGTATGAGTTTCCTCCCTGACATGAGGGAGTGCGTAATTTCTATATGGTGGTAGGAGGAAAATATGTTTTCGACAATTTCTCAACCGTAACACTATATATAATGAATTATTCTGAACGGAGGATTTTGTGCACTCATGAAAACCAATTCACGGAACCATAGCGATGTATCCCTCAGCGTTTATCATACGTCAATAATAATAACGGAAGAAATCAACGAGTTTATCAGTGGGAAGCTGGATTTCAACCCCGTATACCCATTTCGAGGATTATGAAAGAATTCTCGATTGAAAAACATATATCGGTTAGTAAATCATGTCGACGAACGAATAGAATTTCCTCGTTATTAAAAAAGGGTCTCAAAGCTAACAAACTCCCATGTTATTTCATTCTCATCCGTTTACGGCCAATGCATTCGCAGAACACTGGTGATTGGGGCAGAAAATGAATGCACGCAAGTTCATAATGCAAATCAGTAGATCTCAACTTTCCACGCGATCACAAAAAAATCCAATCGAGAGAGGATCTAGAAATGAAATAATAAAAGTTAATTTACCACAATTACCAGCTATGTACCTAAATATTGATAATGTTCAATAAAATTCATTTTCTTTATTTGATACATCTTCCTAATATTTTTCTCCAAACAATTTATTTAATAACAGAGAGAAATCTATTATTTAACAATGAGCTGCTTATCAAGTTAGAAACTAGATGTCCTGCCATACCAGAATGCTCACTGCCATTTTCCTATACAATATAGAAATATATTTGGGTAAAAAATCCATCAGACAACAACTACTTTCCTGGCTAATACCACGACGAACGTTGAATTACATCCAGTGAATTTCCGTGCAGAGTTCCTACAAGGCAATCGCTAGTTGCATGGAAAATGTTAACTGAAACATTTGGACCACCTATAGATCGATTTCTGGGTTCTTACCCTCATCAGTATAGGGTAGGCCTCCGCAAACAATAACTAATGTCTGCAACAAATGATCCAATCCTTGTATAGGCAGAAGCTAAGACACCACCCGCAGATCGGTGTTAACCAAACTACGAGCGACATCTCAACCTCAGCCCAACTAAACAATACCCACTTGATCGCAATGAACGAACGTATCATAACAGAAAGGAATCTTATTATTTAACAATGAGCTGCTTATCAAGTTAGAAACTAGATGTCCTGCCATACCAGGATGCTCACTGCCATTTTCCTACGATCGTTTATATGAGTAATAATAATTTTTTAGTGAAAATTGTAACATAACCTATTATTACTGTAGTCGCCGACCGATGCTACTTTTTTTAATAATCAAAGAACAAATATATGAGATTATATCGCTAATCAAATTCTTCGAATGGATGTTTGGAACCTTTGTTGTGAATACAATTCAAGAAATAGAAGCTACCCAAAACACCAAATCTACGTCACTTTCACTCGACGCGCGTTAAGCTACTACGTAGTAAGTGTAAGTGTAGCTTCCATTTCTTGAATCAAATTCCTAAACTGCAAGGATTAATTACTTTTTCCGCAATTGTTTTAATAAACAATGGAAACTACATTAGCTTTTCACTTCACTTTATAAACAGTTGACAAAACAGTTCACGTGTAGGTTGTGTGCTGCCGTTGTCTCTCTTCTACTCGGACTCATCGGCCGATGGAGTGGAGCGAGATAGATGCGTCACAAGCCGAACGCTTAGGCCGATCGTGCCTCTCTATCGCTTGTTCCGCGCTCTCGCTTGCACGCTCGACTCAGGCGGAACGTGACAATGAGTCATAATTTTTCCAGCGTGCAGCCAGCGTTCATCGATTTATAAGACGTTTTCACGTCAAAAACTTTTCAAATACAAGCTTTTATTCAAATGCACTAAAAAGTAAAGAATAATTTCTTCAGATGTGTAATGTAGGTTATTCAAAAACTTGCCGCCGCTGTCGTATTCGAACTGATAACTTTCTGCGGCAAGCTTTTAAATCTGTGATTCACAAAATAACCAAAATTACACATCTAAAGAATTTTTTTTTACTTTTTAGCGCATTTTAAAAATTTCATTTTTAATTATTTTTTTCAATACGTTCTAGGACTTTCAGGGGCCTCTGTTCTGGTTCATTGCACAGGTTTCTCTATCTTCCAGAATCTTCGATAACGTAAACTTCGACCCTCATTATAAGAATTTCTGCAATCGTGAATGATAAATACTCAAGAACGAGGGGGAAACTACTCTTTCATTAGGTGTACATAATAACATTTTCATTAATTCATTGTTAATTTTAAATAAATTCATTATTCGAAATGTCGAAAACTCGCCAGAAGTTATTTTTGCGCAAAAAAAACATTTGAAAACTGATTCAGAGCTGACCAACTTGAGAACGGTTAGAGATAGACGAATTCTGCGGACTCCAATCGATTCAGAATGGCCGAATTAGTATATACTGAGAATTTGAACGAACGAAAAAAATCTACGGACAAAAAAGTCGAGTAAGTCATGATAGATAATTTTTTGAACTTCTTTATTTTTCACTTTTCGAATTTCAAATTTTTGTCCCCGAACGTATTTTGACGTGCTGATTCCGAATCTTCGAACGAAAATATCTAAAACTCATCAGAAATATTTTTGGCGCCAAAAAAACGATTTGAAAACTGATTCAGAGCTTACCAACTCGAAAACGGTTAGAGATAGACGAAATCTGCGAACGCCAGTAGATTCAAAATGGCCGAATTAGTATGTATTGTTATTTTCGAGTCAATCAAAAGAAATTAAAAATCACTCGAAAAAGTTGCAAGGGGTTCACCCCTAAAAAATCATCAAACATACCAAATCGTCACATCAACTTGAAATTCGCACTGTATACGTAAAATGTTATGCTCATTCCAAAAAATGTATGATTTTTATAAACTCAGATATAAGATTTGGGCGGAAAATGAAAAATAAAATTTTCTGAGATTTTTTATTTTTCATTTTTCGAATTAAAAATTTTTGTCCTCGGACGTATTTTGACGTGCTGATTCCGAATTTTTTAACAATAACGTCGAAAACTCATCAGAACTATGTTTGACGGCAAAAAAAACATCAAAAAACTGAATTAGAGCTGACCAAGTCGAGAACGGTTAGAGATAGACAAATTCTGCGAACGTCAATCGATTCAGAATGGTCGAATTAGTATGTATTGTAAATTTCGAGTCAATCGAAAGAAATTAAAAATTACTCGAAAAAGTTGCAAGGGATTTACCCCTAAAAATCATGAAAAATACCAAGTCGTCACATCGGTTAGAGAGAATTATGTCCATACAACGTATACAACGTAATTGAATGGTAATTATCTTTCATTGCCTCCTAAAACTTTTTCATTATTTTTCATTAGAGATAATTACTTCACTGCTTTCATTAGGTGTACAAAAAATGACTAATTGTTTCCCCCTCACCCAAGAAGCATACCAAAAATCTTCGAGCATGCAGTTATGCTAAATGCTTTGTTTTGAACTGAAATCGCGATGTCACTCGTTTGATATTTTGATAATCGAGATCCGTATCCCCTACGCCGCGCCGGTTGAAAACAGGTCACGGTTAAGAAGAATCTTCCACCGGTGCAGGGATTAAGGTATTTCGCGTCATTACGAGCGACATTGGGCCTTTGATTGGGGACATGAGACACTTCAATTCAAATGAGTGACTGAAAGCGCTAGAAGGAAAAAGGGAAGTGACAGAGCCGTAGCTGCCGCGTAATACGATTTTCAGATGCTGACAACTCCGAAGCTGATTCCAAATGGATTTATTCCACTCCTCTGTACTACCATTGTTTAAAGAGAAAAATAATTTATTTATGAACAGATTTTGATGAAATTCTGATAAGTGATACTTCGGGATTTCCTGAATTCAGAATTTTGATAAAAGTTCTGAAATTGGAGTGGTGGCCTCAGAGTAATAAAAGAGATAGAGATGCCCTGTCTGTATCTATACAAATACCTGTTCTGAAGTGAACATGAACGCGCAGCCCGGGGGAGCTTTGGGGCTGCAGCCCCCTTCAAGCCACCAAATGACTATCAAAATGATGGCGTAGAATACGGGAAGAATATTGAAAACATTCTAGAACCTTCGGAAGTATTTTTCGTTGGCTATTATATGTGCTAGGATGCCGGATCCAAGCGCACCTTTTACATTTTTCGCATTTTGCGACCATAATGAGTCACATTCGTTAAATGCATATGTATATAGAAAGAAAGCTAAGAAAATTTCCTACGAGATGATGTAATCGTTCGCGTGCCTAACAGTTCGCATGTAGGTGTTAAAGGTGGTTTTGTATGCTTGGATGCCGGATTCGTGCGATACAATTTTTGTTGCATATTTATCTTAGTTTTATGGTACACCGTGTATCCGACCATATTCAAATCATACATTTTCGGAATCAGCATAAAATGTTGAGTATATCGGTGGTAATTTCAAGTGAATCTGATGACTTTCGATTTTTGGCCATTTTTAACCCTATGATGTTTTTTCGGCTGAAAATTCATTTTGTGCCGATCGACTCGAAAATCACAGCATGTACTAATTTTGACATGCTGAATCGATTGGCGTTCGCAGAATTGCTCTATCTCGATTCGGTCGTTGGTTGAAAATGTTATCTAGAGGTTGCAGGTGCCGTTTCCCGCCAAAAACTTTTTTTTTTTTATGTTATACTGATTAAATTCAATCTTTTTTCTATACGCTGCCCAAAATTTGAAATTGATTGCTAGTCAAACATAGATTTGGTAGGCGTTTTTACGAACGTGTGCACTTTGAGTTGGACCGATATTTAAATTTATTATTTTTCATTTCATGAGTACTGTGTCATGTTAAATTGATGGCGTAGAACACGGGAAAAATATTGAAAAAATTCTAGATTTTTTGGAAGTATTTTTCGTTGTCAGTTTTATGTGCTAGCGCACCTTTTATATTTTTTGCATTTTGCGACCATAACGAGGCACATTCTTCAAATACATAGGTATATAGAAAGAAAGCTAAGAAAATTTTCTACAAAATGATGTTATCGTTTGCGTGCCTAACAGTTCGCTTGTATGTGTTATTCATAACATCCGTCTGACGACAAAAAAAAACTCTGGTAACTGATAAATTTTATGTTCAGCCCCCCCCCCCAACACTTTAATCCTGGCTGCGCCACTGTGAGCTATCTTTTCCTATAAAATTTTTGAGCGAGGGGGGTGACGGGTGATAAAATGTTATGGACAGTTCGTTTACATTTAGAGTATGAAGGGCCATAATGACAACTTGATCCGAATGAAATGAGCGGGCATACACGAAACTACCCGAATGAATACGGACTTAACATGTATAAGGCCCTCGCTTGCAAACAAACAAAGTTGTTGACTTCAAGACAAGGATGGAGAAGGCATCTCTATGGTCTTCTATTACTCTGAGGTGGTGGCCTTATACTAAAATATCGACGTTTGTTGAAAATTAGTTGAATTTTTAATAGTTCTTCCGTACAAATTTGATATTTCACTTTGTGTGTATGTCCATAATAACTATAAGTATTATTCAAGTACAGAAAATGATTGAATAAATTCATGAATTGATGCTAAACCAATTAAATAATACGAAGTTTACGATCACTTTTATCGTAAAAAATTGCTAAATTTATTGCGTAGGTGGCTGGGGTTTGAAAGTTGAATACTGTTTTCATTCCAACAACTTATCCAAATATGACACTTTTTATAATGTCGAAAATAAAGGTAATTTAGTTGTTATCCAAATTCCTATTTTCCGTTCTCTCCTTGTACACCATTTAGAAATCTGTAATGCTGACATCTCAAGTGTAAGTTTTTTGTAATGCAGCAATTTTCATCAGGAACATCCACGTTGTCAAATGTGAGAAAGAAATACCAGTGAAAGTACTTTGGCTGGTAATCATCCACGTTGGTGTTGGTACAAGTGAGTAGATATTTTTAATCACTGCTTACGATGGTGTGTGTCTATCTACATAGCATGTGGATTGTCGAAAGCGTTAAGCAGTTTTTATTTCATTTTTTAACCGCTACCGATGAACTTGTAATTGTTATATGATATGACAGATTTTACACAGGAATCAGAGTGGATCTGGATGGTGTTATGCATTAATGAGTCAAGCCACATTTTTTTAATAATTGTGTTATCACATATCATTGGAATCGCAATATTCTACCAGTGTTGCCAATCAAGATTATGCCAATTACACCCTTTCATGTGTCAAATTACATGTTTTTACACGCAAATCCTGAAAATTACACTACTTCAGCACGTTACATTGAAATCAGCATATTCAAAAATAATAACAATTGACAATGCAAAAAAAATGTGCATGAAAGCATGAGAATAAGACTTTTAGCAATAATGAAAGTGATGAGAGTGAATGAATGAACGGTGGCATATCAGGCATACCTATAGAAAAATATATACAGCTATCAATTTTTACATCTCAGATTAAAATTTTTAAGACATCTATATATAAACCTTCCAGTTTTATTTTTTATTTTTGTTATAAGTCTGTCCCTTAGTGTCTACAACAAATACATTTTATAACAAATGGCAGGTGTGAAAAATTCGAAAAAAAATTGTGGAAATTTTAAATTCAGTTGGAAAATTCGAAAAATCTTGGAAACATGGTGACATTTACCCAGATAGCCACTCCCCACGTCCGTGGGGAGAGCACCTACTGGGTCCGAGAATCATGTGCCCTGAGCAGATGGAGTGAACCAAGGATGACGGCCTTCTGCTTTCGTCCGGCCAAGATTTCTGCCATATTATGGCAAGCCGGTATGATTTTTAAGTTCGAGAGCAGTGTGTCCATCATACCACCAAGGACCCCTATAATCAGAACCACCATTTTAATATAATGGTTTGGGTAGAGCCTGCGGAGTTCAAAGAGTAAGTCTCGATATTTAGTCCGTTTCTCCTCTTCTTTTCGGACGATGTTCGTTTCGCCAGGAGCCGAAAACTCCATGACGAAAATCGTCTTACTTTGATGGTCGAGGAGGGCAACATCAGGCTTATTATGGCTTTTATTTGCCTGAGGGTGGGGAATGAGTTGTTATTACTATCATTATTATTATGTATAGTTGACGAAACTCCTGTTACTAAAGTGTCTACTTTGATATTTATTTTGAGAACGAATGCATTTTGACAGTCCTTTGACAATTCTTCAGATAATAGTCTACGTAAAACTGGTAAAACGTGTGTAGGGAGCGTCTTACTTTTTTTAAGTCAGGGACATACATCTCGTTTCAAGTTTGGTCCTTGGTTATACCTGAATATCCATCGTTGATACATTCATTTCTAGTAACATACAATTTTAAACATGTAATGTTTGATGTCATAGAGGTTTTATTGGTATCTATCCATTCATTCCTCGTGATATCATCATCGCCGTTATCAAACTAGAGCCACAACTTAACACGAACGCTGAAAAATACAGTTTACAAATTCTCATTGCTCTAACACAATGGTCGCCGTCTATCCTAGTCGTGTAACCGAACCATGAAGTACCTCGATTTTCTCGTAACGATCCACTGGATCTATTCAGAATGCAAAGAAGCCCTCGAGAAGCCAATCAAAGGCCCTCGAAAAATGCTGCCGTGGGAGGACGTGCTTGAGAGCTCGCTAATAACTTAAAAACGGCGTGTTGGCGATATTCAATCTCCGCCAATCTCGCCTTATTTGCGGTGTTATACTTTTGTTTTACACCCTCGTGATCTTGAGGTATAAATAGAGAGTTTCGAAGAAGACCGGTCAGGATCTCTAATGAGAAACGTTGTTCCGGGAATGATCTTCCGTTAGAGATTGCATGTTTATCGCTGTATTCGATAGCGCCATAGTGCGTCATTTTAAGGGGAGATATCTGTTTTCCCCCTTGGTGATAGCGAATCCTCCTCAACCTAAACGATCCATACTATCATAGGGTGGTCAACGCAAGTAAATAGTCCAACCAATTTAACAAAAATAAAGCCTGTTTTGCAAATTAATTCTAATAGTAAGCGACTTGCATCATGACTTCGGGGATACTTTATAAATAACTAAAATCCAAATTGCAACTCAAATTTTTTTTTGTGCAATTGTTTAAACAATGATTATTAAAAAAAAGGGTCCTTTTTTTGGTTTTTTGTAAATATCTCAAAAGGTACTGGACGAATGGCTTTACTCATAAAAGACCGTTTGTAGAGAATGAAAAAACCTACAAAATGGTTTTTGGAAAATCCCGATACGACATTTTTCGCCGAGAAAAGCCGGAAAAACTCTTGAAAAAAGGCCTTTTTTCAAAAATTCGTATCTCCCTCAATTTTCAATATTAAGAAATAATTTTTCGGGAAATGGTAGCTAATATCATGTACGTTGAGCTCCCGAAAGGTGGAAATTGTCGCTTCAATAGTTTTCCTACAATCGGGTTTTAAAAAAATTACAGCCATATTTTGCATGATGCGTCATATTACGGGAAATGGTCCGATTTGAATTTTTAAAGCGGCATTTGGAAGTTGAGGTTAAAAACTACAATTTGTCTATCTCACATTTTCCCATAAGTTTGGAGAACATTGTTAAAAATGCTTCTGAACACAGCGCTTCGAGTGAAAATTCGTCGCCGAGTCGTGCTAAGGTAGTAGTGGAGGGGGCGCCGAGAAGCGACGTCTTCGCTGTATAGAAAAAAGCGCCTTGTACGCGCAACCGGTCTCTCACTTCTCTTCCGCTTCCGCGCGGTCATGTGGAGCTTTTTCTCCTGCCAAAACGGTCCATGAATGGTCTCTATACGTTTTCAATTTCCTTTCCACGCTTAGTTGACTGAAGGCACCATTGGCACTATAAGCGGTTTCTATAAATTTGCGTTTGAACCAATGTTCATCTCTATGAAAAACTTGCTCCGAAAAGATCAGAATATTGGGAACGAATACAATATCAAGAGTTCCTATATGTCCTATATGAATGTGGAAATTCTTACATCGGAGTAACCAAGAAGCCATCATACGTAAGAATAACAGAAGACAAAATGTGGGCTCAACGAGGGGAAACATATAAAAATAAAAAGGGAATTGCTGACCTCACCTGGACAGATTATCATCGATTTATTTGAGACGAGGCTATAATAATAATAACGTATGGCTTGTGGAGCGTTTTGGAGGGAAAAAAACGCGAAACCTCGGGCGCACCAAGACCGTGCGTAATTACACCGTAATTACATCACACCGACAGACCTATAAAAACATCGCATCTTAATTTGTCAGTGTTCACCTGAAGACGATTCCGGATTCAAGCAATTGAAACGTTGTGAATAAATGAAAGAGATAGAAATCTTTCAACAATGGACGTCCGGAATGTAAGTAATCAAGTTAAACCTCATTCATAAATGCATTTGTCTGAGGATCAAAAGTAACAATGAAATCTTGATTCGAGCGCCTCTGCGAAATGAATCGGACAATATACAGTGTCACACATAAAGTTCGCAACATATGGAAGTTTTTTTTATTAACAAATATAGTTAGTTTGTGCTTGAAAAATTCTCTTTTGTTTTGTCAAGTGCTACTCTTAACCTGACATTTTTTTCGAGAATCCTCAAAAAATCAAGTTTTTTTTGAAAATTTCGAAAAATGCCAAATAAAAACGTTGCTCAGTTTCACTTCGGAATTTTTCCAATTCTGTTAATTTTTCGAATCTTTCTCTCTATCGAATCGAACGGAATATGACTCGAATTTCATAATCAAGTAGGTCATAATCAAACCATATTATCGATTGAAACAGCGGGACCCCTTGGGACACTCAACGTACATTGATCGTAGTTTAGTGTTGTAAGCCTCTTTCGATTGTCTCTTTACTAATGTTTCTTGCTTCAATATGGTTATTTTGGGAAATTATGAATTTCAATAAGAGGTCTACAGACTGCGCAAAATGCGCTGAAACACTGCCAGGGGGCAGACACGCTGTGGACTGTAGAATCAAACCAGTGCCTCTCAATCAAAAGTAACTGAAAGTTGAAAAGGGGAACATTCTCCATGAAAATTGAAAAATGAAAAATGTGACTTATTTCCCCGGCACAAGCCACGCTGGACATTGAACTACATCTGATAGATATTGTGAAAAGACTCTAACTGAAAAGGAAAGAAAAAATCTGAAAGTGAAAATTTGCAATTAAATTTATTTAATGATTTGTTCAAGGAAAACTAGAAAGAATTAAAAAAGTCAGCTATCTGAATGAAAATGCAAATTTTCACTTTCAGATTTTTTCTTTCCTTTTCAGTTAGAGTCTTTTCACAATATCTATCAGATGTAGTTCAATGTCCAGCGTGGCTTGTGCCGGGGAAGTAGTTGTTTTCTGTTAGATATTACAAATAAGTCACATTTTTCAATTTTCTTGGAGAATGTTCCCCTTTTCAACATGAATATCTCCCAAGAGGTTATCTTGAACGATGGAAAATAGCGACTAAAGTTTTTCTTTCAGTCGCAGATGATTCCACAAAAGATTTTATGAATTTCCTATTCATATTTTCGAACTAAAATAACTGAAAGTGATTTCATAAAATTTCATCAAAATTTTCGACAATTTTTGACTGCTTCAAAAACGAAAATTCTTGCCATTTATTGATACATTATGTTCCCTACAACAACCCATTTTTTTAATTGCTCCAATTTCAAACACCCTGTACCTGACCAGCAGCTGTTGATATGTATTTCTCAGAATCAGGCTTGAAGGACCAAAGTTGTGTCTACAATTTTCAACTTCTAAATGACCTCCAAGAATTTGAAATTAATTGTTTTTTAAAGTGTGTCATTTTTAAAAATATCTACCATAAATTTAAAAACTATATACAAAACGATATCACTAGCCGAAATATATTAAACCCAATACAAATATTATAAACTGTATCAGGATTCCCTGATTGAAAAAACTTTAAAGATAGGTTGGTTCGTATATTAACACTGTCATATAAATAAAAGTTGCACAACTCATAATACAAACAATGAACAACAATAATATTCCCCAATCACTCCTGAATCTGCTGCGTAGCCCCCAACCTAGCAGGATCCTGACTGGGATAATGCAGTGTCGGTTTAGGCACTACCACTGGTTCACTTATCGCCACCGCACTACTAGCGCTAGGCGGGGGAGCGAACTGCGGCATCTGCGGGGGATTGAAAAAGAAGGGAGGGATCGGAGGTGGTGCAAACATGGGCGGCACCATCAGCGACTGAGGAGGAGGCATGTTGGGCAACGGAATGTGTCCGGGTTCCAAGTTGAAGAAGTTGTTGCTGAGTTCAGGTAACGCTCCCGGCAACCCGGGAACAGGTTCGTAATTCTCGGCGAGATGCCCGATAGTAGACTGGCCGGTGCGGCCCTGGGATCGGCCCCATTTGATGGTGAGTCTCCTGCCGCCGAGAATGAGCTTGTTGAAGGTTTTCTCGGCTGCTGCTTCTGCTGCGGACCTCGTCGTGTATTGCACGAAGGCGCACTGCTGCTTCGGCACCAGGCTTATCGATCGGATCTCTCCGTATTGGTAGAAGTGATCCCTGAAAATCAATTTAAGAATGAGTTGGGATTCAAAAGCAGATCAATATTAATAAAAATGGGATAATGGACGCGTGTGATGTCATACAATAAGAACATAAAAAGTTTATAAATCGCTCCGAGGATGATAGTCCAAAAATGCAGTTATAGGTTGTATACAAATTCTCCAAATGTCATAAGAGTGAACTGCTTTCCGTGGACACCAGGTATAAGTAACAAATTGGTGACTAATATTCTTCTTGATGAGTGATGTAACCAGTAGCTGGTTTAATGAGCCCTATTCAATGAGCTTTGAAAAAGTTTACTGAGAAAAATCCCTCTAATCTGCCAATATTAAATTTGTTAAAAAATATAATCAGCAGATGTTTCGTCTAAAAATAACGATGAGAAAAACAAAAGTCAATTTAAAAAATCTGCCAAAAATATGTTTCACTGGTGGAAATAGAAAAATAGCCAATACCACCAATATGGAATAATATCTGTTAAAAAACCACCCAGTTACGACAAATTCAGGTGCGTAGCAAAAGTTAAAAAACGTATTGAAATAAAACATAATTGAAATCATCTACAGTGTGATCCATTTAAGATGGAAGCACCCTTATAAATAAATTTGAAAAATATGCTGTTTAATCAACCACCAATTCAATTTCAGAACTTTTATCAAAATTATTATTAAGTATTAGGAAGTCTTGATATAGAATTGGTCAAAATTTCATCGAATTCTTTTCATAAATAAGAAGATCATAAAATAATAAAATTTTAAAAACATGTTGGGCTCGAAGAACAACGTGGATGGCGATTGAACGAAAGCCTTGTAGTTTTTTTTTACAGACATTTAATGGCAGAGTTTTTCCTTATTGAACCATTTAACAACGAGCATTCCAGATACTCACATGCAGACAATCTTTGTCATATTTTGAGCTTTGTACAAATTTTACTATATTTCTCTCAGTTAAATGTGAGTTAAGCAGTTCATCAAGACTTACCTTATATCTTGTTCTGTTAAATTGCCAAGATTGCCAAGGTAGAGGGTTGTAATTGTTTTGTCATCAGGAGGAGGCAACGCTGGCATTGCTGCAGCTCTCTTCAGCAACTTGTCAGCTACAGGATCATTGACTCCATAGTAACGATCTTTGATATTCTACAATATAAGTAAAGTTGTTAGAATCTGAGTCAAAAACATACGAGTATTTCAATCCAAAAATAAACTAGAAATAACTTGGAAAATATCACAACTAAAACCATAAATTACCTGATCAGCCAAGGGATCATCTGGATCCGTTGGCTTCTCATGTCTGTATGGACATTCCTCCCCTCTTCTGCATTCACCTTTGACCCAGAAAGAACAAACGTGTGGCCGGTTTCTCTTGTAATAAGGCGCAGTACGAGCTAAACGCATCAACAGGTCATTAGGCTCACTTAGTTTGTGACTAATTGTGTCAGGGTCGGATCTGTTGAGCTAAAATCACAACGGAGTTGAAATATTATTGAAAATTTAATAAAAATTGGAAATATGAAGAAAATTCATACATAACACTGTTGTAAATATTTTTATGAATTTATTACCTCTCGCTCCATATTTTGTATGTAATACTCCTTATTAACATCACTTTTTGGCAGATCGTCTTTCATTTTCAAGGCTGCATCTCTTACTTGAATAGGCAGACCATATTCTAAATCTAACAAACAAGTTTGACATACATTTTTCAACTTGCTACATGTCTGGCAGACCTCAGTCTTCTTGAAGCGCATCCGTGCCCCAGGACACCAACGAAACACTGTAAAAGGTCGGGAACATATTTTGCATTCTTTCCCATATTTTTCTTTAGTCTAAAAAAAATTTACTTCTTAGAATTTTGTTAAGAAGCGGCTGGTGGGTCACAAAGTGAGCAGTTACAAATCAGTAAATTTAACCCAAAACTTCCCATAAAATAGAAATCTGACCTCAAACGACCAGCATGACAGCAAATCTTTGAATTTTTTTTATGCAAACACTCCCATAGCATTGTATTTACATTATTAGTGTGTACAATATTTATCTAAGAGTACCAGTAGCACTATTTCTGGTAGGATCTATCCTGAGAAGCTATCTGAAATAACTCCTAAATTCCTATTGTATAGGAATTATAAGATGTCCTTCAAGGACCTGTCAAATATAGCCAAATGCTCCACCATGAATCAATATGTGCCCATTCATTATTGTCAGGTAAGGTAGATACTTACCATTCTGATATATGGATTATCACCCAGGCATGTCTGACACAGTACAGGAAAGTCCTGAAACATTCAAAAATCATTATAAACATGTAACTAACTAGTTATAAGGTTATAACAATGATATATATGATACTCACAGCATCTTCCCAATTTTGTCTGTTGTATGTATTTGTAGTTTTTGAGGTAGCCATAGAAGAAAAAAATGCAAAAAGGTGAGATTAACATCCACAAATCACAAATGATAATTAAAAATGAATTCTCACAAATTATCAGTATTATTACAAACACACAAAACAAACCGTACAACCAAAACCGAACAACCTCAACAACAACAACCGTACCTGTGTCACTTGTCAGCTGTAAATATTGTCATTTGACTTTGGTAACTTGAGTTAGTTTTTTTATGTCGTATCTGGGGCCCGATTCTCAAAATCTCAAATGTCGATTACCCTATGTCGCATGCGACAAAATATTTCTACCACTTTTCTCGACAAAGCATTAAAAAGAGATGGAGATATTTTGTCGCATGCGACATAGGGTAGTAGACATTTGAGAATCGGGTCCCAGTTAACACTAGCTAAAACTGACTAATGAATCTGGAGTTTGACTGCAAACCTATAAAAGCCGATTCAGATACATGCCAGGAGTTATCAATCACGTGCAATTTACAAGCACATGCTTTTTCAACCCGTGTGTTGTATAGTTCACTACGTCAAGGTGCATGCTAATATCCAATACAGTTAGATACAGTTATAGGTTTTTCAAAAGTAGTCTCTGTTTTTCTGGCAAGTGGGCCAACTTTGCCCAGTAGCAAATCGAAGTGTTCTGGGGTGGGATTATGAACACTCGATACGAATAAATACGTTGTGTAAGAAAACGGAAATATTTAGATCAGGTTCTAGTTACAGAGTTGTGGCCTCTTTCTTGCCGAAGGTCATTTCGTTTTTGTTATGGACACTTTCCAACTTTATTAAAATATTGAATACAACAAAAAAAGGTAAATTCAGTTTTACAAATGACAAGATACCGAAAATAAATGATTATATGGACCACATAACATGAACTACCATTTTATTTGTTTTATCTTCTTGTTTCCTCACTCTACTCGATCCATCGAGCAACTAGAGAGAATAACTTTTGAAATTATTGACGCGAATCGGTAGAATACGTCAAGAAAACGCTTAGAATAGCAATTACAGAATAAGGTTAGAATCAACAAAACGTACCTTCTATATATGGGAATGAAATTTGTTTGGAAATGAATCAGGAGTACCAATATCACACCAATATGATAGTGACGTCTGACGTCACACTTTTTAGGTTCATTATTTAGGAATTAAACATAGAAATTATAAATAATTTATAATTATTATAATATTATATATATTATAATTTCTATGGAATTAAAGTAGTTGTTAATAGAATCTTCCTCATCTCATGCATTATTCAAATTCGAATGGGTACATGAATTATTCATTGATGAAAAAATATTTCTTATGCAACAGCGAATCGAAATTAATCCTTTTTTACAACACAAAAACACATATAGTCCAAATCGGTCTTATCGTGCGGCTTAAGACTAGTTCATACAAATGCGAAATTCGCAAAAAATATATTTTTTTTCCATTTCATTTCATGGAATTGAAATGAAAAGGAGATATTCTATTTTCGAATTTTGCATTTGCATGAACTAGCCTTTAGCGCTGCTGAGAATTATTATTATCAACACATCTGCTTTTCGCAAGTGAAAATCGTATATTATGTCTGTCTCATGTATCATTGGAATTTGATTTGAACGGGTAAGACTCAACACAAAGGAATGAGAGAAAACCAAATAAATTGTCGGTGACTAGTCTCACACCCGCACGTCATTATAGAGTATTATTTTTTGTAGTGTTGGCGATATTGAATCTTCGCAGAACATTTGATTTTGAATAATGCAAGATGAAAAAAATTTACCAATTGTTTTTTCTTACACCATTTTAGAAAGTGTCGATAATTGTAAATTATTCTTCAAAATTAATTCAAAAGTGCTTTTCCTGCAATTTATAACTGAGGTAAAGTTAATGCATTTTTATCATTCATTGTCATGAAATATAGAGATGATGTGGATTGTGTGATATAGTTAGTAGTTGATGTATGATTAGTTGCATGGCTCAAAAGAGATGTGAGCGGAATTTTCCCAAACTGAAACGGTCTAAATCAATCCTTTTTTATCTTGATAGATGCATGTGTAAATCTAAATTTTTTTAGGAAAATAAATAACGGAAATAAAATCCCGTAATCATCTAATTTGCGTGAAAATCGGTGAAGAAATCCCGTTTCTTCTTTAAAGACTGGATGGTAGGTAATGAGACATTTTTTGCATTGATTTTTCACTGTATGCTTTTTTGAAATTATGATTATTGTAGTAGGCCGTCAGCCCGCTGCCAAAATGTGTAATTTTAGTAGTATTCATTTTACCAATTTTAACTGAGATTTAAGTAAGATTCTCAGCACATCTCAATAGCTTAGATAATGACATGTTACATTTACTTAAGACTGATAACTGTCATATATTGAGCATCAATTGAGCTGTGCCGAGAATCTTACTTTGATCTCAGTTAAAATTGGTAAAAAGTAAAAAGAATATCGCTAATATATCGTATTAGACCAAATAGATAAGTTTTTTCACCCACAAAATAAAAGACGCAAATGGCCTGTGCTAATTTGTATAGTTCGTTAATGGAAAACTCCTGTTTTCGCCCCAACAAAATTGCTTCGTGGAATTTTTCAAACAAGAAATAATGAAAAAAATCATAACTTTTTTGGTCATTTGCTACTATCCCAAAAAGTATTGAAGGAATCATTTTCAGTCAATGGAACTTTTCTAGAAAATTATAAAACCTAATACCATGCAAACAGTTTTTTAAGCGACAGAATCGGTGCATTTTTTACCTAGCAAATCCGGGCCGGAAAACCTCGAAAAAGAGACTATATTTTTCTAAAATATATAATTTTTCCAAATCTAAAGTTGAACAAACAATATTGTGGAAATTGATAGATAAATATTCCCAAAACTATTGAAGGAATCCTTGTACAGTCCTAAGAAAATCCGGGAAAACTTCAAAAAAGAGACAATTTTTTCAAAAATTCACAATTTTTATAAATCTGAAACTGGACAAACAATATTTCGGAAAATGATAGATAATAACATATGGTTCAACTCTGCGCAAGATGTTTTCTGTCCGATATGTGTAGTTTTTGCACAATCGTGTTGTAAACAATTCAAGGGCTTATCTTGCAAAATTCGCAGATTCAAAGGAAATCATCATGTTCAAATTCTGTGAACGGCATCTGGAAGTAAAAATCAAATTAACACTACAATTTGAAAGTTGCTCCAAACGCTTGAAAGTGTGTTCATGGCATAGTCGAGTAGCAGTATGGGAAAATATTGAGGAGAGGAGAGTATAATTGCGCGGCGATTTGAACAATGCAATTCTCCCACTACCGCTGCTCGATTCTGCCACAAATGCACTTTCAAGCGTTTTGAACAACTTGAACATTTTTTCAACACATTTTCCACCTCTTAGATATCTTCTTCCACATACTTTCAACACAATTTGAATATGCAAGATGTGCCCTTAAATTTTTATAACAGTTGAACCATGTGTTATTATCTATCAGTTTCCACAATATTGTTTGTTCAGCTTCAGATTTGTACAAATTATGAATTTATGAAAAATGGTTTTTCGAGGTTTTCCCGGATGTGCTGGGTGGAAAATACACCGATTCTGTCGCTTAAAAGACTGTTTGGGAGGTTGTATCTACAACAATGTATCTACAAAAGTTCCATTGACTGAAAACGATTCCTTCAATACTTTTTAGGTTATTAGCAAAATACCAAAAAAGTTGTAACTTTTTTCAGTATTTCATCTTGTAAAAAAAAATCCACAAAGCAATTTTGCTGGGGCGAAAACCGGGGTTTTCCTTTACGAACTATCTTATAAAAAGTAGTATAGGCCATTGGTGTCTTTTATTTTGTGTGAAAAGAGCCTCTTATTTTCATCTACAGCTTTGGGGCCTACCTATATTCTCTCTAGAGTTTCATTCAGCAGCTATGAATATAATAATGATCAACAAGAAAAATTAGCTTTCCCTCGGAACAAACACATTTGAGGACATAGCATTGAAATTGTTGAAATATTTTCTAACCGGTAGAAGACAATATGTCATTCATAGCAACGTAACATCTAACATTCAACAAATTCATCATGGAGTTCCCCAAGGTCCTTTTCTATTTATTTTGTATATAAATGATTTGTCATGATATGTTGACATTGCGGATATATTTCTTTATGCCGATGATTCATCATTTCTAATTACATCAAGTAATCCCGGTATACTAGAAGAAATGACAAAAGAAACACAAGAAAAATGTGAACAATATTTCAATTCGAATGTGTTATGTTTGAACGAAGATAAAACCAAAATAATAGATTTTAACAAAAGAACTAATAGTGTGCGCCTACTAGGTTTCCATATAGACAACAATCTAAACTGGAAACCACACATCATTGAAATTAATAAAAAAAACTCTCCAAAGGTCGCTTCGGCCTAAGGAGAATGAGGAGTGTGGTAAGCAGAGATGCGTTCTTAAAATTGCATACTTTGGTATAATACAGTCTCAATTATTACTTTGGGGTTCAGTACCCGCAGCAAAAAGTGTTTTTATATCTCACAAAATAGTTATTTATGCAACAAGTGCAAAAAGTAAACAATTTTTGCACGAGTTGCATACAACATTTTTTCTACGTTCATGCAAAAAGCAAAAACTGATTTATTAAGGTGCGGCACTACGTTTAGGAAAATGAAAAGCGCAACTTGAATTATTAATTATTACTATCGATTTGCATTGAAACAGATCACTATCATCTTTTTTTTTTTCATTAACAATACTCATTTAAAACTTTCAATCCAGAAAAATCCAGAATTAATTTTTGACTGACCTTTCTATAACCACAGTTGCATTATAAAAATCAAAATCATACTAGCCATGAGCGCATACTATGTTATCACGAGGTTTGTTTTATGTAGGTAGACGGTTTGGAACAAAGCGGATCGGTTTTGATTATGGAGTTATTCTCGGGAAGGCATTGTTTGTTTAACTCTGGCTGCTAACATTAATACAAAAAAATATAAAATATGTAACTGTTTTAAACGTATTGCCAATCTCACAGAATATC
Source organism: Chrysolina haemoptera (assembly GCA_958298965.1). Taxonomy (NCBI): domain Eukaryota; kingdom Metazoa; phylum Arthropoda; class Insecta; order Coleoptera; family Chrysomelidae; genus Chrysolina; species Chrysolina haemoptera. The sequence continues at coordinate 52,850,746 of OY282585.1, read as the reverse complement.
TGCTAAATATGTAGTGGGTTTGAACGTTTATGTTTGTCATGATGACAGCACGTTGAAGTAGAATGACAGATGAGTGCAATAAAAACTTTATTGCACTAGTGCACTAAAGAACTTCTGTTTCCACAAAATATAGTTCAATAAAGTTTTTCTTTTTGCATGAATGTAGAAAATAGTTATTTATGCAACTAGTGCAAAAAGTAAGTGTTTATTGCACTCGACGAGGCCGTTAGGCCGAGTTGGACAACACGTCGAGTGCACGAGTTGCATACAATATTTTTTCTACGTTCATGCAAAAAGGTGTAGGAAAATGAAAAGCGTAACTCATTTTAAAACTTTCAATTCTGTAATTGTCAGAAATAATTTTTGACTGACGTTTCTATAACCACAGTTGCATTATGAAAATAAATATCATAGTAGCCGTGAGCACGTATGTTATCAGGAGGTGTGGTCATAGTACCGAGAGTTTGATCTATGCAGGTAGACGGTTCAGAACAAAGCGGATCAGTTCTGATTATGGAGTATTTTTCGGGAAAACAATGTTTGTTTAACTCCTTTTTCCACTAAATATAGTTCAATAAAGTTTTGCTTTTTGCATGAATGTAGAAAAACAAAATTAACACAGAACCAAAGGAAATATGACGTTGTTATAGAAGCGCAAGTGAAATAAACGTATGTGGATTGTTTGCTGTCAACCATAAAGGCTCAAAATCTAACCTGGTGAATGTCAACGGGGCAAATCATTCGTGTAACAATAAGTTCTGCTTCAATCGCTATACCGTCTACATCGGGGAGGAGGGCTGCAGCACGTGCCGAAAATATAAGTGGGGCCATATCAACGATGACGGTTTTTTTCGAAGCTGTACTATTTACAATAAGGAGTTGCTTCAATACATATTCACTTAGGCACTCCGTTTCGAATTCTGTCAGTTTTTCTATTCCCTTCTTTGTCTTTATTTCATGTTCAGTGGTAATATCCTAGTGTTGCTTTGGTTTTTGCTTCAATGGATAAATTACCTGGTGAATGTCAACGGGGCAAATCCTTCGTGTAACAAGTTCGGCTTCAATCGCTATACCGTCTACATCGGGGAGGAGGGCTGCAGCACGTGTCCTTTGTTGGATGCATTGGCCTTATGCACTGGGGTCACAGTTGTTGTGCCATTGCACAGCCGTGCTGTCTACCATAAAGGCCGAAAATATAAGTGGGGCCCAATCAACGATGACGGTTTTTTTCGAAGCTGTACTACTTACAAGAAGGAGTTGCTTCAATACGTATTCACTTAGGCACTCCGTTTCGAATTCTGTGAGTTTTTCTATTCCCTTCTTTGTCTTTATTTCATGTTCAGTGGTAATATCCTAGTGTGGCTTTGGTTTTTGCTTTAATGAATGAATTACCTGGTGAATGTCAACGAGGCAAATCCTTCGTGTAACAAGTTCGGCTTCAATCGCTATACCGTCTACATCGGGAATGAGGGCTGCAGCACGTGTCCTTCGTTGGATGCATTGGCCTTATGCACTGGGGTCACAGTTGTTGTGCCATTGCACAGCCGTGCTGTCTACCATAAAGGCCGAAAATATAAGTGGGGCCCAATCAACGATGACGGTTTTTTTCGAAGCTGTACTATTTACAATAAGGAGTTGCTTCAATACATACTCACTTAGGCACTCCGTTTCGAATTCTGTCAGTTTTTCTATTTCCTTCTTTGTCTTTATTTCATGTTCAGTGGTAATATCCTAGTGTTGCTTTGGTTTTTGCTTCAATGAATAAATTACCTGGTGAATGTCAACGGGGCATATCCTTCGTGTAACAAGTTCGGCTTCAATCGCTATACCGTCTACATCGGGAATGAGGGCTGCAGCACGTGTCCTTCGTTGGATGCATTGGCCTTATGCACTGGGGTCACAGTTGTTGTGCCATTGCACAGCCGTGCTGTCTACCATAAAGGCCGAAAATATAAGTGGGGCCCAATCAACGATGACGGTTTTTTTCGAAGCTGTACTATTTACAATAAGGAGTTGCTTCAATACATATTCACTTAGGCACTCCGTTTCGAATTCTGTCAGTTTTTCTATTCCCTTCTTTGTCTTTATTTCATGTTCAGTGGTAATATCCTAGTGTTGCTTTGGTTTTTGCTTCAATGGATAAATTACCTGGTGAATGTCAACGGGGCAAATCCTTCGTGTAACAAGTTCGGCTTCAATCGCTATACTGTCTACATCGGGAATGAGGGCTGCAGCACGTGTCCTTCGTTGGATGCATTGGCCTTATGCACTGGGGTCACAGTTGTTGTGCCATTGCACAGCCGTGCTGTCTACCATAAAGGCCGAAAATATAAGTGGGGCCCAATCAACGATGACGGTTTTTTTCGAAGCTGTACTATTTACAATAAGGAGTTGCTTCAATACATATTCACTTAGGCACTCCGTTTCGAATTCTGTCAGTTTTTCTATTCCCTTCTTTGTCTTTATTTCATGTTCAGTGGTAATATCCTAGTGTTGCTTTGGTTTTTGCTTCAATGGATAAATTACCTGGTGAATGTCAACGGGGCAAATCCTTCGTGTAACAAGTTCGGCTTCAATCGCTATACCGTCTACATCGGGGAGGAGGGCTGCAGCACGTGTCCTTTGTTGGATGCATTGGCCTTATGCACTGGGGTCACAGTTGTTGTGCCATTGCACAGCCGTGCTGTCTACCATAAAGGCCGAAAATATAAGTGGGGCCCAATCAACGATGACGGTTTTTTTCGAAGCTGTACTACTTACAAGAAGGAGTTGCTTCAATACGTATTCACTTAGGCACTCCGTTTCGAATTCTGTGAGTTTTTCTATTCCCTTCTTTGTCTTTATTTCATGTTCAGTGGTAATATCCTAGTGTGGCTTTGGTTTTTGCTTTAATGAATGAATTACCTGGTGAATGTCAACGAGGCAAATCCTTCGTGTAACAAGTTCGGCTTCAATCGCTATACCGTCTCCATCGGGAATGAGGGCTGCAGCACGTGTCCTTCGTTGGATGCATTGGCCTTATGCACTGGGGTCACAGTTGTTGTGCCATTGCACAGCCGTGCTGTCTACCATAAAGGCCGAAAATATAAGTGGGGCCCAATCAACGATGACGGTTTTTTTCGAAGCTGTACTATTTACAATAAGGAGTTGCTTCAATACATACTCACTTAGGCACTCCGTTTCGAATTCTGTCAGTTTTTCTATTTCCTTCTTTGTCTTTATTTCATGTTCAGTGGTAATATCCTAGTGTTGCTTTGGTTTTTGCTTCAATGAATAAATTACCTGGTGAATGTCAACGGGGCATATCCTTCGTGTAACAAGTTCGGCTTCAATCGCTATACCGTCTACATCGGGAATGAGGGCTGCAGCACGTGTCCTTCGTTGGATGCATTGGCCTTATGCACTGGGGTCACAGTTGTTGTGCCATTGTACAGCCGTGCTGTCTACCATAAAGGCCGAAAATATAAGTGGGGCCCAATCAACGATGACGGTTTTTTTCGAAGCTGTACTATTTACAATAAGGAGTTGCTTCAATACATATTCACTTAGGCACTCCGTTTCGAATTCTGTCAGTTTTTCTATTCCCTTCTTTGTCTTTATTTCATGTTCAGTGGTAATATCCTAGTGTTGCTTTGGTTTTTGCTTCAATGGATAAATTACCTGGTGAATGTCAACGGGGCAAATCCTTCGTGTAACAAGTTCGGCTTCAATCGCTATACTGTCTACATCGGGAATGAGGGCTGCAGCACGTGTCCTTCGTTGGATGCATTGGCCTTATGCACTGGGGTCACAGTTGTTGTGCCATTGCACAGCCGTGCTGTCTACCATAAAGGCCGAAAATATAAGTGGGGCCCAATCAACGATGACGGTTTTTTTCGAAGCTGTACTATTTACAATAAGGAGTTGCTTCAATACATATTCACTTAGGCACTCCGTTTCGAATTCTGTCAGTTTTTCTATTCCCTTCTTTGTCTTTATTTCATGTTCAGTGGTAATATCCTAGTGTTGCTTTGGTTTTTGCTTCAATGGATAAATTACCTGGTGAATGTCAACGGGGCAAATCCTTCGTGTAACAAGTTCGGCTTCAATCGCTATACCGTCTACATCGGGGAGGAGGGCTGCAGCACGTGTCCTTTGTTGGATGCATTGGCCTTATGCACTGGGGTCACAGTTGTTGTGCCATTGCACAGCCGTGCTGTCTACCATAAAGGCCGAAAATATAAGTGGGGCCCAATCAACGATGACGGTTTTTTTCGAAGCTGTACTACTTACAAGAAGGAGTTGCTTCAATACGTATTCACTTAGGCACTCCGTTTCGAATTCTGTGAGTTTTTCTATTCCCTTCTTTGTCTTTATTTCATGTTCAGTGGTAATATCCTAGTGTGGCTTTGGTTTTTGCTTTAATGAATGAATTACCTGGTGAATGTCAACGAGGCAAATCCTTCGTGTAACAAGTTCGGCTTCAATCGCTATACCGTCTACATCGGGAATGAGGGCTGCAGCACGTGTCCTTCGTTGGATGCATTGGCCTTATGCACTGGGGTCACAGTTGTTGTGCCATTGCACAGCCGTGCTGTCTACCATAAAGGCCGAAAATATAAGTGGGGCCCAATCAACGATGACGGTTTTTTTCGAAGCTGTACTATTTACAATAAGGAGTTGCTTCAATACATACTCACTTAGGCACTCCGTTTCGAATTCTGTCAGTTTTTCTATTTCCTTCTTTGTCTTTATTTCATGTTCAGTGGTAATATCCTAGTGTTGCTTTGGTTTTTGCTTCAATGAATAAATTACCTGGTGAATGTCAACGGGGCATATCCTTCGTGTAACAAGTTCGGCTTCAATCGCTATACCGTCTACATCGGGAATGAGGGCTGCAGCACGTGTCCTTCGTTGGATGCATTGGCCTTATGCACTGGGGTCACAGTTGTTGTGCCATTGCACAGCCGTGCTGTCTACCATAAAGGCCAAAAATATAAGTGGGGCCCAATCAACGATGACGGTTTTTTTCGAAGCTGTACTACTTACAAGAAGGAGTTGCTTCAATACGTATTCACTTAGGCACTCCATTTCGAATTCTGTGAGTTTTTCTATTCCCTTGATCTTCATTTCATATTCAGTGGTAATATCCTAGTGTTGCTTTGGTTTTTGCTTCAATGAATGAATTACCTGGTGAATGTCAACGGGGCATATCCTTCGTGTAACAAGTTCGGCTTCAATCGCTATACTGTCTACATCGGGAATGAGGGCTGCAGAACGTGTCCTTCGTTGGATGCATTGGCCTTATGCACTGGGGTCACAGTTGTTGTGCCATTGCACAGCCGTGCTGTCTACCATAAAGGCCGAAAATATAAGTGGGGCCCAATCAACGATGACGGTTTTTTTCGAAGCTGTACTATTTACAATAAGGAGTTGCTTCAATACATATTCACTTAGGCACTCCGTTTCGAATTCTGTCAGTTTTTCTATTCCCTTCTTTGTCTTTATTTCATGTTCAGTGGTAATATCCTAGTGTTGCTTTGGTTTTTGCTTCAATGGATAAATTATCTGGTGAATGTCAACGGGGCAAATCCTTCGTGTAACAAGTTCGGCTTCAATCGCTATACCGTCTACATCGGGGAGGAGGGCTGCAGCACGTGTCCTTTGTTGGATGCATTGGCCTTATGCACTGGGGTCACAGTTGTTGTGCCATTGCACAGCCGTGCTGTCTACCATAAAGGCCGAAAATATAAGTGGGGCCCAATCAACGATGACGGTTTTTTTCGAAGCTGTACTACTTACAAGAAGGAGTTGCTTCAATACGTATTCACTTAGGCACTCCGTTTCGAATTCTGTGAGTTTTTCTATTCCCTTCTTTGTCTTTATTTCATGTTCAGTGGTAATATCCTAGTGTGGCTTTGGTTTTTGCTTTAATGAATGAATTACCTGGTGAATGTCAACGAGGCAAATCCTTCGTGTAACAAGTTCGGCTTCAATCGCTATACCGTCTACATCGGGAATGAGGGCTGCAGCACGTGTCCTTCGTTGGATGCATTGGCCTTATGCACTGGGGTCACATTGTTGTGCCATTGCACAGCCGTGCTGTCTACCATAAAGGCCGAAAATATAAGTGGGGCCCAATCAACGATGACGGTTTTTTTTCGAAGCTGTACTATTTACAAGAAGGAGTTGCTTCAATACATATTCACTTTGGCACTCCGTATCGAATTTTGTCAGTTTTTCTATTCCCTTATTTGTCTTCATTTCATGTTCAGTAGTCTCATCCTAGTGTTGCTTTGGTTTTTGCTTCAATGAATAAATTACCAGTATACAGTATACAGTAGTTGTGCCATTGCACAGCCGTGCTGTCAACCATAGAGGCTCAAAATATAAGTGGGGCCCGATCAACGGTGACGGTTCTTTTTGAAGATGTATTATTCATACGAAGCAATGGTTTCGATAGATATTCATTTCAGAACTATGGTTCAACTTTTTGTTTGTCTATTCCGTTCTTTTTCTTTTCGTATTTAGTAGTCCTATCCTAGTGTTGTTTCAGTTCTTACTTCAGTCATGTTTCCACATATGATAAGGTGCAGATGTGTCCAAACATTGTCATATATTCATCTTGGTTCGTAAATATATTCCAAACTCTTGCTTCCATGTAAACACAGCTCTTCGTTCCGAAAAACTCGGGAGGAAAACATGGTTTGAATAATTCGTATAAAGAAAAATATGGAGGGCGAAATGGTGAAAATATTTGAGACGGAATAAAGGATCTAGTGAATATCAACAGGCCGTATTCCATACGTTTGCGTTATTTTCAATTTTTTAAAATCACCAAATCATCAGCTGAATAACTGTGATGAATGCATAGACAAGAGTTATATGATGAATGTGGAAATTCCTCAGAGTAATAAAGGACTAGAGATGCCTTCTCCATCCTTGTCTTGAAGTCAACATAACTTTGTTTACAAGCGAGAGCGGGTAGTTTCGTGTATGACTGCTCATTTGATTCGGATCAAGTTGTCATTCTTCGTTTGTATTATGGTGTAAATAAACTGCCCATAACATTTCCCACCCGTCACTTTCCTCGCCCACAAATTGTATAGGAAAGGATAGTTCATGTTCACTTCAAAACAGGTATGTGTGTAGGTATAGGCAGGGCATCCCATGTATTTTATTTCTCTGAGGGAAATTCCAGTCCACTCTGAGCTAAGATGTAGTGGTACTATTGGCAGTGGCAACACTGTCACTGTTGTTAATGCTAACAGACAAATGAACGCCTCAAGCTGTCAATTGTCAAGTCAATTTCAACTTTCAAGTTGTCATTTCTGAACTGAAGTTATAGAAAATGGCATAGGGATAGTTTATTTTATGCTGTGCGTTTATCTGTTGATTGTATATTATTTCGTGTGTGAAAAGTTACTAGGGTATTTAAGTTATATCCTGAAGAACTTTTAGTATATTCTTACCAGTTTTCTCACTGTTTTCCCTACCATGAAATGAAGTATATCAGATACACCACATGAATATGGACAGACTCACTGTGAGTATTAATCATTTTGTTACATGTTATATTATTTTTGTTTGTTTGAAATAAAAAACGATTACCTACTTAGTGGTGGAGACAAATACTGAGTATCTGAATTTTTTCGAATTTCAATTTTATTTCAGATATAAATGTGAAAAAGTTCTTACCTATTTGAGGTCCTATCCAATGTACAGTTTCTAGTACCTTAGCTGGAATATTTTGTTAAGGATTGTCAATATTTGGGCATGTATAACACTGTAAGTAATGTAAAAGTTTAAATGAACAGATTATTGTGAAAGAAAACGTACAGTGTTCTTGCATTGAGTACCTGAAAAGTTAATGTGAAGTAAGGCGTGAGCTCTATTCCACCTTTGTGTATATATATGAAATATCCCACTGTTGAAATCGAATCATTCTGCTATTTTTGTTTTGTGTTTCAGTCATCCCAGTATCCAAACTCTGGATACCAGAGTGCTTATCCCCAGTACCCGCAGAACTATGGCAGTGGCTATAATTATCAAGGCTATGGGCAGTACCCTGGTCAGGTAAGTACAAACAGACCAAGTCCAAACCAAAAAAAAAAAAAAAAAAAATGAAACCAACGTCTATCAAGAAAAGAAACGATATGAAAAAAAAAAGGCATGAAAATTGACATAACTTTAAACACAGTACTTACAGAACTTACAAACAATATCAACACACTGACTACGTTTATCTCAACAGTCTCTATCGATTCTTGTCCACTTCTGATGAGTTTTCCATGTTCTGTTTTGAAGTTCCCCATCTGTTTACCTTATTCTATCAATTCCCTTGTTTCTTATTTGTTGTATATGTTCATGTTATATATTACTTATATTTGTCTACTAACTGTATATCGTATATACTATATGTAAAGTTTTATGAATAAATATAAAAATAGTTTTGAGTATATAAGCAGGGATACCATCAGTGCCAGATAACATAAATGTCACAAGTTCTGCAGCTCTTCTTGAAATCACTGTTATGTTAAGATCTGGCCAGTCTCTTCGACCAAGAAGTAGTTCCGTCCTGGTTCATTTTCAATTGTTTATTATAGACAGTCCAGCCTACTCCACCTGGAGAGGGTCCAGTGACCTCGACCAGTGAATGGGGTTCAACCCGATATCCATCAACACCGAAAGATGGTAAGTGTAAATATCGTCAATGACTAATGAGTTCTCTTCATATTATATCCTGAAAATTCAACAAAAGTAAAGCCATGCTCTCAAGATATATAATCAGAACGAATTATAGTGATCATAAAACTAGCCAAATTAATATTTTATTAATTTTAAAGCTTTGTATTTTATTTCCAAGGCATTACTCTGTTTTTTTCAAGTGAGAGAGGTATGGCTTTACTTTCGGAAGCATATATTATTCACTTCTAAATTTTAATTTATTGCAAACAAGTTGAGAAAATTAAAATTACAGGATCAGTTAATTGCAGCCTATGTTACTAATCATATTCTAGTTCTTGTGGATTTCACTTTTGACGACGTTTTTTCGTAGGGATGTATCCTCGAAAATGGAACAACCAGACGCAGGAAAGACTATATAGACCTCCGCCAGAAATGTGCAGTTCGAAAAAGTCACAATTCTTTCAATATTTTTATCCCTTGACTCTATCCAAGTTGCTAATATACTTTTTTCAGCAGTGGCACAAGAGATGCAGCAACAGAAAGCTCAGTTGACGAAGCAACGTGAAGATTACGTTCGAAAGGCTTCCGTGTTGCGACATGAACTCGAACAGCTGCGTATTCAAAAGCAAGAGCTCGTTGGAAATGACAGGTCTCCGGATCGCGGGCTTTCCAATATCCTCAGGCAGAATGATAAGTTACAGGTAATTTTTTTTGTTACCGACCAATGATGGATTCTTGTCTTGCCCATTTTTATGTTTTCGGAGATGAAAATTATTTGTTTACTTCCTTCAAAAATACAAACTCATCATTTTTTAAAAGATAAGCACTTTAACAGGTAAGTTAATTCCCAGTTTCTAGGTTGCAAGGAATGCCTTAAAATAATCTGCAGATTTACACAATTTCATGTATACTAGCAAAAAAATTATGTGTGAAGGTATATTCTTCACCCAGCCAAGAAGTCAAAGCATAATTTTCTCAATGCCTAACTCTATCATGTTTGAGTACTGCACAAAATACCAAAACAACGTCACTTTCACTTACTATGTTAGTAAAGCTTATAGCTCTTGAGAATAGTAATAGTAATAGTAATTTATTTCATATACATTGACATGTGTAAAAAGACAAAATAGGTATGATTCATTATCTGTTCCAAGCATACATATATTTATTCATGAAGTTGGACTCTGACCTTATCCATCCAATTTTGAAAATGAAACGCTCGTCCAGTGAAAGTGACGTAATCTTGGTGTTTTGAGTAGTTTCTATTTTTTTAAATGTATTCCCATCAGTTTCCAAATGTTCATTTATTCGACACAATTTAAAACAACGTGATTTTTTGTATTGACTGTGATCTTGTTGTTTTTTTTGATATGATAAGTGCAATGAATGTATCATTTATTATTCGAGGATGCTTCTAACAAGTGACAAATGATGTATTCTTACAGCAGCTTGATTCGTCATAATCTGGGTGTGTCTTGTGCAAGGTACAAGCACATTATGAAACTATGACAACTGGATTATAATAATGCAGACTTCTGTATAAACCTATACAATAGGGAAATTACATTACAATTACATTACTGTTAGGTTCTTGTTTTTACAAGATCTAACTTATGGTGATCTATAAATCTTATGGTCAAACTTATACATATTTTTATTCAAAACAGGGAATCACCTCGCAAATACCTTGGGTTCCAATTTCATTCTTTTGCTAATTTCGTATAATAAACGAAGTCTCTCGCATTACCAAAAAAAAAAATTCCGACCATGGAATAGGCTGCTCCACTGTCAATTTCCATCATCACATCCTTTTTATCAATATATATTTTTATATTGAAATATGATGATTATGACTTACCTATGTTGATATTGTAGATGTCATAATCGGGATTGATGATGAATAGATAGTCTGGTTATTAACAATCATAGATATCCGTTCGTTATCTGTCTGTTTCTATTTCCTCTTTTTTCGAAATACATGCTATCTCAATGTGTCCTGTTTTTTTGCAATAATAGCATACACCATTCTTGTAACCACACACGTTTGGAGAATGATTTTTTAGCAATCGAAGCAAGATATTTACCTTGTGGTTGCTTATATCTTGTTGAATTCACAGATGCATCTATTGAACATTTACAGGTGTAACAGATACGTTCTGGCAGTTATCAAATGAGTGTTTTTTGCAATTTTACTGCTGGCTTCATACATAATATTATTCATATTGATATTGGTATCATTTCAACAATTATTCACAGACCTAGGCCTAGACGCTTGTGATAAGTCGATCATTTGGTACGGTAGATATCCGTATTCTAAAAGCCATCTTAGTTTCGTGAGTAGAAACAAGGTTATATTTGCTAACCAATACGTGGTAATTACCTAAAATTCGCAGTTGCCATTGGCTAATTTTTGAGTTGTTTAATCGAATGTAACCCGTTACACCCAGATCGTAAACTCAAAAATTAACATGTCATGGTTGACAGATTCGTGAGTTCTGACTAGATCGATGTGAAGACATTTAGATATTCTCCCGCTTCGAGATTTTTCAATAGCATTTGAATGGATATAAAATAATGCAAACTTCCATCTGTAGACAAGTTAGCAAGAAAACAATAATAGTTATTTATTGTATAAGTGTTTTGATAGCATTTTATTCACGGAAGAATGTTCGACCGCGAGAACGCCAGTTTGAGCGTTTGATTTTCTTGAGTGGATGAAATGCATCTAAAACATACACACAGTGCAAAGTTTTATCCATATTCACTACATTATTGAAATGGAGTTATTTAAGACTAAATAAAAACTGTTCGTATTCACGTAACGTGGCAGGCCGTCATACTTACTGTTTGTTATAGTGCTTTGTTTATTTTTTACCAAAAAAATATTGACACGTGAAAAAATGATTGTTCTCTATATTTTTTTCATTATTTTCCACTAGTGTATATTAGGTCACTTTATATGCTTCATAAGTGTGGAAAAACTCCTATTATAATGAGAGTGGCTAAAATAATGAACAATTATTATATATTATATATACAAAGGATGAAAAACTAATAACTCTGATGTTAGATTTATACAACTATTGACATTGACAATTTCCATAGAAATTAATACTTCAGATATTATTGCAATTATCAATAATGATCATAACTTTGAATTCATTACTGAAAAGGCGCTTGTGATTAAAATTTTTAGTTGCGGACACATGTTTATAGGAAAAAAGTCTTATTTTCACCCCAAGAACAGACCCTTGAAATATTTGTATTGAAATCAGAAACACCTTGTACAGAGGGGACTTCAGGGGCGATTTATCCATAAGGCTGATGAGGCTAAAGCCTCAGGCGCCGCAGATTTTAGGGGCGTCGGCAGATCCTAGGAAAAAGCCAAAAGTTGACAGCGCTGGAAACGAAATCGGAGGATTCAATCACTACAGGCGCAGATACATTTTTAGCCTCAGGTACCTGTAACCCTGAAAACGCCCCTGGGGGACTTTCGAAGAAAATTTTAATTTTTATTGGTATACCATCATACATGGAATTATGAGAAATCTCAGTATATAATAATTCAGTTAAGGATTCATGGTCTCATGAAATCGATCCAGAGAACACCATCAGGTTTGTCGATCTCAAAACAGAATTTTGTAGTTTCAATACTCACCGTTCCTATCCAACTGATATTTGTTTAGGAATTTGGCACTTCCCAAAATTGAGATAGAGATTGTGTTCAAAGTAAACTGTTTCGGCTCTCACAAGGATTCTTATTACTATTTCACCCACAGTAAATCCTTATTGAGTTATTCCACTATTGACTTATACTTTATTGGATTACAGAATTGATTTATAGTCAATTTTGTTAACATCACCGGGATTGCGTAAATTGAAGCAGATACGCACAAGATATCTATATAGAGTCTGCAATTTCTACCGAGTTTATTATCGAGATAGCTCTTGACAATGAAAGTTATTTGAGCTACTCACTACTGGTCGCTACTGGAACTAATTGAAAATTTTCGTTGTCTGGCATGAGATGTTTAACTTGAAACGACCTATAGAAATATAACACATATGTAACGTTTATTGTTACAAATTTAAGTGTTTATTATGTGATTTAAGGTACCAAATGTAATATCGGTCATCTCCGAAAATATAATTCTGATGCAAGACAGTAACGCTGCCGGACAATGAAACAAGGGTAAGTTTCTTCGAGGGTAGCAGTGTTTTATTTCTCAGTTCCTTCTAGCACAGCGGCAAATACGGTATCGCATCGCTCGACGCTCGTATATTTTTGTGTATTTGCTATTATTAAAATTTCTCGCAGAGGAAACCTGAAGGTGGCGCCAGTATGTATTGACTTACACATTCTCGTGAGGTATATGTTCGAGGACGAAAATGCTGAATCGTGTTTTTTAATTTCAGGAGGAAATCCAGGGCAAAATGAAGGCCATTCATAACGTCATAGAGATGCTGTCGAGCATCATAAAAGACGGACAGTCGATAGCCGACCTTGAAGCGTCGCTGTTGAAAGCCGAAGCACCTGAGCCTTCGCCCCCGACAGTCCAGTCCCACTCCCATTCCCAGTCTAGCTCCCACTCCCACCACTCCAACTCCCACCACTCTCGCTCCGAGTCGGCAGCGCAAGTCAGAAAAAAGAGCAAGACCCCGGAACCCCCGGCCGACCCCGTCGAGAGATTCTGTTACGTGCATTACGACACTGGCTTGCACTGGTGTCGCTCTTGCGACGAGTTTCCCGAAACGGCTAAAGATTTTCTCCTGCACTTGCAGGACAAGAAACACAAAGAGTCGATGAAAGAGAACGACCTCGACAGCACGCCGTGGCACAAGATACCGGCCGAACCTGTTCTGCCTTCGTTCGATGACGCTCCGAAAAAACGCATCCCGATTAAAGGTATTGGTGGTAACGTTGGTCTTTGGGGAAGTTTATTAATCTGGATTGGTAGCTTTGTCAGTGCAGTTATTTCAAATGCAGAGTTAAGTATTCGGTCACGACACCTGCCGAGAAATATTTAAAACGCAAGCAGAACGGTTACGTCATTTGCTATCTCCGTTTACAATTGTACCCGTGAATATCACAGTTATTATTCAGGGTAATTATATTAACACTTGAGGAATATGAAAAAACACTACAGAGATGTGAAAAACACTCGAGGAGATTAAAAAATTAAGTCGATTAAGATGAAATTGAACAGAACTACAAATGACGATGATTTCATGTTTTCATATACCCGAATGTGAAACAAGTCCGTTACGGTCGCCATTTTCGTAGCGATACTAGCGGCACCATCGGTCGATTTACTCTCAAAAAGTTGGTGTAGACTTGTAATTTCGATAGGTTACTCATTTTATCCTTTATTCAAAATGTGTGGATTGAAAGATATCGGTTCTTTCAATCTCCTATTTTTTTGTTTTTGATTAGCGGGTGAGAAATATAATTGCTATTTGCCGTTATCACTGGCCTTTTCTCTTATTTTAAGTTGGCTTTGGAGAGTCCACAGACTGGTTCTGGGCCGTGAAATTCTTTGTTTACCTCTTCTTTGGCAGTCTGCTTCACCATTGTCTCTAACACCTGTGTGATCTAGTACTCACATCAAAGTGACCTGGTTTTTTTTCTGCCAGTTGTCGCCTGGATTGTATGCAGTTCCAAGTCAGCTTAGAGTTTTCAGTCCTGCTTGGCTATCTGACAGTATATAGATTTTTTTTTGTCTGTGTCCTTTTCGAGACATTCCTGAGTACATTTCTCTATAACCTTTCCAGAAGAGCACAATCTCCACAGCCGTTATAAAAACATGAATCTAAGCTCTATTGATAAATCCAATAACTTTTTTTTTCGAAGTTTTACTAGTTCCATATTTGTTTTTCAGGACACCTAAATTGTTTTATATTAATATGTTTTTGTTATGGCCTTTTGAAGATGTTTTGTGGTCCAAGATGTTCCAAGTCGAACGACTTGCCAGTTGTGAATATGATTTGTTACAAATTAGAGCAAAGTGAATGAAGAAAATTTATTCAGGAAATATATAGATAACCTCACTGACAAAACTATAACTCCTTATTTCAAGTTGTTTCTAAATGACATATTCACTTGTTGGGCGCCAATTGTGGCATTTTGAAAATTTATAAAATAGTATTTAATGGATTCAATTTGTAGATAACATAACCCATTTAACACCGCTAAATGTAGGAGATTTCACATGAAAACAACAGTTTCTGGCAGACATCTTTATCGTGATCATGAAGTAAGATGAACGCACAATGTGTTGAAAACATTGATTTTCTGCAATGCTGATTGAATGAAGAATTGTATTTTATGTGAATTGTTTTTGTATGTATTAAAATAGAATTGCACAATATCAAAAGTTCAAAACAGTTAATTGTTAATACAAAATATGCAGTCACTCTTAAAATTTGTTTCTTTCACAGTGATAATCAACAATTAAGTAAAATTATTAAGTGCAACGTGACCATGTGATCTGTTTTCATATTATCACATCACAGATACAGTTGGTGAATTCCATCACAATTGGAAATATCGACAGCTAAGAATTTTGTAGTAGTCAGTACTACCGGAGAATACAATTTTTTATCACTTGTTTTTCGCAGGTCTGCAGTTTTTCATCGCGGCGCCATCGTGGTATTGCAAGTTGTGTGACGTCTGGATCGGAGACTTACATTGCGCATCGCATCATCTGAAATCTCAAGCCCATTTTCAAAACTATGAGGTAAGTGGGAAATAATTGAAGAATGCCGCTATTTTTTCTCTCAATAAAATTTGTCATACAGGTGCGAAGATGGGTCAAAAGTTGGGGAAGAGGGAGAGGAAAGTGTACTTGGAGGGGAGGAGCTAAGGTGTAACCTCACCTACTTTTACTTTGAGTTAATTCAAATTATTAGTTTTCATTGAATATAATTTATTCTGATAATAAATATCTTCCTAGCAATGTACTTTGGATTATAAAAAGTAGGCAACTGAATATATAAAAGAAAATAATCAAAATATTCATTAAAACTTTATACATTCTTGATGATTTTTTTAACGTGTATCGGTTTATCTAGAAGTACATCAAATCTTCTTTAGCTATTGGAAAACAGTTAACGGATGATTTAAATTTTTATCTGTACTTATTGAATATATTGGAAACAAGCAGTTGCGATTTGCCAATCCATTCTAAATTCTTGAAGGCCTGTTAGTATGTAAAGGTTTTGATGGCCACTATAAAATTGTACATTAATATTTCAATATAACATGTTTTCATTGATATAGTTACTGAACATCACAATAGGTTACTAAAGTATATTTGGTTGAAACCAAAATCTTTTCTATTCAATAAAAAATGATTGGAAACATTTTTCAGTTGCTTATATTTTCCTTTGAAAATGAATTGTTACACCTCTGAATTATGTGAACTATTTTTCTAGACTATTGAGCTGAATTAAAAAAATATACCAGGTGATTTTTTTGAAGGAAGTTTTCGTGTATCTTCGTTATTCTGTTATTTTCGAATTCAAACAATAATTAGTGTTTTGGAAGCCTTATTTTAATAGACAAAAATAGTTTTTACCACTTACGGTAAATTGGAACCATATCTCCTTAATAAAAAAGCCGGATATTTGAGAAAACGTGATTTATTTTGATACAGATCACAATGTTTTTTTCAGAAGGTTATTAGAGTTGTTGCCGTCCATATTTATAAACATGATGACCATTTTTTCGTACATTTTTGAGTATGCTCCTGTAAGAAATCTAAATCGGACTTGTCAATACAAACTATAACGTTGTTAGGTCTTCTTTTCATCACTTTAAATTTTCCTCGTACGGAGAGTTGAAATTTGTAAAATAAAATCGGCCGATTCCAACTTTCCTAGGGTCCTTTTCTACTCTTCTTGAGATCCTCTTTTAGTTAGCAGAAATCTGTCAAAATGTGCAGCTATTGCTAATCTGAGGACGCAAATAAAAATAAAAAAGTGTGCATGAAGATGAGAAAATGAAGATTCATAATATTTTGCACCTCCTGCAAAAAGGTTTGCAGTGTCTTCTGCAACATTCAATAACTTTAAAACACATGTCATGTAATAAAATCTGCCAAAGGAAAAGAAAACGTTACTGTGTAATCCTATATTAGCAACTTCTAAAACTGAACTATCATTTTTTTTTTATGGAAAATGTGGTAAGTGATGCATCAGTGAATTCTTTTGTTGGACTGGAATTGTTTTCCGTCATATATCCAGGAGTAGTACCAACTTGTATCTTGCAATTTGTATCTTACTTACTTCCTGGCACTGGTGAGCGGCTTTTGAAGCCCATGTCTCTTTGCTTGGACCCTTTGTGCCAGCTTCCCTGGCAAAATTCAGTAGTTTGTTTAGCTGAATCTGGGCATGCCAGCTTCCCTGGCAAAATTCAGTAGTTTTTTTAGCTGAATCATTTTGACGTCCTCTGGGTTCAGTAACCCAAAAGCTGCCTTTCTCTGATGCATCAGTGCACAGGGCATTCTGTGAGGAGATGTGACGAGGTCTCGTCTTCCTCCAGGCACCATCTACAGAGCGGATCACCCATGATCCCAATGAGGGCCATGTGCCTGTTCAAGTGATTGTACCCTGTTAGGAGCCGTGTCGCTAGCGTGAGATCTCGTCTCCCTAGAGATTTCTCTTTTGAGTTTTTTCGATGGTCCAGATATACGGAGCTTCGATTGTCTCATGCCAGGCGAGTCCTGCCATGTTTTTATATACTGTTTTTGTAATAATTCTTTCATTACAGCAACAGTTAAGCTGTTGGGATTCCTATCTCTGTCAACTCAAATGCATAATAAAGTTAGCCATGACTGTCTTGGAAAATCGTAGATATAGTTCTTAAATAACTTATGAATAATTTATCGAGTGATTCAGAAATGTAATGTAAAGATGATCCACGATTTTCATTTGAATTTTCACTCCACCGAGTTGTGACATGGTGTAGGAATTTTCATTCTTACTCTGTTTCCGAATATACTATTATCAATTAAAATAAAGCTAATGATTTGACATGAAAAAGATCTGACAATTGCATTGTTTGGATCCGATAATAACGAACTTACGAGGAAAATTCTCTTCAATACATCAGCCGTTTATTGAATTCGTTGAGAAATTTCTAAACATTTTGAAATAATATTTTGTAGCTTCGTCCCTAAAAGCTTTTGACTACCCAATTTTCTGTCACCACACATTGGTATTTTGCTTTCATGCCAGTGTGAGTGTTATGCCAACGTAAGTGGGATGGATACATGCATATTTTTTCGTCCATATCTCTGAAAATGCGTTTTTCTTGTAGAATTTTGTCGTTCAAAACCCTCAGTGGGAAATGGATTGGCTGAAAGATCGCGAGAAGTCAATGACTAGAAAAGGCGAGCAAGATTCATCTGATTCCGACTCGGCCAAAAAGAAAAGGAAACAGCGCAAAGAAAAACGCCAGACTCTCGAAGCGTTCCACTTGAAAGAAAAAAAGAAGAAGAAAAAGACGAAGAAGAAGAGAAGACACTCCTCAGATTCAAGCAGCAGCTCCTCTTCTTCGGATAGCAGTTCCGACGATGACAACGAAGATCGCTCGAAAAGCATCCGCGTTGCCATGCGTAATATGAAACAAGTGCAGTCGATAATGGAAGAAGATCTGTCGGCCAAGTGGAGCGTCTTGGAAAAGCTCGTCGACGAGCACAAAAAAAAGGAGCAGCGCGACAAGCGCGAATCCGAGCAACCCATGGTTCCCCCTCCCCCCGTCATGGAAGACCCGCTCATCAACCAGTGGATGACGGTGTCTCAACCGCCCGCCAAAGAGAGACAAATGCTCGAGGAATTGAAGGAGAGAATGAGACAGAAGCAAGAACAGGAGCGGATCAAGCAGGCCGAGATGGACCAGAAGAGAAAAGATAAGGAGCGGGAGGAAGCCGAAAGGTCGGAAAGGAGAAAGCGCGAAGAGAAATTGGCCGCCGAAGCAGCGGATAGGAGGAAGCGGGAGCAGGAGGAGGCGGAGAGAATCAGGGAAAAGGAGAGGAGCCAGGTGAGGTTTAAGACGAATTATAGGAGAAGGAGGTCGCCTTCGAGGAGCGGCGATGAGGGGGAAGGGCGAGCTGAGAAGTATCACAGGCAGGAGAGTAGGCAGGATAGTAGACAAGAGAGTAGACATGAGAGTAGACAGGAGAATAGACAGGAGAGTAGTAGGTGAGTGGTTCATTCATTGGAAGCAGATTGTTACTTTTGTTTCAGTTATTGAAAACGGATAGCTGATACTGAAGAAAGATTTTTTACATATATTATTAAAGGATATACCAGTCCTATTGCAACTTATTTACCCTTCAATCGGGTTTCAACGGCTCTACCATTTTTTTGATAAATATGGTTCAGATAACACTTCTTTGATCAACTTAAAATATAAATTATTTTTTGTTAATTGTTATGATAAATTAAAGACTAACCAAGACTTTGTTACTGGGAGTAGTTTGGGGAAGTTATAGCGGTTGTTCTTGGATCTTGGGTTATTTATTGGCCACACATACCCTTAATGGTTTCAGTTAGAGTGGGGCAGGCGGCTCTATTTCTATATCCTGTCACGACCTCGCGCTTAGTTGTCATACACGACCTTCAAGTGGGAGGCGACAATTATCTTTGGTTTCACTCCAATCTTGAACCAAAGCAAACAACCACATCTAATTCGGTCTATTTTTTGTATAATTAGAAAACTAGTAAAGAAATTATCATTATTGGCAGTATAATGATGGTATGTTGAATTTTGGCCGTCACCAAACCAGAGTAAAGTTTTGAATCCGCTCTGAATCGCTCAGGGGATAGGCTCCCCAAAACCAGAATAATTAACCCTGGACTCTACAACGCCACTGGTTCTCCTATTTCACCAACAGAAGGGCTTGTTGTAGATTTACAGGTTCCTCCACGACTTCACAAATTCGTGGTCTTTGTATGAGGGGGTTGAAGTGGTAAATCTCCGCAAACCAGTAAAATTTTAACAAAGTTTCAAAACTCTTGCAATTATTTTGAGACCACCTTGATCAACAAAACGACCACGATTTAAGAAAATATATGTTTTGGTCAACGTAAAAAGTTGCAAATCGACACAACTGTTCGGAATATTTTTCTGATGTATCTGTCAAGTTTGCAGAACTTTTGGAATTTTCCTCTTATGGTATATAAAAAAAAACATTATAGGTCGATAAAAAAATTAAAATGTTCCGTACACTTGAATTAGTTGCAAAGTTGATTCGTGATATGAAATAATATATTCAATACTACTTGAAGTTTTGAGAACTTTTGGAATTTTCTCAACGAGTATACAGCAAAATTCAATTCAATTGCCATTTTGACAATGTTTCATATTTCAGAAGAGGTTGCAAACCGAGATTTATTTCTTTTTTGATGTACCATTCACTTGACCAAAGTTTGAAAACTTTTGGAATTATTGTTAAATACTCGATTTTTCATGTCATGTCTATCTCTACTGGCCTATTGTTTCCAAACAGCCAGATGCACCGGTAGAGAAATGACAAAATACCATAACTGCAATTTTGATAGGTCAAAGGCGCGCTAAATTTCGCTCAATCTGTCTTAGAAACCACACGGTAGCCTGAATGTAATACCATAATGATATTCAAGTCATGAACCAGACAATCTGTGCAAATAGGTATTATTATAGTAGTAGTAGTAATTTATTTCAAAATAGGTACATCCTAATATTCACATATCCATTAAAAAATATAATAAATATAACAAGTACATCTAAGATTAAAATTTAAAAACAATCCAATAGCTTATATATATATATAGCTTATAATAAAATGCCGATTCGAATAAGGTCTATAAATTACCTCACAAAATTCAAAACGGAATAAAAAAATTTCTTATTTCTACTTATCCTTATTCCTTAGTGATGAAGTTTTAGTTATACCGTGTAGCCCAAATGATGTGCAATAACTCTCTTTTGATTTTACTGTTATGCCTTTCCTTTTGTGAGTTTCCTGGTTTATTCACCTCCTGCATATTTTCACAGAGTATAAAAAAAAAATGATAAAGTTTAATCAAAATTTGAAAAGACAAGTACCAATGTGTGAAAAGATGAATAAAAGGTTTAATTATACCCGCGAAGTTAAAAATTGAACAAAATTAAAATAAAAAGCAAATTGACTCAGTTAACTGAAGTGAAAGTTATCAAGAAATAAATTTTGTGGAGACTCTTGAATCCATTCTATAATTTGATTTTTGAAAGAGAATAATGACTTGTTAATTTTTATATGATTTGAAATCAAATCATAGTATAATATCAGTAAATATTTTACCTTATTGTTATTACTTTTTTCTTTACTGTGATATTATTTGTATTTTTTCTATTATAAATAAGATTATTGAAGTTTATATTCTATTTATGTTTATGGATATAAACCATTTTATTGTGTCCAAATAATAATTGTTTTATGTCCATTTTCATTGTGAATAAATAAATCATTAAATGGTACTGTGCTTGTTTACTATTATCAAACCTGTCTTGTTTTTAATTCATGTAGCGAAGTGGTCGAGGTGTTACGAGTTAAGACTCAGGCGGCTCGGATTCGATCCCGACCGCCATCACAGAGAGGTTCAAAATCTACTTTTTAAGCTGTAGGTCCCGGGTCTCCCTTACTCAGACAAACTCAGCTTTTTACAAATGAAAACAAAACATTCATAGTGCGATCCTTTCGGCAAATTGCTGAAGTGTCTCCATCGATAAACAAGGGCAATTTCTTAAAGCCTTGTCCATGTACATTTGTGTATTTGTTTAAATGTTTTTCAAGATATGTTCACAAACAGTTTTTGAACAGCTTTTATACGGATGCTTAAACGTTGCAAATGTATGTAGTAGGTCTGAACAAGGCTTTATTGATACCTGTTTCCATTGACAAAAATAGGTTGAAAAATAGAATGAACATAATGTGATATGACTTTTTTTCCTTCTATTATATTTCCGAAACAAATATCAAACATTTTTCAAATAAAATTAAAACCCATTATATTGAAATAGGTATATTTGTTTAGGTATACTCACGTATTCATGAAACCTTTCGGTTTTCTTTTGCAGACAGAGAAAAGATAGCGAAAGCCGTCCCAGCCACAAAAGCCAGGATTCCCGCAGCCGAAGCCGTAGCCGAAGCACAGAAAGATCTAGCGAACGAAAGCAGGAAGAGAACAACGTGAAAAACAAAAAACCGCCAGGTCCGCCTAGCTACAAGAAACTGCCGTTCATAGGGCGAATGCCGCTCTTCAAAAATAAAGGGAAAGCTCCGGAAGACAGAGAAGATACCAAGGAGATCAAGAAGCAGTCCTACGACCAGCCGCGGCGGACCAGGTTCGAACCTGGAAACCTACCAAGAGCTTTTATGCCCAATCCGGAAGTGGTTTGCTTTCCCAAACTTTCGTCCATTCCTCCGCTGAACTTCCCGCCTCCTCCTCCGCCCGCTGTTTCTCAGCCGATAATGGCTCCGGAGCCTCCGAAGATAAGTTATATCGTGGAAAAAACCGATAAGTCGCCAAAAGCGCCCCCGCCCCCTAAATTCGAGAGCCAACCGGAGAAACCCGTGAACTTAAGTGATGACGAGGTGCTATACGGTACCGAAGGGGTGGATCCCAGCATGATGGGGCAATATTACCAGGATTACGGGAGCATGATGTATCAGCAGTCTAATATGTATCAGTACGAGGCCGAGGATCCCATTCCGCCTCCTCCACCACCTCATCCGCACGGTATGCCGTTAGAGCCACCCCCTCTCCCTCCAGATGATGATTTGGCCATGTTGGGGATATGCGCAGATGATATGGCCGCACAAAGTTTTTAATTGTAGCATCTGTGTGGATGTTTTTACATGTTTTGATTATGGTTGTAATCAATTGGAAATGTTATTAATTTCAACTTATCTGACCATTCAAAAATATAAAATAAATATAATACGTAATGCGAATGTTTCATTTCACTCGATGGACATTGCACTCTGCAGTGACATAAAATAATATTAGAAAATAGTCGTTGCCGACCACTAGTTTTTTTACCCTTTCGTTTCTATTCACCTACAATGCTTGCCTCCAGATTCCTCGGAAGGGCAGGCTAGAGTCACATATTTCCCACATGATTGAATATTTTTGTTAAAAATTGTTCTTTCTCTTTCAGAAAAGTGAAATTAACGACAGTGGTAATAATGGAAAGATTTTTACCTTAATGAAGCAAGTATGGGGACCACTGTGGAGATCTAGACATACACAAAATCTCTAAGTTGGTTCTTCTAGCCGGATAGATTAGTTTCCTGATAGTTTGCAATACCTTTACATTTTGTGTATTCTCCATAAAATTTATTGACATTTGTTAACGATTTTTATCACTAAATTCTTTCGGTTAGTTTTTCATATTCGGACATGACAACTGAACTCATAATCATAATTGAAACGGTCATGGAAAATAAAAGTCTTTCAGATTGTTTATAATGTATTTTTGAAAATAGAATTACAAAATAATAAATTAAACTAATATTTACAAAATATCTCCTATATAGACATAATCCATGCTTCAAATAAATTCGATAGTGAGCAGATTTACAAAATAAAGCAACACCATTTACCAAATACCTATGTTGATCAACTAAGCAATGCACGTCCGGGATCTACAACGCCCCGGAGCATCAGTTTTCAACATATTTAAATGTTTGTTAAACTTCTAGTAAAAGCATTATTAAAAATTAAAAAAACATGAAGACAAAAAGAAAACCGGCTGCTACAGTATTCTCTCTCTCTCTTTCTCTCTCTATCTTTCTCTCTCTCTCTCTAAAAGTATTTATTGGTAGTTTGATTTTGTGTAGGAAATTATTTACATGATACCTGTATAGATTTCCTTGATCTAACTTTTTTCTTTTTAGACTAGAAGGTTAAAATTCCAAAAAACTCGCAACAATCTCTCTCTCACATGTTTCATGGCAGTGCTTCCAATAAATTATCTAAATGTTTTTTTTTTTTTCATTTATACTAGATTATAGGTTATACAGTGATATATCTACTGTAATGATCAGCATCAAACTAACAGTAGCCTTTGGCAAGTTGAGCTTATTGATTAAAAAAAAAATATAAATTTGGAGTTGACTCATTGTTCTGATACTAAATAGAAATATTGGCAGTATTGATTAATTGACATTATGTGGTTTAGAGACAACTGTTCGTTTGTGCTGACTGCATAGGCTGCTTCATTAGACACTACCATAGATTTTTTTTTTATCCAAAGGATGCCTCGAACAGTTTCTAGAGTTTTTTATAATCTAGTTTAAGGAAAAAAATCCTGTAGTATGTATTCAAGTACTACTGTGAACCAAAGAAAGGGTTGGTATAGGTGCTTTTTTTTAGTTTTTACTGGATGTAAAGCTTGAATAATACCATTCTATGCAAAAGTTTACGAGATATCTATCATGAAGAATTTAATTAAGGAAAAAATAATACACTCCTCTTTGCAAAGTTTGACCCCAACAACTTTACAGTAAACTTGCCCACTGATAATAATTTTACTAAATCAAGCTGTTTTGATACCTACTTACCTAAAACCTTCAATTAATCTACAAACTGTTCAAATCTATTTGCCTTACCTAAGTATATACAATTTTTTTAGCAATAGTAATATTTTTTACTAAAACGTATTAATTTAATCATATGTACATTACGCAAAACAAATCATCCCAAAAAACAATTGATTCATAACTTACGACGTAATGGATTTCATACCATGTAAGTACCCAGAACTGAAATAAAAAAGTTCAGGATATTATACATAATATATCCATATAAAAGTGTAAGTTATCAGAAATTGTTAACTAAGACTAAAAATTGTTATACAAATTTTGTATTGCATATGTCAATCAGTCAGCTGAATGCAAGGGCAGAGCTGGTCAGTCAGTACTAATGTATGTAAAGGGTTTATATATTATAATATAGTGTCCGGCATGAAGTTCGCAGCATATGAAAAACTTGATTTCTCAAAAAAAATCATTCTTGATAAAAAGCTCTGCTTCATCCCAAACCTGAATTTCAAATATCAGAATTGAATTTTTTACAATACTATACGATGGAGTTTAAAAAACATGTTTTGTTTTCGAAAAAATGATCCCATCACTTTATTTTTCACGGTAGAAGTAAAAGTCGAGAGGAAATATTGTTCAGAATCAAATGTTGATTCAGAAATTCGATTCATAGCCACCTATGACCAATTTAAATTATCAACTAAGAAACTAGTTTTTTTTAGAATTTTATTAGATTTGACAATTTAATTTAATGTTTCTTGGGAATAAATTGAATTGAAAAATTAATTTGTTTTCATTCATCTTATACACATTATATATTGCCAATTAATCCTTGACTTCCCTGTAAAAACAATTAATGTTTCTTGGGTGAATAAATATATGTACAGGGTGTCCCAAATTCGAGCCTCATCATTGGGATCTCGGAAACTAGAAGAGATACGAGGTCGGTTAAATGGAGACAAAGTTGCGCAATTTGGTGCTCATTAAAAGCTTTGATACTTAAAAAATTCCGGATACTTCCGAAGATTTTTGGAAAAAACGGAATATTCGCGATTTGATTTTTATTTTTTATAACTCTATTTGAATAGATATAACAAAACAAATTACACATTCTCATTGCTACTTTTGTTGTTCTACAAGATGGACGTATATATAAAATCTGAAAAAAAGGAAGCTTTCAAACTTTGGGGATTCAAGAACAATACTTCATTTATTTCCTCTCCATTTATCAATAATGATGAAGGTACACATATTAGATGCCAACTCCGAAGAACATTATTTAATTATAGCATAATTCAATTTCAACCTCATGGTAAGAAACTCATCTGAGGAAAGTACTACTTCAATAAAATCAACAACCCTTTTACTAGTTGTATTATGGAGGATGTCTTAAGCCTTCCAGCCAGGTGATTTGATCTCAATTGAGTTAAGGCGACACAGTTTTAGATTGGCTGATTCATTCTCGTACCAAAATTTGCATACAGTTTTTTCTATATACAGATATAGGTTCGGAAATAAAATCGCAAACTATAGATTTTATGGAAGACTTGAAAAGAAGTACTCGAACCACTGGACCAGCAAAAAGTCGGTTTACGGGCGATAATTTTATGTGATAACGTCATAAGAAAAGATTGATGAAAAATTGCATATTTTCATGAATTGAATTATCACTGAATTATCATTATTTTGTATAATACAAAGAAGGGATTCATTAAAAATTACAATTTTACGAATCCTAAATTAAATTCATGAAACTGATGCTTTTGAAAAGCCCGCCAAAACCGTTAACTTTTCATTAAAACATAAATATTCTTAAAACTGGTTAAAAACAATTTTTAATTTTCAAATATTATAAATAATTTGTTTAAATATGATCACGAACAATTAGTTAAGAAATAAACTGAAATCAAATCAATGTCAATAAATTGTTAGTTTGAAATAACGAAATTGGACAAATAAATCAAATATTTTAAATTGCTGCTTTTAAAAAGCCTGCCCTAACCTGTTTGATATTATAGAAGATTTTCTCGCACGGTGGTTAGCCGGTTCAACTTGTCATTTTAGACACATTGTTATAACATGTGTGAGGTTAAACAATAATTTTTAATCTTACATTAACATTTGAGTGAGTGGAAATTGAACACATACATGACCTAGACGAAAAAATTTCATTGTGAATAAATGTTGGAGGTATGAATTGTTGAAAAAAAATTGATGGTGATGAATATTCTGGATAAATATTTTGTGCCAAATGAATAGGATTGCCAATTGTTTGATAAAACTTCAACTGACATTCTTTATCTTTCAGCATTTGTTTCTAACATACACACAAAAATAACATAGTTTCAAAATTGTATGGCCTCTTACAAAAGTTGATTAGTATGCAACAAAGGCTGGAAAGAGGAAGACAGTTGACTAGGCAATTTTCGATACAACTGGTATCTGAGCAACGATGACTGACAATCTGTAAAAGTAAAAATAATTTCAGCAATAACCAACCCACCTATGGATAAGGAAAAGTCACTGCATCGGAGCAACACTGGTCATGCTCCCGCTGATGTATGCAGAACTGCCGAGAGTAGAAGACAGGTCCTGAAAGCTGAACTGCGGAAAGTACGGCTCTTCCTGTATCGATCCGAGATGCCTGCTGGTGTCCGGCGGCGTCAATTGAACGCTCTCTCCCGTGAATTCCGAATCGAAATACCGCGTGTCAGTATCGCTGGTTACCTGCGGTTTGAAGGGTGGGGGAATCTAAAAACGATATTGTGTTATTTTTCGGATCTTTCTTTTCTCTCACTATCTTTCTCTCCTTCCCTCCTCTGACACCATTTCCTGCTCTTCTCTCTTTACTTTGTTCAGTCTCTCTCTCTCTCTCAACTTTGTTCAGTCTCTCTCTCATTCAACTTTGTTCAGTCTCTCTCACCCCCTCTCTTAACTTTGTTCAGTCTCTCTCACCCCCTCTTTCAACTTTGTTCAGTCTCTCTCACCCCCTCTTTCAACTTTGTTCAGTCTCTCTCGCCCACTCTCTAAACTTTGAAGAATTAGATATATATAATTGGTCCTCACCAAACCATTTGAACTTGAACATACAGAACTTCACGTCATCTTTTCCCAAATCAAATAATTTCCTTCATTATGACTATAATATTGATGAAAAGGTACTCGACAGAGTAAAAGAAATTAGAGATCTTGGGATTACTTTAGATAAGCAACTAAACTTTTACACTTCAATAATGGTTCTGCAAAAGGGAAGTAAAATTTTTAATAATCTGTTGGAAATATCTCTGTCATTTTCTATTATTTTTTAGAATACGTAGTTGCATTGGAGAAACCAAAATGTTAGATGAGATTGAAATAAGTTTTGGAGTAAAAAATTACTATACTATAGTATAGTAAAATATAGTATACTGTTCTGTAATCTTGATTATATTGTTAATATTGGTTAATCTGTAAATAAATAAACAAGTATATTTTCTGGCTATCTTAGCTCTCTTCACTGATTCTCTCTCAGCTCTCTTTACTCAGCACCCTCTCTTTGCTGCCTTTACATCTCTGAGCTCTTTTGACTAGCTCTTCCACTCGCAGCTCTCTTTATTGACTCTACCCCTCACAGCTCTCTTTACTGGCTTTTCCCCCTCAGTTTTCTGCTCTGACTCTCTATATTATTTTTACATTTTCATCATCACCGGCACTCACAATTTCCACTTACTTTCTTCTGTTCCAAATCCCTCCAGTTGATACTGCTGAAGAAAGGGTGGGCCATGATTTGTTTGGCATCTTCCGGTCCTCCCCCTAATCGCCTTGTAGGGTCCTTCACCAACAGACCTGCCAGAAGGTCTTTAGCTTCATTACTCAGATTCCTAGGAAACTTCACCTCTTCCATCATTATCAATGTGAACAAGACATCGTGGTCTCTGTTGTAGAAAGGCAGTCTGCCACACATCTGTCAAACATGAGTTTTTTTAAATCTGTCAAATTTTCACTCATAATACTACTAGAGCTTCAATAATTATTACTGGAAATGTCTGTTTTTGATTGAAGCTACAGTGGTAATAGGTAAGAAAATTTCATACCAAAATATTATAAAAAAGTACTAGAATAATGACGGTTTTTGATGGATTTGAAATTTAAATAGTAGGCTTTATATGTTAATTCAAAAGCTATAGGTTATCAAATATCAATATTGGTGCTGTTATTTTTAAATCTGTTTTATCTAAAAGGTGTGATGTAGTGCCTTCCTGCTCATAGAATGGTGGAAATATATTTTGTTCCAAGGAACATGAAGCAGTATTTATTGTAGTATTAGCCCATTAGCGGTAAGTGACATTCTATATTATGGGAAAAAAAGTTTTGAACAAAAATAAGTCGAGAGTAACTCAATTTCTCAGTTTTCTATAAATTCGTTTTTACTAAAGTTTGTAGAAATATATTTTCTTATAAGGAACCCAAAGAACTATTTAGTATCAGTAAAATCCGAAGTTAAATGTTAAATGTCATTTTACCTATAAACGTCAAAAAATGTCTAGTGTAATTTCTTGTTCCTTAAAACTCCAAGGAGGAGAAAAATTTCAGGAAATTTATCTAGTTGCTATGGTAACGTTCCCAACAATGACTTTAATCAACTTAAAAATTTCTTCAAGTTACCATTTCATACATCACAACTCCAATACCCCACCAATCAACCGCCTGACCATAATCGTTATCTTCCAGCACTTCTGGTGCCAAATATTCAGGTGTACCACAGAAAGTCTTTGTTGTTCTCCCATATGTAATGTCTTCTTTGCAAAGTCCGAAATCGGCGATTTTAATGTGACCATCTTTGTCTAGGAGCAGGTTTTCTAGTTTTAGGTCCCTGTGAAGATTACAAAAAATATCTTCATTACATAACTAAAAAAAATATTTTACCATTCTTTGTTTCACTATACAGTGTCCGGCATAAAGTTCGCAGCATAGGGAAAACTTTTATATTATTGATTTCTCAAAAAAAAAATCATTCTTCATAAAAACCTCTGCTTCATCCCAAACCTGAATTCCAAATACCAGAATTGAATTTTTCACTCCATACGAGGTTGATTAAAAACATACCATCCCATCACTTTTTTTCCCAGTAGAATTAAAAGTCAAGAGGAAATATTGTTCAGAATCGAATTTTTTATCTATTTTTTTCGTTAGGTAGACGTTCAAAAAGTACACTAGGACACCAAATTTCATGAATAAATCTCCATATCCAAGGCCAACTAATCTTATTTTTCAAGGTCGAAAATCTAAAAAAATTACTAACAATTTTTTCAGAAAAAATCTGACTACACCACTCGATTCGCAACATTTTCAAATGGTTCATATGTAAATTACGTTGAAATGCGTCAATCAATAAAAAAGTTATGAATGAAATTTGAAAAATATACCGTTTAACCAACCTAATTCAATTTCAGTACTTTTCTCAAAATTCGGATACACCACTGTATTCAGGAGGTATCGTTATATCACTGGTCAAAATTTCATCGAAATCTGTTCATAAATAAGAAAAACATAAGATAATAAAATTTGAAAAATATTTTATTGGAATTTCAGGAAAATGTTCTTTTATCTCATAATTTTTTACTTTTTTATTTATCAACAGATTTCGATAAAATTATGGTCATTGATATTTCAAGACTGAATCCAGTGGTGTAGTCAAAGTTTTGATAAAAGTTCCGAAATTGAAGTGGTGGGGTGATTTAAAGGCATATTTCTCAAATTTCATTACCCTAAAACTTTTTTATTGATTGACGCATTTCAACATAATTTTTTGATTTATTGGCCATGGAAATGTAGATTTATCCATGAAATTTAGTGTCCTTTTTTGGACTTTTTGAATGTTTACCTAACATAACAAAAAAAAAATCAGTTGAAAAATGTAAGTTTCATAAGGGAGCTTCCATCTTTAATGGGTCACACTGTATGTGGAAAGTAGGCCGTTACACTAATTTCTAAATCTGGTGATCATGGCAATACTGAGAATGATCATCACACTGTATGTAATCAGTCAATTTCCAAGTTTTTTATAGCTTTTCAAATCAAGTAAATTTCTTCTGTAAAGAACCATTATCAAACAATCAACGTAGATTTTCGAAGAACAAATCACCAGTCACAGTTCTACCAACATAGCTGAACATGTGAAATTCTCATTTATTACGCCAACTTTAATGTTTAATGCCTCATCACTGAATATATTACGGACTATAGTCCGTTGTACGACGAATGTGCATTATGGGCGTGCAAGTTTTCACGGTTTTAGCTAATTTCTCCAATGACCAAGATCTCTTACAACATTATCAAGATAATTTATTTCAATGGTGCAATACTCATGAACTGTTCCTTAACATAAACAAATGAATCCACATAATAAAAAGTTTACATTACTTTTAGATAACCAGGAACTCAAATATTATTATACTACATTAGTGGAAGACCTTGTGATAACATTCCATGAACAGATAACATTAGCTGGACATGTAAATAACATAGTTGTTAAGTTCTGCAAAGTAGTGGGATGTATACTTCATAACATTATTTTCTCTAGCTTCATTGATTTGAGTCTGCCAAGCACTCGTTTTATCCAATTTAGAATATGCTTCTATTGTTTGGTCATCACTCAATTCTAACCAGAACTATACTATATTCTAGAAAGGATTCTAACGTTTTTTAAATACTGTGCATTCAAAAGCACATACTGAATTGTAAACCATAATCAAGAACCAATTCTGGAGATTTTGAATTTGAAAACACTTAGCTAAATGATGCCCAATTTTGATCTATGCTTCATTTATATAAAATAATAAATGGAAAGAATGATTTATTTTCTCTCAATCAATCATGAATGAAAATGTTCTGCACGACAAATATTGTCTGTCCACAAGGCAATAATAATTGAGGACTAGTTTTTGATGAAAAATATTGTTAGATACAGGGTGAGTCAGGTATTACTCAAAATGAAATCCCTAATCAGCCATATACAATGAAGTTGTAACCAAACCAAGTAGCACACTAATGTTCATCATTTGGATATTTCAAAACTGACAAAATTCAATATTTTGTACAGGGTGAGACAAAAAGTCACGGTTTTTTTGGTGACATTTTGTATATTTTTATTCTATATTTTAAGCTTTAGGAATGCTTGACTGCAAACCATTCAACATACTTTATGTCCGAAATGGATTATACCGTATGAGACAAACGCTACGTGAAGACAAATATTGCGAAAAAGAGATTTATTTATAATTCACCCTGTAATTAAAAATTTCGAAAGTTGAATTTCACAAATTTTTTTATTACTCTTAGTTTGAGTGCACTATTATAAAGTGAATATTTTTGTATACATTGGGTTTGTCCCCTTAATAACTGTTATTTTTATATTATTATTAATTATAACTCAGAATTGCTCACCTGTAGATGATTCCCTGTGAGTGCAGGTAGGCTAGAGCAGATATTATTTCGGCCCCATAGAACTTGGTTCGTTCTTCAGAGAAAACTCGCTCACGGGAGAGATGAAAGAAGAGTTCTCCCCCATTAACATACTCCATTACAAAGCATAACCTGTCGTTGGTTTGAAATGAATATTTCAATGACTGAAACAAAAGAACTGAGTGTAATTTTCCAAGAAACCAACAAGACACTTCCTTGGGTCCTACCGTTAAAAATGGATGATGGGTACTTCTGAGAACACGATTTTCCGTTTGGGTGTGAGCAACTTCATCCTTCTGTATGATGACTTCTTTTTTGAGGATTTTAATGGCAAAAAGTCGGCCTGTAGCTTTCTCCCTGCACAAAATCACTTTACCGAATGTTCCTTTTCCCAACACTTTGATGAACTCAAAGCTTTCCAACGTCACTTTCCGCTTGCCTGTAGATTTAGAGATTGAGGTACCCTGCAAGGAGAATTTCTCGCAAAGATCCTCCATCGTTCCAATTTCGCTGTTTGCAGAGTTCATTTCAACATCTTCACAGTCTGAAATCCTTTCAGAAACCATTTTTATAGCGGCCATCCATTCTACCCTGCAAAACAATCAATGAAATTCTTCCACTTCACTAACCCTAGGATTTTTTTACTGACCTGTCCAGCTCTGTTTCAACACAAAACATCCTTTCTATGACGGTAGTCCACTGCAGTCCCCTTATTATGAATGTAAAAGGTTTGGGTCTATCTGTGGACATTATTTGGCACCCTTTCACTGTGAAGTTATTCAGAGGTTCCACCTGGGTGAATTCCTCTGGTTTATTTTTAAATCCAATCAATGCTCCATCGTCCAAAAGAACAAAGTATCTAAAAAAGCGGAAGTCATTAATATTTGAAATAAAGATGCAGAATTTACAAAATATAAAAGAACGAAGGTATAGGGTGATTATATTCATAAAAAAATAAATAGGAAACACAAATAAGTAGTTCTTTTCATGTCTTGTATTTAAATATAGATAGGATTTCTAACCTATCCAAAAAAATCCTATGTTAGCATTTAAAAGAAATGAGTTTATGGGTATTCGAACATAAAGAAAAAAAAATTGTGAAAATAGGTTGTTTGCATACAAATCATAGTGTGAAAATTCTGACATCAAATTATTGTAACTCACCGAGGGGAAAACTAGTCATTTTTTGTACACCTAATGTCAATGAAAAATAATGAAAAAGTTTTAGGGGGCAATGAAAGATGATTACCATTCAATTACGCGGATACGTTGTATGGACATAATTTAACTCTTATGTATAAAAATAAGATCCAGAAAGTTCGAAGCTCATGCCCACGTATGATTTTTGGTGTGAGTAGGCGACAACGAGTATCAAATAAATTGAAGGTGATTGGATGGTTACATAAGGAGAACAGGAGAAAGGTTCATTGTCATAAAATAATTCCCAAATACATATCCAATAATACTAATTCAGCCATTTTGAATCGATTAGCGTTCGCAGAATTTGTCTATCTCTAACCGTTCTCGAGCTGGTCAGCTCTGAATCTGTTTTTAGATGGTTTTTTTGCCGCCAAAAATTTGTATGATGAGTTTTCGACATTAATGTTAAAATATTCAGAATCAGCACGTCAAAATACGTCCGAGGACAAAAATTTTAAATTTGAAAAATGAAAAATAAAAAATCTCAGAAAATTTAATGTTTTATCTCAAACACCTTTTTCCGGCCAAATCTTATATCTGAGCATAGAAAATCATACATTTTTGGAATGAGCATGAAATTTTAAGTAAACAGTGCGAATTTCAAGTCGATGTGACCACTTGGTATTTTTGATGATTTTTAGGGGTAAACCCCTTGCAACTTTTTCGAATAATTTTTAATTTCTTTCGATTGAACGAAATTTACAATATATACTAATTTGACCATTCTGAATCGATTGGCGTTCGCAGAATTTGTCTATTTCTAACCGTTCTCGAGTTGGTCAGCTCTGAATCTGTTTTTAGATGGTTTTTTTTGCGCGAAAAATATTTCTGATGAGTTTTCGACATTTTCGTTCAAAGATTCGGAATCAGCACGTCGAAATACGTTCGGGGATAAAAATTTGAAATTTGAAAAATTAAAATTCAAAAAGTTCAAAAAATTATTCATCATGATATACTTGCCTTTTTTGTTCGTCGATTTTTTTTCGTTCAAATTCCCAATATATACTAATTCAGCAATTCTGAATCGATTGGCGTTAGCAGAATTCGTCTATCTTTAAACGGTCTCGAGTTGATGAGCTCTGAATCAGTTTTCAAATCGTTTTTTTGGCGCCAAATATATTTCTGATGAGTTTTAGATATTTTCGTTTGAAGATTCGGAATCAGCACGTCAAAATGCGTTCGGGGACAAAAATTTGAAATTCGAAAAGTGAAAAAAAAAAGTTCAAAAAATGTATCTATCATGACTTACTCGACTTTTTTGTCCGTAGATTTTTTCGTTCAAATTCTCAGTATATACTAATTCGGCCATTCTGAATCGATTGGAGTTCGCAGAATTCGTCTATCTCTAGCCGTTTTCAAATGTTTTTTTTGCGCAAAAATAATTTCTGGCGAGTTTTTGACATTTCGAATAATATAATTAATAATGAATTAATGAAAATATTATGATGTACACCTAATGAAAGAGTAGTTTCCCCCTGTTAACTCACATGCGGGAAATACACAGGGGAATACAAGAAGTATTTTATAATAAAATCTTAAATATATCAGTAGTTAGTGAATTGGAAGTATGATTGTGATATATCATTGAAAAGGTTATTTTGTACCGAATCTTAATTTTTAGAAAAAAAATGTTACTTTCCAATTAAACTGAAAAAATTGAATTCACTTCCGGTTAAACCAGGAGTTTCATATTTGTTCTGATACTTGCTAAATTCATGGCATCAATTAGATATACCAAATTTAAAACATCTAGACAAAATAACAGCTAAGATACAGGGGGTGAATTGGTTCAGTGTCATCCGGTATAATTTATACAAAACTTTGTTCATGATATGTCAATCTTCTGACAATAAAATATACCATGATTTATAGATTGCCGAGTTGAATATTATCTATTTTGTTCTCATACTATACCTTGATCTCCAATTTTTCCAATGTTCTCCTCGCTTCTGAAGCCATCCTTCTTTCACGATTTGTTCTCTGTTAACAGTGATAGGTCCACCTGGACCAACCGAACTACCTTCATTCATATTCTGAAATCACACAAGCCTGTGAAAACTTACTGAGGTAATAATTAAAGTGAAGACTGAATGAATCTATGTAAAAGTAAAAAAAAATAAACATCAAAGCTGTCTCATAAAATGAGTTTTTCAACAAAAATATTATTAGGAAACCTTAATTATATTTTGTTATGTTTTGGACTCGCAACTGTCATTCATTAATTTGTTATAATCATTTAAATACAAAAAACGTATTTTTTTAGTGTTTGTTTTTTATAAAATAAAAAGTAATACAGCAATCTGGTTGCTCCAATGAGAAGAATTGTGGAGAATTGAAATCCGATCAGATCATTAGTAATGGAGAAAAACTGGAAAACACAGAATATTTTGCGATTTTTGAAAAAATTCACAATTCCGCCAATTTTCCATCTATAGGGTTGGCCCTTTTCATGAAAGCAGTGAATCATGTGTACTTAATTTTTGAGCAAAACAGGCGCTGTCGGACTATTATTAGTTTTGGCAAAATGGCAATTTGAATTTTTTTTTGCACTACGTTTTGTAGTATTATATTTTTACTTTCAAAATCAGGCACCCAAAAAAAAATTCAAATTGCAACTATGCGCAAAAAATAAAGAAACATGATTCACTACTTTCGAGAAAAAGGCTATAAATTGAAGGTAAAGGTAAGCTTATCGGGCTTCTACGAAAATCAAAAAAAAAAAGTAATGTTACTTACGTAGTTTTGTCTTCTGAACACGAATCTGGAAATATTTTGCGGCGCTCTCTACTTCTTTCCGAGATATGGAAAAAATCACTCAAAGTTTTTCCTTCTTTTGATAGGCCATTTCTTTACACACTAATCAACCCACATTTCACAATTGCAAGCACTAAAAACATTATTTTTTTAGAAAAAATCCACCCTTCCTTAGGACAACACATAACCAACAAATTTGGATATTTTTATCATTTTACATGTGGTGGGTTGGTAAAAATAATGCTTTTAGTGCTTGTAATTGTGAAATGTGGGTTGATTAGTGTGTAAAGAAATGGCCTATCAAAAGAAGGAAAAACTTTGAGTGATTTTTGACTGAAAAATTAGTGTTTGAAAACGGTCAATTTTCAATGTTTGGAGAGTCACATCTCGGAAAGTAGTAGAGAGCGCCGCAAAATATTTTCAGATTCGTGCTCATGAGACGAAAGTACGTAAGTAACATTACTTTTTTTTTTATTTGCGTAGAAGCCCCATAAGCTTACCTTTACCAAATTGAAAAATGGCGAAATTGTGAAATTTTTGAAAAATTTTCAGGTTTTTCCATTTTTTTCCGTTTCTAATGATCAGATATGGTCCTACAAGATCCCATTTTGTTTATATTTCAATTCTCTACAGTTCTTCTTCAGCAACCAGATTGCTGTATTATTTTTCCTTTTATAAGCAAAACCCTAAAAAAATACGTTTTTGTATTTAAATTATAAAATAAAACATAACAAAATATAACTATAAAACCGTGTGATGATGGCACAGTTGGTTTCCTAATCGTGTTTTTGTTATGAAAAAATCCTCTATTGATTGGCCTACTTGGGAAAACTGAAACCTATAAAACCATCATTTCTTGAAAGGAAACGTAATAGAAAAAATTACCCTTGCAACAGGAAAATGATAAAATAAAATTCAAATGAAATGACAATTAACATCATCAAAATTAATCAACCTGAAATAAACATTTCTAAAAATCAGATGGAGCCTAGATAACTTTATCTTAATAAATTCATATCTTATCTAAAATATGTGAAGATTGTGAAAATAGATTTGAAGGTTATGTCTGTCATTGTTTACCTTGTAGGCAAAAACTAGCTTAGCAAAAACATTTGTAGCTTCTTAAAAATCTGAAGTAAACGACTTTGCCCGGAAATGGAAATTTTATTGTTATTGATTATCACATTATGTAAACACTTTTAACATTTTTCAAATCAACACATATTTAAAGGGCATTTAAAAATTCTAGATGAAGTAAAAATTACCCACCAAATATTAGTGGCTATTTATAATTTGGTAACAAAATATCCATTGTAATAAATTCTGATCAACAACCACTTTTACAAATGAGAAAAACCAATACAGTCATCCAAACCCAAACCACAAAATCGGTAGATAAAATCACTCTGCTTGTAAACAGATTACGTATTTGTTACGTTCAAATCATTAATAACAAGCATGAGAGTTCTTACAACATATACAACTGAGTACCACAGTATATTTTTTGTGCCAACCTGTTTGGGTTCCCAGACATTTCAATGAAACGTGATACTTGCCTAACGAAATTCTATTAATCGCCAAAGCCCAAAACTAATAATCCATTTGTACTTTAGCCTCCTTGCTCTTTGACATCAACGGAAATATCCAGGAAATCAGATTAAGGAAGCTGAGATTGAAAATTTACGTTAATTGAAGGAATCATGAATTAAAAACACTTCTGTCACTTCTATTATTTTATATTTATATTGACACTTGACATTTTTGTCACTAATGACAGACGACATAATAGGTTCTTTCTGTGTGCTACGTGGTGTAATTTACACCACATATTGAATCCAGTGTAGATCTGTGCAGTCACATATGGTAATGTAACACTCTAAACAGCAAACGAATACTAAAATCGAGTGTTAATAGAGATTTCTAATGGCTCAACAGACACCGATAAGAAGAGAATTTCTTAAGTTTTCCATCCTTGCTGCAGTTGTGATGGTCACTATAATGGCAGGGTATTTAAATGTCAAAATAGCGTGTTATTCTATCTCCCCACCAGTA
The DNA here is from genome assembly GCA_958298965.1 of Chrysolina haemoptera. Lineage (NCBI taxonomy): Eukaryota > Metazoa > Arthropoda > Insecta > Coleoptera > Chrysomelidae > Chrysolina > Chrysolina haemoptera. Next base: position 52,813,061 of record OY282585.1, on the reverse strand, counting down.
TAAATGACAAGCACAGAACTATATCTCTGGGATATAGTTCTGTGATGACAAGATAAACATTCCATTTCATCTCCCCACCATTACAGTGGCAAGAATTCCTTTCCACATCACTTCCCAATAGGCAATCCGCATGGACCAATCAAAACTATTAATTTAGATGTGCGATGTAATTTTAGGTTGGGAATGTCGCAAATGAATTTTCATTCCTCACATTAATTTTTCCAATGATCCAATAATAATATTAGGATAATCCCTATTTAAATGAATAAGAAATTTGTGTTTCCAATATTATGTTTATTGTGAAAACAAATAGTGTATGCGAGGAAGGAAAATTTATTTGCGACATTTCCAACCTAAAATTACATTGCACATCACGCAGGCGCAATTAAAATAGTTTTGATTGGTCCATGAGGATTGCCTAAGTGATATGGAAAGGAATTCTTGCATTATAGTGGCCAATCACATCTGCAACAAGGATGGAAAACTTAAGAACTTTTGTCTCTTTTTATCGGTGTCTGCCGAGCCGTTAGAAATCTCTACTACACCAGGTGTAGAAACGGCTACACTTCCATGCAAACGGAAGAACCAATGCCAGTATGACTGTTGCCATTAATGGACCATTTCATATAGTAGAAAATAGGCGTTTTCCATTTAGGAGTGTTAAGCCCCGGGGCTTCTCATTCTAGACTTACTATTGGTAGATTTTGATAGATGTCAATTTTCAGCTATTAATTAAACTAGAATAAGAAGCCCTGGTGTATCAAACCCTTAAATGGAAAGCAGCTAAAATGGACCAATATGAAAAGTTGCAGATTGGGTGTGTCCAATACGTGCAATTAGTGTGACATGACGCCAAATTTGTTGGTGTAAGTCAGTCTGCATATAAAGAAAGCGTAGAGGCCGTTGGCTAAAGTCGGTTTGCTTGCATCGAAAGATTGACTCACACCAACAAAATTTGATGGTGTGACGTGTTTACTAAACGCGCGTAGGTATTTGAAAGATTTGTTCAATTTTAGATGATAACTCTGTTTGCGTTAAGGCCGATTCAGATACATGGGTGCCCACCCAGAGTTTTTGACCGCGCAAGATAAATTCCTCCAGTATTGATAAAATTAATACTTCTGAACCAAAGAAAATATTAATTTTTGGATAGAAACGCAAGTAAAAGGAACGTATGTGAACTTTCTTGCAGTTTACAGGCACAAGGGTCAAAAATATATTCTTGTAAATTGCCCATGCAGGGTTTTGAAGCAATACAAGCGAGGTTCTTAAATTATTCGGTTTAGATCACGTGATAGTTTTTTCGATTTTTTTTTATCAAGAGGAACATAGAAATACCAAAATATACGGGTGATTCCATTAATAATTTTCAATAAGCTGTCACTTGACCGAAAACAAAAAGCTCATTGGGTACTATAAAATTAAAAAAAGCTGCACCAATTGCTTCAATTCACAACCCAAAAATAACAATTCTCCAATACTTTCGAGTTTCGAGATATTCCCTGTCTTATTCGTCGTGGGACACCCTGTATAACTACCTCATTTTTATCATGTGATGAAGAAACTAAGTAAACAACAGCAAGAAGACGTATATGGTATATGAAGCATGAAACTGTTTAATCAATCTTGTCCCACTCTAATTTGGTCCTTCGAGCCGGATAGACACGTTTTCCGGCCCTTCACAATACCTTCAGTTCATGTATTCTCTATGAGATTTATACTAACAAAAAGTCGTCAATTTATTGTAAAGTTCAAGAACCGACGACTAAACACATTTCTGAAACAATTGTGATAAATAAAGTTCTTTCAGATTGTTCATATTTTTATTTTCTTTGAAAAATAGTATTATAAAATGAATAAATTAATTTAATATTTACAAATAACTACTATACAAATATAATACATATTTCAAATACTTTTGATAGTATGTCAATTTACGAAAATATGCTTCGTCATTTTTACTGTAGATCCAGTTTGAAACCGGAAGAATGCAAGCGATATTCTGAATCAAGTCTGGGACTTGATTTCTTATTTAATACGTTAATTTCTTTTTAACTCCTTATTTGAGTATTTCTAAAAATGAGAACTCTAAACAAAAACCAGCAGAGCCTCGATTTTTTTTCAATGTTTAATGGCAGAGTTTTCAAGAAACTAAGTTTCCATATTTTCTTTTAAGATATCAGCATGAAACTGACAGTAAATCGCAAGCAGATTGAATGGTGATTCAACAAGTCCAAATGCCAAGTGTGTATCTTTTCATCCATCAGGACAGTATTCCTGGGAAAATTTTGTTTAAATAATAAGTTTAAATGTTTCTTGAAAATTATAAAATAAATAGTAGGTTGTCAAAATGATGTTTTTCTGAAAAAAAATACGAAAGAGGCAGTGGTTTGATTACAACTGCACATTTATTAGAAGATCTAGTCATTGATGAGGATATAAAAAACTGCTACTAAACGAAATCAGATAGTTCAAAATACTGAAGTTATATTATTTTCTCACTTGGCAAATGTTTGAATTATGTTCATTTTCAAGTTTTAGAAAACTGCTAGGATTGCAATGTCTATACTTATGTCACTTTTTCTGCCACTGAAATCCTTAAGGAAACTAGGCTGCAAAACAATTGCCTAGATGGATATATTAAAAGACAGTACTTTTACCACACTGATAATATTTATCTTGATGGAGAATTTCATAAATGCTGATTTAAATTGTCAGAAACCATTTGCAATGCTTGTTCCTGATAAGTTCGCAATAAACTGTCTGCTCACCTCATACTGTCAATTCATCATTGAATCATGTTTGCCTGACCTAAATATATACAATTTTTTAGAGGTAGTTAAATGTTTCACTAAAATGTATCAGTGATTTAAAAATAGGTACATTACCTACAAAATATCATTAAAAATGAGCAATTGATAACTTTTAGCCATGTGAGTACCCAGAACTGAAACAAAAAAATTAATTTTATCACGTGATTATTTTTATATTCATGCTGAGGTTTAGAATTGGAATGCTTGAAAATATGTTATAATTTCAAATTATTGCCGGGATTTATTATTGAGCATTCAGATCAATAAAAAACCCTAGAAATGCGTGATGCTGAATATACATTTTAAATCAAAGGTAACTCTTATGGGACTGTTATGTTTTGGGTTTCTGACAGTCGAGCCAAAACAAAACACCTGTAGCACAGTGTCGTGCTTTTTTAAGGGCACCAAAACCATTTTTCGTGAAAAAATAAGGAAAATGTATCTTGGCGACTCTGATATAATGGGAGAAATGTGAAAATTTGAACCATATACAAGCAGTATATCAGCTACAACAAGTGATTCTACGTTTTTTTTTTGAGAAAATTCAATATGACTAACGAGTATTCAAAATCGGTATCTAGAAATTTTCGAGGGAGCAGCCAATTTTTTTATCGTTTACCATTCTAATAATAAACTTCTCAAACATGTGTGATTCATATTGTCTCACTAAACCACTACACAACTATGAAAATTGTCCCAAATTTCACTGAAATTTTTTATGAAGGTGAAAAAAAAACACGAAAACTGTTGAAAAGTCACAAAAAGTTTCTTAACAGCTCTCCAAAATAAATACGTCAAGGCACAATGGCCGTTGCTAGTAACAGTGTTGCCAAGTGTGAAATAATTCTGGTAAATGCTTACAATTCTTAGAGTGCCTACTATTTTTGGCAGTTGCTAGTAGCAGTATTGCAAGAGTGAAATAATACTGGTAAACGTTTAAAATTTTAAGAGTGTCTACTATTTTATCAGTTGAAAACGACATATATATTCTGATTAGATTTTCCTCCAATTAAATATTTCTCTGGAATTTTTAGAATAATAAATTTGAAAATATAATATGAATGATTACACAGTGATTGATACCTATCAAAACTCTATAATTTTTTACCAATTGGCAACAGAGAGTCGATGTTTCAAAACAACAGAGGTAAGAGGTGAATGGAAATAAGCACAGTTGTCTTATTTACTTCACTAAATAAGATATTTACATAGCATTGGGCCTATCTAGGTTTTTTTATTGGTCTGATGCACTCAGAAGTTATGAAGGATATTTAGATTACTGAAGATCACAGATCACCCATGTTCTGGAGAAATATTATTTTGAATCTTCAATCAACTGTATAAAATTCCTGTTTTGGAACCCTAAAAGCTCCTAAATATAAATTTTCCGATACCACCCAATTGTAAATAGTGGAATTAAATATCAACAATAACCAACCTACCTATGAGTAATGAGAAGTCATTGCATTGAAACTAGGCTGGCCATGCTACCATTTATGTGTGTCGAACTTCCGATGATCGAAGACTGATCCTGAAAGCTAAACTGGGGGAAGTATGGCTCTTCCTGTATAGATCCAAGAGTGCTTCTGGTGTCCGGAGGCGTCAATTGGACGCTTTCTCCCGTAAACTGAGAGTCAAAATATCTCGTATCAGTATCGCTTGTTACCTGAGGTTTGAAAGGCGGGGGAATCTGAAACAAAGTAAATTATTACTACATTTTTATTGGAGATATATCAAGTCCTTCTCGTCCTCTTCCCTTTCTCAATTCCGTATTTATTGGTTCGCTCTTATTTCCCAACTTTTTTCCCCTCATTATCCAACTCTCCATCTCTTTTAAGTCATTCAAATATACCTCACATCTTTTCTGACAATCTCTCAACTCAATATCCCAGTTATTCTCCCTCAGATCGCCTCTTCCCCTCTTGCAGAGCTCTCAACACTCCTCACCTTCACTCTGTTTGTTTTCTGCCTCTCCTGTTCGCCAGTTCTCTCTACCTCCCTCTCAGTCTGCTGGTTCTCTCTCACCTGGTTTTCTGTCCTTCAGCTACCCACTCCAATCTTTCTGTCCCACAGCTCTTCCCTCTTTCAGCTATAGGTTATCTCTGATTCCCTTTGTTTCTCGATTCTCTCCCTGCTTTTCAATTATCTTACTGTTCCTCAGCTCTCTCTCTCTTTCTCTCTCCGTCAGTTCTTTCCAGCTCTCCTTTCTTTTTTCTTTATCTTGGTGTTGTTTTGTCAATTTTTCATATTTTCCATTACAAAGTTCACAAATTGCATTGTTACTCCAAAGATATCAATTGATAATTTTTACTTACTTTTTTCAGTTCCAAATCCCTCCAGTTGATACTGCTGAAGAAAGGGTGGTCCATGATTGGTTTGGCATCTTCCGGTCCTCCCCCCAAACGCATGGTGGGATCCTTCACCAACAGACCTGCCAGGAGATCCTTAGCTTCTGAACTCATATTTTTTGGGTATTTCACCTCTTCTGTTCTTATTATTCTGAACATAATATTGTGATCAGAGTTATAGAAAGGCAATACACCGCACATCTGTTGAAGGAATGGGCAATTATTACGCTTTTTTTTTTCTACAACTGTCAAAAAAGTGCACTCAGGCAGCTCGAGCTCGATCCCCACAGCTCTTACAAGCTCTGCTTTTGAGGCGTGTTCTCCGAAAACCTGGGAGATTCGTACATATTTTACTTTACACAAAAATATCGAAATACTATTTTATCATTTTACAGAACGTGTAAAAAAGTGCACTTTTTCAACTGTTGTAGCTAGGTGAAGGGAAATCTTAAGCTAAAACAATTGATTAATGTGTTTTCAGCCACAAAACAGTTCAGACTCGACAGGGTGCAATCTATCTTCTTGCACTCCCCTGAAGGACGGATATATAATGCCATTTTATATATAGCGAATGGCAGGTGTGAAAATTTCGAAAAAAAAAATGGTGGAAAGTTTGAATTGTGTTGGAAAATTCGTCGAAATTTTGGGAACCGTTGTCCGTCGAACGTCAGCTGACCGGAGCAGAGCCGCATAATAATGGAATCACCGGATGGAATGTAATTTTGAACAGCGGTTTCCAAGATTTTCCGAATTTTCCAACAAAATTTAAAATTTCCACAATTTTTTTTCAAATTTTCCACACCTGCCATTCGTTATAAAATGGCATTATACACTCGTCCTTCAGGGAGTGCAAGAGGTTAGATTACACCCTGTACATTGTAATAACTAAAGTTAATAAATAATAATAATAATGAAGAAAATAAAGTATTCTTGAGTTTACTGCAAAACTGATATTCAGATAACCACAAAAATCTCAAAATACATATCAACATAAACCAGATAGGAAATGACAGACCAAAAGTGAGGTAAGGTCACAGTATAATGCTTTGTAAAGCATTATAAAGCTTTGTAAGCATTATACTGTGGTAAGGTGAGTTAAGTTGTGTTGTACCCAAGCTTGAGAAATCTGAGGCTAATCTTAACTAAGGCCTACTGTTCACAACCCGATATCCGATAATACGATGATCCGAAAGTGCTATACCATCGTTGCTATTGATTGGTTTAAATAATGAGTCAATAGTTACACTTTCGGATCATCGATTCGTCGGATATCAGGGGTGGGATTCTGTGTGCTACAGAATTCTATTGTCGATAGAAAAAGTGAGATGACATTATGGTTGAATTCATGAGAGAGAAAGAGACAAAACTGTCGACAATAGAATTCTATGGTACACTTTATCCCACCCCAGGACTGTGAGTGTGAACAGTAGCCCTAAGGCTTACGTTGTGGTGGTGCAACACAAAATCGGAATGTAATGTCAACTTAAGCCGTGAGGTAACCTTAAGTAACACCGGTGAACAAGGCATTCCATTCTAAGGTCGAACTAATTCCGCACATAACTTAAAAAAGTTAAGTTATACTCGCGTTTAGTGAAGACGTCACACCGTAAATATTTTTTGGTGTAAGTTAATCTTTAGATGCAAATTGCAAATTGGATGCAGCAAACTTTTGCCAATAGCTGCTGCGCTTTGTTGACATCCAGACTGACTAAAGTGGGATTCACAACCAAACTTTTTGCGTTTTGCTTTTTACGTTTCGTATTCTGATTGGTGAAGCAGAATCTGAAATTAAACTGTTGCAATAATGCCATTCACAACAAAAACGTCAAAAATTTTCGATTTGCTTCTCAACAAGAAACATAAACATAACATAACATTGGTTTGGCAGAGCAAAATGAAGAAATCATCACAAAAATAATAATTTAAATAATGAATATAATAAATGAAATTTGGAAGAGACGTAAATTGCTCCTTCTTTTGCACTTAAAGGAAAAAATGAATCGTACAAAAAGAGAATATTGGGTGAGACCATCATTAAGATGTAAAAGTAGAAAATTAAACAGAATAATAGGTATACTATTCTCTGGAGTCACAAAAAAAATTGAGAGAAAAAAATTAACACAACTTTTATAGAATGTCACAACAATATTTTTATGATGATCCGCTCTCACATTGAAAAACATTCCCACAGAGAATCCATAAGCCCTGCTGAAAGATTTTCACTGAGATGTAAACACAACGCATTGTGCAACGCAAAAAGCTGAGAATATTTAGCTTTTTGCGTTCGTTTTATTCCAGATTCTGCTTCCACCAATCAGAATATGAAACGTAGAAAGCAAAACGCAAAAAGTTTTGTTGTGAATCCCACTTAAACACCAACAAATTTGGCGGCGTGACGTCACACTAATCGAGCGTATTGAGCGGATCAACAATTCCGCCTTCTCAAAAACCCGTAAAAACGCCATAGTGACGTGGCTGTCTGGTGTCCTGCGCCGCCTGGTTATGAGTCCGCCGTGCCTTGCAATGTCAAAAGCCTTGGAGGCGTCTAAAAAAACGTGATTATAGCCATTTAGGGTACGATTTCGGCTCTGAATTGACTTGTGGATAAATATAGGATTGAAATTGCAATCATTGAAGTGCTAGCAATTGACACACACACCTAACTTGAGAGCGAGCTAGGAAGACCTCAAATACCGGGAAAAGACAACTAGTTTGAATGTATCCTAACTAAAACTTATATCGATCCAAAAAATATCATTCAAATTACCATTTCATATATCACAAGTCCTGTACCCCACCAATCGACCGCCTGACCATGACTTCTTCTTTCTATGATTTCGGGAGCTAAATATTCGGGTGTACCGCAGGAAGTATTCGTTGTCCTTTCGTACGTGATGTCTTCTTTGCAAAGCCCAAAATCGGCGATTTTGATGTGGCCGTCTTTGTCGAGCAACAGATTTTCCAATTTCAGATCTCTGTAAAGGTTTCAAGAATAAAAAATTGCATTAAACAGTGTTTCTGGAAACCTATTGATGGTCACAAGAAGTGAGATTATTTGGCACTCTTACTTGAAAAACATTACAATAAGAACAAACTCAACAATCAATAGTGTTGCATTAAATTCCAATTTGTCTTTTAAGAATTTAATTAAATAAGCTTTAATAACTATCTTTACAAGGTTTTGAAACCTTATTCAAGGAACATACAATATATGTAAGAAATTTGCGTATTGTTGTTACAAACTACGGCATAGAGAGGCTGCACTGATACGACACTCAAAAGTCCATGTATTTTCTCAGAAGGCTTGATTCCAGCAATTTTTCGACATCAGCATCCAACTTGACCATCCGGGCATGTTCGATTTATTTTCGTTTGGATCCGTTCCATTCAATTCCGTTTTGGTTTCGTTCAGTTTTTATTTTGTTCCATTTTCGTTTCGTTACGTTCCGGAAACCTAAACGAAAACGGAACGAAACTGAAATAAAAACGGAAAGTAACGAAACTGAAATAAAAACGGAACGTGACGAAACTGAAATAAAAGCGGAACGTAACGAAACTGAAATAAAAACGGAACGTAAAGAAAATAAAACGGAACGTAACGAAAATGAAACGGAACGTAACGAAAATTAAACGAAACGTAACGAAAATTAAACGGAACGTAACGAAAATGAAACGGAACGAAAATGAAACGGAACGAAAATGAAACGGAACGTAACGAAAATAAAACGGAACGTAACGAAAATGAAACGGAACGTAACGAAAATGAAACGGAACGTAACGAAAATGAAACGGAACGTAACGAAAATGAAACGGAACGTAACGAAAATGAAACGGAACGTAACGAAAATGAAACGGAACGTAACGAAAATAAAACGGAACGTAACGAAAATAAAACGGAACGTAACGAAAATAAAACGGAACGTAACGAAAGTAAAACGGAACGTAACGAAAATAAAACGGAACGTAACGAAAATAAAACGGAACGTAACGAAAATAAAACGGAACGTAACCAAAATGAAACGGACCGTAACGAAAATTTCATACTTGGAATTCCAATTGAAATTTTAATCATTGTTCCCAACACACTTGTTCCAAACAACCAAGTGTGTTTCTTCCTACTACAAACAAATCACCCGAACGCAGTTAACAACACCTTCATATACAGAGACACTAGATTACACAAAACAATAAGATAACAACCTAGTCTCACCTAATTGTAATCTTCAACGATTGTCCAAAATATCTATCTAAAAAGATTGCCAAATTTGCAGTAAGGTTTGGGGGTAAGCGGTGTAAAGCTGAAATAGCTGAAAATTTTTAATGAACAATTTTTCACTCTTTCAAATCGAATATTATATTAAGATAATCAAATTTATTGAGAAGTCAGTTTGAAAGTCATGCACTTCGCTTTCATATTTTAAGTAATCATCACTATATTAAAAAAAGTACTGAATATCCGTGATGCCAGACTATATTATTTTCATGAGTACATTAAAATTTCAGGAAATGCATTTATTTTATTTTAACACAAGAGTAAAGCAGATATTATTGTCAAAAAATTGCTGGGCTATTTCTGTCGTGATTTACTATTATATGGGATGTGATGTTTTATACTAGTCAGTTATATTTATATATACTCCTTATTTTATTGTTTGAGATGTCTCTATATACATCCTTAGTTATATTCATTCATATTTGTCATTTATTTTTTATTTTTTTCTAAGATATGAGTCAATTTCGAATTCTTTCTTTTTTTCTGGATGACAACTATATAATAATCATAATTTATTATTATTATTATTATTAATATTTATCTTATTTTCCCTGACCCTTTTTTACTGACAGGGGTGAGAGGGAGGCCCGTGGAGTAAATTCCCCGGGTTGTCTCTCTATGGGCCTGAACATACCAATAAGGTTTACTTATTCAGAAGTCTTACAAATAAAACAAATAGTAACGCCCCCAAAACAGAGCCGCGTGTAACACTTTTGTAAGACAATTCAGAATTGCATACCTATAAATGATTTTCAAAGAGTGCAGGTACGCTAGGGCAGATACTATTTCAGCCCCATAGAATTTGGTTCGTTCTTCAGAGAAAACTCTTTCACGGGCAAGATGGAAGTAGAGCTCGCCTCCATTAACATATTCCATTACAAAACATAACCTGTCATTGGTTTGAAATGAATATTTCAATGACTGAAACAAAAAGAAATTCATAATAAATTAATGCTCCTTTCGGACTTGGAAAGATCACTAACTGTTAAAAACGGATGGTGGGTACTTCTGAGAACACGATTTTCAGTCTGAGTATGAGCAACTTCTCCCTGTTTAATGATTACTTCTTTTTTCAAAATCTTGATGGCAAATAGTCGGTCTGTAGCCTTCTCTCTACACAAAATCACTTTACCAAATGTTCCTTTTCCCAACACTTTGATGAACTCGAAACTTTCCAAAGTCACTTTCCTCTTGCCTGTGGATTTAGAGATTGAAGTTCCTTGCAATGAGCATTTCTCAGAGAGATTCTCTGTCATTACGTTCTCGCTAACAGGGTTCATTTCCACATCTTCGCAGTCTGATATCCTTTCAGAAACCATTTTTATAGCAACCATCCAATCTTCCCTACAAATACAATGCAAAATTATGAAGGAACCCCATCATTTCTCAACTGACCTGTCTTGCTCTGTTTCAACACAAAACGTCCTTTCTATAACAGTGGTTGTCCATTGCAGTCCCCTTATTATGAACGTAAAGGATTTAGGTCTATCTGTGGACATGATCTGGCATCCCTTCACATTGAAGTTGTTGAGGGGTTCCACCTGGTAGAACTCGCCTGGTTTATTCTTGAATCCGATTAAAGCTCCATTGCCCAAAAGTATAAAGTATCTGGAAAACAAGAATAGATTAGAATAGAATAGCTCATTTCTGAAATTTTTATTTAAATAAAGAACTTTTCTATGAAGGCGTAAAAGGGCCACACCAATTTTACCTTACCAATTTTAGAGTTTGATTCCCATGACTTTCGCCTTGCTCAATCTGTTTTTTTAAGTAAATCTGTGTTATTTCTGGTGTTATAATTATGTATATCAGTGTGAGTGAGATGATTATTTAAATTTCGTTTAGTGTGCATAAGGTTTTCATAAACAATCACACAGAAATTTAACAACTACAGTCTCCTACGGGAGTTGAGTTATATCTGTGTGATACTTGGCAGAGTTTGTTACAAGAAATTCTTTGCAATACCCTTCGAATATCATGAATAAAATTCTTGTTTGATTTGAATGGAGAAATTACTACGTACTACGGGTTTCATATGGTTCTTGTCATCAATGAAGTTTAGTTCACCCAATCAAATCAAAAAATTTATTCAGCATCTGTTGGGAATTCCTTAAAAATATTTATTGAAGTAAATATCCAACTCCATCTAGGCTTGCTGATGTAATAATCCTGAAAACAATACATTTGACTGAAAAATAATTTCAGCTACGATATTTAAGTTTTCTTGCAAGGTAGTACTTATAGAGAACTTTGTCAAGTATTCATATATAATTAAACGGCCTTGGGTGGCAAGAGTTGTTTTCTGTCGAATAGTTGTCGACGTTTTACCTATTGTATGGGTTTTTTGCAGAATATTGGATTATGTAATCCATTTTTCATTATAGGGTAATGGTCGTTTTGAAATTTATTTTTTGGGGTGATCTATGAAATCTTTAATCTATAAATATCTCCAATAAAATAGATTCCAAGTACTATAACACCAAAATGAATAATTACCTTGATCTCCAATTTTTCCAATGTTCTCCTCGCTTCTGAATCCACCCTTCTTTTACAATTTGTTCTCTATTAACAGTGATAGGTCCACCTGGACCAACTGAACTACCTTCATTCATACTTTTGAGATTTCACAAGCTTGGTCATTGGTTTATTTATCTTATTTACGTTATCTTCAAGCTTCAAGGCAAAATAATAATACAATATTAAGTATCTATATCTATTTCACCTGTCCTTGCCAAAATAGGTTTTGTACCGTGAGGAAATTAAGGAATCACTTTAAACCAATTCAATTTCACGAGAACATACAATAAGGGGTAACTGCTAATACTTTTGGAGAAAATAGAGTAAAAAATATTCTACTGAAAAAACAAAATACAAAAATTGAATTCAAGTAATTATTGCAAAAGTGAAAGTGTAATGGAAGGTTACAAATTCGTCAATGCAAAATAAACTTTTCCGAATATTAGGTGGCAGGTGTTTGTCACAGAAAATTCCCATCTTTCAAAAATATGAAATATGTTAAAACTGATTTGAAGGTTATTTTGCCTTTTTGTCACGTGTAATGTGTTTGTCAGTTTGTCACTGCAAATGAATTACCATCATGTAAAAAACATTGAGCCTGTTTTATTGGTGAAGTAAATGTATTTTATGATACTTAATTATTATTGTGGTATAATTTGCTTCAAAATCAACTAATAATTTGTTTTTGTTTTGTTTACGCAAGAATTTAAAATCGACAATCGACCAGACTTCGGTTCTTCCCCTTCTTCCCTGCGCTTCCGCATTCATAATCCGCATCCGATCGAATTTGACATATGTCAGATGAGACATTATGGAAACCAATCCAAATCCAAATAAATTGCAACTTCAGTTCAGTTGATATTTAAGGTAGATATAATTCCATTCTACTGTGTTCAAAATAATTATATAATTCCGATTTCGTTTTGAATCAAGAACATATATCGTTTTAGCCTACGGATCGTGACAGGTTTTCGTATCGAGTGTTCATAATCCCACCACTGTGTAGTAGCCCTAAGGCTTAGCGACTAAACGCTATAACGCTAAATTAAAATCTTCAAACTGCGCATGCGCTCACTAGTTTCGAGGCGTGATTGGTCACTGTAATGACGGAACGTTTATATGAAAGACAAGAAAAAGGCCTGATAATACCCTTGGACAATACCAATGATAATAGCACATAAATAACTTAAATAACCCCACCCCACCCCCCACCCGACGCACTAACGGACCACGTGGCAATGCGACACACCAATAACAGCGCACGTCGATATCTCTTCCTCGAGCGAGTAGAGAGTAGAGGAGAAATTGTAATGCTCTCTCAACATATAGCAAGCTTTTCTTTACGTTCTCATGAAAGCACGATACCCAAGATGAAAACTTTCCGATACTGTATGTAACCACAATCACTGGGCTATATTTATATTGACAATTGAAATCTTCTAAAACTTCAATCTCAGAGTAAAAAAGACCATAGGATGCCTTTTCCATCCTTGTCTTGAAGTCAACATAACTTTGTTTACAAGCGAGGGCCTTATACATGTCAAGTCTGTATTCAATCGGGAAGTTTCGTGTATGCTCGCTGATTTCATTCGGATCGAGTCATTCATCGTTTGTATTATGGTCTTACTCTGAATGTGAACAAGCTGTCCATAATATTTCACCACCTGTCACCCCCCTCGCCCACAAATTGTATATAAAAGGATAGTTCATGTTCACTTCAAAACAGCTATTTGTGTAGGTATAGGCCATAGAAATTATAATATATTATATAGAGTAAGTATATATATTATATATATATATATATAGTATAGGCCAACGACTGTCTCTCTTGTCTATAATCCTTGGGTATAGGCAGGGCATCTCTATGGTGTGACAGACAGATAGAGATTTCTACAATGTTCCATTCGCTTCCAGTCTAGGGACCACTTGCTCCACCGCTATTACTGCTATTCTCCACTAGATGGCGGCAGCCATTCTGTTTCTGTCAGTACCTGTTCGAATTTCAATATGTAATACAAGTAAGAATTAAAATCAGATAACATAAAGCTCCGAGTTTTATCATTTAAGGAATTAACGATAGTTGTGGTCGACTAATGTTTTACCCTTTTTACTCCCATCAAGCTACAATGATGTCGGATATTTTGGCCAATACCTGTTAGAAAACCAAATAGCAGAATTTTGTTTTGATTTTCACACGTCCGAAAACAATTTCTTTGGACTCGCAGACTTTCAGGACTCGCCTACGGCTCGCTCTAGAATTTTGTTCACTCGTCCAAAAAAAAATTATTTTCCGGACATGTTACGTAAATTACTATTATATAATTACACTTGGGTCTATTTCTGCGATAGTTAAATATGGAAGGTCTATGATATAATTATTGTACGGCATTCACAATTGGCAATGTAAAATAATAATTGACAATTATAATGTCTTTCATATCAGATGGAACGGAACATCCACGACACTCATCTGAAACCGTATAATTCGAAAATTCGAGCTTCTTTCTCAGTTCAATGCACATTATTTTACTGTACCTTGCAACCTTTGTACATACTTTACGTAATTTACTTTGTCGTTTTTTTAAACACACAATTTTTAAATCTTAATTTGAATAAGAATGTCCTAACAGATTATATTTATTTCTTAACGGGTATCACTCAATTCAAAAATATGTTTTGACAAAGGTATATAATACGGTATGCAGAAATTTGTTCGACAGCATTTGTTCGAAAAATATTTGTTCGACCGGAAATTTCTAAATTCAATTTTCACCCACTTCCAATCGCTCGAATAATCTGAAATTCGGAAAACGTATCAAGGACTAAATAATGAAAATACGAGGATTCCATAATTTTAATGGAATTATAATGAATAGTTATAGCGCGTAAATTGTATATTTTTTATGAATAAAGTGATCGTGAAACGTTCCAGAATTGTATTAATCCTTTACCAATAATTAATTGATTTATTCAATAATTTCCTTCGCCGAACGGCCAGGATTTGCGGAATGTTTGCAAACGCGTTCGTAGTCCCGTCCAATTCAGTGTAATGTTCGCCGTTCGGTTCGTTGTTCTGTTTGTTGTTCGTCATAATGTTCAGGTCTGCACGAAGCTTAAGAATATGAGGGAGGCGCCTAAGGTGCATATGATATACTAATACTATTATTCTTTATGAGGCTAGAAAAAGAAAACAGAAACACTAGCAAATCAGAGAAAGAAAGAGTATACCGCTCATAAGCTGGAATTTCATGTATACGGTATCCGACGATCCGATAAAATGCCGACAAATACCGAAAAAAGGGGGTGAAAAAGACACAGTTTTGGAGTTTTTGGACTTTGTTGCGAAGTTGATATTCCCTTTATCAACAAGGATAAAAATTGTAAAAGATCATTTTCATTCAGCTTTCGATAATAAAAAACGGATCATTAACAATATTTTAAAAAAATGTTTTCAATGAATAGTTTAAGTTTTCAATTTCTCAACTACGTAAACTGTTAATAAAAAACTGATTTTTTTTTCCTGAAGCCATTCAGGAATAGCTCCATATAGAAGGAAAAAATCTCAGATTTGTAGTCAACCATTGCAAGTGTGCCTACTTGCAATGCTTCTAATGCCACATGCCTGTCAGGTTTGTGACTCCTCAGAGTCCTCAGATGAAAAACTCAGAGAAATAACGGAATTCAATTAAAAAAAAAATTAAAAAACACGTTGGAAATAGGTATGTCGTCAAGATGAATTTCATAAACAGTAACCCTGAACTTTGATCTCTAAAATAAAAAACGTGATCTTTGGTATGATTTTTTCACCTCTCAACTTCTCAGTCTTTAGATTTATAGTGTGGATGTTCTATAGTGTGTGTTGTACACTAGTGAACAGTATACATACACTGAACGCTTTACATTTTTTATACCACCTCCAACAAGAATTCACAAATTTGTCAAATTATGGAGACATGGAAAAACGTTCAAGAAATCAAAATTCCAGTACCATGGGGATATGTGGCAGGTAAAACTTTCAAATAGTTTTGTGTTTTGTAGAAACTATAGACCAGGGCCAATAATAACTTTTGAAATAAAAAAAATTCTTAGCAGTCTGTGGATGGTTGGAAAATTTAGGGATAGTTATAGAAATTGAAAAAAATCAAGATGACTTTGTGAAAGTTCCGCGAGGGTGGTAGGGGTAGCTAAATATACGTTTTA
Organism: Chrysolina haemoptera; assembly: GCA_958298965.1. Classification (NCBI taxonomy): domain Eukaryota; kingdom Metazoa; phylum Arthropoda; class Insecta; order Coleoptera; family Chrysomelidae; genus Chrysolina; species Chrysolina haemoptera. The sequence continues at coordinate 52,796,910 of OY282585.1, read as the reverse complement.
AGGGTTAGATATTTTTTTTCGATTCATGGCTGAAATATGCATCTTATCGGAAAAAGGTTCAATACAAAAGTTGAAGATAATTAGAAAATCTAAAACTTTTGTATAAAAATCATTTCCTACCATTACCTCAAATTAACTAGAGAACCGCTAAAATCCATTTTATTTTTTATTTTAATATTTATCTACAGAAGAAAAATAATATTTTTTTTATGAAACTTGGTGATAAGGTTTTTTTTAGTTTCAAATTAGCTGTAATTTTTTCGAAATAAAATATTAATTTTTCGATTTATACGAATTTAAATTTAAATAATATTAAAAATTAATTCTATTTATTGAACTATAAGCAGTTTAAATTAAAAAAAGCCTAATTTTTAATTGAAAAAGTTGGTCAAGTAATTTTCAATTTTTTAACCTAATCAGAGCTCATTTTCTTCGTGGGATCCTTGACTTTAAAACGATATGAAAAAAATATAGGTATAGTTCGTATGGAAAATTATCATTAAAAATGCAATACAACGACTTTTTCATAATAGATTTATCCGTTATCTTGAGAATTTCTCAATTTTTATTGCAAATAAGCCAGTAAATTAATACAAAAGTCCGTGCTGATTTTGATTTTTCGTTTTCAAAAAGTGTGGAACTAATATTTTTCAATGAAGTGTAGTAAACAAAGGTAGAAGATTCATTTGACAGCATTTAAGAGAGGTTTTCAATGTAGCTCGGTACTACACTTTTTATGCAACAAAAGGAAAAATTGCTGAAAATGATGTGCTCTGTAGCAGCTAAACAAGATGTATTAGTGGAAGATGTGGGCTAAAAAAATTCGAAGACGAAGACAGTTCACACTATCCAGTGAATTTAAATAAAGATAATATACTGAATTCTAAAATCTAGAACTTAAAGAACATCGAAGAGTTTGAAAAAAAAACTTGAAGAAAACGAAACCTTCATTAGTTCTGAAGATGAAGAGCAACCTATACAAAAGAAATTAAATTGAAATTTTTCGACTTTCATTTTTCTATTTTAGACTGTAATAAAACAACTTTGTATTTTTTAAAAAGTGGCATGTACATCATTAATACCATTTAACACTTAATGTATAGGAAACAAAAATAAATATGAATGAACAATCTTTGTTTTTTGAAGATTTTACGTACTTATTTGATTATTCTCGTCTTTATTTTTCTTGATTCACTTAAAATGTTTCCTAAATTTTCGTACCACCCACATACTAATACGAACTTTTCATAAATTCTGGTATTGCAAATCGTTTTGGTCTGGTGTATAAAATTAATTCGCAACGTACAATAGTTGAGAGTTTAGAACCGAATTTAGAATAACAAATAAATGATTTTTCAAAATTCAAATGTTGAGTCTTTGAATTATTGCAGAGTGTATCATGTTTTGAATGTATACATAAGCCTGCTCAAGTTTCTGGAAAACTTCTGAGGGTTGAGGTTGAATTTTAACATTACGCTTTTTTTAGGCAAATCGTGGGGAGAAGAAAACAACCCTCTAGTCTTGTGCATTCATGGACTTATGGACAATGCAGGTTCCTTTGATCGTTTACTACCTTGTTTACCAAATTCCTTTCACTACATTGCTATAGACTTACCCGGTCACGGACAATCATCACACTTTCCTCCTCACCTGCCCATTCATACTCTGAACCACCTCGTAGTGTACAAATATGTAACGAAGCACTTTGGAAAAAAGTTCATAATTATAGGGCACAGCTATGGAGGGCAGTTGGGATTTTTGTATGCCCAACTGTACCCTGATTGTGTGGAAAAAATTGTAATGCTCGACACTATTACATTCGTCCCTTTATCAACAGACTATTTCAAAGATTACCTTCGAGAATGTTTGAATGATTTCATCAAGCAAGAAGAGACTAATTCTAAAAAGCAACTGCCAAGCTATACTCGAGAAGAAGCACTTCATAAATTGCAGCGTAGTAGGAGCTATAGCGGCGAACTAACAAAGAAAGCTGCCGAAGCATTGTTGACCAGATCTCCAACACAAGTTGAAAACGGTCGGTACAGGTTCACTTGGGACCAAAGAAACAAGCTTTCTCTGAATCCAACTTGTGATTTGCGTTATGTTATAGAAACAATGAAATTTAGTCCTGTAGTTTGTCCTATTCTTATTATCCTCGGGAAGGAATCTACTGCTCAGCAGCTCTATATGAGCGAAGTTATTGAATTCTTGAAAAAGTGGAAGAACATCAGTTTTGAAGTGATTGATGGGCACCATGATGTCCACAATAATTACCCTGAAAGGGTGGCACCTCATGTTGCGAAGTTTTTACTTTCACAAAAAGGTAAACTGTAGGTGCAATTAAAACGATTACATATTACTTTGAAGAATGATTTAAGTATAATTTGTGGGAAGTGGGAAACAGAATTTCAAAAATATTAATATGTGAATATCGAGATGAGGTGTAGATGTATAATATGGATATATAGAACATCGGGAATATAAAAATGAAGATAGGCTTTCATTATCATGGAACATAAATTCTGTTAACACGGCTTATTTAAAACTAAATCAAATATGATGAAATCTATCTCTATTAAACAAATCACAGATATGAAACAAATTCTCAAGATTCTAGGACAAGTTGGTATGAACACATTGAAAATCATTTAATCATACAATCCATGGAGATTTGAATTTAATTCCTTGGTCAAAACTGCTCCTCAAAAACTTGATTTTCAGGTTGTCCAGAAATTGTTTAAGTTTAAGTAAGTTTATGATCTAAAAGTCAATAATCTGACCTGGACTAAAATCTTGATTATTTTTCCATATACAGTTCGGTTTCTAAACATAATTTGTGTTGAAGAGAAGGAATAAATACTGTGTAGGAGATATTATATATTCATATATTTCCTAAAGTCCTTAGAATAGACAGTATTTTCACATGTTTTTGTTAATGATTCATAATTCTAGAAGAGCTGTGTAAAATTTTGATTTTTATACACTGTATTATTGACGCTACTTTAATTTCAGTTTTATATTCCTTCTGGTCCCCAAAAACAAACAGATAAAACCCGCGTTCCAAAATTACTGAAACTACTGGCGACAGACAGCAATAGTCACAATTGACAGTATTTTCACGGATTTTTCTTAATGACTTCTAGATGAACTGTGAAAAATGTTGATTTTTAAAAATTTTATTATTGATGTTAATTCACTTTGAGCTTTATTTTATATATTCCTACTGGCATCTAAAAACAAACAGGGATATATTTGGTCAATTCCTCAGAATAGACATAAGTATATTTTCACGTATTTTTGTTATTGTTAAAGACTAATAATTTTAGATGAACAATGAGCACAGAGCTCAGAGTCCTTTTGAGAAAATGTTGAGAGGCCATGACCGCGAACATATTTGGGGCGTTTTTTTGGTCGATAACTCGCTGTAATATTTTTTTATAATTATTTGTTTATTTACCCAAAAAATTGCTTCAAAGTAACTGCATTTTTGGGACATTTTTGAGATTTTTTTAGTGAATAAGTGGATTGAAATTTCAATTTCCGTTACAGCACGTACATAGAATCCAACTTCCTCTAGAAGCCTGTCCTTGTTTGAAATCGAAACGACGAACCGTTTTTGAGTTATCGACTCTTTTACCCTAAAATGCGTTCCAAATATGATCGCGCTCATGGCCTCTTAAGTAAAGATATTCATGACCGACACAGGTTTTACACATGAAATAAAACCCTGATTGGGTTGTTTACAGAAGGAGCTCTTGCAAAGTAACCTCATTAATGAGAAACATATTACACCAAGTAACTATGATTGATATAATTCAATAACCGTCGTGGTATTAGCCAGGTAGTTTCAAAATACTGGTCAGTACTGTTGTATTCTGATAGGTATTTAGCATATTAGCCTACATTGTATGTGGATGGTAGCAAAAAGGGTAAAATCTCGGTTGGTAGCGACTATCGTTAATATATTTTATATTATTTGCTTTTACCATTGCTTTAAGAAATCAAATCAAAAATAATGTTTATACTCGAAATATCTGAACTGTGATTGAACATGCACATTGATAACAGCTGAAATATTATTATTCATAAAGTCACATTTAATTGATGCTAAAAAAGGTGATAAGCTGCGCTAAAGTTGTCACATATATATAGCGGCATATGGAAGTTAGTAATAATACTAAAATATTTTCTGATTTTATCAATTTTTTCACAATCGTCAACTTACTGCAGCTATATACTGAATAACTACAAAAAATCTTGGGATATGCCTAGAAAACCTACTCAAAACACCAAAACTACGTCACTTTCACTCGACGCGCGTTTTGCTAACAAAGTTAGCCATTCTCAAGAGCTATACGCTTACTACTGCTAATGTAATACTACTACTACTTACTACTACTACTACTTTCACTCGACGCGCGTTTCGTTAACATTCTGAAGAGATATACGCTTAGTACTACTACTGTAGTAAGCGTATAGCTCTTGAGAATGCTAACTTGGCGCGTCGAGTGAAAGTGACGTAGTTTTAGTGTTTTGGGTAGCTTCTATTTCTTGAATTGTATTCACACCAAAGGTTCCAAATATCCATTTTCGATATGAATTTATTGTATATTTGTACTGGCCTATTCACCAAAGATTTGTTTCTAAGTCTCTAGCTTCTAAGTTTTTTTTTTTGTGAAAGGAACAGTAGTGGTTTTTGGAGGTTCACTTGTTTAGGCCTGTACGGAGGTTGTTGAAGTTTCACAATAGTGGGGATAGTACTCCCCCCTGAGGGTAGCCTCTCGTAGCTGTCGCTTGTCACTTCCATTATGTTTCCGAATACGGAGGCATATACAGTATCGGAAACTTTTCATCTGGGGTATAGACAGAAATCTACGCGAGCAATAAGGAACGCAATGATATGGTAATACCACATAAAATAAGAGAGACGCACTACTGCGCGCCTCTCCTATTGCCGCGCCCGACGAATTAACAGCTCAGTTGATATCCCTTCCTTCAGCGAGTAGAGGAGAAATTGTAATGCTCTCTCAACATTATACAGTATCGGAAAGTTGTCATCGGGGTATAGACAAATCTATGCGAGCAACAAGGAACGCAATGATATGATAATACCACATAAATAAGAGAGACGCACTACTGTATGACTCGTCTACTACCTCGTCCGACGAATTAACAGCCACGTCGATATCCCTTCCTCGAGCGAGTCGAGGAGAAATTGTAATGCTCTCTCAACATAATAGCAAGCTATTCTTTACGCTCGTATGAAACCAGCATATCCCCGATGAAAATTTTCCGATACTCTGTAGAAAGCTATTCTTCACGCTCTCATAAAACCACCATACCACAGTATAAGGCTAAACCATACCCCAGATGAAAATTTTCCGATACTGTATATTACCCTGGAACCAAGCACGGTAGATATTCACTGGCTTGCATGCAGCAATGTTTCTTTTCTTGAAGTGCTAATGTTATGTGTTATGTGTTCTACGACAAAAAACGTTGTTTATTCCAGAGAGATAAAAAATGGGATCCTCTATCTTTATCCCGGGATATTACCATCTTCCGATCGTTTTAGGAATGCTATACAAATCAGTAAAACGCAAAGTCGTCTCCACAATTTAATATCATCATCTATATAGTGTAGTGAGATGGTGAACGGTAAACGTTAACAAACAGTTAAACGTCTAAATAGTAGTAGTAGGTAGTACATGTTTCGGACTTATATAAGTCCATCATCAGCGACTTTGCGTTTTACTGATTTGTATAACTATACCACTCCACTTCGAGATATAATGGACTTCTACCACAAGTTTTAGGAATGAATGAAAGAGGCAAATTGGTCTGAAGGCCTCAAGCTGGACGTAGGACAGACACACTTTTTTAATTCTAGCAAGGTGCTATATGCAAAATATTCAGGGCTCCAGAAGATAGGAAACTATATTCTATGAAATTTGGTTAAATTCCTATTAATCCAGTACGATTGGGTTTAGAATAAATAAATAGATTATCTTGGAAAGTATATGATTTATCGGAAAAACAACTCAACAAGGTGAAAAACAATTCAATTTTCCACAAAAATAATTCCTAGTTATTTCTTATGAAATATGCTCGTTTTCTCAGACAACGTTATTGAACGCCGACATTAAATTTTAGGTTCACGCTTACCCGCCGCTGAAGGTTCTGCCGGAGCCGAATATTTGATTGGCCATAGCTCTGCTGAAAATGATCGGAGAAGAAAAAGGAAAAGTTCATATCTTTTCTGAAGACTCCTACCTTCTCATGAAAATATAATATTCGAGTATTTGAGTACCTAAAATGTGTTTTGTCGCATTTCACGGAGATGTTAGCGGATGATCCGAAAATCATGGAATTATTATACTGAAGCAGCAACCCATACCCTCTTTGGACTATATGCAACAATTTTAAAGTAGTGTGACAAGTCCCACTTATACATGCAAAAAAAAAACTTTGTTTTAGTCCTGCTCATATTCAACTTACCCATAAAACCGGCATTCTCTTCAGTAAATGTTGAAAATAATCGCTTATTCATATCCTGCGTATATATTCAATAACACTGTTGTGAAGTGCGAACATCAAGCTTGAAATCACAAACTTAATTTTTTATGTAGGATATTTATGAGCGATTATTTTCAACGTTTACTGAAGAAACTGCCGGAATTATGGGTGAGATGAAAACTGAGGCAGGAGTAAAACCAACTTTTTTCTTTGGCATGTATAAGTGTTGTCTCTCTTGTCTAAAATCGTTGCATATGGTCCAAAGAGGATGCTGATTCCTTTTCATAGCAACTAAAATATCCATGACTTTCGGATCCTCCGTAAATATCGTAGAAGGGGGTTATGTGAAGTGGGACAAAACACATTTTAGGTACTCAGATACTCACATGTTATATTTGAATGAGGAAGTAGAAGTCTTCAGGAACGATATGCACTTTTTCTTTTCCTTCTACTATAACTTTTATCCAAGTTTTGACAAATTGCAGTGGCGGGTTTACGCGAGCCTGAAATTTGATATCGGAATTCAATCAGGTATTCTGAGAAAACGAGCGCATTTTGTGAGAAATTACTACGTATATTTCTTGTGGAGAATTGAATTATCTTTCGCCTTGTTGAAATTGTTTGTGGATAAATCTCATAATTTCCGAGACAGCAAAAAAAAATTGTAATTTTTTTGAATAATTTTTTTTGTGCTCCACCCCTTGTTTTTTGGTAAACAATTCATTTTCTAACAATAAATGATGTCAAAAAGTCATGTGCCGAGTTTCAAAAAGTGCTACGATTCATTCTTCTCTTGTGGCTTACATTTGTCTGTTACTGTCCTATATAGAGAGAAAAATTATCTATACAAACACGCTTGTTAATTAAAGTGTTTACCTGGATTACTAGTAATTATTTATATACGGCAAAGTTCGAGTTCTCAATTTATACATTTTTTTTTTGTCAAATTAGAGTTCTCGTCAATGTCATACCTTCTTTATTATCGTTTTTTAGTTTGAAGGTAGCTAATGATACAAAATACATTTGGATGTGTGAATACAGGGTATTTCCGAAATTGGAGAAATAAATCAAATGGGGAATTTTGGCGAAAAAAAAAAATTTTGGGAAATATTGAATTTTAAAGTTTTCAAAAATTTTTTTAGTTATCACTGATCGGAGGTCTACTGCCTGCGCAAACCGCGCTGAAACACTGCCGGCGGGCAGACACGCTATGTTCCGGAGAATCAAACCAGTGCCTCCCAAACAAAGAGGTAACTGAAAGCGATTTCATAAAATTTCATAAAAATTTCGAGACTTTTGATTGCTTCAAAAACGAAAATCTTGCCATTTAGTCACATTATGTTACAAATAACAACCCATTTTCCTCTAGCACCTATAGAGGTGCTGTGTACTGTAGGTTTTCTGGTTTTTTCTACAGCTGAAAAAAAAAATCAGTCGTAGAGCGCCACGGCAAGTAATAATAATAATAGCCACCCTTTACCCGCACAGACAATTCCTGCTTTGGGTACACTCCGAGAGAGGGAGTATTATTATTTTCATAATTATTATATTATTAAATTAAAACATTTCACATCTCCGAATAGTTTCGGCACTTCAAAAACTATTGTACTATTTTGAAGTTCATATTCTAGAGATTTTCATTTTACTTCTATATTTTTTCAATTTTCGATGATACTTTCTGTGACTGGAGTCAGTCCTAAATATTCTGAAATTTTCATGCAAACTTTCAGATTACCGCGAAAACGAAGTTTGTAATCTGGAAGATCGAGAACCGAATTGTTTTATACGGTCCTACCACTCCTATCGCGCGAAAATTGTCAAGCTACAAAAAATAGGGATGAATTTAGATAATTTAGCTACTCTGTCGTTTAGATTTAGTTCTTCGGAGGAACCGGCAGTGCCATCTAGCGATATACTTTTGCTATTCAAGGGATAAAGTCCGTTAAAAAAACACGTGATTGGGGACTATTAGCAAAATGCGTACCCGCTAGATGGCGCGAAACAGTTTAGTGGTGATCAGCTGCAAAACTCCGTAATGGTGTGTAATTTTATTCACATTCAAATTTGAATAGATTACACCAGGTTTATTCGTTTGCATCAAGGTGTAATTTACACCACATTTTGAATCAGGTGTAGCTGAGTGCAGTTCAAACAAAGGAATGTGTCAAATTAATTAGGAAACGCGAATATTAAAATCAAGTGTAAATTACACCAGGTGTAGAAAAGTGCTACACCTCGATGCAAACGAATAAACCTTTGGGTATGGTAAAAGTTGAAATATGTTTTAGTATATTTCGTTAGTGCTTTCCTTGATTGAAACATCAATTTCCAGCTAAAAATTGAAAAGTGAAAATAAGTGACTTTATATAAGAGTTACATAAGGCGTCGGTGAGTTAATTACCAACTGGATGGTGCAAAAAAGAATATCAGTAATCTCAATTTGTTACACAAAACTCGAAAAACGATATGCTGAATAGTTAAAACAGATTCACGGCAAAAAACCCAATACACCCATTTTGGGTATGGTCCGTATATATCATCCTTGGTCTAATTTGGCGGTCCGAATATACCAAATTCCTGAATATTCGGTGACCATACCTATTTCCTGAAACTTTTGTGATTTAACTGTTACCAGAGCAATCGTACTTTTTCCTCGGTAACTCGAGAACCACTTGTCATTTGTCAATTGGGGACATTTTATTGAGTGCCACATTTGAAATTTTGAATCAAAAATCTAATATTTATCTCAAAAAAGTCTGAAAGCATTACATTTAATTGTTTTTTGAAGAAAAAAATATACTTTTAACAAATTTATTTCAAATTGTTGATTAAAGAAAAGTGACAAGGGGTCCGTTTATGTGCAGTCGGTAGATTGAAAACTCAGAAACTGCTACTTACCGATCTGAAATGTTTGGCGATATACGGAACATACCCTTCATATCAGTCAATCGGTCCCACCAAATAGTTATAGATTAAGATTATAGATGTCGCAATAGTCACTCAATAGTCAATACTCTCAAAGCTTTCGATTTTTTTAACAAACGTTTTTTGGAAATAGAAAATTTGGTTGTTTTCAACTTACTTTTAATGCAGATCTGGCAAATTCAGAATATGATAAGTAATGTCGTTGCTGATAGCAGTGACCATTCTTATGGTATTTTATGATTTTTCTATTTTTGCCTACCCTACCCTGTACTTGAAGCCATTTTTTAAAAATCTTTGGTTAAAGTTACAATTATTTTACATTTATTTTTCTGTATGTAGGTAACCCTGAACTTTAATCTTTGGTTTGGAATCAACTTGAATTTTTTGATGATTTTTTTCATCCATACTCTACAGTCCTATTATGTATTGTGTGGACGATGTTTGGATTACAATTAGTAAACTTGTGAACTGGAAAGTTTGGTATTGTTATTAAATGTAATTTTGGAAGAACGCCATACATTATTAAAAAAAAACCAAGGAGCATTCATATTTGTCAAATTATGGAAACATTAAAACAAGTTCAAGAAATCAAAATTCCAGTACCCTGGGGACATGTGGCAGGTAAACCTTTCATATAGTTTTATAGTGACAATAGTGACATCATTGTGATGTGCTATGTACAGCAGTTGAGAATTTAAAAACGTAGTTTTGAAAAATTCACATAATTGTTTTTCAGGAAAATCTTGGGGAGAAGAAAACAACTCTCTAGTCTTGTGCATTCATGGAGTTATGGACAATGCAGGTTCTCTTGATCGTTTAATATCTTATTTACCAAATTCCTTTTACTATGTCGCTATAGACCTACCTGGACACGGGCAATCATCACACTTTCCTCCCCACCTGCCCATTCATTCTCTTAACTACCTCTTAGTTTACAAATATGTAACGAAGCACTTTGGGAAAAAGTTCATCATTTTAGGGCACAGCTATGGCGGACAGTTAGGATTTTTGTATGCCCAACTGTATCCTGATTGTGTGGAGAAAATTATAATGCTCGATACTATTACATTGTTCCCAATATCATCAACATATTTCAAAGATTACCTAGGTGGATGTTTGGATGATTTCGTCAGGCAAGAAGAAAGACAGTTGAAAAAGCAAGCACCAAGCTATACTAGAGAGGAGGCATTTGATAAATTGCAGCTTGGTAGGAACTATGGTGCAATAACAAATGAAGCTGCTGAAGCATTGTTGAATAGATCTATAACACAAGTTGAAAATGGTCGGTACAGGTTTACTTTGGATCAGAGACTCAAGCATTTCATAAATCCCACTCGTGATATTCGTTATATCATAGAAACAATCAACAACAGTCCGGTACATTGTCCAATTCTTATTATTCTCGGGAGTGAGTCCACCATGCAACAGATGTATTTGGCAGATGTTATTCGATCCTTAAAAAAGTGGAAAAACGTTAATATTAAAGCGGTTGAAGGGAATCATGATGTCCACAATAATTACCCTGAGAGGGTGGCACCTCATGTTGTGAAGTTTTTACTTAATCAAAAAGGCAAATTGTAGGTGTAATTATAAAATACTCATTGGTAATATTACTTTAATGGAATATACAGGGTGTTCCTTAAAGATATGCTAATATTTAAGGGGGTGATACTTTGACTGATTTTAAGGAAAAAACTTTCTATGAACTTATGTCCTAAAAGTCTTAACTTTTGAGATACAGGGTGATAAAATTTTGAAAAAAAATCTGTTTTTTTAATAATAACTGAGGTAATATTGAAGAAATATTTATCTCAGTACCGATTAATTTTTGAAAACATAAATCTAGTTAGTCTGGAATGAATTACGTTTTTACAAACGTCGATGAAGCAATTCTAATTTAATTTTTTAATCAAGAATGGATTCTCATTCATTTTGGAACAAATCTGATCTCTTAATTTGCAGGAACATTTCCACACCGCATCATATTTTTAAGGAATTGATCTTGAAGTAAAATAATTTTAATTTTTTTTAAGCGAAAACCATGCGTCGGACAAAGAACACCCATCTGATCAAATTTGCTCAAAAATGAATGAGGATCTCAAAAGTAATTTTTATTACAAGAGAAAGCAGTGGCGTAGTATTTTTTTCTACAAAAATATTCAATGCAAAACCTGTACGGACGCCACTGGTAGGGAAAATGAAATTTTTCCTACATCACAAAATGCACCTTGAAGCATAAAAGACATGTATTGAATTTCATAAATATTTCTTCAATATTATCTCAGTTTTATTATTAAAATTTTTCAAAATTTTATCACCCTGTATCTCAAAAGTTAAGACTTTTAGAAAGAATCACCCTCTTGAATAGGCAAGAACAAATTCTGTGAACAAATTTTATTTATTTTGAATCTAGGTCAAATCTAAAATTACTCTAAATGAAAAAAATTGAAAATATAAAATAGATTCTCGAGAATTATAAGATTCGAAGACAAGTTGACTACTTATATTTAATCATACAGTAGAACGATTTCATTCTCAGCTGTTCATGATCTATAAATCTAAAATCTGGACTAGAATCTATAGAATACTGTTCGATATACAGTTTAGTTCCTGAACAAATAACTGTTGGATATTTCAACACAAGGCTCAGAGTTCTTTGGTGAGATCGTTTGAAAACGATAGTCGTCGCCGACTGATGTTTTAACTTTTTTATCCCCATATACACCTACAACTGCGGCAAATACCTGTCAAAAAACAACTACTCCCCTGGCTAATACCACCTGGGTATTAGCCACAGTTAGTCTACGTTGTAGGTGTATATGGTAAATAACTGTTGCTTAACTTTTGACCTTTGTAAAATATTGAGCTTTTCATTTGCTTTGTAGGGAAGGAAAGCATATTATGTAAGAGACTATATCCATATTTTTTGAAGTTCTCAGAATAGACAGTATTTTATGTATTTATGTACATTACCTAATAATTGTACATGGACCAGTAAAATTTTGATACTGATACACTTTATTAGTGATGTTACTCTACAGTATTTTTTATTAAACACAATCAAACATATTTGAGTTTCCTATTCCTACTGCCTCCCCCCCCCCCCAATGAACAGATTTTAGTAAGTAAATTTCAATAACTATATTTAGTACCGTGAGTGTAGAAACTTCCTAAAAAATTAACTGACATAAATTTTCCTAAATAATTTGTTAGTAGAGGTATTATACGTAATAAAACTATAAAGATTTGGGGGAAATGAGAAAATCGCTGTCGAAATTTTGTCAAAATCTTATATCTTTAAGCGAGCAATTCTTGTATATATACCAGATAACCGCAAGGTGAGGTACACTCCCAAATTTTGAATAGTTTAGAAGATACAGATTTCAAATTTGGTATGTCGCTAAAGTACTTGAAAACGCATATTTTGATGTCACTACTTGAAATTCCCTACTTCCGATATAAGCGAAAGTAACACCAAACTTTTTTTTTTTCAAATTACACCCTGTACATTTTTTTCATCCAAAAGAGCAAGCAACATTTGTGATACCACTGTTTTTCAAAATCGAAAATCGGTTGAAAAATGGCGGAGATATATAAAGTTGATTGTTCAGTTGAACAAAGTCGGACATGCAATTTAAACTTGATTCATCACAATTGACGAATGACATCAGAAGTTACCAAAGGAAGCTTCGAGATGAGCAGATACAGTTGAAACTTAAGGTTCTCCAAGTAATTGCAGCTCCTATATATATATTCCAACAATTATCAAAAATCAACTCAAAACGGAATGGTTATAGGTAACCATCGAGGGGGAAACTACTCTTTCATTAGATGTACATCATAACATTTTCATTAATTCATTATTAATTTTAGATAAATTCATTATCCGAAATGTCGAAAACTCGCCAGAAATTATTTTTGCGCAAGAAAAAACATTTGAAAACTGCTTCAGAGCTGACCAACTTGAGAACGGTTAGAGATAGACGAATTCTGCGAACTCCAATCGATTCAGAATGGCCGAATTAGTATATACTGAGAATTTGAACGAAAAAAATCTACGGACCAAAAAGTCGAGTAAGTCATGATGGATAATTTTTTGAAATTTTAAATTTTAATTTTTCAAATTTTTATCCCCGAACGTATTTCGACGTGTTGATTCCGCTTCTTTGAACGAAAATGTCGAAAACTCATCAGAAATATTTTTCACGCCATAAAACTATTTGAAAACTAATTCATCAGAGCTTATACCGACTCGAGAACTGTTAAAAGATAGACGAAATTTGCGAACGCCAGTCGATTCAAAATGGCCGAATTAGTATGTATTGTAATTTTCGAGTCAATCAAAAGAAATTAAAAATTACTCGAAAAAGTGCAAGGGGTTCCCTAAAAATCATTAAAAGTACCAAGTTGTCACATCGACTTGAAATTCGCACTGTTTACGTAAAATTTCATGCTTATTCCAAAAATGTATGATTTTCTATGCTCAGATATAAGATTTAGCCTGAAAAAGGTGTTTAAGATAAAACTACATTTTCTGAGATTTTTTATTTTTCATTTTTCGAATTTAAAATTTGTGTCCTCGGATGTATTTCGACGTGCTGATTCCGAATCTTTGAACAAAAATGTCGAAAACTCATCAGAAATATTTTTGACGGCAAAAAAAACATTAAAAAACTGATATAGAGCTGACCAACTCGAGAACGGTTAGAGATAGACAAATTCTGCGAACGCCAATCGATTCAGAATGGTCGAATTGGTATGTATTGTGAATTTCGAGTCAATCGAAAGAAATTAAAAATTACTCGAAAAAGTTGCAAGGGGTTCACCCCTAAAAATCATCAAAAATACCAAGTCGTCACATCGACTTGAAATTCGCACTGTATACGTAAAATTTTATGCTCATTCCAAAAATGTATGATTTTTATATGCTCAGATATAAGATTTAGGCGGAAAAAGGTGTTTAAGATGAAAAATAAAATTTTCTGAGATTTTTTATTCTTCATTTTCTGAATTTAAAATTTTTGTCTTCGAAAGTAATTTGACGTGCTGATTCTGAATATTTTAACAATAATGTCGAAAACTCATTATAAACATTTTTGGCGGCAAAAAAACCATCTTAAAACAGATTCAGAGCTGACCAACTCGAGAACAGTTAGAGATAGACAAATTGTGCGAACGCTAATCGATTCAAAATGGCCGAATTAGTATTATTGGGTATGTATTTGGGAATTATTTTATGACAATGAACCTTTCTCCTGTTCTCCTTATGTAACCATCCAATCTCCTTCAATTTATTTGATACTCGTTGTCGCCTACTTACACCAAAAATCATACATGGGCATGAGCTTCGAACTTTCTGGATCTTATTTTTATACATACGAGTCAAATTATGTCCATACAACGTATCCGCGTAATTGAATAGTAATTATCTTTCATTGCCCCCTAAAACTTTTTCAATATTTTTCATTAGAGATAATTTCTTCACTGCTTTCATTAGGTGTACAAAAAATGACTAGTTGTTTCCCCCTCGGTACCCATAAAGAAATACTCGCAACTGCTATTTCTCTAATGGCAACATGTTCTCTTCACTTCGTCATTGGCTAATTGGTATACTCCAAAGCCATTAACCCAATCACAGACACACTTCGTCATGATAAAAAACTATGAATTATCAGTTAACTCCTGCGAAAACTTTTGGAAAATTCCTGAAGGAATTTTACTAACAATAATGATGATGTTGATGTTGACTATTTTAGGAAACATATAGTTCAATTGAAAATTTCAAACCGCCATATAGGTACTTACCTAGGCGGAAGAAATCCTGGTATAATATATTTTTTAGTCTTCATTCATGTTTATCACATTGATTGAAGTGCGTCCAGCGCACTCTAGATGCAAAAATTTAAATTCTTCGGAAAAATAAAGTGCGAAATTTTTTTCTCTCAAACCTATATAATTTGTTATCGTACTCAGAATCACCCCTAGAATCTAAAAAAGTAAAAATATACAGGGTGTTCAATTTGAAATTCTCAAGTTGGGATCGTTTTCGGTAAACCCGGAAGTGATAGGGGAGTATGAAATATTATTATCATCATAATATTGAAACTCATAAAAACTAGGGGTTGTTTAAATAATACGTTGACACCCGCGGTGTATTATACATATGTAGGAAAACATATTTTGAAGCAATTCATTCTCAACAAGGAAATGCAAGGGGTTGTGCTCAAAGTACGAGACACACTGTTACGTTATAATATATTCAAATAACAAGACTAAATATATTTTTATTGCCGAGTTTCGGCCGACCCTGTACATTTTTACAGGGCCGGAGAGATCCAGCATTGGACCTGGGACGGAGTATACAGCTGGGCCCTTACACCTCCCTTTCCCTTTCTATTTATACCATCAGTTTTCAAAGTTTGAGGCAATTGGTCAAAAATTAATTTTTGTTTTTTTTATTTGACAGATACCTATTTACAAAAATGTAAACTCTTGTAACTATAAAATCAATAAATGGAACCCCTGTCTTCTTGGACCCCGGACATTTTTCCCCCCTGCCACCCCCTGTCTCCGGGCCTGCATTTCTAACACCGTATCACGATCACATCCTGTCCACCACAAACGTTGCTATCAAAAGGAAAAACGATATCAGTAAAAACATAACCTCCCTTCACTGAAAACTTTATTCATTCCTAATAGAAATAGACGGCGTTGACTCGCATATACGCGTGTGGCATTTATTTTAAACCGTGTTCGCTAGCGGTGCATCGCGCCTTCAAATGTTTCTCGCCCGAAAAAAACGTGTTTCGTCAAGTTAGGATATGCAGGGCAAGGAAATACTCAAAGAAGGTTTCTTGATCAAAAGATCCCAAAACATACATGTATTTACGCTAGTGAATTATCGAAGAAGGCTGTTTCGCCTCACCGGGGAGTTTCTCACCTACTTCGATGTCGATGAATCATCGAACTTTTCTTCGTCTTCGGTGAGTATTATTGTGTTTTCTACCTTCTTTGGTATGCAGACGCGAGGAGCTGAGAATACGAGGGCCCAACATATTGTTCCTGGACCTTATCGGCAAGGGATTATTTGAGAAACTGGTAAGGGAGGGGCTAGCGTGGAAAGGAATATCGAGAGCTTTTGCGCGATCGTTTCAGACCTACTTCCTTTGTTGATAGTGTATTGTTGCAGTCGTATAATTTCGCGAAAGATCTGCTCGAATAGAATCAACAGATGAGATTATATGGATAATTTTATCACTTCATTGTATTAAAAAAATAGCGGATCCAGCAAACATTATCCTAGCCGAATTTTGAACAGAATGAAAATGTCAAATACGTGTCAAATACTAATGAGCTTTTTTTTCCACTTATGTATATGAAAATGATCATTTTTAAATCGAATACCCTACATGAAAGTGTTAGTTTTTCGCTCTAGAGATAAAAATGGATTTTTGACACTAATGACAGTTAATCTCAGTACTAGGCACTTGAATCAGCAAACGAACGTCACTTTTCGTTTGACAGTTCATAAACATTTGAGTTCTAAAAATTGGAAAACAGTATTTTATAAACAACATGTATCGTAGAAAAAATAGCATTTCCTACTCGAGATGAAATAAGTTTTTTTCGTTCGTGAGATTGCCACACTCGCTCCGCTCATCCGCTTCGCTCGTGGGCAAACTCTCACCCCACTAAAAAAAAAAAACAGTATTTTCATCTCTTGTTGAAAAATATACTGTTTTTGTGTTCATTTTTGATTCGCCGACCGGCGATCCTTCCAATTTATTGTTGTTAATATTGTTGTCGGACTCATTTTACGGCGAAGTCGTTTTATAAAAAATCCTGAAAGGACATGGCACTGGATACATGTATTCCTGGGGCTCGATAGATTTTTTTGATTTTTTGATATATCATTGAAGGGACCAAAAGAAGCAACTTTCTTCATCACATTTTTTTTCTGGCCCTACAGGGTGAGCTACAAAAATGGGTTGAGTTGTCTCGAGATTGCTTCTTGGTAACTAGATAGAAGATGCTTCTCAGGCCCTTTCGCAACTCTAGCACCCCTCCAACTTCCGTTTATTCTTTCCGTAGTTCATAGAGTCGACATTCGGAGATCTTCTGCCACACAGTGTGCTAGCGCGTAATCGGCAGGCACCTTGAAAAGGTCTCAAGGTTCCTCTCGAGTTACCCCATGTTGAACATTCTGTCCGTTTGAGTACAGGGACATGAATTTCTGGAACGTCATCGCATCCTCCGGTGGCCTGAGGGTGCGGACTTGGTCGTGGTTTCCAGCGTAAGGGGCCAACCTATTGAAATGGACGACTCTGGGTTTTCCTCTAGGTGGCTTTCTAATTCGGTAGACCACGTCATATATTCTCTTCAGGATGTTGTAAGGACCTTTTCACGAGTTCCTTTGCCTTTGTCGCACCAGTATCTAGCAGCATAGTGCGAGGCTCGTTGTTAATGAGACCGTCCACGAATACGCCTTCATTTTGTCGTTGAAGGACAGCGACATATGCGTTATTAATTGGGGCTTGCTGGATACAGGCAGACGACTGCCGCTCCTCATCGACCTCCTTTAGTTTTCCTGCGTCGTTGTAGATTCTTTGAATGTTGGGCATTAGCTACGCACATGCCCGATCTTGCCACAATTCCAGCATCTTCTCTCAGGTAGCACTTCCTTCATCACTCTCTTTATGGTGGCCTCCAAGTCAGCAAGCAGTCAGCAAGTTTTTTTTTGCCGCCTCGAACTCCAGAGTGCGTGCCAGTGTATCTACGAGTTGGGTTGGTTAATGATGATGATTTTTAGATGGACGAGTCCATCTAAAAATGCCTGAACTGCTAATCGGTCCATAACATTTCCTGGCGTAGCTGGATAAGCAAGAAGAACCAAACAGCGGTTTTTCAGGTGTGAATGGTATACGTGAAATTTTCTCTCAAAAACAAGGAAAGCCTTCACTAGAAAATTCAGCTTCGGCAAAACGGTCCGGTAAAATTTGACGCTACCTCCCCTATTAATATCTTACAGCTGCAACAACCAGCGTGGCCCGGTTGAAAATATATGATCGTAGATAATTTCACTTGAGTGTCTTACTAGTACGTTCTTGAACCTTTTGGAGCCTCTGTTCTGATACATTTTCTATAACTTTCCGGAAGCTTCGAAAACTTTTTAGAATATTCTCTCTTATATCCAGAAAGTTTTTATTAAAATGCAGATTTAGAAAAAACTTAATAATCAATTCTTTGAATAAATATGACTACTTTAATCGTTCTTCATTTTGTTTTGTTATATTTAGCATATGACCCTTTCTTTCTTCACTGGTCGTTCTATTCGTTCTCTGTTTATTCCATGGGGACTCGGAAAGATGTTGCATCATAGAGTAATACGGTGTAAAAATGGTGTAAAAGAAAGAACAGACCTATTCAGATCGGTAGTTCAAAATGTTGATATGTTTTTAACCAAGGTTGCCAGTTTACCAGATTTTTTATTGGCAAATCGAGTGATGACGAGTCAGTCAACTAACCAATAAGAAAATTTATCCCGAAATTCAAAACAAAAGTATTTTTGGAGTCTGTAAAAAATCTATTTTACTGTTCATTAATCAAATCTCAAATCGCCGTCTCATGAGAAAGACCTATTTAAGGAATAGTGTCTCCACCAAACCAAAACACTCACGCTTCTCAAATAAAGTCAACATCATCTCTTCTGATGGTGACACTGTTCATCAGATTAATGACAATGTTCAAGGTTCCAGAATTCCCAACTTGACTGATTACAACAAAAATAAATACGACACTTATCACTTGTTGGTTTCGGAAATATATATGACGTTAACCCTGACGTATACAAAATATTCAGCGAATTCACATGGAGTTTTATTTTTGGTGCAGAAGCAAAATATCTGTTGAGAAGGAAAAAATGAAGTAACCGCAGTGAAAAAGAATGTGTAACTAGAATAGTAATTTACGTAACAAGTCCGGAGAACTTTTTTTTTGGACGAGTGGACAAGATTCTAGGACGAGCGTAGCGAGTCCTAAAAAAACTGTTTTCACGTGTTGCGTGCACAATTTTTTCGGCAAGCGTGTATTTCTTTGTAGAAGAAAATTTCGAACATTTCAGTTCTTATTTGTATTAAATATTGAAATTCGAACAGAAGATAGGTACTAACAGAAACATTCTAATTCTTATTTATATTAAAATTTCAGCATTTCCCGGTCTAGTCCGGGAAGTGATACTTTCCCAAAGAAAAATCGTCTGGGAAGTAGTATTTCCCGGACAGTTGCCGAAAAAAGTTGTTACAGAAAGTAAAAAGTTTAAAAAGTGTGATTTTGTTGAGTATATAAATACGTTTCTTGACATGCTCCTTTTCAATCTTTCACAGTTTAAATTGAAAAATGTAAAATCAAGGAAGTATCACAAAAAGGTTCAAGGTCTGGGATTGTTGCCGTACTTATACGGGGTCTTTACTATGGATTTTGATGAATATGCGGATTTAAACAGCGACCAAACTAATGACAATGAATATATATTTCTCAAGTTTCCCTCTCATGAATATGTTATTGGATAATGGGAAGTTTCTTGCGGAACGATTAGAACAAACAGTAAAACAAAAAATGAACGCATAGGAAAAAGTGAAAAAAATAGCTGGAAATATCCAGATAATATCTTCTGTCAGAAAAAACGTAGGTACAACTAGAATGTCAGTTTTCATAGTTTTCCCGAGTGCAACCAGAATGTTAGTTTTTATAGTTTTTTCAAATTTGAACGGGGTAGTTCAGATACTGCATATTCAGTAACTTTAGTAATATCAGATTCATCTATTTTTGTGCTCACAAAAATAAAAAAGGTAAGTAAGCTTTAAGTAACGACTGCCGAAGTTCAACTTATTGATCGTTGCTATGGTAATACAGGATCTGATGCAATATAAGACACAAGCGACATATATAAACTATTTTTTGTACAACTGTCATTAAAAATGACGTTTTTAATTCATGTATTTGGCCCTTTGTGCAATTGGTAATACTGATTCCTTTTGAAGTTACAAACGAAGTAGTATTCAGTTCAACTATAGAACGTCCTTTATCACTGACAAATAATGACATTCATAAAAAATGAAGTCCGTTGGGGTTTATTATGCCTGTCTGCCTTGTAAGCCAAAGATCGTGTGTTCGAATCCTTATAGATCTTATAATTTTTTTTGTTTTTTTCTTACTAGCAGTAACTGTTGTACAAAGAATGTCACTTTTAACACTTGTATCATAAATAACTATTTTCGTCGTCCTCGTCTCTCTGAACGAAAAATCGACTATTTTTTTAGGCAAATATTTTTCGTCCGCAAACGCTTTATGGTCACTATGATATGGCATCGTGACCAGAGCGGACGAGAAGCGTTTGCGTACGAGAAGTACTTGCCTTCAAAAATAGTCGATTTTTCGTCCAGAGAGACGAGGACGACGAAAAAATAGTTTAAAATCGCCTATTTACAAAATGGATGGGTTGCTCCGGTTGCGCCTCAGCCATCAATTTGCAGGCTATAATAGACAATTTTTCGTCCTTGGTACATAAATAACTAGTATCACGTGGGTGCGGAAGATAACTTTGTTATTGAAATTAGCATTTGAAAATTTGTGAAAATTTACTATTTTTTTTGCATTGTGAAGTACCACAGGCTTACATCCAATTGTTCATATAGTATCGTATTTCCCTAGCCTATAACCTGGTAATTTTTTTCTCAGTTTATGGCCTACTCATTTCTCTGTTACAGCGTTATCAAGAACGTGGCAGGATAGAGTTGAGCACGATCCACACCGTAGAGAGAGCGAATAAACTGCACCCCAAAAACATTGCAAAGACCAATGAAGACTATGCGTCATTTATGATTGGTTACCGTCAAAATGGCAACGATATTTTGCTGTATCTTTTGGCACTGAAACTTTCCGACCGCATCGACTGGATTGTTGCGATAAGAGGAGGTGAGAGAATGTGGTTGGTCCTTAGTCCGTAGCAATAACAATGTTTATTTCGACAGTACTTATATGAAGTACCTATGTGATGATGTGGTTTTGTTGTCTTGTTGAAACTGAAATTTTGAAACAACTACTTTCAGAAGAAAGAATAAAATTCGGGGTTCCCCAAGACACAGTTTTAGGGCCTTTTTTATCCCTGTTTTAAAAAGGAACGGGGAAATTATCACTTATGATACCGTTACAGAATATAAAGCTCACAATAATGACAGGTTTTACATTATATCCATCAATTCAGTTGACTTGAGTACTCTCTAATAATAAAGCACTGGAGCTGTTTCTGCTTGCCAGAGTTTATCAGATGATGTTCATCTTGACGTATTTGATATTGTATATGTCTCGGTGCATTGTGTTGAATCACTAAAAGAGAGTGTGCAGTTATATGTCCCCTCAGTTTTGTTGAGGGGCTTTGTAGAAGACCTTTAGGAGTAAAGAAAAAAATTTATCACATGGTCTAGAACATGGTAGTTTGGTCGCCACATTTAAAAATGGCCGTCAAAGTGTTGAATATTTTCCTTTAATATATCTCCGTACTCAGTGATCCGATTTACATTATTTGAAGCTCATTTTAACTTTTTTTTAAGAACAAGCAGTTTTTGTGAAATCGCGTAGTTTTTGAAGTATGGCAAAATGTAAAGAAAAAAGAGATGAGAGTATATTTGTTTCGAATACAGAACAAAATATATTTATTAAGTACGTACGTCTGAACAAATACGTCATAGAGGACAATATACTGATAATACTCGCAGTACAGAATTTGGAGACTTGGGACAATTTTAAAATTTAACTGACCGCAATTGAGAAAATTTATAAAAACTGATATTTGAAAAAGCCACTTTAATGCCAAATACTTAGGACTACAGGTTACAACTGTATCCAAAAAATCAAACAATTTCGAAAAAATAAAAAAATAAATAAAAAACAAGACACCCGTTGTTTTTGAACACGGGACACATTATTAATTTGCATGTTTGTCACCAAGGAACGCATTTTCAAGGTGTCTTGGGACGCATTAAAGATTTTTTCAAAATTATCGATCAAATGTATTGAAAACGGGAACAAAATTGAATAAATTGTGTGGATTAGGCTAATTTGATGATAATGCACAATAATGCAGCTGTGATTTTAATATCTCATCAAAATAAAATGAACAAAGACATAAAAAATATTAATGATCGAAAACAAATTTTCTCAGAGCGATTTCGCCAAAAATCATGCCTCCTCCATCTTTTATAGCCCTTTGAAGGGTTTCTTCTGAGAAGTCGCGATATTTGCGGCTTCCCGAAAGCCTTTTATATTTGGACGGCATGTCCCAAATCACCCTAAAAAAGAACAAAAAATAAATAAAGATAGTAATACCACAAAAAATATTCAACGGTTTTTCTCTCAGTGTGTGCCAAGAACAAAAACTTGAAAAAAACATTTCACCCCTCACCATGGAAGAACGGAAAGTGGGACTGCTGCAGGAGTAGACGAAAGAATTACGAGGGATGTCAAAAATGTGGAAATTGGTCGATATCATGTTCTAGCATGGAAATTGTACAAAGCCAAAACAATTTCAGTGGTGAGTTCATTTTCTTTCAACAATTTTGTTTCTTGGACTTTGGCATGTTTCATTGAAATTACTTCATTTTGTTTGCTTGATAATTTTCACCACATACGTTTCGGCTATGCAATGGCTTTCTTCAAGTCTTCACTATTTGATGAACTGACATTTCCGTTAAATTTTATTTTATATTTCGGTTAATTGGATAATGACTGTAATATTAGATTTTGAATCTTATCAAACTAAGTGAGAATATAAAACATAATATAGATAAGGTTCTTTGTTGAAACTTACTTTTAGCCATTTGATAAGTTACGAGCATTTATTGGTTGTATATCATCTACTGGGACATAAAATGAACGTCGTCCGAAAAGAGGAGGAGAAACGGACTAAATATCGAGACTTACTCTTCGAACTCCGCAGGCTCTATCCAAACCATTCTGTTTCTGTTCTGATTACAGGGGTCCTTGGTGGTATGATGGACACACTGCTCTCGAACCTAAAAATCATACCGGCTTGCCATAATGCGGCAGAAATCTTAGCCGTCTGCTCAGGGCACATTATTCTCGGACCCAGTAGTTGCTCACCACACGGACGTGGGGTGTGGCTATCTGGGTAAATGTCACCAGCGCGCCCTCCGGATGTGTCGGTGATCCGGAGACAGGGCCCGACTGGTATAATCCAACTGGATAAAAAGAATTACTTTATTAAGACGGGGCTCAGTAATAGACTGCTCTTGCCAACTGAAATTATAATTAAAATTTACAAAAAAAAATAACTACATTTTTGGTTATATTAGACAAAAATTAATATGTATTATATTCCTGACAAAATTGAGATACTAATAACTGGATCAATATTCAATGAATATAATGTCATGGATTTGAAATTTAAGGGCAGGAATTTATATGTAGGGGATGCAGAATACGAAAAGGAGCTCTCAAAGGCAAAGGTGGAGTCTATAGGTACTTGTAGTAAGTATGGCTTTCGTCTGTTTCGAGACTGCAGATATAATTCTGTTTCTCAGATAGAAGGGAGCGTTGAACAAAATGATTTTATGGACAAAACCAGCATACTGGATGTCTCTTCTCACGTTCAGTTTATTTACTTCTTGTTCAATATAAATATGTGTAATAAATATGATCTCGTCTTTTCCAATTTGTTGCAAATCTCATACAAACATTCTGTACCACCTGAAGACGGTGAGCATCTTGTGCTGAAAGATATGGGCCATATACAATATCACAATAATCAAATAGTGAAAAAATTAATGACTCAACCACGAGGGGGAAACAACTAGTCATTTTTTGTACACCTTATGAAATCAGTGAAGTAATTATCTCTAATGAAAAATAATGAAAAAGTTTTAGGGGCATTGAAAGATAATCACCATTCAATTACGCGGATACGTTGTATGGACATAATTTAACTCTTATGTATAAAAATAAGATCCAGAAAGTCATGAAATAATTCCCAAATACATACCCAATACATACTAATTCTACCATTCTGAATCGATTGGCGTTCGCAGAATTGATCTATCTCTAACTGTTCTCGAGTTGGTCAGCTCTGATCAGTTTTTAGATGTAATTTTCCCGTCAAAAATATTTCTGCTGAGTTTTCGACATTATTGTTAAAAGATTCGGAATCAGCACATCAAAATACGTCCGAGAACAAAAATTTTAAATTCGAAAAATGAAACATTAGAAATCTCAGAAAATTGGTTTTACCTTAAAAACCCTTTTCCGGCTAAATCTTATATCTGAGCACATAAAAATCATACATTTTCGGAATGAGCATGGAATTTTACGTATACAGTGCGAATTTCAAGTCGATGTGACGACTTGGTATTTTTGATGATTTTTAGGGGTAAATCCCTTGCAACTTTTTCTGGGTAATTTTTAATTTTTTTCGATTGACTCGAAATTCACATACATATTAACTCGACCATTCTGAATCGATTGGCGTTCGCAGAATTTGTCTATCTCTGAGCGTTCTCGAGTTGGTCAGCTCTAAATCAGTTTTTAGATGGTTTTTTTGCCGCCAAAAATATTTCTGATGAGTTTTCGACATTTTCGTTCAAAGATTCGGAATCAGCACGTCAAGATATGTTCGAAGACAAAAATTTGCAATTCGAAAAATGAAAAATAAAAAATCTCAGAAAATTAGATTTTGTACCTTAAAAACCCTTTTCCGGCTGAATCTTATATCTGAGCACATAAAAATCATACATTTTCGGAATAAGCATGGAATTTTACGTATACAGTGCGAATTTCAAGTCGATGTGACAACTTGGTATTTTTGATGATTTTTAGGGGTGAACCCCTTGCAACTTTTTCGAGTAATTTTTAATTTATTTCGATTGACTCGAAATTCACAATACATACTAATTCGACCATTCTGAATCGATTGGCGTCGCAGAATTTGTCTATCTCTGACCGTTCTCGAGTTGGTCAGCTCTAAATAAGTTTTTTGATGTTTTCGTTCAAAGATTTGGAATCAGCATGTCGAAATACGTTCGTGGATAAAAATTCGAAATTTGTTCAAAAAATTATTTATCATGATATACTTGCCTTTTTTGTCCGTCGATTTTTTTCGCTCAAATTCTCAGAAATATACTGATTCGGCCATTCTAAATCGATTGGAGTTCGCAGAATTTGTCTATCTCTAACCGTTCTCAAGTTGGTCAGCTCTGAATCAGTTTTCAAATGTTTTTTTTGCGTAAAAATAATTTCTGGAAAGTTTTGACATTTCGAATAATGAATTTAATTAAAATTAATAATGAATTAATGAAAATGTTATGATGTACACCTAATGAAAGGGTAGTTTCCCCCTCGCTCAACCAGTTTCAATTTAATTGGGGTGGAAAGTATATATTTGAATTTAAAAAGTGATCTTAGTCATGCGCAAAAGCGGTTTTATCAAATTGTCTACATGGGGGGTGAAGGTAAATTTTTTTTTTGTAAATTATTTCAAAAAACCTGTTTTCCAAAGCGAATAGGTATTTAATGATGAAACATGCTATCAGATCTCAACCATACAGCACCTATAATCCAGTACAATTGGATTTTGAGACAAAAATCGATTGTAGCACCACCAAACTTGTTATGCTAGTAGTTGGAACCATGATAAACACGAAAAAAAATTGTTTACCATAATTCCAGGGGTGGAGCATATTTTTTTTTGTTTAAGAATAAATAAATAGATTATGGCTGTAATCTTGGAAAGTCTATGATTTTTCGGAAAAACAAGTCAACAATAAGGTGAAAAACAATTCAATTTTCCACAGAAATAATTTCTAGTAATTTCTTATGAAATTTGCTCGTTTTCACAGAAAACGTGATTGAACGTCGACATCCAATTTCAGGTTCACCCTTATCCGCCGCTGAAAGTTCTGATTGGTCATAACTCTGCTAAAAATGATCGGAGAAGAGACAGGAACAGTTCATATCGTTTCTGAAGACTCCTACCTTTTCATGCAGATATAATATGCGAGTATTTGAGTACCTAAAATGTGTTTTGTAGCACTTCACGGATATGTTTGCGGATGATCTGAAAATCATGAATAATTTAGTGAGTATGGAATTATTATTCTGAAGCAGCAACCCATACCCTTTTTGGACTATATGCAACAATTTTAAAGTAGTGTGACAGGTCCCACTTATACATGCCTAAAAAAAACTTTGTTTTACTCCTGCCTCATTTTCAACTTACCCATAAAATCGGCATTCTCTTCAGTAAATGTTGAAAATAATCGCTAATTCATATCCTACATCTATATATTTAATAACACTATTGTGAAGTGCAAACCTCAAGCCTGAAGTCACATACTTCATTTTTTATGTAGGATGTGTATGAGCGATTATTTTCAACATTTACTGAAGGAATTGCCGGGATTATGGGTGAGTTGAAAACTGAGGCAGGAGTAAAACACGGTTTTTTCTTTGGCATAAGTGAGACGTGTCTCACTAGTCTTAATCGTTGCATATAGTCCAAAGAGTGTACTGATTCCTGCTTCAATATAATTATTTCATATCAACTAAAATATCCATAACTTCCGGATCCTCCCTAAATATAGTAGGTAGAAGTGTTATGTGAAGTAGGATAAAACACATCTTAGATACTCACATGTTATATTTGCATGTAGAAGTCTTCAGGAACGATATGGACTTCTTCTTTTTCTTCTACTATAATTTTTAGCAAAGTTATGACAAATCTTATTTTCGGCCCTGTCTGAACTTGCAGTGGCGGGTTAGCGCGAGCATGAAATGTGACGTCGGCGTTGAACCACGTTTTCTGAGAAAACGAGCGTATTTCATGAGGTATTACTGGAAATAATTCTTGTGGAGAATTGAATTTTCTCTTAACCTATCGAAATCGTTTTTTGATAAATCTTATATTTTCTGAAATAAAAACAAAAAAAAATATATTTTTTAAATGAAAAATTTATTTGGTTCCACCCCTGATTTTTTGGTAAACAATTTTTTTTTCGAATAATACATGATGTCGAGATGTGCCGAGTTTCAGAGTGCTACAATTCATTCATTCTTGACTTTATGCTCAAGTTTGTCTGTCTTTACTGGATTAAAAAGCGAATAGGTATCTAATGATGAATATGCTATCAGATCTCAACCATCCAGCAGCTAGTTCGAAATAGAGTTTTCAAATACTGGGTTTTCAGTTGAAGGTCGTCGACCAACGCCACCTTCGATACCCGCAGAAGAACCTCCTTCGCGTGTGAATCCTAAAATCGTAGTAGCTTTGTACGATTATGAAGCAACGGAAACCAATGATCTTTCACTCGTGCAAAACGAAGAGTATGAAATACTGGACGAATCGCAAGACAACTTCTGGTGGAAGGCAAGGGATGCTAGAGGGTGAGTTTTGCCATCTATACAGGGTGACCCAGGGTTAAACCGCCAAACGTTCATTATCGGTTTTTCAGGTGAAAATAAGAGTTTTTCTTCATATAAGCATGTTTCAAGTATTCAAAAGACTTTCGTTCTAGCGATTTGTACTAAACATCATATAAAGTTCCGTGATTTTAAACAATAAAGACTAATGTAACATCTCGGGAAGAAAATAGTAGGTACAATAATTGATCGAATCGAAATAAGAATTTTTCTTTAGTAGAATTTTGAAACAAATTTTTAGTTTTGGTTGATGTCAAATTATTTGTTCTGTGTACAGATTTTCGTACATTTATAGTTCACATATTCG
This sequence comes from Chrysolina haemoptera, assembly GCA_958298965.1. Lineage (NCBI taxonomy): Eukaryota > Metazoa > Arthropoda > Insecta > Coleoptera > Chrysomelidae > Chrysolina > Chrysolina haemoptera. The sequence continues at coordinate 52,768,679 of OY282585.1, read as the reverse complement.
CTATTTATTGAAAATGCCACAAAGTCTGTGGATGAAAGGACTATAATTTGTAAAGAACACGAAGGACGGCATACTGAATGATGAATTCGGGTCCTTATAAGATTATTGAGATGAATCAATGAATGTTGCGATGTTTTGTTGTGAATTTTGTTACGGTTATTTTGGTTTAATGTTTTATTACACGTCTAATGGTGAAAATATAGAATATAAAATGTATGAAATTAATTAAAAAAATGCTGCGAAAAATTATTATTTGCTCGAAAACTACATACATCAAAATATTTCGAACTCATCTGCAGCTAACGGGATACAAATCTGTTAAAAAAGGAATACGAGTATAATAAGGATGGAGAGAAATACGTTTATTCGTTACTAAACGTATTAACGTCCATACAACGAAAATACGAAGTTTAATAATGAAATAAAAAAGTAGATGAACTTTGCAACAACAAAGACGAATTTCTGGAGGTTCATTTATTCTTTTTTCTAGTAATAGGCCAATGTGGGTATTTTCTGGGCAAGATATGACATTGAAGTCTCGTATTTATCAAAATTATGAAATATGAGTCATATTCTGTTCGATTCGATAGAGCGAAAGATTCGAAAAATAAAAAAAAATGGAAAAGCTGAAGTGACAGTAGAAAGTCCAAATTTGGAGCAAAGTTATAAAATTGTAAACTTTTTTTAGCATTTTTCGAAATTTCCAAAAGAAATTTGATTTTTTGAGGATTTTTAAAAAAATGTCAAATTTGACAGGTTTAGAATAACACGTGACAAAACAAAAGATGCTGTTTTTTTACTCATTTTTCAAGCACAATCTAACTGCTTAGTCAAATTATCATTATATTTGTTAATAAAAAAAACTTCCGTATGTGGCGAACTTTATGTGTGAGACTAAAGAAAATCAATTCTCTCAACAGAAAACCAAATTAAGGTCGGTGTACCTGAAACTTCCGAACTGGATTTTTTTTATTTCGGAACGGGTATGCTATCACATTAATTAACATTGATGATCTGAGAGACTCCACGCATAGCATAATTACCCTCATAGCAGGTACATTATTGGCATGCTAATGGCGCAGATTGCTATATAATAAGTATTCGAGATATCTTGTCGCATTCACACACTTGATAACGACAGGGCATCTTTACTGTTGAAACGTCGTGACTCAACATAAACAGATAATTAATTTTATTTGTTTCAAGTTCAAAAGAATTCTACTCAAGATTTTATTGCTGTCCGCTTGATCATATAAAAGAATGGGTATTTTGATCCCACCAGTGTACAGCATAGAAATATGTCATTTGGAATATACGGAAGCATAGGGGTACAATATTTTTTATCATTTTAACTTTTGGTTGTATTTTCTAAACTTATTAAAAAAAAAATAGGAATTTCGTCCTGCATGTAAAGGCCGATCAGATACATGGGTGCTCACCCAGAGTTTTTGACCCCGCATGATAAATTCCTCCAGTATTAACAAACGAACGTTACGAAACGGATTAAATATCGCGATTTGATCTTTGAACTCTAATAAAAACAAACAAAAAACAATTTGTATATATATAAAATAATAAAATTATAATAAAAGTACACAATAAATCATTAAAAAAAACATGAAAGGGTTGAAAAATTAACAAATACATTCACAATAACAAAACAGTTTTGTCCTAATATAAAACGTGATATATAGGTACACATATTTACACATATACAAACATATATACATACAGGGTGTCCGGTAAACCATGGATCATACTTTAGCTGGTGATTAACAAGTTCATAACCTATCAGAAAATCACAACTTGACCTCAGTAAAAACCTCACGGTTTTCGAGATATTGGAACTTTTATAAAAAAAAAATTATTCCTGTCTCAGATCATTCTTTTATGTTCCAAGCAAATAAGGAGAGTTTCATGTTAATTCTTATATTCGATAAATATTACTGAATAGTAGTTTTAACTATCGCAGAAGGCAGATTTTCAATAGCAGTCATTACGGTCTACAAAAAAAAAATTATCCTCCGATTTGGATCCCTCAAGATTTTTATTATGAAACTTTGAACTCTTTTTGTGACAAATTATTCTCCAACGAAAACCTGAACATTAGCCTTGAAAACTTGCTCGTTTTCTCCATAGTCCAAAAATGTATAGAAGTTGCATTGATTCTTTTTTGAAAAAAAGATATTGCTAATAGAGTACGAAAGGGGGTATTTTACGGTGGATCACAAGGATTGAAGCTTCGTTCAAAATGGGTTTATTTTCTATTTTATCGAAGTGTGAGCTGCAATTCGTTGCTCTTTTATCTAGGCTGATCTGTCAGTTGAATGACAGGTCGTCAGAGAGTACACCGTGTTTTCGTGAGTTGCAGTATTTACCACATAATTCCTTATTGAACGTGTTTTCTATTTAGACTGTTCGTGTGCTTTGTGGATAGGATTTGATAACTTGGCAAAATCTATTTGCAACAGTATCAAAATGCCGTACAGTCCACGTGAGTATGCCGAAATGCATTTTATTTATGGTGAATGTAGAGGCAACGCAAGGAGAGCTGCTGCATTATACCGTGAAAGGTATCCCAATAGGAATATACATCCTGATTATCGTGTGTTCATTAGAGTACATAACTCTTATACGGAGGGCAAGATTCCTGGTGCTCAAGGTGGATCAGGCAGACCACGTCGTGATAACCTTGAAGATGAGGTCCTTGAAGAAATTGAGAATGATCCGTCCACTAGCGTTCGTAGTATCGAGAGAAGAACTGGCATAGAAAAATCAACCGTTCATGATATCTTGAAAAGACATCAACTGCACCCCTTCCACGTACAGCGTGTTCAATCTTTGTTGCCAACAGATTACCCAAAACGAATAACTTTTTGTCGCCGTATGTTGAGAAAACACCGAGAGGACCCAGATTTCTTCAATAAAATATTATGGACAGATGAATCATCATGCCACCGTCGGGGTGTTTTCAATATCCACAACCTCCACAGTTGGCACTTTGAAAATCCTCGTATAATGAGACCAGACAGGTACCAACATCAATTTAAAATAAATCTTTGGACCGGCATACTGAATGGCCACGTGATTGGTCCGTTCGAGTTTCCGCAGACATTGAACTCCAAAAATTATTTGGAATTTTTGCAAATCCAATTAACCCATCTAATGGAAGATGTGCCGCTGGAAGTCAGACAGACCATGTGGTTTCAACATGATGGGTGTCCTGCTCACTACGGTAGACAAGTAAGAGAATATTTAGATAGGACATATGCTCAGAGATGGATTGGGCGACTTGGACCAATACTATGGCCGCCACGTTCCCCGGAATTGAACCCGTTAGATTTTTTTTATTGGGGATGTTTGAAGGAAAAGGTTTACCATAACCCAATCGCTAGCGAAGGGGAACTACGGAACCAAATACGACATGCAGCCGAAGAAATCAACAATAACCCAAGAGCTCTGCGTTTGTTGAAAAGGTCATTTTTAAGGAGATGTCGCGCTTGTATCAGAGCAGAAGGAAAACAATTCGAACATTTGTTGTAGTCTCTTAATCATGTACAAGAGGAATATTGAGGTGTACATTGTTGTGTTGTTTTCATAAGAATCAACCTATTCTCATATAATTTTTCATTAAAGTTCATTTAACTGTTAATCAGTCCAAGTACCTGTGTAAGATTTATCAGCTCATCAGTCGCTGTGATAAAATAATTGCAGCTCACACTTCGATAAAATAGAAAATAAACCCATTTTGAACGAAACTGCAATCCTTGTGATCCACCGTAAAATACTCCTTTCGTACTCTATTAGCAATATCTATTTTTCAAAAAGAATCATGGCAACTTCTATACATTTTTGGACTATGGACAAAACGGGCAAATTTTCAAGGCCAATGTTCAGGTTTTCGTTGGAGAATAATTTGTCACAAAAAGAGTTCAAAGTTTCATAATAGAAATCTTGAGAGATCCAAATCGGAGGATAATTTTTTTTTGGAGACCGTAATGACTGCTATTGAAAATCTGCCCTCTGCGATAGTTACAACTACTATTCAGTAATATTTATCGAAAATAAGAATTAACATGAAACGCTCCTTATTTGCTTAGAACATAAAAGAATGATTTGAGATAGGAATAATTTTTTTTTTATAAAAGTTCCAATATCTCGAAAACCGTGAGGTTTTTACTGAGGTCAAGTTGTGATTTTCTGATAGGTTATGAACTTGTTAATCACCAGCTAAAGTATGATCCATGGTTTACCGGACACCCTGTATATACATGTATAGAGAGAGAAAGACTGGAAATTATATGCAAAATACTCTCCCAACCTATAGAAGGTTTCTCAACGATTTTTTGAATTGCTTCTTTCCTTTAATTTCTTTTATTTGTTTCGGCAAATGATTATATATCTGTTCCAAGACATTCTGTTCAAATGGTGTTCCTGATCATAAGGGACCTTGGTGAAATGATGGACACACCGCTCTCGAATCTGAAAACTATACAGGCTTTCCTTAATGCGGCAGAAATCTTAGCTGGGCGAATATACAGAAGACCGTCATCCATGGTTCACTTCGTCTGCTCATGACACGTGATTCTCAGATCCTAGCCACTTACACCTGTGGGGAGTAGTTATTTTGGTTAATGGCATCAGGGCGCACAGAGTGACTTTTCGGGGTAAACCTGAAAAACGTACAGAACCAACCCATCTTATATTTCACCACAGCAGTTCTTACCTAAACTGAACTCATCTACCCTTCGTGCATATTGCATCAAACATACTAAAAGATACCTATTTGTTTTTTCAGGAAAATTGGATTCATTCCAAGTAACCATGTCAAAGAAAAAGAGTCATTAGGATTACACCAATTTGTGTGAGTAACGATGAATTTTAACTTTATTTTATCTTCAGTTTCTTACGAAACGGAAAATCCTGTGGTATTCAGATACTATTATTGTCAGTTGTTTTATCACAAGAGCGAGAATTATTTTCTACTTTATCGAACTCCTATGTGGTGTTCTATAGATTATGTACAATTTCTTGCCGATTTCATTGGATGACAATTTTTCACTTATCACAAGATTTGATCACAAGTAAAATCAAAACTAGGTATACATTGTGAGAGAATCAAAACAAAATACCTCATTCTAGAGGCAATTTCTTAAATAGAAAATTTCCACTATACGAATGTTTTTATTGTCCAAAACCCACATGGATGATTTGAACTGAGAGTTTCTATTGGTTTCTAGAAACGTCAAAAAAATTATCAAAATGAAAGGACCCTGTGCATTTCTTGCCCATAGCATCTGAGATCAAGTTCTTGATTTTTTTTAAATTCATAAATAATATGTACATTTACTGTTTTCATATCGTTAATTTTCAATTCATTAATCAACAGCCATTTTTAATATGAGTTAACTCAGATATTTATCGACTTTGATATCCAGTTCTTGAAGATCTGTTCCCTCATGTACTAGAATTGTGTCACCTGCAAAGGAGTCGTAACGAGCTAACAGATTTGCCTTCTTCAGATTTAGTGTGCGAAGAGAATACAACAGTGGTCCCAGGACCTATCCTTGGGGTACACCACCATTTATATTCTCTCTTTGGCTCTCTGTGTTATTCACAAAGACATAATGTTCACGGGAAAGTAAAGGAGTTTTATTAGATTTAATATTATATATTTTCAAAATTCTGGGAAATTAGTATATTTATCAGTTTCTGATCTATAGCATTAATAATTGCTTGACCAACATTTGCAAAATATGAATTGAAACTATTTGCAATGGTGTAATGATCCGTTATCATTGTATCTGAACTGAAAATATTATTTAGTTGTTCCAATTTTAATATGTTTTTACAGCTGGTACGTTTCTGACATGTCTAGGGAGAGAGCAGAATCTATCTTGAACGAAAAAGGAACCGATGGATGTTTTCTGGTGCGAGACTCAGCTGGAGGACAACACACCCTATCTCTTTTCACAAAAACGTAAGTGTCTATTTGTTCAATAATATTAGGAAACTATATTGTGCGATATAAGCTTTTCTACGACTATTTCAATCACACTATTTCACAATATTTTTTTCTAACAGTTTCTATAACTCAAAAATATTATAAAAACCGAACACTAACTGTGATCGATTTCATTAAACAAAAAAAAATAAATGATCAGGATTATATTATAACATCAGCTGGTGTCAAATTTTGATCATTACTCATTTTGATAACGTCTTTGCCACTTCATGTTTTCAAATGAATTTTTTATCATCCCGCAACATAATCTTTATGAAATGCATGAGACATTTTCTCACGTTCAAAACGATTTGGGTAAAATTCCGTTTGTCGGGCGCCACAAGCTATCAACATTTTTTTTTTGGTTCTTACGTATTTGGGGCTCCTGAACAAAAAATCCGCATGAAATTTTCGGCGGCCTCAAGTAATTTCGGAGATACGGCCTATTTTTGGATTTTCACTGGCATTTTCTACAGTTTTCTATTTTTTATCGATTTGTATTTCTTCAGCATATCAATGTAACATGCAAACTTACATTTTTCAAGTAATTAAAGTATACATTTTAATAAATAGCTCAAAATTTTATATAATAAAAAAATTATTGAATTCGAGTTTTTTCGATTTTTTGCACTTACTGAGAAAATTTGCTATGTTAATATACATTTTTTCATACCATCAGAAAGTAGAGAATTCAACGAACAGAAAGCACACCGATTTTTTTCAAATCGCAGATATTTTGCCGGGTGAAATTTCGATTGAAAATTAATAGCCAATAACATTCCTAATAAGGCTACACACCATTTGTTCTGCCTCAATTTTTTTTGTGATAGAAGCGACTTTCAAGCGCGTTTTTACTGCACTATTTATAATCGAAATGTTTTTTAGACACGTCAGACACTACCGCATACAGCAGAATCCAAGAGGGCAGTTTTATATTTGCCTCGACCACTGTCGTAGTTCCATTCCGGCTCTCATTGACTACCACAAACACAACAGCGCTGGATTACCGTCCCGACTGAAATGCGCCCCTCATGAAAGGCCCGCTCCGGCAACAGCAGGATTTGGCCATGGTAAGTTGAAAACAGTAAAAAAACGAGCGAGCCTTACAGTAGTCGCATATGATGTGTAACATCTGACATCTCACCTTGGGAAGAATGTGGATAGCCTGAAAAGTGTTATATACCAGAAACTTGAAGAAGTTAACTCCTGGTGTCAGTCAAATTCACTCTGTCTCAATGCCAAGAAAACCAATTTACTAACTTTCAAATTCTAATTTGAAAATCTCAGTCTGGACATGAACCAAATTGAAAATAAATTTTACACCAAGTTTCTTGGTATAACCATTGACAATAAATTGAAGTTTAAAAATCACATCATATCTTCAAGAAAAAGACTAGCATCAGGTTGCTATGCAATTAGAGTTATATCAAATGAAGTTGGTATATCTATTGCCAGAAATACTCTCTTTTAACTTATAGAGATATATAAGGTATGTCATACCCTGCATTCTGTGTTTATACTGCAAAAAAAGGCACTAGATATATGTGCAAGGCAAAAGCAAGAGACCATTGCAAGCCTCTTTTTCTTCATCAAATAATTCTGACTTAATCCTGCATCTTCACTATGGAGACTGTATGTTTGATCTATAAAGTACAATCCTCGATGCCCGTAGGTACTTCAAGTGGTAAAGGCACCAGGAAAAATGAAAACAACCTAAGTCTACATATACCAAAAACATCACTGACAAAGAATTCTCCTATATATGATAGTAAGACAATATTAAATCATTTGACCGAACATATAAAATCTATAAAAAAATTTAAGAATTTAACAAGAGAAGTAAAACATTTTCTAATTACAAAAGCGTACTACAACCTGCAGGAATACTATGAGGAAACAATATAGGCAAAATCTCGGCCGATTTTTGCCGTACGGTCAAAACCGTAAAATGTGAAGTAAGCCTAACGCCGCTAGGCACTATCTAAAAGATCTTTATTCAAATGACACTGAAGGCTATAACAATGAATCAGATGTATGTAACGTATACATACAGAGTGACCCATTTGAAAGCGGGCCACCTCTCTAAAACTGTTATTTATTATCCGATTCAGAAGTTTTTTTTTTAATAGATAGAGCATCAAATGTTCTAGTTGAGTGCCATAAATTCGAAATCAAAATCAAAATTTCAAGTCCAACTCGAATTTTTTTCAAGGTCAAAAATCCAATAAACGTTCTAGCGATTTTTTAAAATAGAATTTGACGACGTCACTGGATTCACGACATTTTCAAATAGATTATGTGGGAATTACGTAGAAATGCGTCCATCAATAAAAAAGTTATATGGGAATAAAATTTGGAGATTATGTCAATAAATCAACCCACCACTTCAATTTTAGAACTTTCATCAGAATTTTGTCTACACCACTGGATTCAGAATACTTCGAAATATGTTTGGTCAAAATTTCATCAAAATCTGTTCATAAATAATCAAATTATTAAATAATAAAATAAAAAATTTCTGAAATTTCACTAAATAACGTTCTTTTCAAAGTTCATTATTTTATAATTTTTTTATTTATGGATAGATTTCGATGAAATTCTGGCAAAATATATTTCGAAATATTCTAAATCCAGTGGTGTAGTCAGAATTTTGATAGAAGTTCTGAAATCGAAGATATGGGTTGATTTATTAATATAATTTTCAAATTTGAATCCCATATAACTTTTTTATTGATGGACGCATTCCTATGTAATTTCCACATACATCATTTGAAAATGTCGTGAATCTATGGGCGTCTTCAAATTTTAATAAAAAAAATCGCTAGTATGATATTTGGATTTTTGATCTTGAAAAAACTTCGAAGTAGGCCTTGAAATTCTTATTTTTATTTCGAATTTATGGCTCTCAAATAGAAGTGTTGATGCTGTATCTACTGAAAAAAAAAACTTCTGAAAAGGATAATAAATAACAGTTTTAGAGAGGTGACCCGCTTTCAAATGGGTCACTCTGTATATCGTTAGAAGCGGGTGGGAATACTAATTTGCTAACGTTTTCAAAGTAGAAATTGATTTTGTATATGTTAATCAACCATAATTTTCAGATAAATGGGAAATAGATCCAAACGCACTGATGCTCCTCGACGAACTTGGCTCGGGACAATTCGGTGTCGTGCGGAAAGGTAAATGGAGAGGATCCATCGACGTAGCTGTGAAAATGATGAAGAAAGGTAGCATGTCCGAAGATGATTTTATAGAGGAGGCCAAGGTTATGACGTAAGTCGATTCTTTCCTATTCGAAAAAATAATTGCAGGGAAATGATAGCAGTAGTTCGTTTCAACAACCAGTCTACAGTTAAAGGAATCTGTAATAGTCCACAATGAGCTTTTCAAGCAATAAACAAGATGTCCTGCCCTACCAGGACTACTCATTGCATATTGCAATAATTATTGCGGTCTTGACAGGTCAGAACATCTTGTTTCTTACAGTATACAGTTGTTTTATTATCTATTATTTCATAAATCAATATTTATTATACCGGGTGACCCGGAAGCACATATACCACGTTTCAGTCAATGGAATATATTCTAGCTCTCAAACTCGGAAGCACTTTGATATCCAGTCTGAAACATGGTGCAATTTGTCGCCCAGAAATTTATTCGAACAAATTCCCTGAGGTGAACAGGCCAGCTAGGTTAGCTTGCTTAGGTAAGGTTTGTTTTGTGTGTAAATCGCTAGCAAAAAACTAATTCATTCAGTGATTGGACAAATGGTACAGAACAGAAAAGACAATAGAGTGGCCTTTTCCATCCTTGTATTGAAGGCAACATAACTTTGTTTGTTTACAAGCGAGTGCCTTATATAGGTTAAGTCCGTATTCATTCGGGTAGTTTCGTGTATGCCCGCTTATTTCATTCGGATCAAGTTGTCATTCTTCGTTTGTATTATGATCTTTCATACTCTTAATGTAAACAAACTGTCCATAACATTTCACCACCCGTCACCCCCCACGCCCACAAATTGTATAGAAAAGGATAGTTCATGTTCACTTCAAAACAGAAATTTGTGTAGGTATAGGCATCTCTATCTCTTTTATTACTCTTAGGTACAGAAGGATGACTGATTTCAATGGGTGGATTATCTGAAGAAGTAACCATTTTTTTTAGGGACTAGAGTTTTTCTTATTTGATCGATATGGCGTTTCAGATAACCATCATAAAGTTGCACTGATAATGAAGTAATCCATACTTTTTTGTTATAGACCCAAATTTCAGAAGACATTTATTTGCTTCATAATATCTTACTTGAACGCTATCTCTGTTCCTGATGGAAAATCTTCTGATTTCACGTAATGCATCTAATTTAGTTCTTTAATTTCTGTTCAGTGCAAGCTAAAGGAGTTGCTCGATATTTCAGAAGAATTTGTTGATTTTTTTTTATTCATTGGAGTACGATCTTCAGACATAGCTTTAAGTCTCATTTTTAATATTTGAACATTCCTTTCAGTCCAGCCATTAGTTGCTGGGTGCCTTGGTGCAATAAATTTTTGAATAAGTTTTGAAATATTTGCCAACAAAATGTGTTGCATTGTCTGAAACCATGACATGGGGATAACCATGAAAACAAAATATTTCTTTGAGTAGTTTTTGTCTGAAATTGGTGCTTATCGAAAAATTTTGATTTCGGCCCATCGTGATGTAGCGTCAACAATGACTGAAAAATGGAAACCTTGGAAAGGCCCTGCAAAGTCAATGTGGACACGGTCCCAATTTTCTGCTGGTGGATCCCAATGGTGCACAGGTGCTTTTGAAGGAGACTTTCTAACTTGTGCACAAGGTTGACAAGAATCAACCATTGTTTTGATATCCTTATCGATGTTCTTCCAATAACAGTATCGTCTTGTTGTTTAATTTTGGTATACCAGTGTGAGTACTATGCAGTTCAGAAAGAACCAATGCTTGAAGTGATACGGGAATGACAATTATTTGACCTTTGTCAGCTGGTGTAATCCCAGTATATTCAATCGTTTACGATGTACAGCGTAACACTCCATCAATATATGGTGGGGTGTTTCTGGATATTCCCCACAGAATCTGCAGGTGCTGTCCTCCTCTAAGACTAGCTTCCTCAGGTGTTCTTTGAGTCTGCAATGCCCCGTTAGAAAACCCGTGATTGTCTCCAGGCTAGTTTTGCTGAGGTTAATCAGTGTCTTCGATCTTGCTCGGTTGAAATTGCCGAGGAGATCTTTGGCCTGCCTCAGCCCTGGAAGTCTTAGCCAGTATGCTGCTCTCATTGCTTCTTCAGCTTTAATGAGTTCTTCTCGGAAGTAAGATTTTCCAAGTGCGCAGAATGGTTCTGGCCCGATCAATGGCGTTGATGCGCCTTTTCGTCGTGCTAGGCTGTCTGCTTGTTCATTGCTCGCCACTCCGACGTGCCCCGGCACCCAGAGGAGGGTCACCTTGTTGTTCCTGCCTAGATCATTAAGTTTCTCTAGGCATTCCCAAACCATCTTCGAGTTGATGTTAGAAGAGCTCAACGCTTTGATGGCTGCTTAGCTATTTCGATATTTCCTGTTGAGGTTGAACTGAATCCACCTTTCTATAGCGTGAATGTCCGCTTGAAAAATGCTGGGGAACTGGCCCATAGGTTCGGAGTATTTGGTACGAGGCCCAAAGACTCCTGCTGCAGTTCTCTCGGGAGTTTTGCTAAGTAATTTCGCGCTCCGTATATACCAAATTCTTGAAATTTCGGTGAAAATTTCCTGAAACTTCGGTGATTTATCTTTAACAAATTTATTTCAAATTATTGACTGAAGACAAGTGACAAGGGGTTCGTATATGTGCAGCCGGTTGCTTGAAAAATCAGAAACCGCTACTTACCGATCTGAAATTTTCGGTGATATACGGACCATACCCAAAGTCATCAGTCAGCTTACCAAGAGACGGTATAAACGTGGCCACTGTCAGCTCACACTTTGGGCTTTCCATATTTTCAAACCCTTCCGTTCGCTGTGAGAACTCCTCTATTTTTATTTATTACTTGTGAATACAGCTTTCAATTGAGATTGTTAATCGCACTTTATTTCCACAGCAAGTTACAGCACAGGAATTTGGTCCAGCTCTACGGAGTATGTAGTTTGAAAACCAGTCCAGTCTACATAGTGACAGAATTCATGCCACACGGATCTTTATTGAACTACCTCATAAGGCACAAACAAGGCCTTAGAAACAAACACGGGTTGCTTCTTGACATGTGTATGCAAGTAAGTGTGATAAAACGTTAAGGCCGATTCAGATACATGGGTACCCCCCAGGGTTTTCGACCCCGCATGATGAAATCCTCCAGTATTAACAAAAATAATACTTCTGAACCAAAGAAAATATGACTTTTTGACAGAAACGTAAGTAAAAGGAACGTATGTGAACTGTCTTGCATTTTACAGTCACAAGGGTCAAAAATATATGCTTGTAAATTGCCCATGCAAGGGTTTTTGAAGCATGTATATATACTTATATTACTCGGGTATATTAGAGGAATTACTTGGACATTATTGGTATTAGTTCGGGGTATTACACGGGAATTACTTCAGTATTAGAGGAATTAGTTAGGATTTTTGGGAATTGGTGTACACAATTTCTTTAGCGATTTCTTTCTCGGCACAAATGAAGTACACAAGATTCATTACTTTCGTGAAAAGGGCCAACCCTATAAATTGAAAATTGGCGGAGTTGTGAATTTTTTAAAAAATCGCAAAATTTTCCCAACTTTCATTTTGTTCGTATTTCAATTCTCTATATTTCTTCTCATTGGAGCAACCAGATTCCTGTATTAGTTTTCATTTTATAAAATGACAGTTTCGTGTCCAAAACATAGTAGAATAACTACGGACTGTCCCTCATGTGATGGCACAGTGTCGGTTTCCTAATCGTATTTTTGTTAAAAAATGAGTCATTTTATGCTCTATTGATTGGTGTATTGGTAGATACGAGGCTGTTTTTAGAATCAAGTATGTCATGCCAATAGCGAATTGTCGTCGAAAAACACGAGGCATTTCACTTCATTTGTTTCGGTTCCACAATACTGCTTCAGAGAAAATAAAAATGGCAGAACACAATCGATGTATTTATTGTTTTTTTAGGTGTGCGAAGGTATGGTATACCTTGAAAGGATGAATTACATACACAGAGACTTAGCAGCCAGAAACTGCCTGGTTGGAACCGAAAATTTAGTGAAAGTGGCAGATTTCGGATTAGCGCGCTATGTTTTGGATGATGAATATACGTCTTCAGGCGGTACGAAGTTTCCTATCAAATGGGCTTCCCCCGAAGTGTTGAATTATGCACGGTTTTCATCAAAATCAGATGTCTGGGCTTTTGGTGAGTGATCATGTTGATTGATACGGTTGAACAATATTATAGAACATTAACGAAAAAAAGATCCAACATAACATTGGAGCTTGTTATATTAAAATTACGAAGAATACCAAGCCGGAGTTGAATTTTGTCATTTGCTTCTGAATAAACACGATAACAACAATAACGAATAGACAAACAATGTTCACACATAATATCACCAAGACGGTCACAACCTTTATAATACGATGAAACGTGATGAGAAAATTGGCAACACCGCGCAGAAGTCTGATTGGTGTGTTGTTTTTTATTTTTGTCTTCACAGTTGCAATTGTGATTTATTCAATTTCAAATACAGGGTGAACTACGACTAAAGTTCGGAAAATTATTCAATGCGCCCTCCTCACAAGAAGAAGTGGAAAACTGAGTGAAATTTGGACAAAAAAATACTATTGTATGTGTAGGAAGCGCTACCCCTAGATTTAAACACGGTTGTGTTCTGTCAATCGATTTTGGTCACTTAGGTTAGTTTTTTGGTGTCCCTTGAATGAAATATTCTTAAAAACCCTTGTTAAAAAATTTCTGGTTAACCAGAAATGGCCGGTCTGGTGAATTTCGGCGATTAACGGAACATATCACACAGCAATAATCAGTGTTTCTCCGTTTCTTCTCCTTCATCAAACATGGAACTGAAGCTGATGATTTAAAATAAAGTTTTAGCATGACTTTCTGAAGGGATTTGCAAAAATAAACTATTATTGCATAGCAATACATAGCACAACATGAAAATTGGAATGAATAATGTTGGCGTCTGTCATATATGATTCGACTTATAGTCTAGTTCCTAAATTGTAGATTTTTCTTTCGCGCGCACGTTGGTTGGGTGCCAAATTTTGCCACCGTTCCCTTTCGAGATGACATACAAGCTTACAGAGTGACAGCTTTATAGGTATAGTGTATTTTTTACTATAAAGTATTTCTTGCAAACGTTTCGGATTTCATTGAATTCTCCATCAGAGCTCTGTAAAAATAATATTTATTGTGAAGAATAAAAGCCATAATGCCACACAAGGCGAGGAGAACACGAAATTTCAAAAATATTTTTGATGACTTCTGCAGCTTGTGAAAACTCTGTTGGTAATGTTCTTTTTTTTGTTAATCTTGAAAAAAATATATTTAAAATCGACAAAATTCAAATGGCTTCTTTGTCGCGTCTTCAGATAAATAAGATCTGAGGTCGCGCCATTGAAAAGTATCGTGACGTACTCTCCCGAAAATTCTGATCAACCGATCAACCCGATTAGAATATGCCCTTTGACTGATTGGGCTCGGGAGAGTACGTCACAAAGAGCGACAATATTAGTAGCTTTGAAGTTTGCTGATTTTCAGAAATGAATGGGAACGGCTGTAATTGAAATTTGACCCAAAAATATTTTCTGGATTCATATATGCGTTGTGTATTTTAAAGCATATTTGGCGCGATCATATTTTTTCGTGTCCTTGCCTACAAACATCAAAAGTGAATTGGAATAGATATTGAAAAGTGTTTCAAAATATAAAACTAATTTTTACAGGGCCCCGATAGTGGATTTATGAATATCCAAAACGTTGACAAAAAACAATGGTATTTCTTCATCTAAACCGATCCAAATCCCAGCAAAACTTTCTCGATAATATTAATAATACTCCATCATTAACACTGTGTACAAAAGTGTACAAAAGGCATAGCCTGTGCGGGTAGAAGATTGCTTTTATTATTTTCCGTGGCGCTCCGGGGCGATTTACCGAGTTTTGGTGACGTATTGTATTCGGCTGTAGGAAAACATACAGCACCACCCCAGATCACACATATATATATATATATATATATATATATATTACCTGGTTTATTACTTCCTGAATTTGAAATAATAAATGTCTATTTTTTTAAAGGTGTATTGATGTGGGAAGTTTTCACCTGCGGAGATATGCCCTATGGACGCATGACCAACGGTCAAGTAGCCGAAAGTGTTCAAAGAGGAGTAATTTTAGAGAAACCTAGTTTATGCTTTAGAGGTGTGTATAATGTAAGTGAAAAGTTTTACATTTTTATTAGTATTTAAGTCTTTCGAGAACGTGATGAAGTTTTGAAACGGGATTTGAACTTTGTTTAGTCGAAGACAGTTTTTACTGATCACAATGTTGCGAATCTGAGGTTGGAAAATTATACTATATGAAAAATAAATTCAGCTATGTATTTGAATAGCAATGTAGTTGTTTTTAAAGAAAACTTTGCCAAGTATCAAACATATATAATTCAATAGTCGTACGGGGCAATAGTTGTTTTCTGTTGGATACTTGTATAGGTTTTTTTGCAGAAGATTGGATTACATAATCCATTTTTCATTATTAAGTAAGATAATATGACCACGTGTCTCACACATCGAATCAATAATTTACTCTTTTTGAAATTACGTTGTTTTATGGCCGCCAGTATTACCATTTTCGTTGGAATCTTTTCGGGTATTTATTTCCATGTCATGATTTCGCATTAAATCAATAATATCTGCTTCTTTGTGCTATTGTTTAGAATTTTATTTAATAATTGAGAATGATAACGAAGCGTTATCCATAACAATAATAAAGTTTGGAGGGATATTTGGAGGAAGCTGCTCACTGAAATCCGCAGAAATCAGCAATAATCAGAGGACGAATTTATTATATTTTTGGCAGACAGAAGCAAAGAGTTCGATACCTAGTACATAAGGTTAGTTCGTTTTGGTTAGATCAAGCTAAATAATTACCACGCACTAAAATGTCTACGTAAAGTTATTTTGTTCTGGTTACATCAGACTAAATAATTACCCTTTTTTCAGGTTTTTTCAGATTTTTTTTTCGTTTTTTTTTCTAGATTCGTCTGCTGGATTCTCGATAGCTTTATCAATTCAATTCAATTTTTTTATGTTTGAAACCACAAGACATTAAAAAACCTCGTAGAGATTATTTATCCAAAATTAAGAAAAAACAGGCGTGTAGCAGCCATATTTGACGGTTGCGGAACTGCGGGATCAAAAGTAGAATGGTCCGTTTAGACACATTTCCTGTGCATCAGACCGCTGAGTTACCTGGCCACCTGAACAATAAAAAATTGTTAAAATTGTTAAAATTGTTTTTTCCGCTAACCAGCTGTCGTCCCCTTACGAACGACAGCCCTCAAAAGTCGAAACTTGTGCGAGCCAAGGATCAACGAGGTCTTACCTTTTAACGTGCGATTCCTAGCACTTTCTCGGGCCATCAGATAAAAATCTGAAATCGCTGAGGATTCGAACCTAGCCGACCAGAAGTCAATGGTTTTGAACGCTTCAGTCTCAACCACTGAGCTACTTGATATATTGTTCTAATGACCTCAACCTTGACCTATACTCGGTTCTAGATTTTTCTATTTTAGCCATTCATCTATTGTACTCTGAACAAATATTTGCGGAGTTTAGAAATGGCGAACACCCTTGATCTCTTTCAATGTCTGAACCATCTTCAGTTTTTCTAATTTACGTTTTTTTTAGGTTATGACGCAATGTTGGCGACCACTACCAGAAGATCGCCCTCCTTTCAAGGTACTCAAACAAAATCTGATTGAACGATCGAAGGAAATCTCGTCTGACTGACTGAATTCAACCAACCTCGTACATACCTTTCTCAAGATTCGGCTCGTCTTTGAATTCTGCCAAGTACGACGACACAACTGAATCAGCATTTGGTCTGCAAAGAAGAACAAAATTAAGAAATTTTGTCTGCATCTGTGTTATATGCTCTATATGTGATTTTGAATGAGTGCTGAACGTTTGAAGATTTAAATCGAACTGCAATAAAGTGATCTGTGATAACATTGACAACCTAAACGCGTCCAAATGGAAACAAGCCATTAGGAGTATACAGGGACGAACCGAAAAGAAATTATTGGGGGGGGCAAAAGTGAATTTTGCCAACTCATTTTAAAATTTTCAAATATGTATTTGGGACAGAAAAAGAAAATTAAGAATTGATCACCCTACACAATATTATGAAAAAACATCAAATTTCAAATTTTAAAGTCACATTTAATTTATGGCATGGAAAAAATATGAGACAACGTAAAATTTAAAATATATATATATATATATATATATATATATATATTTATAACCAACAACAAAAATAATAAACAAAATGTTCCATTGCTGTATTCGGTTTATAGGCTTGACATGGTATGTAGGGTATATTGGGCCCAACTAATTGAATTGAATATGATTGAAATGATAACTTGAAAAATTGATTGAAAGTTTGATTTTGTGGAGGAAATCCGATTCTTGACATGATTTTTTGGGTTTATGACCTTCCACAATCTGAAAATGAAGAAATTTTTAATCCAAAGAAATCTGTACAAGTGTAGAAGGGCAAATTAATTAATTTGCCCGATAAGTTACTGCGTTCACAAGACTGCTCTCTTGAAAGAAATTAATTTTTGTCAGTAACGTACCCTACACTGAATTGGCCTATCTGAAAAAATGAGATCGAATTAACAAAGAATACTTCTCTTTTTTTGAAAATTGTTGACGTTTCAGAGGCTGTATCTGCCTCCGTTATCAAAATTTCTTGGAAAGACGCTGAAGAAACTGAATTTAAATTGCGGTTTTGGAAATAAGATTGTGGAAGGTCATAAACCCAAAAAAATCACGTCAAGAAAAATTTAAGTTGAATCAAAACTCCAGAACAGCATATACCACAGTTAATAATTAATAGATCAAATGACTTACCTTAAGGAAATTTGATCCATATTATACGAGCAGCTTTGTCCGAAGTTATTACTATTTTACACATGTAGTAGGTCTGATTTTCCCATTATCGTACAAGTTGAAAGAAGTGAAAACAATTTTTGGTTTGGCAACCCCGCATTCGTCACATCGTCACTCAGCTAGCCAGTCTCTGGATGTTGTGACAAGTGCTCGTCATTCTAGTTTAAAGGTCCTAGATCGCATGTAGGGGTGGGATTTCCATGTTATTTTCTATTATTTCTATTACTAGTAATATTAGTATTATTATTATTATTATTATTTAATGTTTTTGGGTAGGGTTAGTAATAACTTCGGACAAAGCTGCTCGTATAATATGGATCAAATTTCCTTAAGGTAAGTCATTTGATCTATTAATTATACTTCGCAGCTTTGTCCTCAGTTATTACTATTTTACACATGTAGTTGTTGAAAGAGTTCTACATGCGATCTGAAGTCAGTCAAGTTCAAAATTGAAACCAACAGATATCCCAAAATAATTCATTATATTTTCCCTCAGTTTAATTAGCAATAATATAGTAATAAACGTATATGCCAAATATTGTGCATACGAATAATATCTAACATATTTAAATCTCTAACACTAAAAATAACGAGTAACAAGTAACAATTATAGTAACGAGTAACAATAAGAGTGACAATTATGACAACTCTAATAATACCTATTAGTAAAAATTCATTTGTTTTTCTTTGTGATCAGTCGTTTTATAAAGTAATCTGGTTTGGAAGCTAGTGGCTTATTATAAAAAATATTGAATACATTTGATTTTTCAGTCCAACCCGCCTTTTTCCTTATTTCCTCAATGCTCATACCTGATCTATAAGCTGCGGAAGTGGCAGCATGTCTAGTACTGTGGCTTCCGTATTTTTCCGTATCAATTCCACACATTTTCAATGTTGTTTTTATCCATCGACTTACAGATTGTGCTGATGCGGCATGAAAGGGTTTTTTGTGAGTCATAATTAATTGGTTCACATCGCTAGGTCTAAACGACTTTGTTATATTTGTGTAATGTACAATAACAGAAGCTAGGCAAAGTTCTGGTTTCTCAAGAAAAAATGGAATTTGAAGGGTTGGCTGTTTTTTATTGGGACCACTAGTTTTAATTCGATCCGCTATTCTGATACTAATATTATTTTCTTGAATTTCGATGTTTTCCATTTTTATTTTCGTTAAGGTCTGTACCCGATGTGCCGTAATTAGTGCTAAGAGTGTAACCAATTTGTAGGTTAATTTTTCCAGGGTAAGATTTTCTAATGGATACCATAGTTCTAATGTACCAAGAACAATTTGCGGGTCCCAAGTGTCGTCATATCTAGGTGCAGGCGGGTTGAGATTATAAATACCTCTGAGGTATCTTTTTATAGTGGGTTCATCCTCCTGTTTTATTGGCATAAAAAAGGTAAGTGCTGATTTACAGGTATTTAGACTAGAAAATGACTTACACTTTTGAAAGTGTGAGTCAAGGAATTTGATAATATGCTCTAGTGAATAAGTGAAAGGATTCTGTCGATTTTGATCACAGTAATCCCACCATTTTTTGAACCAAATGTCATATTGTTTCAAAGTATTTGGTGAAACTGAAGCTATTATTCCGTGAGCTGCTGTGATGGGAAAGCCTCGTGTGATGATCGCTTCCCTGATAAAAGTCCGGCAACCAGGGTAAGGTCTTTCCAGAGCGGATGGGGCTCCCTGAAAGGTGATAAGAGCATATTTTTGTTTGGATGTAATATTAAGGGTTTACAGGTTAACAGTTTTTTAAAAAGTGGGTACCATGGTTGAGTCACCCAAAGAGGTACAACTACGATACCTTCGGCTTCATCCAATATTATTTTTTGTAATACTCTGGTCAATAATGAAAATGGCGGGAAAGCATAGAATTTTTTGTTTCTCCATGACATTGTAAAACTATCAACTGCTAGTGCAGAAGGGTCTGGTTTCCACGACACAAATTTTTCGCATTTTTTATTAAGTTCTGTTGCGAATAGATCTATGTCAGGATTGTGAAATGTCTGACAGATATCTAAGAAATATGTGTTGGATAACTCGTATTCGGTGTCGATGCATAAATTGCGTGACTCTGCATCAGCAATAACATTTTGTTTGGTATTGATATATGAAGCAAATATATACAATTGTTGTTTCTCACAATACTGCCAAATATTTTTGGATAAAGAGTTCAAGTCCTTATGTCTGACACCTCCCATTTTGTTAATATAGGATATTGCCGTGACATTATCTATTCGCAACAAAATCTCCTTATGTGAAATGTTTTTGGAGAAACACTTAAGGCCATTGAAAGCTGCCAACAATTCTAAAAAATTTATATGTTTTTCCCGTTCTTCTTTTGTCCAGAACCCATGAGTTCTCACCTCATTGCAATAGGCCCCCCAACCGGACCTTGAGGCATCCGAATAGACTTCTATATGATAACTGTCAGTTCGAATATGATTTTTGGCTAATGGTAGGCTTTTTAACCACCATTTCAAATCTGTTTTTGCGTTTTCTGACAAAGACATTTTTCTGTCGAAATTACTAAGAAGTTTTAGTTGTAAACATTTTTCTCTTTCCAGTTGCTTAGTGTAAAGCCAACCGTAAGGAATAGCAGGGCATGCTGCAACAAGTTTACCTATGATTCTAGCAATTTCACGAACTGTGTGTGAATTTTTATTCAATATGTATTTGATATTGTGGCAAATATTTATTTTCTTTTCCGTGGTCAACGATATGGAATAATCCTCGGTATCGAAGATGAATCCGAGGAACTTACATTGTTTACTAGGAGACAACTGGCTTTTTCCATAGTTAATTATGAATCCCAAATTTTCTAGGAGTTTGGTTACTCTTAAAGTATCTCTTTCGCTATTCTCTATCGATGAGCTGATTATTAGTATATCATCTAAGTATGCCACACAAACTATACCTTCCTCTCGTATTTTCTTCAAAATTGGTTTGAAGATTTTTGTAAAAATATATGGTGCGACATTCAAGCCGAACGGAAGGCAATTAAACTCGAAGATTGTATTTTTAAATTCAAATCTCAGGTATTTTCTGTGACTTTTTGATATAGGTATCATAAAGTAGGCATCTTTAAGATCAATGTTTGTAAGAAAAGCGTTTTTGTAAATGAGTCTTATTACTGTACGGCAATCTTCGAGTTTAAAGTGTGGTGGTATGATAAATTTATTGAGATTTTTCAGATTTAGTATAAATCGAAATTCTTTGTTTGGTTTTTGCCTAAGAAAATAGGAGGATAGGAATTGACCATCCTCATAATTACATTGGGCAGATATTGCCCCAATTTGTAATAGTTTTCTGATAACTGACTCACAATTGTTTATTTCTTCGTCACAATTTGTTATTCTAGGCGTTATGCGTTGTTTTGGAATTTTTGAAAAAGTAATTTGTATTCCTCTGATCCAGCCAAGAACCATAATGTTATTGGTAATGGTTGACCACAGATTCACGAAATATGAAAGTCTTCCAGCATAATTTACCTCGACTAATGCCATCTCCTGCCCTTTGTCCGCTCCTGTTTGTTGTTGGTCCTCTCCTGTTTGCTGTATGTCCGCCTGTATTTTCTCCCCTCCCAGTCTCCCGGTTTGAGTCGAGGTGGTCGACTCAGGGGGCGCTTGAAGTTTTTTGAGTTTGGTTTAGATTGTGGAAACTTTTGGAGCCCACTTGTGGAAGGTTGAGTCGCTTTTAGTTCCAGTGATGTTTTTTGAATATCTTTAGATGCTTTCACCTTGTCGGTGAAGCTTTCACCAAAAAGAAGAGTTTCAATAGGAAAACCTTCAATAATTTTTCTGACATCTGGCTTTACAATCGGGAGGATGAGGTAACGGCGATGTAATGATAAGCTGTGGTGTAAATCAGCTAATAGTTTAGCAGATTCTACCAAACGTAGTAGGATTGCGTTTGTGTCTTCTGTCGGGGAACAGAATAATTCGTTTAGGGGCCCCGACAGTGCAGAAATCGCGCACCCTAGTTGTTCTTGAATTTTGTTCAGGAACATATCTTGTCTCGCTGGCGTCTCGCCGATGATCGCTTTCAGTTCTGGATTGAGTATAGGAGCAGCCAGGCTTTTACAATTTTTTATTATTGGATATTTATCCATAAGAGTTTGACGTTCTGTCTTTTCAATGCCAGTAGAAATAAATGTATTCCAGCGGGTGGCGATTTCAGTATGTATTTCAGGGCCTTCTGAAATGGAATCTCTAGGATCCACGCCCAAAACAGATAATAAGTCCGCACTAATTTCAGCCGGAACCTCTTCTGTCGATTTTTTAGGGGGTTCTTCATCGTACATTGTTTCATCTGAAGATGTAGAAATGGAAGAACTGTAGGAACCTGTAACCAATATTGGTGTTCAAGAAATCTGTGGTTGTCGATTACAATTAGTTATTAATGTTTGAATCCTCCTGTATGTACAGAAGGTAAACAATGGAAATTAAATAATTTAACCATTTGCCCATCATATGCACGAGAGGCTTGAACAAAAAACGTTCTCTTTATAGCAGTTTTTGCCCCTTGTTTACTACTGCGACGTTATTGTCCGGCTAGTTCGTCGAGATTCATGTGAACTCCGACTAGCAACTATATCGACTGAAAAACATGCAATCCATGTGGATGCCGATTTCAGTGCTACCTCAACGAAAACAATTCCTGCTACGAATTGCCGTTGACGAAACGGGATGCCGTTTCAAGTAGCCGCCAGCGCTTAGAATTTTTCCCATATCCTTGAAATAAAAAGTTATTGTTATCTTTCTATAAGTACTTACTTTCAGAAGATGTAAGGTCATTCATTTTCTTCTTCAGTTTTCTCATTTTGTATTTCAATTTCCTTTTAGAGTCTCGCTTAGAAACTTTCTTTGTTCGTCCCATGTTCACACTTCAATCACTTTACTCTGTGGTACAATCAAACAGAATGACGAGCACTTGTCACAACATCCAGAGACTGGCTAGCTGAGTGACGATGTGACGAATGCGGGGTTGCCAAACCAAAAATTGTTTTCACTTCTTTCAACTTGTACGATAATGGGAAAATCAGACCTACTACATGTGTAAAATAGTAATAACTGAGGACAAAGCTGCGAAGTATAATAGAGATAATTATACGGCGAATGACGAACTGACAACTAGAACTGACTAGTTCAATCTAGTTAACGCAACTAGCACTGCACACTGCACATCATCACGTGATCGGTAGGACGGCATACAGGACAGGGCTGGCAAGGTGAATAAGCAAATTTGGTGACATGTTACATGTTAGTGAGGAAGCGATAAGCGATAAATCATATTTTTTTCGTCCAAACAATTTGCTGATTTGGTGACTAGGAGGACGGAGGGCGTGTTTGTGTTTCATCTATTCACAATTCCCCTTTCCATATAATCTGAAAACTAGGAAATTTCGACTACAAACTCGCAATTTATTGTTTGTTTGAGGTTGAACATTCCCATAGTCTAGTTCCTAAATTGTAGATAGAGACTCAACGTACATTTTCTGGCTTTTTCGGGATTTGAAAGTGCAGAGGGGATGTACGAAAGTGCCAAAGTAAAACTTGATTTGAAGCCAAAGCTTATTTCTGTTGTATTTATTGACCTGCTTTATATGAATTATGAACCGTACAACCGATGAGTGACTATCCACAATTTAGGAACTAGACTATAGTTTGAAGTTGAAAATTCGTAAAGTTCAGTGACAATTCCCATGGAGTCATAAAAAACTAAATTTTTTTCGAATTTTGTTTCAGTTTACTTAATTTGCCAACTTGTCTAACATTGGGGGGGGGGGGTGAACCCCCCCCAGCCCCCCCCCATAGGTCCGTCCCTGGGAGTATATTATGGTATTACTCTGTTTTCTAGTGGATAATAATGTTTGTAGGCCATTAACACTTAACAATATATTATTTCTTTCTTGGATCATTGATAGTTCATTATTGAAATTCGAATTACTCGATGGCGAGTCGACCCTGGAGTGAAGCAAAAGAGCTAAATAGAAAAAAAAAGCAAAATACGACAAACGTCTAGCCGTACCAATTCTACTTTTGATCCTGCAGATCCGCATGCGCACAACGGTGTGTTCAGATGGCAAACTGAGTTGAAACTCCGTGACTTTGTTTTTTTGCTCGCAATTGACACACAAACCTAACCTGAGCAAGCTAACCTAGCTTGCGAGTCAGTCAAAAATGTGTGAATTGGTTTGCATGCAAACCGAGTTGAAAATGCGTAAATTACTAGCCAACGATATCTGACCTAACTATCCTTACCTAGACCTATAATAACAATACAAATTGTTACGAAATAACGAATATTTATCCAAAATTAGTAGAAGTAGAAGTAGAATTGGTACGGCTAGACGCTATTCAAAATACGCCGGACCAACGTCGTTATATTTCGTATGACAGGGTTGATACGACGTTGTCACACAACTAATAGTTAAAGGAGGACGATGTTGTGGCCAATTATAAATTATGGATCCATTTACAAAGGTTACCTTTTTGCAAAATTTTGAGCTTTCTAATTAATCCAGTACGATTGGGTTTTGAGAAAAGAATCGATTGTAGCACCACCAAACTTGGTATGCTAGTTGTTGGAACCATGATAAGCACGAAAAAAAATTGTTTACCAAAATTCCAGAGGTGGAACATATTTTTTTTTTGTAATCCCGAACAGTGTTCACATTCATAGCACAGTTGATCCAAACAACCACAATACCTACCAACCTACCTAGTGCGTTTTTCTTCACGATAAACAAATCACCCGAAGCCAGTTTACAAATCTTTCTTATAGGTACCTACCGACACATAGGTATAAAGTGTACAAACAAATCTAAACACTAAAACACAATACGAAAACAATTTAAAGTACCAAACGCTGTCGAAGTCGTACCTTTTCTAATCACTAAAATAGTATAATTTTTCCAAAACACGTCGGCTAAAGTGCTTATAGCCACTGGGTTTAGAACATTGAAATCATAGAATGCTTGGTCCGAAGTCCAATATATTGTTACATTCGTAACGTGAACGTGCCTACCTATACTTTTTTTCTGCCTAATGCCAGTAGTCCCGACTTGCCTCAACAATAAATATGCGTATATCATCGTTACTATAAATGATGCCTTCGATAACACTTGCTACTGATTACCGATTTCATCCATTGCCCCGACTTTCATTTTACACCTAGTCAATTCATCGGATATTAACAATAGTCCATTGCGAAGTATTTTGTTTTTGTATAACATTTACTCACGAGTGAATTAGTGTCAATTACTCCCTTCAGAGAATTTATTCCAATCAGTTCAAAGTGATCATCCACCGCAGAAACGCGAAAACCCGTCATTTGCCTAAGTTTTATTTGAGAAAATGTCGAAACAACTTTTTGGTGTAAAATTGTTTTCACTTAACTGAATTGTCTACAGTCTGTGGTAAGTACTAGATGACTACATTTTCTCGTGGGGTACATATAAAAAGAGAACATTCCACCAAAGAATTCTTCATTTTCCAGTGGGTCAATCACAGGAAAACTGAAAGTTATTAACCTATAGGACAATAACTCATGGAAGGTATCGTTATTCATGTCTTTCTCTGATTATAAATGATCAATAACATCTTTGATATTAATACAATTATATTGAAATAAGTAAAAACTTTAATTGGACCAGTGTTTGACCTATGACTCTAGGTTGAAATAAGTAACTTTTAAAAGTCATTTATATATTTTGTCCAAAATTGGATCGTAATTAGGTCAATTGTTAGTACAAATTGAGGTCGAGAATCCCTGTCGAGTCATTTTAGATCTCTTTGTGATTTTCATTAGTAATATCACAAGCTAATTAGAAATATTTCATGACAAAATACTCAATATTACATACATTTGTTTTACCAGAAGCAGGTATATTCATTATGGTTTTATTAGTATACTAAGTCAATAATAAGATCGTTATACGGACGAATACTGGCGCATATGAGAATGGGCTAATTCTCATTCTGATTCAGAGAAAATACTCCAATATTCAGAAAGAGACTTATGAAATGGTTTGATAGCTGTCGACAATGGCATTTCCTTTTATAAAGATACTAAAGTTAACATACTAAAAACCACCCGGCTATACAAAAAAAAACTGGAAGATTCAGTCTACGAAAACTGTTAACGGAAATGAATTTATTCAAAAAGAGAACATTGTCGTGCGAAAACCTCCATTTAATCAAAGTGAATCAACTGGAACGAATGATTTTGTTCAAATTCCAATACCATTCGAGAGTCATTCGAATTCTTGCCGACTCATGAAATCAAAAATCAAGCAACTAGGAGAAAACCCAGACAAAACGTTTCTGCTGCGGCGCCTTCTGAACAGTAGAAACAGTACTTTATAAACAAAGAGGGAAATAGAAGGAAAAGAAACAGAAATCTTTCTCACTTAACATAACACACTAGTACAATAAATAACTATTTTTTTTTGTAAAAAGTATATACTACGGAATCAACTCACTCATTTGTGTCCTAGCATTCCATTGGCGATGGCATAAATCTTGGTATTGTTGCTGCTTTTTTGAGACACTGTATGAATGAAACTGAAACCATTAGAGAGATCGAATGAAACCCTACAATTCATGTATTCAACATTTTTTTGTTAGATGTAAAATAAATAAGTTACGGGTGGGGGGACGGATTTTGGTCCTTACTGTACATGAATAGTAAAGTCTGGCTAGTGTTCGTGCATATTGGTCTATATCAGATTCTCGGTGAACCTCTCAAGGATGAACTATGGTATGTCAAGTGATAACATTCACACTATAACATTTTGTTCACATCGTCGAAAAATTTCTAAAGGCGTTAAAAAAACGCCACGAAAGAACAAACACAATACTTTGAATATCATTCAGAGACCTCTTCGGAAAGTACATATTACGTTTGGAATAAAGCTCATCTTACTCTCTACTTCAAAATCTATATTATGCCGATGGGCGCTGTTTATTTTTTAGAGGTGGAAACTACCCCTAATTGTCAAAACTTATAAAATAACATTTTAAAGATTAAGATGGGTAAACATTTTTTTATATCAGTTGAATAATCATTGTTTTATGCCTTAGAACACAATATTGAAATATTTCCACCCTTAAAAATCAACCCTTGTTGGAGCTTAATGTAATGATATAGATTTTGATTCTTGGGCTATTCCCTTACCTACTCTAAAATTACTTTGAAATAAATAGTATCTTTTTAGCCTCAAAGTTAATGTCCGATGAACTGCCTTCAAAAAACCTGTTGGCCGCTACCTGAGTTTTGCTAAAGAGAGAGTTCGTGTATCTTCCGATGAAGAAAATACTTAATTCAAAAATCGACAAAAACATCAAGAACTCTCATAAATGACGAAGAGCTATTGAAAACATTTTCCAAGAACTGATCAGCTTTAAAAATACAACAAAAGAAATAATTTTTAGTTCTTTTTAATAGTTTAATTTCCGTACCAACGTCTTCCGGAGATAACCGAATGAGTTCTCATTCACCTTGGGCTACCTTCCACACAACAACTATTAACAATAATACAGGTAACGGTGAGCAAGTTACCTTGGCGCTTGGCAGTCAGCAGATGTATGCAGTCTTCACTTTTCATCCGTGCTTTTACTTCCAGCAGTTCCATCATGTTTTCGTCATAACAAAGTGTTACAAATGGTCAAAATGCAGTTTGACATGCTTGTCAACGTTTTTCGGAGTGCAACGGGTGAGTTTCGAATGTTTGGATTGTGTTTCATTGTTCAACAAGTGCAAGAAACGGTGCCGAGTCGCTGTCTAGACCAAACAGCCAGAGAGAAAGAGACAGGTCGAGAAATTCAAAATGTCTAGGTAGATGAATATGGAACGAATCGGATGATTTTCTAATAATTAAAATATTTGTGGTCGTGGTCCCATTGCTGTCTTAACGGAAAGGATCGCAAAATCGGAAGAAGTATTATCAAACTCCTTTGTTTCGTATTTCATTGTTTCTAAACATTCATTCATCGCTAGAAAAGTAGAAACAGGTGAATTCGGATTGTCAACGCATGCTGCTATTAATTATCCACGTATACGGGGTCTAACAGGAAGTGATTATCCTGCATTGGCTGGTTGAAATGAAAGTCTATGAATATTTTCGGTGTTTACATATATTTTATGATAGGCACTTCCTTTGATTTCGAAGAAGCCAACATTCTTCGATTTCCGAGAAAAGTTAGCGAACGCATTCATGGTCACAGGCTGCCTTGTGGTGTACTGAAGTGCATTTGCATTCAATCAACTAAACGTCTGGGTGTGGAATATTTTAAATTTTCAATGGGATTGGTATCTACCTACCTACCTACCTGTTGGCTTGTAGTGGTTGTACTGAATGAATTAAATTAAAGTTACTCATTTGTTGTTTTGAGGACTACCTAGTTGGAGCTGACATAAGTGACAGGGTGTCTTTGTGAGGTGGGTGGGTAATTGGATGTGGGTGTAGTTTTTTGGTAGGTATAGTGTTACTGTTCCTTCTTCATTGAATGCATGGTGGACCTCAATTATCTTGAAAGTTATTCAGGGACGACCTAACCTAACAGATATAATTCAACTGCCGTAGGGGAAAGTAGTTGTTGTGAAAAATACTTATTGTGTAGGTATTTTCCTTAACAATATGTCCAAGTGTGTTGGATTACGTTCTTAAAGTTCTGACAGCCTACCAAGTAAATCCACCCTATTCCCTATTATCCTTTTCCGTTATGCCTGAAGTGAGGGAGTTTTGGTACTATCATAATAAATGATCAAAAAACACTCCCACGTCGTCATTGTCTTTGGATTATCCGTTCTTATTTCTGTTGTTTGGTCTGGAATTATGTTTTTCCTTTTCTTTGCTATGATAGGGAGTTTTTTTGCCACGATCTTTTGTTCGAAAACATCTGTCATATGATGAGGGAAAGGTTTTGGATGCAAACAGATAGGTAAGTACTTCAATTTTTTTTCTTAGTTGAAAATCCATAAACTACTATCAATAACTCATGTTGTTCTGGTTACAATCAGGAGAATAAAGTCCATAGCTTCCTGAAAGTTATAGTTAGGGAGCCGCCAGTGAAAAAATGCGCCGAACAGCTATACCGCTTCCGAGCTCTGGAATGGAAGTATTTACATCGAATATACCAAATCCAAAATATTTTTTATTTTGAGAAGGGCCCAGCCGAGAAACAAGGAAAAATATTTATTTATATATCATGTGTTCAAAAAGTGATCAGTTATCATCTGACAAAGCGGAAAGAAATTTGGTGGGGACCGGGTCTAGAAAAAAACGTTTCTAGAATCTTAGGGTATCGGCTGTTGAGGTGGTGAAGAAACCCTTTCAGCGCTAACCTTCCGAGTGGCCATACGACAAATGTGTCATCCACATAGCGAAACCGTTCAGACGCAGGTTCTGGATTCTGCTAACGGCGGAAGAAGAAAGAGACGGACAACTGCCTTTTCTGGATCTCTTAGTCATCAGAAAACCGGATGGGACTTTAGGCCACAAAAGTGTACAGAAAACCTACACATACAGACAGATATCTGCACAAAGACTCAAACCAGAGCGCAACGCATCTGTGAGCCGGCTCATCTGAAAGTAGGAGATTTG
Organism: Chrysolina haemoptera; assembly: GCA_958298965.1. NCBI lineage: Eukaryota > Metazoa > Arthropoda > Insecta > Coleoptera > Chrysomelidae > Chrysolina > Chrysolina haemoptera. The sequence goes on along the minus strand of OY282585.1, from coordinate 52,738,902 downwards.
AGCCGGTTCTGGGCCTCCCCCCACCACTATGACGTCATCAGTGACCTTGACCTATGACCTCGACCTATGACCTTGACCCATGACCTTGACCTATGACCTATGACCTTGACCTATGACCTCGACCTATGACCTCGACCTAGGACTTGACCTAGGACTTGGGCTTGCCCTTAGCCTTGACCATGATGTATATTGTTGGGAGGTGTTCAGGGTTTGTGTTTGACATTGAGATTATAATGACTTGGATTTTTTTTTCATACACGGACAAGTACTTTTTCCAAGTACTTAATTTATTTTTCTTACCTCAATGTCTTCCATGTCCTTCATGTATACTTACTCTGCCATTGTGTATGATCCTAATGTGTGGAGTACGCATACAAATCTAAACCGAAGTATAGAGAGGGTACACGTCTGCACGCCACGGATATCCAGTCAGACATGTGATTCCCCTCCGATGATGTATACCTTGCGATGGTGGTGGGGGGAGAGGTCGCGTGACGTCAACGCTATGCGCATCCGACGACGATCCAGTGATGTGTGTCAGACTCTCGCTCTCGACATGGTTGGCTTTCTCCCACCCTTTCTCCCCACCATCACTCCCACCCCGTCTCCTCACCCTTTCTTCTCCCACCCTTTCTCCCCACCTTAACCCAAAGGCTGCGGTCATGCAGCGACTACGTGGCTTTAACGTTGAGATATACTTGGAGGTACTTTGAAAATTTTGGTATGACCTTAATGAATGCTATACATGTATTCAGTGTTTGTGTTTGACCTTGAGATGTCATTGTGATGACTTGGATATCATTTTTCATACACGGACAAGTACTTTTTCCGGGTACATATTTACCTCCATGTCTTTCACCGTCCTTCATGTGTACCTACTTTACTATTGTGTATGATCCTTATGTGTGGAGTACATATAAAAATCTATACCGAAGTATAGAGAAGGTACACATCTGCACACCACGGAGATCCAGTCGGATATGTGAACTCTGAGAGATACCTTGCTATGGTGGTGTCGTGACGTCAACGCTATGCGCATCCGACGACGATCCAGTGATCGTGTCAGGATTTTGCTCTCGACACGGTGGGGTGGGTCCGCGCTGACGTCACAACACCCATACGCAGAGGTACTTTGAAAATGTTGTATGACCTTCATGAATGCTATACATGTACTTAAGGTTTGTGTTTGACCTTGAGATGACATTGGTGATAGATGGGAGAGATTACATACACGGTAATGAAGTTCTTGGTTATTGTGTCCTGTTTCAATTGTATTCATGATTGATAGTGTATGTTATGTGTACGTACTCTTAAAAACTATAAAGTTTAAACAGTACATACAAAAAACCATTGACATTGGGTTTTTTTCTTCATATATACGGTAATGATGACCAAGCACTTTTCTACTCTGCGTTTGATCTGCGTATGACCTGTGTACGGTAATGAGTATACGATCGAGTATTTGAGTACTTAAATAACTCCATGTCTCGAACTATGTATGATCATGTGTACTCCAGACTTGCTACTGTGACCTTCATGGTGTACATACAAGTATAAGTAGCAAGAAGCAAGTCCGAAAATTCAAGAAATCTAACCACACACGCACCGTCTGTTAGCCATTAAACGCCGGCGATGAATGTACCGTTCCCTCAGGCATGACCTCCGCATGACATCCCCTTCCTAATTTTGTGAATGGTCTGTGTGTGACACATCACACCAGGAGCTCGCTAAACCAGTCATATTAGTTTCTCATCAAACTGGTGGTCCACCAGTGAAAAATTAGATACGGTTGCTTCGACCACTATGTACACATGTGATAACAATCATGTGCTAACAATTCCGACAACATAACTGATGATCAACGTATATAAAACGTATATAAAACGTATACAAAACGTATATAAAACGTATATAAAACGTATGTAAAACGTGTTTGACATTCACTTGTCCTCACTTGATATTTTTTTTTATTTTGTATTTGTATAAAACTTACATCTAATTCAACATTTCTACAATACTTAAACATAACTTAACCTATCTATATACAACCTAAATACTATACCTATGGCAGGCTGCCGCCATCCTATCCATGGCGGTGCGGACTTCTGCTCTCACAGTGTCCCTCCTGGTATGCATTTCAGCTTCCAGGAGGGCTGCATGTTGATCTCTCTCCATGAGAGCTGCCTGTTAGCGGGTAATTTCTGCCCGCTCTCTAGCGATCTCCAGGCAGCCGCGCTCAACCTCATCCAGTCGCTCCAACACCTGGTCAATAAAAGTCCCCGGCCTTGCTTCGAGGACGTTTCTGGTTGGCTCGCTTGCCGTGGTGGAGGTGGTGGTGGAACAACTGTAATGACGGGAGAAAGGGGTATGTCTGCAATTGTTGGTTCCAACTGTACAACTACAGGAGCAGGCATTACTTCAACTGGTGCCACTATAGTTGCAACAGGTGGTGCTACAACAGTTGAGGATGCCTTCTTTGACGGCCATCCTCCAGAGTACGGGCTATTTCTACTACAGTTCCTACGGTACTCAACAATAGGACCAGCCTTACTTGTACTACTGTGACTAGTAGATTGCTTCTTCGATGATGACTTCTTTGGTGGCTGTACCATGAAATCATCATCGCTGTCCGCAATATTTATTATAGGCATATCTTCCGTCGACAATTTTGCTCCAGCGTTACGGGATCCTTTGGGAGCAACTCCATCAACGAACCCACCTCGTCGTTTGCGTTGGTCCATCTGCGCACCTGCTGGGGAAGGCGTCATCGGCGTTCATGAATACAAGATTGTTAACTTACCTTCAAATTATTCTACTTAGTCCTGTAATACTGAATGCTGCTGGCGACTGGATGCCGCAAGTGGCTGGCGACTGAAGATTATTCTGGGGGAGTTCTTGTTTTAATCACTCAGGCCTCCACCCCACTCCTACTCTTCTTCTTCTCCGACCTACTTCAATCCCCACTATGTCTTAAGCCACGTCCCTTTCTTAAGCCACACCCGCTTTCTTAAGCCACGCCCCCTCATACCAGGCTTTGCAACCCTAACCCATCTCCACCCCTATTTCAACTCTGCTATTTGTTACAATGCATACATCCCCCTACGGGGCAAAGCTGATATAGAGATGAGTGACATGAATAACAATTAAGTATGGGAACATTCGCATATTCCACTGTATCATGTGAATAACCATGCTGATACCACCCACCATTATTATTCATGCCGCAATACCTTAAAAAACAAATGTCACATAAGAAACGCTTTCTATTGTCACAAGTATGAATTGTGACAAAGTAACAGCTGCAAAAGTACAAATTACTGGCAAAGTTTTCTAATGCTTCAGTCATTTTTATTTGATGGGCCTTGCTCACGATGGTTTCGGGCACATCCTCACAGTCTGGTACAATTCCATCATCGGCTGGTGCTTCTTCACCGTCATCTTCGAGAAACTGTTCTCCGTCTAAGTCTTCCCCAGCTGGATTGTCCTGGCGGCCATCTTCAACATCTCTGTGGTCATTGAATTCACCATTGTCACCATCAGCCACTACAACTCCATCCTCCTGTTCGTCACCATCCTCATCCACTACAACTCCATCTTCCTGTTCCCAAACAAAATCGTCGCCTGCCAAAACTTCAACCTGATTGTTGACATCTAATCGAGAGAGGGCTTCCAATGCAAAATCAACTTGATCAACCATAATTAGTGATGCACATGAATGTATTAATGAAATTCCCACGGTCCCTACCCACTATCTACCGAAACTGCAAGAAAAAAAAGTGGATTTTACCTCTGAAATATGACAAAAAAATTGAAAGAATTTTTTTCCAGTAGCATTTATCATTTTGAATCTTTTATCTCAATTTTGATATTTTCCGATTAAATCCATTATAACGTGAATACAAAAACATTTAGTATATTTTTGACGAATGTACAAATACATGAGAAAAAAAAGATGCAATGCCTATGTTTCCTGGCTTTTTTTTCCAGTAGCATTTAACATTTTGAATCTTATATCAAGTATGGTATTTTCCGATTAAATCCATTATAACGTGAATACAAAAACATTTAGTATATTTTTTGACAAATGTACAAAAACATGACAAAAAAAAAAAAATGCAACGCCTATGTTACCTGGCTGAGTTAGCAAGCCGACTCGTTCGCTCTAAAAAAAAAAGGGCGAGACACTATCTACCGAAACTGCAAGAAAAAAAAGTGGATTTTACCTCTGAAAAATTACAAAAAAATTTAAAGATTTTTTTTCCAGTAGCATTTATCATTTTGAATCTTTTACCTCAAGTTTGGTATTTTCCGATTAAATCCATTATAACGTGAATACAAAAGCATTTAGTATATTTTTGACCAATGTACAAAAACATGAGAAAAAAAAGATGCAATGCCTATGTTTCCTGGCTTTTTTTTCCAGTAGCATTTAACATTTTGAATCTTTTATCAAGTATGGTATTTTCCGAATCCATCCATTATAACGTGAATACAAAACCAGACAGTTCAAAATATATTTCCATCTCTGTCAACAGTGGCGTTTCGTAAAAAAGGGCGAGACACTATCTACCGAAACTGCAAGAAAAAAAAGTGGATTTTACCTCTGAAACATGACAAAAAAATTTCAAGATTTTTTTTTAGTAGCATTGAACATTTTGAATCTTTTGTCAAGTATGGTATTTTCCGATTAAATCCATTATAACGTGAATACAAAAACATTTAGTATATTTTTGACCAATGTACAAAAACATGAGAAAAAAAAGATGCAATGCCTATGTTTCCTGGCTTTTTTTTCCAGTAGCATTTAACATTTTGAATCTTTTATCAAGTATGGTATTTTCCGAATCCATCCATTATAACGTGAATACAAAACCAGACAGTTCAAAATATATTTCCATCTCTGTCAACAGTGGCGTTTCGTAAAAAAGGGCGAGACACTATCTACCGAAACTGCAAGAAAAAAAAGTGGATTTTACCTCTGAAACATGACAAAAAAATTTCAAGATTTTTTTTTAGTAGCATTGAACATTTTGAATCTTTTGTCAAGTATGGTATTTTCCGATTAAATCCATTATAACGTGAATACAAAAACATTTAGTATATTTTTGACCAATGTACAAAAACATGAGAAAAAAAGATGCAATGCCTATGTTACCTGGCTTTTTTTTCCAGTAGCATTGAACATTTTGAATCTTTTATCAAGTATGGTATTTTCCGATTAAATCCATTATAACGTGAATACAAAAACATTTAGTATATTTTTTGACAAATGTACAAAAACATGACAAAACAAAAAAAAAATGCAACGCCTATGTTACCTGGCTGAGTTAGCAAGCCGACTCGTTCGCTCTATACCTGAATTCAAAGATAGGAGCAGCTAGAGTCCCTGTATGCAATTTGACATTTGATCGTATATTAGAGTCAGGACACTCTTTGACATAACATCGAAAAACGCGTTTTAGGTTATGTCTAACAACTACAGACCATATATCTATACCGTTGATGTAACAACGGTCGAACGATAGTATTGACAGTTCAAAATATATTTCCATCTCTGTCAACAGTGGCGATTCGTAAAAAGGGCGAGAGAAATGTTATCAAAACTTGCTAGCAAAATATCTGCAGAGCGGAGTTTTTTAACGAAGCCATTAGTATATGAACTTTGCCGAATTCGACTTCAGGTGATTTCGACCATAGAACATTCGCACTACTTTCAATGATCAATTCAAATGGATTTCGAAGAACCAATAATTTTTCATATTTGAAACTAGTAATGTAAGAGATTTTCCAGTGATCTATGATCGTATTCACCCCACGGTTTTGGGAAGATTATTTTTATATTCGTATAATAAGCGTTATTTGTTCATTGCGCATAAAGTTATTGAGAGCTTGTTGAGAATAAATAAGATACATCTGCATTGATCGAATTCACAAACAACTCTTATATCAAAATAAATAACTAAAAAACTTTCTTCTTTCGGATATAACAAGGTGATTTTTTTTTCTTATTTTTTTTCAGCATTGATACTATTGAAAAATGTCAATTTTATCAGTGACAATTTAATTCATGTATAAAAATCGCATATGCCACAGTGCAATTGTCAATTTGACAGCGGCAAAAGTTAGCTTTAACTTTTACAGCGACAAATACACTAGTGGTTTTTTCACTTATTCATTTGTTTATCAATTATCGCGGTGTTGGTTGCCAAAATGAATAGTTTGACATTGATATGTTTCTGAATTTCTCATTCATTAAATTGTTGAGGTTTGTATTGATATCGGATAAATTTGTGTTGTTCAAATTCCAAACTGTTTCCTTTAGCAATTTGACTCGAATAACTATCAACCTAAAAACACTCGGTGTCGTGTTTTTAATAGTTGACAGTTATTCTCGTCGAACTGCTAGGAAACAGTTTCTCATTAAACAACCCAAATTTACCCGATAAAATACAAACCACTTGTACAATGATATGTGAAAAGTTTTATGTGGAATATTCTGCATTTTAAATTCCTATATATCCTCTAAATATTTCTCGAAAAATAATAGAGACAATTTTTTGAAATCTTTCCTGTGAATTTACTAGTTTTGTTTCATTCATCTAGTAACAAATTATTTTATTGAAAGAGACCATTATTTGATTGATTCTCCTGTAGTGAATCGTTAAGCCCGAGTGAGTTCTGATCATAAATAGTTGTGTAACTATTTCCCTCCAAATCTATTTGTATGTACTATATCACACATACATGTTTCAAAAGATTTCGTACCTGAAGAGGATTGGGTACTGATTGCCTCAACCTCAATACATTTTCTGATCTGTTTTGGAAATGTCGAGATGTAAGTAAAAATTACAATCCTAGAAATACAGGAATTTTAATATTTCTTAACAGTAACGATACGTCATGTAAAAATTCAATAAAATGTTTGATTTCTTCACATTCAACTCTGCTGATAGCTGAAGTTTCATTTCATTTGCTGTTTCAATAAAACGAGCAATGAATGGTTGCAGCATTTTTATCAAACAGGTTTTCCTGATATTTCGGAAGGCTTTGCTCTTCAATACTCGAAAATTTTAATTTGTTGTTGACGTATGAATTTGAGGTTCCAATATTCTTGATTATCAGCCAAATCTTTAATGTTATCATAGTTGACAATGAGTAAATCAATTTTTTTGATGAAATAAAAAGAACATTTTTTTTGTAATTTTTGGTGTAATTGTTAAAATTGTGTTTTCCGTTAACCAGCTGTTGTCCCCTTACGAACGGCGAGTCAAGGATAAACGAGAAGCTTAGAAGCTTACCCATTTCAATAAATATTACTTTTGAACTATCTATCATTTTAATTCACCCGACAAATTTGTGCTTTTGATGTGATATTCCATACGGATCTTTCGAGTGCCGAATATCTTTAGCTGAACTGGATCCTCGAGAACATCGTATGAATCATTGGAATCATTGGAATATTCACTTGACATATATTTGATTTTTAAAGTTTCTGACACAGCTACTCTCGGGTCTCGGGTTACGTGAACTACAAATTATATTTTCACATATTTCCTCCCTGACGTTACGCCCTTGTGATCATTTGGCCTCGCAAGGCAGACATAACCTGAAACGCATATTTTCGATCTCCTGTCAAACAGTGTCCCGACTCTAATATACGATCAAATGTCAAATTGCATACAAGGACTCTAGGAGCAGCTATCAGCGCTCGGCCTGGCGTAGTTCAAGTATACTTTACGATTTCATAATGTATGTATCAACGCCAATCTTCACCAACAAATAAGAAACTGTGAGAAGCTTCTAAGGCGTGGTGGCATTTAAAATACTGCACCCTTTCGTCACAATGTTTGATGAACAAAATATTTTGAAGCGACACATTTTACGCTTCCATAAAATAGGTATGTGATGTTTGTTACGTACTAACATTGCTACTTATAATCAGAAGACGAACAAATGAGCAAAAAAAAATAACTATTTTGAAGAATATTACATTGATCGATAAAAGTGGACACAGGGAACTATTCCCCTACTCGGGTTTTATTGGTTGTTCATTCAAATAAAAATTGAAAAAGTGAAAAGAAACACTTTGTTGTATCTGAAATTCACTATTATAGAGAAGTAATGAATTTTCGATATTCAGTTTCGAATCTTATCAGCCACCATCAATGCAATCAGAAGTACAGAGATACTACTCGTATACAGTGAGTTTTAAAAAGTCTGCACCATATGGAAAACTTGTTCATTATCGATTTGTCAGAAAATTTTATTCTTCTTAAATATTGGTGCATTGCAGAAAACATAAAAGTTGTCAGTATTTTAAATTTCTGAATGGTATACAGGGGAAACAAAAAAATATGAAATTCGATCATTTTTGACATTATCAAAAAAAGTTTATTTAGAAAAACCAATCAAAACCAACATTCCAATTCAAAATTATAGCCACCTACGCAGGAAAAATTTTAAAAAATCACATTTTTATGATTAAAGTGATCATAACGCGCGATTTTCCGAGCACGACGGCGCAGCGAACGATCAGTTATCCACGAATACTTTACATTATTTTTTTCAATTGGTGCAATTTGAATTCATAAATATTAGTTTCATTATTACAAATAATGGAAATAAGAACTTATAATGTAAACTGGTTGAATTCGTGATGTGACATCAGTTTACCTTTCTTTAATGTTTGAATAAAAGTTTTGCATTTGTTTGTAATATTTTATTTGACGTTACAAGGTACTCCTGTCAGATCAAAAATCATAAAATTGTCATTTCTACTTCACTGTTCTCCTCCGAAACATGTCAAAAAAATCTTTCAATTTTTTTTTCCAGTAGCTTTCAATATTTTAAATCTTTTATAAAGTATGTTATTTTCTTTTATTGTCTTCTGACAAAATATCTCGAATCAAGGTAAGTAGAAAAAATCTCTCGAGCAAGCTCTCGCGATTTTTCGCTCCCGTGATTCTCGATTTTTTGTCATAACAATAACATTTTCATGCAATTAAAAATGTTTAATTGACAATTTAACTCATGCACTAAAAATGCCATAAGTCGCGGTGTTTTCATTATTACAGCAAAAAAAGTTTGCCCTAACTTTTCCAGCGACAAAACGGAACCTAACTTTTGGAAGCATGACAACCAGCATTATGAACATCTTTTTGATGACCTTATGTCACATATTCATTGAATTGTCTTACCGAATTACACTCTAGTTTTTTCTTGTCAAAGAAAACTTGACATTTATAATTCGAATTTTGTTGCCATTAGGACAATTCAACTCAAAAAACTGCCAGAAAAAATTACTCGTCCTGCGGACTCATAATTTTTTCAGGGGTAGTTTTTTTCGTTGAATTGTCAGGCAATAAAATTCTCATTACTGCCAGTGTCAAGTTTACTTCGATAAAAAAAAAGCTCTCGTGTAATCATAAGTGATAAAAATACGATCTCTCATGTATTTACCTCCAATTAATACACGCCTAATCTGACAGTCAATGAAATTACTTCAATTTCTTAGAATCGACCAATCAATGGTCGTTGCAATTCCACTCTAGAGGTTATTTTCGAGTTTTCAACATAACATGAAATGGTAAGATTTGGTCGAGAATCGTTGGAATGTTTTGAAAAAAGTGTTTCTCCGAGAAATGCTCAATAAATAACTAGAAGTCTTTATGGAAACAGTTTGAAATATTTCTGAAAGAGAAGCATTGTGAACTTGGGGAACTACTTCAAATGCAGAGCTTGGACTATAGTCATGAAAGATTGGGCTTTCAATATGAATATATTTATTGTCTGTTTGTCATATAGTTGTGTATTAATCTTTCTAAAATACATTCGAGATTATATTTTTTATATATCTACGAAGGTGTAGAAGGGCCACAGTAATTATTTTTTATAATTCCGACTTAGCATCTCGGAACTCCGACTTACTAAGTCAGAATTACCTAATTCCGACTTAGTATCTCGGAATTCTGACTTACTACCTCGGAATTAGATAATTCAGACGTTATTATTTTTTATAATTGTGACTTACTAAGTCCCAGTCCGGAGTTATAAAAAATAATTACATCGGAATTAACTAATTCCGACTTGGTAAGTCGGAATTCTAAAAAATAATTACTATGGCCTTTCTACGCCTTCTTAAAATACATTTCAAATTGCAATCAAATTTTATTGTCTTCTGACAAAACATCTCGAATCAAGGGAAGTAGAAAAAATCGCTCTAGCGCAAACTCTCGCGATTTTTTCACTCCCTTGATTCTCGATTTTTTAGTCATGACAATAAAATTTTCCATGCAATTAAAAATTCATTTATCGATAAAAAATATGACCTCTTATTTATTTATCCCCGAATATTTCAAAAATGTACAGGGAGTGTGTAGAAAAAACACATCAAAACATTATTCCAGAAATATATTTTATAATAGAAAAACAGAAAAATCACTATTCATCGCTCTCAAAAGCCTCATCAAGTTCTTCTCGCCATTGTTGTTCTACAATTCTGATTGTTTCGTATTCACTTATGGATTGTTGAAGCTCCATTTGAGCTTGTTGAAGGCAGTCGGTAGGAATATGGTTCAGTTGAATCTCCTTTTGCAAATTCTCGGACTCCTTTTGCAAATTCTCAGACTCCTTTTGCAACTTGGAGATTTCCAACTCTAAAGAAACTATTTTATTTTCAATTTTATGCGTTTCATCGATTTTTCCACGAATATAAATATCCATTTTTTCGTAACGATGAACTGCTAGTTTGGCATCAATGATCCTTTGTTTGCTAACTTTCTTCTTCGCTATATATTCCTGAACTGGTTGGAATGATAATATTGTTGTTTTGGACTTCACTTCATATGTCCCAGAAGCCGAGGGCCTTGAAATAATTAATGGTTCAATGAGTTTTTTTTTCTTCATTGGTACCTGGCTAATTTCATTGGATAGTCGTTTCACACTTTTCTTCTCTTCTTTATTGATCTTGATTGATGTTGCAGGCATAAGGTCATCATCTGTCATAGTAAGATCAATGTAGCAATCTTGAATAGGCTTTGCAGCTGTAGGCGTAGTCATCTTTAGAAACTCGTCATAATTTATGGTGCACAAATCATTGGAGTATTCACAATTATTAACAGTCTGTTGGTCTTGATTCACTAGTGCCACAAAAGATTCCTTGGATTGAACAGTTTCACTACGTAACAGAATATTTTCCAAAATAACGATTGGACCCATTTTTTTTTATAATTCCAATAATTTTCAAAGTCAAATTAAATTGATCTAAAGTTAAAGAACTATGAACTATTTAACACAAGTTCATTCATTTTATAACCATTTGAACCATTATGTAGAAACGCCCACCAAAAAAGTAGGAAGAATCCAACCCCAAAACAATAAAAAATAGAATATCAACCAATAGATGTATTGCATGTATGAGCTATATCTAAAATTATTTCACCAATAGAGGGGCTTCTTAGACAGCATTATAATTTTTCTTCAACATTTGAAATTAATTTTGAAATATCGATAGCATCCCTAAGGGACATTGTACTTTTTAGCGTAGAATATTTTACGCAAAGACAATCAAATAAATTTTAACGTATCATTGCATATTATAAAATAAGTCAACAATATATTTTTGTCGATTTTTCACAATATTTGGTAATAGTAATAATAATAATCGCTTTTATTGCTAGGAAGAAATAAATAATTAACAAATTAATGTAAATTTACAGCATCACAATTTGACTGTCTCATATTCACTATGTTTTCTATTCTCCAAACATTGAATGTTCAGGAGATTATTATTTCGATTTCAAAATTGCACCTAGTATTTTAATTTTGAAGATTTGAATAAGGCTGTCTTTCTTCTTGCAAGCTATAAATTAGATGGTCCTACACATGTAGCATAAAAAAAAGGGTTCTGAGAGGTAGGTATTCAAACCGTGAATTTATAATCTGTTGAAGTGATCTTTGAACATGTTTTTGTAAATAATACACCATCACCTCATTTAGAAGGCAATAAATGTCAACCGTAACATGGCCGAAAAAGCTTTTCAATACTTAAAATTCCAACCCACTGTCTATATAATGAATCGTTAAAACTCGTAAAGGACTTTACGAACGATGATATCTGATCCACCCTTGTAAAGTGCGACATTTTCAATCTATGGAAATAATTGCGGTCCGTGTTTGATTCAAATTTTTGAAGAATAAGCATACCAACTCCATTTTGATATCAATGAGCAAAAAATTTTTTTCAGATCTGTCCACGAGAATAGGAAATGCTCAGAGGGCATTGCAAAGGTGTTTAGAATTAGGTTTCACAGTTATATACGAAGTTAAAATTGAAAATTGCATTTTTTAAATATTTTCCGATCTCAACAAAAAATATTATTATTAAAGTTAATAATTAAAGTTAATATTAAAGTTGTCACTTTAGTCCCGTATAAAATGTATCTTTCAGTCCCTAGGGAGATAAAGTAAAAAACAAAAATTACCACAGCTACACTATTAATAACTAGGACAAAAATTAGGAAATATTCCATTATACATCTTTATTGATTGAATTAAGATTGTATGTGACATTAATATTATAACAATTGATGAAACTAAACGGGCGATTATTTGTATTTGATAAGTAAATATTAGAGGAAAGTGAAGAGATGTCATGTTCTTGATGTATCGGTTAATGTCAACATTAACTGAAATGACACTGAATTGAAAAAGTTTGTTGACACCGTTACTATGACGTTCCCTACTTAAGTAATCTAAGTACCATGTTTATATAACTCATCAAAATAATTAGTTGTATTATTATTGAAATTTATAATACTGGGAAGTGCAAAAAATAGCGTATGTGCCACAGGACTAAAGTAATATTTTATCCCTTACGAGATTATTGGCACTCGAGCTCTACTAGCCCTCAGGGGCCTCAGGCAATAAACATCACGTGCAGGATCAAAACATTCACTAGTCCCTTGCCATATAATATACTATTGTTAACAATGAAAACATTGTTTCTCGGAAGAATGTCATTTGTTTTCAAAAATAGTGCAATGTGATGTAATATCGATAAAAGTGCCTCTCAGAACTTGATATTCTGTTGCATACCAACAGCTGCTTCAGTTTCCGTCAGCTGTATATGATTCATAAGAAGCATAAAACGAGTGAAATCACTTGAAAATTACTACCAGAATAGTCAAAATCCCCTTCTCTCCACACCATCTCACAAAGTGGAAAGTTTGTGGCGAATATCTGTCAGAAAACAACTACTTCCCCCTACGAACATTGAATTACATCTAAAATTTGTACAATTTCCCTCCAAAAGATACTAGAAATTTAAGCTTATTCTCGAATTGATAAATCAAGAAAACTGAAATTTGCATTTTTCAAAAGAATTAAAATAGAATGGAAATAGATATTCTCGTATAGGTTTTTGATGACTATCATTATATTAGAGGAACTCCCATAATAAATTATGAGTAATAGAATAATGGTATTGTTCTCTCTTGGGGTGACAGCATCCCTAAGGAATATTGTAATTTTTTAGCGTAGAATATTCTACCCAAAGACAATCAAATAAATTTTAACGTATCATTGCATATTAGGGGCCAGGTAGCTCAGTGGTTGAGACTGTCGCTTTCAAAACCATTGACTGCTGGTCGGGCTAGGTTCGAATCCTTAGCGACTACAGATTTTTATCTGATGGCCCGAGAAAGTGCTAGGAATCGCACGTTAAAAGGTAAGACCTCGTTAATCCTTGGCTCGCACAAGTTTCGACTTTCGAGGGCTGCCGTTCGTGAGGGGACGACAGCTGGTTAACGGGTTTTTTTTTTCAACAATTTTAATTTAAAGAGTCCCTATACAATCAAGCCAACAATGCTTTCAGTCAACTGAGCGGAGAAATGAAGAATGTAAGGACTCAATACAACATTATTCGATAACAGTTCAATTCGTCGAACAATTTCACGTCGAGTGCATTAAACAATTTTTGCACGAGTTGCATACAACATTTTTTTACGTTCATGCAAAAAAGCAAAAAAATGAATTATAAAGGTGCGGCACTAGGTGTAGGAAAATGAAAATAGCAACTTAAATAATTAATTATTACTATCGATTTGCATTGAAACAAATCACTATCATCTATTTTCCATTATTATTACTCATTTTAAAACTTTCAATTCCGTAATTGTCAGAATTAATTTTTGACTGACGTTTCTGTAACTACAGATGCATTATAAAAATCAAAATCACAGTAGCCGTGAGCGCGTATGTTATCACGACACGAGATGTGGTCATAGTACTGACAGTATGCTCTATGCATGTAGGCGGTTTAGAGCAAAGCGGATCAGTTTCGATTATGGAGTTATTTTCGGGTAGACATTATTTTTTCAAGTCTGGCTGCTAAAATTAGTACAAAATAATATAAAATATGTAACTGTTTAAAACTTATTGCCAATCTCACAGAATATCTACTCAATATGTAGTAGGTTTGAACGTTTATGTTTGTCATGATGACAGCACGTTGAAGTAGAATGACAGATGAGTGTAATAAAAACTTTATTGCACTAGTGCAATGAAGAACTTCTTTTTCCACTAAATATAGGTCAATAAAGTTTTTCTTTTTGCATGAATGTAGACATTTTTTTTTTAAGTTCTGTCCACGAGAATAGGAAATGTTCAGAGGGCATTGCAAAGGTGTTTAGAATTAGGTTTCACAGTTATATACGAAGTAAAAATTGAAAATTGCATTTTTAAAATATTTTCCGATCTCAACAAAAAATATCATTTTGTTAACAAGTCTCGTATATAACCTTTCAACTTTTAAAACAATGAAAACATCGTTTCTCGGAAGAATGTCATTTGTTTTCCCAAAATAGTGCAGTGTGATGTAATATCGATAAAAGTGCCTCTCAAAACTTGATATTCTGTTGCATACCAACAGCTGCTTCAGTTTCCGTCAGCTGTATATGATTCATAAGAAGCATAAAACGAGTGAAATCACTTGAATATTACTACCAGAATAGTCAAAATCCCCTTCTCTCAACACCATTTCACAAAGTAGAAAGTTTGTTGCGAATATCTGGCAGAAAACAACTACTCCCCCCTACGAACACTGAATTACATCTAAAATTTGTACAATTTCCCTCCAAGAGGATACTAGAAATTTAAGCTTTTTCTCGAATTAATAAATCAAGAAACCTGAAATTTGCATTTTTCAAAAGAATAAAAATAGAATGGGAATAGACATTCTCGATAGGTTTTTTGATGACCATCATTATATTAGAGGCAAACCCAGGAAAAATATTAAATAATAAAAATCTGCATCTTTACGATCACTTTAATCATAAAAATGTGATTTTTTTTATTTTTTCTGCGTAGGTGGCTATGATTTTGAATTGAAATGTTGGTTTTGATCCAAAACAACTTTTCTAAATTAAATTTTTTTTCGATAATGTCAAAAATAAGCGTAGTTTACACCTGATCGAATTTCATATTTTTTTGTTTCCCCTGTATACCGTTCAGAAATTTAAAATACTGACAACTTTTATGTTTTCTGCAATGCACCAATATTTAAGAAGAATAAAATTTTCTGAAAAATCGATAATGAACAAGTTTTCCATATGGTGCAAACTTTTTAAAACTCACTGTATACGAGTTGTATCTCTGTACTTCTGATTGCATTGATGGTGGCTGATAAGATTCAAAACTGAATATCGAAAATTCATTACTTCTCTATAATAGTGAATTTCAGATACAACAAAGTGTTTCTTTTCACTTTTTCAATTTTTATTTGCATGAACAACCAATAGGTTAGGGGTATAGTTCCCTGTGTCCACTTTTATCGATCAATGTAATATTCTTCAAAATAGTTAATTTTTTTTGCTCATTTGTTCGTATTCTGATTATAAGTAGCAATGTTAGTACGTAACAAACATCACATACCTATTTTATGGAAGCGTAAAATGTGTCGCTTCAAAATATTTTGTTCATCAAACATTGTGACGAAAGGGTGCAGTATTTTAAATGCCACCACGCCTTAGAAGCTTCTCACAGTTTCTTATTTGTTGGTGAAGATTGGCGTTGATACATACATTATGAAATCGTAAAGTGTATTCGAACTACGCCAGGCCGAGCGCTGATAGCTGCTCCTATCTTTGAATTCAGGTATAGAGCGATCGAGTCGGCTTGCTAACTCAGCCAGGTAACATAGGCGTTGCATTTTTTTTTTTGTCATGTTTTTGTACATTTGTCAAAAAATATACTAAATGTTTTTGTATTCACGTTATAATGGATTTAATCGGAAAATACCATACTTGATAAAAGATTCAAAATGTTAAATGCTACTGGAAAAAAAAGCCAGGAAACATAGGCATTGCATCTTTTTTTTCTCATGTTTTTGTACATTGGTCAAAAATATACTAAATGCTTTTGTATTCACGTTATAATGGATTTAATCGGAAAATACCAAACTTGAGGTAAAAGATTCAAAATGATAAATGCTACTGGAAAAAAAATCTTTAAATTTTTTTGTAATTTTTCAGAGGTAAAATCCACTTTTTTTTCTTGCAGTTTCGGTAGATAGTGTCTCGCCCTTTTTTTTTAGAGCGAACGAGTCGGCTTGCTAACTCAGCCAGGCAACATAGGCGTTGCATTTTTTTTTGTCATGTTTTTGTACATTTGTCAAAAAATATACTAAATGTTTTTGTATTCACGTTATAATGGATTTAATCGGAAAATACCATACTTGATAAAAGATTCAAAATGTTAAATGCTACTGGAAAAAAAAGCCAGGAAACATAGGCATTGCATCTTTTTTTTCTCATGTATTTGTACATTCGTCAAAAATATACTAAATGTTTTTGTATTCACGTTATAATGGATTTAATCGGAAAATATCAAAATTGAGATAAAAGATTCAAAATGATAAATGCTACTGGAAAAAAATTCTTTCAATTTTTTTGTCATATTTCAGAGGTAAAATCCACTTTTTTTTCTTGCAGTTTCGGTAGATAGTGGGTAGGGACCGTGGGAATTTCATTAATACATTCATGTGCGTCACTAATTATGGTTGATCAAGTTGATTTTGCATTGGAAGCCCTCTCTCGATTAGATGTCAACAATCAGGTTGAAGTTTTGGCAGGCGACGATTTTGTTTGGGAACAGGAAGATGGAGTTGTAGTGGATGAGGATGGTGACGAACAGGAGGATGGAGTTGTAGTGGCTGATGGTGACAATGGTGAATTCAATGACCACAGAGATGTTGAAGATGGCCGCCAGGACAATCCAGCTGGGGAAGACTTAGACGGAGAACAGTTTCTCGAAGATGACGGTGAAGAAGCACCAGCCGATGATGGAATTGTACCAGACTGTGAGGATGTGCCCGAAACCATCGTGAGCAAGGCCCATCAAATAAAAATGACTGAAGCATTAGAAAACTTTGCCAGTAATTTGTACTTTTGCAGCTGTTACTTTGTCACAATTCATACTTGTGACAATAGAAAGCGTTTCTTATGTGACATTTGTTTTTTAAGGTATTGCGGCATGAATAATAATGGTGGGTGGTATCAGCATGGTTATTCACATGATACAGTGGAATATGCGAATGTTCCCATACTTAATTGTTATTCATGTCACTCATCTCTATATCAGCTTTGCCCCGTAGGGGGATGTATGCATTGTAACAAATAGCAGAGTTGAAATAGGGGTGGAGATGGGTTAGGGTTGCAAAGCCTGGTATGAGGGGGCGTGGCTTAAGAAAGCGGGTGTGGCTTAAGAAAGCGGGTGTGGCTTAAGAAAGGGACGTGGCTTAAGACATAGTGGGGATTGAAGTAGGTCGGAGAAGAAGAAGAGTAGGAGTGGGGTGGAGGCCTGAGTGAATAAAACAAGAACTCCCCCAGAATAATCTTCAGTCGCCAGCCACTTGCGGCATCCAGTCGCCAGCAGCATTCAGTATTACAGGACTAAGTAGAATAATTTGAAGGTAAGTTAACAATCTTGTATTCATGAACGCCGATGACGCCTTCCCCAGCAGGTGCGCAGATGGACCAACGCAAACGACGAGGTGGGTTCGTTGATGGAGTTGCTCCCAAAGGATCCCGTAACGCTGGAGCAAAATTGTCGACGGAAGATATGCCTATAATAAATATTGCGGACAGCGATGATGATTTCATGGTACAGCCACCAAAGAAGTCATCATCGAAGAAGCAATCTACTAGTCACAGTAGTACAAGTAAGGCTGGTCCTATTGTTGAGTACCGTAGGAACTGTAGTAGAAATAGCCCGTACTCTGGAGGATGGCCGTCAAAGAAGGCATCCTCAACTGTTGTAGCACCACCTGTTGCAACTATAGTGGCACCAGTTGAAGTAATGCCTGCTCCTGTAGTTGTACAGTTGGAACCAACAATTGCAGACATACCCCTTTCTCCCGTCATTACAGTTGTTCCACCACCACCTCCACCACGGCAAGCGAGCCAACCAGAAACGTCCTCGAAGCAAGGCCGGGGACTTTTATTGACCAGGTGTTGGAGCGACTGGATGAGGTTGAGCGCGGCTGCCTGGAGATCGCTAGAGAGCGGGCAGAAATTACCCGCTAAGAGGCAGCTCTCATGGAGAGAGATCAACATGCAGCCCTCCTGGAAGCTGAAATGCATACCAGGAGGGACACTGTGAGAGCAGAAGTCCGCACCGCCATGGATAGGATGGCGGCAGCCTGCCATAGGTATAGTATTTAGGTTGTATATAGATAGGTTAAGTTATGTTTAAGTATTGTAGAAATGTTGAATTAGATGTAAGTTTTATACAAATACAAAATAAAAAAAAAATATCAAGTGAGGACAAGTGAATGTCAAACACGTTTTACATACGTTTTATATACGTTTTATATACGTTTTGTATACGTTTTATATACGTTTTATATACGTTGATTATCAGTTATGTTGTCGGAATTGTTAGCACATGATTGTTATCACATGTGTACATAGTGGTCGAAGCAACCGTATCTAATTTTTCACTGGTGGACCACCAGTTTGATGAGAAACTAATATGACTGGTTTAGCGAGCTCCTGGTGTGATGTGTCACACACAGACCATTCACAAAATTAGGAAGGGGATGTCATGCGGAGGTCATGCCTGAGGGAACGGTACATTCATCGCCGGCGTTTAATGGCTAACAGACGGTGCGTGTGTGGTTAGATTTCTTGAATTTTCGGACTTGCTTCTTGCTACTTATACTTGTATGTACACCATGAAGGTCACAGTAGCAAGTCTGGAGTACACATGATCATACATAGTTCGAGACATGGAGTTATTTAAGTACTCAAATACTCGATCGTATACTCATTACCGTACACAGGTCATACGCAGATCAAACGCAGAGTAGAAAAGTGCTTGGTCATCATTACCGTATATATGAAGAAAAAAACCCAATGTCAATGGTTTTTTGTATGTACTGTTTAAACTTTATAGTTTTTAAGAGTACGTACACATAACATACACTATCAATCATGAATACAATTGAAACAGGACACAATAACCAAGAACTTCATTACCGTGTATGTAATCTCTCCCATCTATCACCAATGTCATCTCAAGGTCAAACACAAACCTTAAGTACATGTATAGCATTCATGAAGGTCATACAACATTTTCAAAGTACCTCTGCGTATGGGTGTTGTGACGTCAGCGCGGACCCACCCCACCGTGTCGAGAGCAAAATCCTGACACGATCACTGGATCGTCGTCGGATGCGCATAGCGTTGACGTCACGACACCACCATAGCAAGGTATCTCTCAGAGTTCACATATCCGACTGGATCTCCGTGGTGTGCAGATGTGTACCTTCTCTATACTTCGGTATAGATTTTTATATGTACTCCACACATAAGGATCATACACAATAGTAAAGTAGGTACACATGAAGGACGGTGAAAGACATGGAGGTAAATATGTACCCGGAAAAAGTACTTGTCCGTGTATGAAAAATGATATCCAAGTCATCACAATGACATCTCAAGGTCAAACACAAACACTGAATACATGTATAGCATTCATTAAGGTCATACCAAAATTTTCAAAGTACCTCCAAGTATATCTCAACGTTAAAGCCACGTAGTCGCTGCATGACCGCAGCCTTTGGGTTAAGGTGGGGAGAAAGGGTGGGAGAAGAAAGGGTGAGGAGACGGGGTGGGAGTGATGGTGGGGAGAAAGGGTGGGAGAAAGCCAACCATGTCGGGAGCGAGAGTCTGACACACATCACTGGATCGTCGTCGGATGCGCATAGCGTTGACGTCACGCGACCTCTCCCCCACCACCATCGCAAGGTATACATCATCGGAGGGGAATCACATGTCTGACTGGATATCCGTGGCGTGCAGACGTGTACCCTCTCTATACTTCGGTTTAGATTTGTATGCGTACTCCACACATTAGGATCACACACAATGGCAGAGTAAGTATACATGAAGGACATTGAGGTAAGAAAAAATATATGTACTTGGAAAAAGTACTTGTCCGTGTATGAAAAAAAATCCAAGTCATCACAATGTCAAACACCTCCCAACAATAGTCAAGACCAAGGTCAAAGGTCAAAGTTCAAGGTCAAGGTCGAATGCCAAGGTCAAAGGTCAAGGTCAATATCAAAGTCAAAGGTCGAGGTCAAATATCAAGATCAAAGGTCAAGGTCAACGGCCAAGGTCAAAGTTAAAGATCAAGGTCACCGATGACGTCATAGTGGTGGGGGGAGGCCCAGAACCGGCTCAAATCTCCTACTTCTGAAATCAGAACTACGACATATCAGTTACGCATTTCAAGCCAACGGTTACACCCGGTAAAAAATTGCTAGGACTAGTAATCCTAGGTGTTGCATCGGGATAACGGCAACAACCCGCCAACACCATCAAGCAGAGCTTTCCTACCTTATATCAAGAGAGTTACCGACCGGATTGGAAAAGTACTGGCAAAACACGCCATCAAAGCAGTCTACAAACCGACCAGACAGATTGGTTATTTGCTCCGTTCAGCGAAATATCCATGAGACCACCTCGCTACATCACAGGCAATGTAGGCTAGCCCAGACGAAGAAGTCTGCCGTGGCATTACACGCCTACAGAGAGGGTGCCCATGATATTCAGTTCTAGAATACTAAAGTGCCCCCCAACCAAAAGACAATACCATACCCGCCTCAGTAGATGAGCCATAGAAATATACAAACATAAACCGTAATAAAACCATTAAATAACACAATCGAGCAGGTATGACGGGGTAATCAAGTCTCATTAATGAGACAGGTAGACAATGGCAACATCCCATCCTGTCAGGTAACCCAGTCACCCCAAGCAAACCGAAAACGTGTTATTGAAAACAAAGCAATTAGGTAGCCAGGCTGTGACTATAAATTGCGAAGAATTTGCAACCGCTGTATCAGTTTTACGTCGTTCTTCAAGAAGATAACATCCAAGCTGAAGATGCTCACCGTAGTTGTGAGCGAAACGTCCAAAGGAATCGCCTCCACGGTGGTGAACCGACTATGGCCTCAAAGCCCGGAAACCATACTTCTTCATTTTTATTATTATTATTTAATATGAGGAACCTACGACAGATCTTTGATTCATGCATTAGTATCATGAGGATATACGGACAATACTGTCCTCCAAAAGACATACTGAGTAAAATCTGTCATCATCCCCCGGTCTAACACATTTCTATTCTCTGTGAAAGGAAATTGATCCAAAACATATTGACATTTTTGTATGCATCTTCCACGGCTGTAGCAACACTTTTTAAGGGAAATTAGTTCTTCTGGTCCACACGGGAGGTGACAAAGTTCTGGTACCAATGGTCCATGTTCAATCATCCATCCAAATTGTAGTCATGGAGAAAGACAAGGATTGCCTGATAGTTTAGCCCTAAGTACTGCCGGTCAGAAAGCTGCTTTTGTTGGTGGCATATGTTCTAACCTCAAAACCGTTTATTAAAGATTTATTTTATAAAAGTATCTATCTATTAACAATTTAAAATGTTCTTCGAAATAAAAAGGAGTCTTTAATTTAAATATGGAAGCGACCCTTACAAATACATCAAAACCGTTGTTTAAGGTTTTTACGATGCCGTGTATTGGCAGCTTAGACACTGTGTTTTTGCATTTATTGCATTTAGAGAGACCCAAACGAATCTTGAAAAGATTATTATACAAAAGTATCAGTTAGTATTTCATTATTCAGTCTGGTTTTAAAAGTGTTTAGTTTAGCAATAGGAAGTCGAATCTGTCATTTAGGATTTTTTACGATGCCGTATATCGGCAGCTTAGACACTGCTTTTTTGCACTTTCAAAGGGACCCAAAGTCCAAACACATTAGGGCAAGGGTTATCCCTATCATGTACAATGCAGTTTCAGCTTATTTGTTAAATCACCTTGATAATCGCAAAGAATATTCGGGTATCATTATGATATACATACGAAATGTTTTTTGGGGGTAAATGATGGCATTTACTTTGGATTGAAATTTTCCACAATACATGTAGCCGGTTATTAGGCACCGCCTTTTTTGTGTTGTATGTGAAGTGGAAGTGAAATCGCACAAACAGGGCGCATGGCCGCATGCGCATGTGCGCAGAACTGTCTTGCGTGTGATCCAAAAGTCCAAAACACATTGATTGTCGATTGCAGTTTTGCATTTTCATTTAGTTTAGGATATCTGTTTATCATACAGGAAAGGCGTTGAACACTCGAAAAAAGGGTGTATATTATTTCAGTAAATTCCTCTGGACCATAACGATACTGTAACACGAAGTGCCCTAAACGAATACCTGAAGGTTTAATTATTGTTTTTGTTCTTGTAGGTACTCATCCAACCCCAACCCCCCCGATGCCGGACGAAGGAGCCTCTGCCCCCGTGAATCCCAAAGTTGTGGTAGCCCTATACAATTATAGGGCGATAGAGACGGGCGATCTGTCGCTCGAGAAAAATCAGGAATATGAGGTCTTGAGTGATTCACAAGAGCATTGGTGGAAGGTGAAGGATGCCAGAGGGTAAGTTATTTTACCATGTTGACACGTTTTCTTACACGACACCCTCTTTGCAGGAGGTATCTTTTGATTTTGATTTTTGTTTGAAAATGTGAATAGGATATTCATAAAATATTTTATGGAATTATCTGCGGCTGAAAGACAAACTTTAGTTGCTATTTTCCATTGTTCAAGATAACCTCTTGGGAGGTATTCATGTTGAAAAGTGGAACATTCTCCATGAACAGAAATCGTTCATGCTATTGATAGCACTGTTGCTTTCCAAAATAATTCTTTTATCTTTGATCTGCTGCATTTCATAATTTCTTGGTACTTATATGAATATGCATTCCTTCACAGACTACCCGGCTTCATTGAAGAGAATATAGGTAATATCATTACCGAAAATCAGCATGGATTCACAGATCACAAATCGACCAATACTGTGATTCAATATCATATTATTCTTCTCGAGGGGGAAACAACTAGTAATTTTTTGTACACCTAATGAAAGCAGTGAAGTAATTATCTCTAATGAAAAATATGAAAAAGTTTTAGGGGACAATGAAAGATAATTACCATTCAATTACGCGGATACGTTGTATGGACATAATTTAAGTTCGAAGCTCATGCCCATGTATGATTTTTGGTGTAAGTAGGCGACAACGATGGTTACATAAGGAGAACAGGAGAAAGGTTCATTTTAGTACCTTGTCATAAAATAATTCCCAAATATATACCCAATAATACTAATTCAGCCATTTTGAATCGATTAGCGTTTGCAGAATTTGTCTATCTCTAACCGTTCTCGAGTTGGTCAGCTCTAAATCTGTTTTTAGATGGTTTTTTTGGCTCCAAAAATATTTCTGATGAGTTTTAGATATTTTCTTTCGAAAAGTGAAAAATAAAGAAGTTCAAAAAATTATCTATCATGACTTACTCAACTTTTTTGTCCATAGATTTTTTTCTATCAAATTCTCAGTATATACTAATTCGGCCATTCCGAATCGATTGGAGTTCGTCTATCTATAACCGTTCTCAAGTTGGTCAGCTCTGAATCAGTTTTCAAATGTTTTTTTTTGCGCAAAAATAATTTCTGGCGAGTTTTCGAATAATGAATTTATTTAAAATTAATAATGAATTAATGAAAATGTTATGATGTTTGTACACCTAATGAAAGAGTAGTTTCCCCCTCGATTCTTCTATTGCAAATCATGTGGACAAAGGTGAATCGTTCTGGCTGCAGTTATCTTTGATTTCTTTACTAATGATATGAATACATAAATCTATAAATCCTTTTTTCGACCATTTGACTAATTTACATTTTCAAGTCTTTACAGTCATTGCCTATTGAAATTTTGAAAAATTAGGGCCCCCATGGCCGGGTTAATTTTCTCAGATGGGTCGCATACGGATTGGTATTCGTACTATTATTACAAGCAACTCAATTGAATGCCAAGCATGGTCACGTGCGTTTTGATTTGTTGTAAAGTTGCCATTTTATAGTCCAAATTTAGTCTATCAACTTTTAAGTTTCATCATTTTTCAGTTCATTACTATTACCACTCATGAATGGGTTTTCCCTGGAACAATAAAGCATAATTATGATTAATACAAAATGTTTCCTTACAATGCATAAAATACCAGCAAAAACTGAGAAAAATACAAAGTTAGCAAGTTATGCTCTGTCATTATTTCAAACAAATCAATCAAATTTTTTTAATAATAGTAATGCTGAATTTATACAGCAAGTGAAATAAATTAAATAAAACGATGAGTAATGATAAAAGAATTGTTTATACAGCTGAGTATATTAATATAGTAAATAACAAGCTGGCAATCAAAATTTAGAGTGAGTATCACCTTTACTCCTATTTTATTTCTATATGAACTTTTTATGGGTGTCATATTAATTTTCATCTATCCAAAGAATTGTATGATTAAAATTTCTTGCAGTGAAAAATCTATCTAAATTAGTTCTTAAAAGAGGACTGAAAACATCTCTTATTATAAATCATCAATCAAATGATTAATTTTTGAAAGAGACCAACCATAATTCAATAAAAAAAATGTTATAGGTGTACCCAATTAACCTTTCATGTCATATCCTCATTTTGGAAATGAAAATGAATGAAAATGCAAATTCGTTCAAGCTGCACAATGGGCTACTACCGTATAAAAAACATGCCCTAAATTATTAATTATCTTTATTTCTATTTCATTTTAACTTCATGATATTGATGATGAACCCTTTATTATTAC
Source organism: Chrysolina haemoptera (assembly GCA_958298965.1). NCBI lineage: Eukaryota > Metazoa > Arthropoda > Insecta > Coleoptera > Chrysomelidae > Chrysolina > Chrysolina haemoptera. Next base: position 52,713,650 of record OY282585.1, on the reverse strand, counting down.
CAAGAAACAACAATATGTTTGTAATAGGGAGCATCAACTGATTATTGAAAACATTTTTAATGTACACTTATTTAATAAGAAAGTAGTAAAAGCAGAATAATTTGACAGAAAAATTAATAAGGTATGATTTAGTGAATGTTAAGATAATGAAATAACATTTTTTATGTTAATAGGTATTGTTTATTCAAATAAATTTTGAAATCCGTTAAGAATTGTGTGAGTTTGAGGAACTTCAGTAAATTATTATATTGAATTATACCATTGTTATAAATAGATCTGCCGATATCTGTTTCAACCTGAATGAGGAATAGGTCATTCGGTTTCCTTGTTGAATCTAATTTGATTCACTGTCAATTTTCTTTTTCAGAAAAAACTAATAGAGATATTTTGTATTCAGTCTTTGGGGTCTATAAATATTTATAGTTTTCTGAATAGAAAATACATTTTATTGCTTTCTTCAAAGAGTTGTTAATGGTTTGAAAATACCATGATTTGGCTGTTTCCTCAATAACTGAAGATACCCTTTTGTATCTTTTCCTCAATTTTTCAAAATTTAGACTGATAAATATTTATCAATATTTTTTACCGTACCAATTGTATTTCATTGAAGTTTTCGATCATATGATTTTTGAATCAAATGTTGATTTTGTAAATTTGGACAAAGGTCTTTTAGAAACATACAAATATGAATATTTCAAATAATTTAACAATTTATCCAAATCGTTAATTTTGTCTGAAAAAATGGAATTCAATTCAACAATTCATTCTCTAAATAGAAATAAAATTATTTATAATCCTAAATCTTTTCAGTATAATTTCCAGACTAGTTCTGCAGAAAATACGTTAAGGAAGACATCCCTTTCTTTATTATTTCTAAAAACCTGATATTCTACCAAAACGCAGGGGTACCTGATTCCACAGATTGAAAATATGGACCATGCAAATTGTGACTGCAATCATATCCTTATATGACTTCTTTTTTAAATATGAGGACTAATAAAATACCAGAATCACCCAAAAACAAAAAATATTCAGTTGAATTGAAATGCATTACAAATTCATATACCTATTTGAATATTATGAAAAAATAATTGAAATATTAAAGGCATAAATCTTGACATAGGAGGAACATCTAGTTGACCTCTAATAAATAAATCTCTGCAGAAATGTGTACCTACTCTAGTTATGTGAGTTTGATTACATTTGCTTATATTTGCACATTCCATATTTATCCAAATACAACTATTGTGATTTTCAGAAATGTTGGCTTCATTCCTAGCAACTATGTTAAAGAAAAAGAGTCATTGGGATTACAACAATACGAGTAAGTAGTGACACTCAATATATATGTTGGAGTTGGGATTGAAATTGGTGAAAAAAAAAACAATAGCCAAGATGTGACTTTTTCAAAAAAATATTTATATAATCCAGTTTTGATTATTTATGACTCCTATGGAGATTATCTAATCCCTCAGGAAAATTATGTTTATACAATCTTACAACTATTTTAAGACTTTTGCCTAATCTTATTCATGACTTTCCTATAAATGAAAACCATTTTTTTGTTTTGTATTTTTTTTATATTCACCTCATGAATGTCTGACTTGGCAATGTTTATTTTTATTTTATATTGATAGTTTTTATCTATCTTATTCTCGCTACATTGTTTTTATGTTAATGTTGTGTTTTGAGCATAATTATTATTGTATGTTACAGTTGGTACGTTTATGATATGTCAAGACAAAGATCTGAATCCTTGCTGAAGCATGAAGAAAAGGAAGGATGTTTTGTTGTAAGGAACTCGTCAACCAAAGGACTTTATACTTTATCTTTATATACAAAAATGTGAGTGAACTTATTTATATTTAATATTTTTTACCAGGTATTGGAATGAAAGAGATGTCTAAAAAAATTGTCACTTCCCAATTAAGAAGAAGACTTTTTTTTAATACTACCCCATACCAGAATAACTCAACTGTGATTGTTTTGAGGGAAAGCACAGCATTACAAAATGCTCCACTAAGAGAAATTGCTCTAACTCAGTTTTTTATTGACAAAAAAATGTGATGCTGGAACCTAAGATGGCTATCAATTATTGTACCTAAATATTTGACTTATTTGGTTTCAGTCAGTTATTTTAAACTTAAAATCAATTTTGAGCTCATATAAATTTGGCAATGGATTCTGGTAAATGGTGAAGAACAGTTAATTCGTTTTATATTGTTAGTAAATTCCAATCAAACCAATTTTTCATTTTTTTAAATCTCCACTAAATATGTTTCAGTTCATTTCAAGTTGAAACACTACAAGAATTCGCAGTATTATCAGCAAAAGCATGATTTTTTCCAATATACTCTAAATTTAATGAAGTTTTAAGGTATTTATTGTGTAGTAAAGGCCCCAAAACATTACCGTGAGGTACACCATAACAAAGAAATTATAAGGTCCATGACTGACATGAATGTTTCTTGGCAGCTGAATAAAATGCCAATGTCCTACTCTGTTTTCAATCACTTTATTAATCCTTTAGAATAGCAATACAATAAAATATACAAATACTAATTACAAATTGGTAATATCAAAATAGAACAGGTCAAAAACATCTCTAAAATACAAATAGGTGAATATTTATTATTTTAAAATAGGGGAAAATTTAATCATATCATTTTCTTCAATACCCTTTGATTTTATCATAGTTATAAGTGTATGAATAATGTTTTATTATACTGTAATCTTTCCGATTTTTCAATGAGTGCTTTATGAGTTTTATTATGTCTCAACTTGATTTTGTTTTGTACTTTGTACATAAATGTACACTAAATAAGTTAAATAGTTTGTTTACTAAAAATTTTAGAATAAATTGTACTTTCAGACCCCATCCTCACGTCAAACACTACCACATCAAGCAGAATGCGCGAGGGGAGTTTTTTCTTTCTGAGAAGCACTGCTGCAGTTCCATTCCCGATTTAATAAATTACCACAAGCATAACAGCGGAGGATTGGCATCTCGTTTGAAGACTAGTCCCCATGATAGGCCTGCTCCAGCAACCGCTGGTCTAAGTCACGGTAAGTTGGGCGAGTGATACATAATTTGAAAGTGTCTTATCCTGTATAAGAAGCAAAAGATCCAAATATGGTCTAGCTAGAATTTACAGATCAGATGATACATTTCTGCTAAAAACAAAAAAAAAAAAAAATGAAAAAATGGTTCTACCAAACCGACTTTTTTAAAGATTTCAATAAAATTGAAAATGAAATTTATCATATTCTCCTTTGGTTAATAAAAACATATTTTTGTGAAATGCAATTATATTCAAATTGCGATTATAATTAAAAAATTCAATTTATAAGTAACACAGTTAAGTACTACTTGTAAAATGAAAATATGTACAGTAGTGTGTCTCTCTTGTTTATATGTATTATCATATCATTGCGTTCCTTGTTGCTCGCGTAGATTTCTGTCTATATCGCAGATAAATTGTTTCAGATACTGTATAGCAAGCTATTCTTACCAAAATGAAAACTTTCCAATACTGCATAAAGGCATCACCTTTGCTACATCTGAAGACTCTGTAAACTTTACTGTTTCTACAGAAGAGTTTGTGATATGACAAAATGGTTTAACTGAGTTCTCCTGAAGTTATTTAATGATATTGTTAGGCAGATCATCAGGACCAGATGAACGCTTCTTTTTAAGTCACTTAATTTCTAGTTCTGTATATGGGACTACCACCATTGAAGTCGTGATATTTCTCTGAGTAGGAAAGTGTTCCCTCCTACTTCTGGTATACCATTCATAACTTTCTTTGGTACATTAATGAAGAAATTGTTAAAGGTGTTTTCTACAGTGACAGCTGAGAGGATATCCTCGTTTTCATGTATCAGCTTAATGCTAGATTTGGGATTGGATTTACCTCTTAGTTCATTTATAATAAATCAAGAAGTTTTACTTTTGTTTTCGGAGTTCTGAATTATATATATTATCATAGTGATTGAGATTACACTTTTCCATAATTTGTTTTTCTGCTATGATAGTGTTCTGCTGCTAGTATTGGATCATTTTTCTGAAGGATATATAAATCTTTAAGCCGTGCTCTCGACTGTTCTACATAGTCAGTTACCCAACTCTTGGACTCTGGTTTTGATTTTTGATTTAGAAAATTAGGTATATTCCATTTTGAGTCTGGCATTTGTGTTAATTCTAAGACAAAACTACCTCACAAATAGATAACTTTTTTTGAAATGGGTGTCGAAAAGATGTTATGCATACCTGCTACATATTTCTTTAAATAAATTTTAGTATTTTTGTAATTTCTATGACCGACATTTTTTTTAGTTAAAAATATGTCACACACTACAGGTACTAAATGTGCTTTTTTTAGAATGATAACAGACACACTAACAAAATCCAAGATACACTTGAAACTTTCAGTTCTTCATACATTTCTGTTTTTGTCTGTGGTAATTATATTTATTGTTTTTTTCCAGATAAATGGGAAATAGACCCCAATGCTCTGGTGTTATTAGAAGAACTTGGCTCGGGTCAGTTTGGTGTGGTGAGAAAAGGCAAATGGCGGGGATCCATCGATGTGGCTGTGAAAATGATGAAAGAAGGTAGCATGTCCGAAGAGGACTTTATAGATGAAGCTAAAGTTATGACGTAAGTCTATTGTACCTTATCATACATTTGCATCCAGTTAACTAACTAACTGGAATAATTAAAAATGAATCTCAAATAACAGTCATTTCAATCTCATTTAATATTTGCTTTATCACATAAAAATTTGTATATATGAAAGTCCGAAATTTAAAGGAATGTTTTCAAGTTTGTCATGAAGACTAATCCTAAGTAGCCATAGAAGGCATATACAATTCTGGACTTCCATTTAAACATCAATACTCAATAAAATACCAGAAAATCGAAGAATTTAATCGACGATATTTTGAGATATAGGGTTTTAATAAAAAACCATATTTCGGCATTTTATTTTGCTCATTTCTTTTGAATCAACGGGTAGATTTTTCCAAATTGATATTGATTCAGAATTGGTCTTTAATTAAATCGTAATCGTATTCGAAATGTACAGGATCACTCAAAAATAATGATTCATTACTGAAAAAAATATATTAATCACCCAGAATGAATGGGAATAATATTTAAAAATTATTCCGATAAATCAACACACCACATCTATATCAGAAATTTTATCAAAATTCTGACTGCACCACTGTTTTTAGGATGTTTCGAAATATATCTGATGGATCATAATTTCCTCAAAATCTGTTTGATGAATCAAAAAAATCCTCTAAACAACATTGTTTTAAAATTTTTTAATATTTTATAATTTTTTCATTTATGAATAGATTTCCAGGAAATTATGATCAGATATTTTTCGTAACATGTTAAATTCAGTGGTGTAGTTAGAATAAAAAAAAAAAATTCTTAAATCGAAGTAGTGGGTTGATTTATTGACATAATTTTCAAATTTTATTCCCATATAACTTTTTTATTGATGGATTCATATACCACTTCAAAATGTAAATCCAGATTTTTTACCTTGAAAAAAATTCGAAGTAGGCATTGAAATTTTTATTTATATTTCGAGTTTATGGCACTCAAGAGCACTCAACTAGAACTATTGTATTGTATTGTATTGTATTGATGCTCTACCTAGTAAAAAAAAATCTGAATAGAAAAATTATTAACAGTTTTAAAAGGTGGGTTACTCTGTATAAAAAAGTAGTTGGTACTCCTGAATAGTGAGTGTTTTTATTTTCATTTTAATTGTATGTTGCCAACAATGTCATGGTACATCTGTCAGTACAGATCAAGTGTCAACTGTCAACGTCAACTTCATATTTCATTTCATTTTACATCCTCTTCGACCTCTTTGCAGACTTTGACCACAAACCACAACAGCCAACAATCAACATGGCCCAGGGCCCCAGGGGTCTACCATGACATTCCATGGTTTAAAAAGTTTTTATAAATTATTTTAAAGTAATCATGACTCTTTTCTAATCAATTTAAATTGTATTTAATATACAAACAGTAATTGTTTTGTGTGATATGTTAATTTATAAAGTCGCGAGAAAAAAGGATTACTAACCTCACTTTTGTAAGTACACATGTGCTCCAGTTTCAAATTTAAAATGACTTTTATATTTTTTAATTCATTGTAGAGTTCTAATGAAGGGCCCATAAACATCTCAAAACTCTTGGATAGAAAGAATAGTTCACTTTATTTCCAACCCTTATTGAGTGCATATCAGAATTAAAATAGATTATTTTTTAACTTGGACAGTATTCTAACCTTCACACATCTTACTGAATATAGAAGAAAACCAAATTTGTAAGTTTTTCCTTGAAACACCTCATTATCGTGGGGAAACCAACAAGTAATCCTCGGTAGCAAAGGCTCCAGGAAGTGAACAGAGTTCAAGAAATTTTGGCGAAGAGTATCAAATAAATGAAATAGTAAAATTGACAATGTGAACAGAACTATTTCAAAATTGTTATTTTAAACAGTATCTAATAAAAAAATATTGTAGTTTACATGATGAACTTTAAAAAGGGTTTATATGAATGGCCTATGATAATATCTGCACATACTGAATGTAAAATACTTGTTTGATTATCATGTGCACCTTACCGCAAATATTATAATCTTGTTTTATCGTCTGTTTCAGCAAACTACAACATACGAATTTAGTTCAACTGTACGGGATATGCAGTATGAAAAATAGGCCTATTTATATCGTCACCGAATACATGAGGCACGGATCTTTATTGAATTACCTGAGGAGGCACGAGCAGACTCTGAATAGCAATCAGGGATTACTGCTCGACATGTGTATACAGGTAAGTTCAAAGGTTCCAAAGGTTTTTATTTCTTTTTTGGACAATATACATATTTACAATGATTTTGAAATTTATTCATAAAATCAGGATAAAGAGTATTACCTCACTAACAAAAAACAGCTGTGACAGTGATGGCATAAACTTAACATCTTCAAACATTCTTTTGATATCGTTGGAAATAGATTTCCAGATGTTATAAATTTTTCGTTGAAAAGTAGATCATTTCCTGAAGCCTCAAATGTGTCTACTGTTGTTTCGCTTGTACTACATTCGCTTGAAAAAGATACGGTAAAATTGCACAATATGGTAACCAAACCGGTTTCGCTGAAACTTTCACAAAATGTTTGAATTGTGATAAAATCACTATATCATTCGAAATTTCGGCTCGGAAAAGTATATAACATACTTTTTTTTGGAAAAATGTGTCTCAATGGTCACTTAAATACACAAAAACAGACTTACAGATGGTAACGTCCAACGCATTTCACTTCAAAAGTTAATTATTGGACACCAAATCTTAGGAAAATAACGAAAATCATTGCTGAAATATCTCCCTTGAAGTTACATAGATTTCCAATTCTTGAACTGAATTTCACTTTAGTTGACAGACAATAAGTAATCATGTTTGACAACTGACAGTTCTTGAATAAATAATGCGACGTTGTCTAATTTTGCGCAGTTACTTTTGCGAAGGAAAAAAAGGAAATATCATAAATGTTTCGATACACAAAAACATGTTGACTTCAAATTATTTCATACAATTGAAGTATCGTCTTGAAATATTTACATAAGACACGACTACTTTTTATAAAAAAAGTACCCATTCATGATTAAAGTTGGCCACATTCTTGAAATAGAAACAATTGCAACAAATTTTATATTTGGTTGACGTTAAATTGTGATTCCTACAATGAATGCCATTAAAATTTACAATATTTGCCAGAATAGGCAAGAATTATGATCCCACCTGCAACTTTGGGAATTTATACCTCAGCAAGGAGAGTATTTGTGCAAAAAATGCAATGGACCACTTTCCCTGAGTAGCGACGCTTCTAGGTAAGGATTAATGTTTTCATTGTATTGAACATGTTTCATGTCTTTCTCCATATTATGTTTAGAACGCTTCGTATTAATAGTAATGGTAATTATTAACATAGACCTTCTTCTTTAGAATTGACGGTTGGAGATGGGTCTGCTTGAACACTATATCTTCACAAAAACGGAAGAAAAAGAAATGCGCCCACACTTGTGAATTTCGGCATGGCACGTTTTTCAACAAAACCAAATTAACAATCTTTCAAGTTTTGGCTTTTGTAAATTTTTAATTCTTGAAGAATATTTCGCTCATAAATTGCTACAAATGTATATAAATGAGAGTGTTTTCGGTTCAACACAGTGCGTTTCAATCGAAAAAATGCAATGAATACTCCCATCGAATTTTGTTTGTGTTTTGAAAGTAAGTATGGACACACTTATTAAAAAAAAAAAATGAGTAATGGGGCCTTCCGAAAAAAAAATTTAGATTTTCTAGTGTTTTATTCGTGATTTGAAGCATCTGTAGAAATTTCGTCAAATCAGAATTTTTCCCTTATTTCCTACCTTTTCCATATTATTTTGTTAATGATGTCTGGAAATTATCAGATTATAGAATCTTCGAAAACTAATCAAAACATAATTTTCATTTTCACTTGGTATGCAGAAATATAAGAAGAATTGGCAACATCGCTTTTTACTCTTCAGAATATTGGCTAAAAAATGTCAAAATGAGTGATTTTCAAGCTGAATATAATAATAATTTTTGGTAAATCTGTGTAATTTTGTTTGCTAATATGGTTCGAAATTGCTTTTTTTATGTTCTAGTATGTATTCGAGATGTAATAGTGGTGAATAGTTCAATCAAATTGCTGATATTTGTGCATTTGTACACACTACCAATGCGCGTTTTTTCGAAAAAAAAAGTATCTTCCAGGCATTTCCGCGGAAAAATTTCAACGAATTTATCATTTTTGATGTATTTGGAGTCATCTGTAAAATTTTCAGCGAAATCGGTTTGGTTACCATATAGTGCAATTTTTCCAAAGATACTATGTAACGAAACATGTCGCAAAGACAATAAATTTTGTGGAAATTTTACCGTAGTGTCAATTTTTTTTTTTATCATAGCGTCAACTTTATTATTTCTTTGTATTCTATACATAATCAACTGAAACAAATGATTTCTTCGTAGGTGTGTAAGGGTATGGCATACCTAGAAAGGCACAACTACATCCACAGAGACTTAGCAGCCAGGAATTGTCTAGTCGGAAGCGAAAATTTAGTTAAAGTAGCAGATTTCGGCTTGGCGCGATACGTTTTAGATGACCAGTACACGTCTTCAGGAGGTACGAAGTTTCCTATAAAATGGGCCCCACCTGAAGTGTTGAATTATATAAGGTTTTCATCGAAATCGGACGTCTGGGCTTATGGTGAGTGATACTGATGTTACATAGGGTTACTCTTTTCACAAGCATTTGGATTCCTTTTCGAAAAAAGTTGCAAAAACTCGCAAAAACAAAATAAAAAAAATTCTTGAAAATTTTATTTTATTTCCATGAATTTTACCCCTTCGTCCCCCTGAAAGCGCAGGAATTCGGAAAATTTTCCGACGGTTTTGGATGTGAAAAATGACGGCCAAAAAATATCGGAGATCTCAGACTTTTCGAAAAAATTTGCAAAAAATAGAAAATTATAAAAATTCGTAAAAGTTGTGAAAAACATATTTTAGTTCAATAGTTTATGAATCAAAGCTTATTTTTGAAATGTTTTTTTAAGTTTATATCATTATATTTGCCATTTTGAGTAACCGTACTGCAATTCAGTGATTTGGGACAAAGGCAACTTTTAATATAGATTATTGCTAGCATGGTTTTGTTTTTGTGTAAAAAACAATTAGAATATTGGATGGATGGAAACTCTAGTATGTTTGATTACTTTTAACAACAAAAAATATCTACTTCTTAGGTGTTTTGATGTGGGAAGTTTTTACCTGTGGAAAAATGCCCTACGGACGATTGTCCAACACTGAAGTTGCCGAACGTGTTCAAAGGGGGATGATTTTGGAAAAACCACAATCCTGTTACAAGGAAGTGTATGATGTAAGTCAAAAATATTGATGTTAATATTAATATATTTTTAAAAACAAATATTTTAACAGTATTGCTACATGAGCCACAATTATCCAAATCGAATGATGAGTTTAATAAACTGAAATTGATTGAATTTTTGAAGTAAATCAAATGTTTTTTAAAAAATCCCCAGTTAGGACTGGCATTCGATTTTTTAACAAATTACCACTACTTCTCAAGGAAAATACGTCTAGTGACATGTTAAAAAAAAAGGTTCAAAGCAATATTTGTAGATCAATGTTTTTTTAATCTTAATGAGTTTGAAAATATTGTACAGTAACATTTCTTCAACTTATCTCTTAACTGTGATGCTGAGATAAATCAGATATAATATTGTTTTCTATGTAATTGGAAATGATATATACTTTTGTGTATCAATGTACTTTTTCGACTTGTCTTATCTATTGTAATTAATAGCAAAAAAAATTGTTTTATTTTAAATTTATTTAGCAGAACTGCTAATAGTTCATAAATATGTATAAATTTGTCATAATAAAAACTATATAAAATAAAAAATATTGATAAAAGCCATAATAAATGAGGTTAAGACACAATATAAAATAAATATGAAATATTAAAAATATAAAAATCATAAATACAGTCAAAAGTCAAAACAATATAAAATACTTGACACTTTCAAAACCAGAGTAATATGTAGGTTTATCGTTGAAATATTACACAAAACATCTTGTAAAAAGAAAAAAAAATAAACCTAGAGACGTACATTTTTTGAGGTTGTTGTCCAGGCTGTTGAAGGACATTCTTGCATGATATATAGATTTTTCAGTATTTTTTTTTATTTTTGACTCCAATATATATATACTATGTCTAAGTATTATATTGGTGATAGTTTTCATTAAATTCAATTTTGTTACTCAGGTAATCCGGTGTTAGATTGTGATATATTTTGTAGATTAGTATCATGGAATTAGGATTGAAAAAAATTTCAGGTTATGAGGAAATGCTGGAGCCACCTTCCCGAAAACCGACCCGCCTTCAAAGTCCTCAAAGAGACCCTGATCGGCGTCTCTCAGGGTATCTTGGTTGATTGACTGGCTAAGTTGGTTTGCGAATGCGTCTCGCACAGCTCTCCCTCATCGTCTCACGCTGCCAGCGACTACGAACACACCTGGATCAACGTTTGCCAAACGCTTTGCAGAGAAGCGACAAAGAACAAAGTCAAAAAATTGTGAACCGTTGAGTGATAAAAGGTTGATGTTTTGTGTCAAGAGTATTTAGGGTGAGTGCTATGTAGACTGTTGATGCGTTACATTTCTTTCGTGATTTTGAGTGAGGTTTGCTGGAAGATTATACCTAGTGACCGAATTGGAATGAAGTGATCTGTGATAACTTTGAAAATCTCCTTCTCGAATTGTTAGACGGAGATCCGGAGCCGAAAATTGTCACTGAATATGTTAGAGCTGGTTTTTCGTTAATTAGTTATAACCGATGTGTTTGCAAACATACTCTGGTCAGTCAAGCGAATCCTAGAACAGGTGACTCAAGAGCGACATCAAAGATTTACTGGTGTAACAAAATGGATTTATTGAAGCAGAAAATTATTATAAAACTTCTGTAATGCATATCAATAAAAGTTATGTAGGTAAGTCACTAATATCTTAGAACAGAGCTGATGAGTCAGTACGAATATAAAGGGTGTTTCATAATTGAATGCTGATCCTAAATGGTGATAATCTTTGAATTATTTTAAGAAAAATTATTCATATGAACATAGGATCGCAACTGATTTATTTATGAGATACAGGTTGTTAAATTTAAAAAAAAAAACTTTCCCTAATATCTCTAAAATCGTTTTGAGTTTTTCTTTCAATTTTCGTACATGCAAAGTACGCCTGGGAATACATTTTTCCAATGATAAAGGTTTTCTTGACTTTCATCAGTGGCGTCCCTGTTAACATGCCTTGCCATATTTTTCATCAAAATAATGATACGCCACTTTTCTTTTTCCAAATAAATCTTATTTTTGTAATTGTTCTCTAAATTTTCATAAAAATGGTCTCTTGCCTTTTTTTCGTCTGGCGAACCATTATCGACCTAAAAAATAAATTACCTTCATTTGGTTGTACCTATTTAATCGAATATTCTTCGCCGGACGCAACAAACCATTTTTATAAGGTGATAAAGGACAATTACAAAAATAATATTTGTTTGAAAAAAAAAAAAAACAGTGGCTAATCAATATTTTCATCAAAAATTTGGTAGGGCATGTTAACAGGGACGCCACTGATGGAAATTTGGAAAACCTTTATCATGGAAATAATGTATTTTATGAGTACTTTGAATGTACTAAATTGGAAAGAAAAACCAAGAACGATCTTAGTAATATTGGGGAAAAAGTTATTTTTTTGTTGATAAATTTCGACATTATGTATCTCATGAATCAAGCTGTTGCAGACCAATGCTTGAATGAAATTTTTTTCTTAAAATCATTCATTCAATAGATCAGCATTCAATTATGAAACACCCTGTATATTTGGTCTGATTGACCAGCTCTGTTCTAATATATGAGTGGCTGACCTACATAACTTTTATTGATATGCATTATAGTTGTAAAACAATTTCAGCTACAATAAATCCATTTTGTTACCCCGGTAAATGCTACATCTTTGATGTCGCTCCTGAATCTCCTGTTCTACGATTCACTTGACTGGCCAGAGTATGTTTGTGTACACTTCAACTATAACTAATAAACAAAAAACCAGCTTTAGTAAATTCAAAGAAAATTTTCAGCTCCGCCTCTTGGACTATTGTTTTGGTTGTTCTGCTCCTTTGGTGATTTGTTTCTTCATAAGACTGCAAGAATTTGTAATTGAAAATGAAAATGAAATTGACTCGAGTTGTAATTGCTGTTACCAGATTTATGCTTCAACTCAGAGCGAAACTTCTTCCTAATTTGGTTTCACAGAACCATTGAGTTTTTGCTCTTTTTTATTTTTGAGTGCATTTATTTTCTGTCGGTTGTGACAAATGTGGCTGTTTTTAGTTTTGTTAGGAATCATACATAGCAATGGTTGTAGTAGTTTTCTTATATTAAAAAAACTTGCCAAATATAGGTCTGATGTGATTTTTTTATTACTATTTTCTACTTTATTATTGTCAAATTTAGTAGTTTTTTTTACTCGGTAGTTATAAAGTTCGACAATAACCATATAAATATATATATATATATATATATATATATATATATATATATATATATATTTATCCCAAACCATCAGCATTTATTCTACTGTGTTAGTTTATAATGAAAATGAAAATTTATTCTAGGATTTGTCAGAAATACAAAGACTTAATTTATATGTGACTGGTTAGACTAATCTTTTAACTTGCATAGTGTAATGTTAGGATAAATACAGAGTAATTGGTGATTATCAGGATTGTTGGCGTTAGTCTAGAGGTCATTATAACTGACGATTTGTCTAAAATTGCGGCTGACTTTACAAAAGGCGATGTGGCAACATTGGAGGCACTCGCTCAGGCAGGACATCGCTTCATAGACCTTAGCCTGCCTTAGAATCCTTTGACATTCTGTCTATAATCTTCAGATCTGATCTAATATCTCCTACAAACTCGTGATATCCTGAAGTTAGCTTTTTTTATCATTGTACTTTGATATACAGTGTTTCCATAAATTATTCTTACTCACATACTATTGTTTAATCTTCAATTGCACACTTTCATAAAAATGTTCCGTTAAGAGGGGAATACAAAAAGTTATTTTTCATAAAATCTCAAATATATCACTAGTTTGTGAACTGGAAGAATGATTGTGATATATTGTTGGAAAGGTAATTTTGTACCGTTGAATCGTAATTTAAAAAAAGTGTCATATTTGGTCTGATAATTGCTAAATTGTACATTCATGACATCAAATAAATGTTCCAAATTCGTAACATCTATACAAAATAACAACGAAGATTCAGGGGGGTAAATAAGTTCTGGATCACCCCGTATATATTACTACATCAGGTTCATTGAAATAATCATTCATAGTCATACCTTCTGCACCATTGTCCTTGTTCATTTACTGCTTCTAATGTTTTTTTTATGATACTGCAGGAACGAAAGCAGAACACATGGATTAACTCTTTACCAATTCTTTATCGCCTTCAATCACTTCCACATTAACTCTAGAACTTAACCAACAAGTCCAGTAACCACTGATAGCTCAAAAATCACCTGTCATGAAAGCCTATTTTCTTTGATGAAACGGATAATTCTTCATTGAATTATGAAATTGTACGATAGGCCTATATTTTTTCACAATTGTGGATGTGAAAACATTCAACTTCATTGTTTCCAAAGAATTATATAAAAGGGCAGATTTTGAATATAACAGGGTTTGTGTATGAATTGATGGCAGCCAACCCCCTCGTAATGGCAGGAATTCCTTTTAAACGGCAGGTGCTACATTTGAGTGGTACATATTCAGCGACAGCATTTCAGATACTTCCATTTCAATAACTACCACTTAATATTAAAAATCTGAAGTTCTGAATCTATTCAAAAGTTTTGTCGGTGTCAGGGGTTTTAATTTCATTCATTAAACGTTTTCTCAGCATGAGGGTTCTTATTGTTTGTTACTCTCCTATGAATAGATTAATTGAAAAGTCTTAAGACGGAGATTGAAATGTTGTTGATGTTTCTGTAAAAGTGTCATCAAATGAAATGGCATTAGCTTGTATCCAGGATTTTTCTAGAATTGATGTTAACGCAGGAAATTTATTCCCATAGAGAAAAAAATCTTGGGTGATGTATCCACTCAAATTTATTGGGGAACAATTTAAGTACTGTGTTCTGTCTATCAACATGGAAACAATGAATTCCAATAGGAGCGAGGGCTAGAAATAGCGTTAGAAAGATTAGAATTTTATAATAAATGTTGATATTTGCCGGAGTAGAAGAGTATTTGATGCTTCTAAATGTGTTATAAATGTCAAACTTAGTAGACAGGAATATTGGCAATTTATATATTTTAAATTATGACTGATATATCCTCGAATCTCGAAATATTATTAAGAGTTATTGGGTAAACTTGGTGTATATGAAACCAAAAATTAAGTAAAGGCTTCTTGGATATCATATTTACATCAAATATTGTCTCGAGTATGTTGCAAACTCAGAAATTTTCAATAATTTCATTTGTTTTGAAGATATTCGGCTGCGACATCGAGTATCTGGGTATATTGTTAGCTCCATATTGTACCGAAAAATGTAAAGCATTCACCCTTGATATGGAAATGTGAACTTCAGTTGTTCGTTTGAATAGTGCTGTAACAACTGAAGTATTATAAAATGAATACCTTTGTATATAAACATAGTTATTAAAATAAATATTGAAAATATAAATCAATTTTTATTGAAGCATGAAAGGGGAACAAAAACAGGAAATCTTGTTGAAACCGCATGAAAATATTTTTTACGAAAACTTTAATAACCACTAGAATGACGAACGTTTGGTTTGTTAAACGATTATTTTTAGGATTTAACTTGAACCTTAATATTAATTATAATTTTGGTCCTAATCTCCGATATTCAGGGCCATACTGAACTTCATTCACTTACTAGTCTATTCATATTCTTTCAAATGTTCTCCATTGTTTTGTCAAAAACTGCATTTCTCAATTTTCTCAAACGTCGTATATTCTCATGCTACCTTTGGTGAATATACATTGGAAGCTGTTCGATCATTCGAATTGAGTGGATAGTATTTTGACTTATTCAAATTCAACGGTTCTTGATTTTTTTTGTAGGCATCTCAGTGTATTCGAAATTTATTGTTCGTACATTTCATCCAATAATGCGGTGAAACAAAATTTGGATTGCTTTCTGTAAAAGTATCTTTATATACGATGAGAAATTACCAATGTGTTCTTTATATATATGATTATTTCAATAAAAATTGATAAGGAAAATGGATCAGTCAGAACTTTTCTTGCACTGTGAACCCTTTGAATTTTGCTTTCTGAAAACTGGCGAAACCTCTAAAAAATGTTATCGACAAAATATTCAGATTGTATTATTAATTGAAATAGAAAGTGCTTTATTATACATTTTCTGTTCCCGGACTATTGATATCTTGGTCTTTGGCATAATAATGGAGCATTTTCGTAAATACCTCTGAATTCTATTGAGTATAATAATTGAACATTTGACGTGATATATGACCAATGATCTTATCTTTTATTTAAGTATATGACTAGAAAAGCAGTTAAAAAAACTTTGTGGTTCTACCAGTATACAGCAGATGTCATTTTTCGATTGTTTTAGGTATAGGGAAGGAAGTTATTGATGCTCTTTCAGGTTTAATAATCTCAATGCATGCGTTTTATGGAATAAACTCTCAGCCAGTGCATCTCTGAGCAGGTGGGTTCTCATTTCTATGTTTTCAAGTTGTCCACAAGAATATCGCAGTACAGCTGTAAATCCTTCGATATCAAAGTTTCCTGCACTGCTGTCCGTTACTATAAAAATTTTTGATTCCCATATTTGGATGGCTTGTTCCAGATTTTTCAACATGGTGTCAATTTGTTCTGCGATTTCATAGGTATTTTTTCTGAAACAGAAATAAGTTGCAAATAGCAACACATCTAAGGGAGGGGGGGGGGGGGAGAACGAGAAACGAGGTTTTCTGTGAGAAGGTAAACCATTTTTATAAATATTTTAGCATTTTTCAAACAGTGTCTCATTAATTTAGGCAAAATTTCTGAAGGCAACCATTCAATGATTTATATATTCCGCGTTGAAAAGTATAGGTACTCTACAAATAAAAAAATAAATTCATCACAATATAAAAAATAACCTGAAGCAAACAAAAGCAAAAAAAAAATAATGATTAACAAGAACAAAATTAAAGAGTCCAAATCTACAAATACTCTGCTGTATTGTATTTCTTTTTTGACTGATAATAAATGAAATGAGATATGACTACTTATATATTTTACCTGTAAATGTCCTGTGGCCAATTCCTGCAGCAGTATAGTACCTCCCTCTCCAGCTCTACCAAACTGTTTTCAACTTGATTTAGTGATGCCCGTGCCAGTTCGATGTTCAAATCTACTTGTCCTTGGAAACATTTGGCCAAAATAACTCGCCTGTGCAACAATTCAAGGTGCTCATGATAATTGCATGTATCGAAAAACAATTTGTTCATCTCACTGGCTTGCATGTAGAATGTTTTGTAATATTCTTGGATATCCAGCGTCCATTGATCGATCAAAAGGTTGAGGTATTTGAATGTGAGAGTGTCGGGTACCATTTTACTTGAATTTAGCGTTTTGATGTTGAAAACGAGCGAAAAACAGGTTGTTTGTCGTTCCCTTTTGACGTTTTTTATGCAAAACTATGACGTAAGGTTGACAGTGCTTTGAAACATAAGCAGGAATAATAGGTAAGTTGAGAATTAATTTTTATGTATCTACTACTATATAATGTACCTATTTATATAATATTATAGGTGTGCTGTTATTTGCAATATTCTGAAGTCATAATATTCATTATTCTCGCACGTAAATGATAATGGGTTTGAATAGTCAAAAATCGTATAGGTACCTATTTGACTCAGAATGTCTGCGGAAACAACCATGAAAATTGAAAACTGATGCACAATGTCAATGTAAAAAAATAATAGTTGAAGAGCGGTATTTATTTTTTCGCCTACCATATATGAAAATGAATCATATCAATCCTGGAAATATGACAAAAAAGTAACGTTTATCGTCCCATGGAATGCTAAATTTATAACATCACGATTTTCACTATCTAGACACCTTTGACTGTTACTTTGCGAACTTTGTGTAGTTTCACATTAATTTTTATTAAGCGTCAATCTAAATCAAACTATGAATTGTTCAACGAGTAAAATGGCAAAAACCTAATAGAAAATGTATTACCTACTTACTTGCTTTTACCTATCGGAAAGATCAAATATTGTATTGTATATTGCATTGCAGCTACACTATGGTCTGAAGTTTCAATGTTGAAAAGCACTTTTGAAGTCCGGGAAAATATGAGTTATGATAATTTTCATAACGTTCTAGCATTTTCCAAACGGAATTTTATAAATTACCTGTCCAAAAAGTCCAAAATTTTTCTCAAGAACAATGCATTAAGTTTCTCAAGCAAGCAGATGATTCTGAATTATGATGAAGGTAAATAAATAAATTATGATAAACTGATTTTTCTACGACCATATATATTGTATTCTACATTGATTATATAATAATTATTTGATGAATATACTATTTTTATTCAATAACGAGACGGAGTGTGACAAAAATGTGGTGGAAATTGGTATGACCACAGCTGACACTATTTCAAGACGAGTTCATCTTAAAAAACACCAAAACTACGTCACTTTCTCACAACGCGCGTTTCGCCAACAAGTTAGCATTCTCAAGAGCTATAGATTATAGATCACGTAGATTTGGTATGTTGGGTAGCTTCTATTTCTTGAATTGTATTCCCACTAAAGGTTTCAAATTTTGATTTTCGACGAGTACATCTATTCCCTTTACATGCAATTTTTGAAATTTAGGAGAGAAGTTTGTACATGTCCGATAACCTAAAAGTCGATTTTGACACATGTCACGTGATCACTGGTATGGCGGCAAATTGAAAAAAATTACCGTTTAAAGGCAAAGAGCGGGGTAAGTTGGCAAGATATCGGGAAAAGTTACTTGAAGAAGTTTCTTAGAATTGAATTTTATATTTATACACAAAGTTTGAAGGAAATTGAAAGTAGCAATTTTTTCCAATATTTTCCTATCTATATAAAAAAAAAGTTCTTATGAATAGCTTGACTTAAAACATTTGTATTTCCATGACAATGACAAAACTTTCTCATTATCAGAACCCTGGCTGTTACATTAGTTCATTAATCGACTCAGAAAATTATGTGGTATATTATAGTAAAAGTAATATCGGTAATTCCGAAAATTATTTTTGATACCCTAATTCTAATATATGATGAACGCCTCTGTGCACGATAGTTAATCGCTTGTTTACGGCTGATAGCAACTTGGAAGTGTTGGAACAAAATTGAAATTCACATTTCACAGACATGTTTTTGTTTACGTTGCCGATGAACTTTGAGTTTTGTATAATAGGTATAGCTTGTTGAATTGTTAGATAAATCTGGGTCCACCTTGGTCTCATTCCGTTGTAGGTACTGTTGGTTCAATTTAAAAAAACTGGAGTGGTCTTATAAATAAATATGATTAATACTGGGTAAGTGGAAACAAATAAAATTAACCTCTCTAAAGTGATTTGTTTTATATGCTTCAAAAGATACGGTGTCACTTTCAACTTTGAGCTTATAGGTAAAA
Organism: Chrysolina haemoptera; assembly: GCA_958298965.1. NCBI lineage: Eukaryota > Metazoa > Arthropoda > Insecta > Coleoptera > Chrysomelidae > Chrysolina > Chrysolina haemoptera. Next base: position 52,694,277 of record OY282585.1, on the reverse strand, counting down.
GTCACTTTGTAAAACTCACCAACTTCACATATTTGTGAAAAAAAGTCCTGAAAATTGAATGATCCACCAAGATCCAGGGTTGCCACCTTTTTTCAGGAAATCTACTGTTTTTGTTACTGAAATGTTTAGATTTCATATTCCGCTAGTTTTTTCATGTACAAATCTGGACGAAAATTAGTACAATATAATTTTATAATAATTTATTTAAATCTTTTAAATAACTGATACCTGTTAAAAAATAGCTGTAATTTTCTTGACATTTGCTTAAATGTTTGCACTAATTAGCAGGTATAACTTTGAAATCTACCAAAAATCTATTAAAAAAAGTATATTTCAAAATCTACTGAAAAAAAAATACCCACTGAAATTTCTGCCGAGAAAGCCAAAATCTACCGAAAAAGTAGAAATCTAACAAAGGTGGCAATGCTGCCAAGATCTAGGAGGGAATGACCGTGTGACTTATCCATGGACAGGGAGGTGGGGGCCTAAAGGGGGTGTCAGCCGTGTGATCAGGGTTACTTTGCTGTACAAAAAAGTGTTTACGAGTAAAGTGACCTTATATCATCAGCTAAATGAATTGACAGATATCCGACTATATTAACTGAAAGATAGTTTTGACCTTGCACTGCGACGTAGCTATAATGTGGACTGTGACTCTCAATACATCAACAAAATTATACTCTCAACTATTCCTGTATTTCATGAACTGATGATGTTTCCTGCAAATTCTACGCATTGAGAAAATAACTCCAGGAACATCATTTCATCGACAGTCATATGGCTAAGATCATCGTCCGCCAAAGAACCATCAGACGTCAGATCAGATTTTTTCTGCTTGGTCTCAACACCAACAGAGCTAGTTGATCTGACGGAATTCCGCCGATCGTCCTCAAAAGGAATATGCTTCCGAACTAACACCAGTTCTTTGCAAGTTATTCTCTCTTATGAATTGGCGTATTTCCGACCAACAGGAAACAACCAGTCCCAAACAAAAAGGAAAATACTATACCCAGCAACTACAGACCTATCGCACTACTATCTGTTATTTCGGAGGTCATGGAGGAAGCTATCCACATTGAGCTCATGAAATATCTAGAACGCTCAGGAATTATCAGTGATCGACAATATGGTTTCCGGCATCAGAGATCAACTGGCGATTTGCTTATGTCACACATATTTGCCAGCAATCTATCGAAAGATATGGTGAAACTCTGGCTGTTGCATTAGATATCTCCAATGTGTCGCCATTTTGTTTTGGATGAATATTTGTCTGAAATTTTGCAGTCGTATAGAAAATCAAAAGACAATTCGAATGAGGTATCACTCGACACCCATGTCATTTAAAAAAATCTTTCAAAATGTTGCCTGGCCGCCATTTTGAAGGGTAGACATTTTTTATTACTGTCAAAAAGTAGCTTATAACAAAACATTTCACAAAAAAAAAATTTAAAGAAAATTCCACTTTGTTAACAGGGGAGGGCTTACTTTATGGACACACTGTATGACTATGTCCCCAGTTTTATTTGAAATTAGTTCACGTTTGTTCAGCCATTTTACGATAATATGAAACTTTTTAATGCCCGTAGAAGATATGTGTCTCGTGTTCGAATGGATGAAGCAACTTCTGAGAGAAGTTCCATGTTCATGGAAAATTCTCCTCATCTGCCAGCTGCAACTTTGCATTCCACTCACTGAAATTTTTCCCTCTTTCAGAAAACTAGCTGGAAAGACCGTCTTTATCACGGGAGCAAGTAGAGGAATTGGTAAAGCGATAGCTCTGAAGGTGGCCAAAGATGGCGCGAATGTCGTTGTTGCTTCCAAAACAGCCGAACCGCACCCTAAACTTCCTGGGACCATCTATACAGCGTGCGAAGAAAGTATGTTCCATATTTGTATGGTGTTGGTACGCCTAGCTTAACACATCTATATAAATCGAATTTTTTCTACAACTGTCAAAAAACTCTTGTTTTTTATGTATTCACTATCTGTTACAATCGAGTTCAGTTTATTAAAATCGAGTAGAAGCACAACAAATAAAGACACTTTGGGTTCTTTCGATGATGTAAAATTCAAAATTACCTGAAAATATTCCATAAAAGAGCTTATTTCAATCTATAAGGTAGCATGTAGATTGGGTCTAAGAAAATCTTCTTGCTTTTTTAAGCTTTGATTATTGAATTAAGTAGTCATGTAGCTCAGTGGTTGAGACTTTCACGTTCGAAACCATTGTCTGCCGGTCGACTAGGTTCGAATCCTAGCGAGTACAGATTTTTATCTGATGGCCCGAGAAAGTGCTAGGAATCGCACGTTAAAAGGTAAGACCTAGTTAATCTTTAGCTCGCACAAGTTTCGACTTTTGAGGGCTGCCGTTCGTAAGGGGACGACAGCTGGTTAACGCAAAAAACAGTTTTAACAATTTTTAACAATTTTAACAAGTGAAGCAATAAAAAATTATATAACATATGCCATTTGGACGGTATATCAGAAAAACATTTATGAAACTTGGTTTGGTGCCAACGTTTTTAGGCATTTATCAGACCAAAAGGCATACGCAAATATTCATGAATAGTTGCAATTCTCTAAATGCTATGCTCTGATAGTTATATCAAATTAATTGGCACATAAGCGTGGTACGAGGGGGAAACAATTAGTCAATTTTTGTACACCTAATGAAAGCAGTGCAGTAATTATCTCTAATGAAAAATAATGAAAAAGTTTTAGGGGGCAATGAAAGATAATTACCATTCAATTACGCGGATGCGTTGTATGGACATAATTTAACTCTTATGAATAAAAATAAGATCCAGAAAGATCGAAACTTATGCCCACGTATGATTTTCGGTGTGAGAAGACGACAACGAGTATCACATAATTGAAGGAGATTGGATGGTTATATAAGGAGAACAGGAGAAAAGTTCATTTTAGTACCTTGTCATGAGATAATTCCCAAATACATACCCGATACATACTGATTCGGCCATTCTGAATCGATTGACGTTCGCAGAATTCGCCTATCCTTAACCGTTCTCGAGTTGGTCAGCTCTGAATCAGTTTTCAAATGTTTTTTGTGGAAAAATAATTTCTGGCGAGTTTTCGACATTTCGAATAATGAATTTATTTAAAATTAATAATAAATTGATGAAAATGTTATGATATACACATTTGGCGCCAAAAATATTTCTGATGAGTTTTCGACATTTTTGTTCAAAGATTCGAAATCAGCACGTCGAAATACGTTCGGGGACAAAAATTTGAAATTCGAAAAATGAAAAATAAAAAAGTTCAAAATATTATCTATCATGATATACTCGACTTTTTGTCCGTTAATTTTTTTCGTTCAAATTCTCAGTATATACTAATTCGGCCATTTTGAATCGATTAATGTTCGCAGAATTTGTCTATCTCTAACCGTTCTCGAGTTGGTCAGCTCTAAATCAGTTTTTAGATGTTTTTTATGCGGCCAAAAATTTTTATGATGAGTTTTCGACATTATTGTTAAAAGATTCAGAATCAGCACGTCAAATTACTTTCAAGGACAAAAATTTGAAATTCAAAAAATGAAAAATAATAAATCTCAGAAAATTTTATTTTTCATCTTAAACACCCTTTTCCGCCTAAATCTTATATCTGAGCATATAAAAATCATAAATTTTTGGAATGAGCATAAAATTTTACGTATACAGTGCGAATTTCAAGTCGATGTGACGACTTGGTATTTTTGATGATTTTTAGGGGTAACCCCTTGCAACTTTTTTCAGGTAAATTTTATTTTTTTCGATCAACTGAAATTCACAATACATACCCATTCGACCATTCTGAATCGACTGACGTTCGCAGATTTCGTCTATCTATAACCGTTCTCGAGTTGGACAGCTCTGAATTAGTTTTCAAATGGTTTTTTTGTCGCGAAAAATATTTTTGATGAGTTTTCGACATTTTCGTTCAAAGATTCGGAATCAGCACGTCGAAATACGTTCGGGGATAATAATTTGAAATTTAAAAAATTAAAATTTAAAAAGTTTAAAATTTTTTGTATCTTGATATACTTGCCTTTTTTGTCCGTCGATTTTTTTCGTTTAAATTCCTAATATATACTAATTCAGCAATTCTGAATCGATTGGCGTTAGCAGAATTCGTCTATCTCTAACCGTTCTCAAGTTGGTTAGCTCTGAATTAGTTTTCAAATGTTTTTTTTGCGCAAAAATAATTTCTGGTGAGTTTTCGACATTTCGAATAATGAATTTAATTAAAATTAATAATGAATTAATGAAAATGTTATGATGTACACCTAATGAAAGAGTAGTTTCCCCATCGGCGTGGTCTGTGATATTTATACAAAGTTGGAACTTAAAACAAAATTTATTATCAGCGAGTTTTCTGATAATTTTGAATCCTATAAACTTTCAATCAGAATTTCGATAATTTCTAATGGATATAAAAATAATGAACTTACCTTTTTCAGTTGAAAAGGCTGGTGGGAAAGGACTACCCTGCATAGTAGATGTGAGAGATGAAAAAACAGTACAAAGTGCTGTTGATGAGGCTGTGAAAAAATTCGGAGGTATCGACATAGTGATCAATAATGCCTCAGCTATTTCTTTGACTGGAACTTCAGAGACTGAAATGAAACGATATGACTTGATGCATAGTGTGAATACGAGGGGAACGTTCTTAGTGTAAGTTTGGTTCATATTGAAATTCCTCTGATTTGTATCCAAGGTAAACTAGGTTGTGTGAGAGATGCAATGGGATGAGGTATCTTTCAACTATCAGTGATTTCAAGATAATAAATGAGAAATTCGCATCAGATTAATTCAACTACGCATTAAAAATATATTTGGTTGATAATATTTAATTTATTCGTTTTTATTTCAGATCCAAAGTATGTCTACCTCACCTGAAAAAAAGTAATCATGCGCACATATTGAATCTCTCGCCCCCCTTGAGTATGAACCCTATATGGTTCAAAGATCATGTGGCGTACACTATGGCTAAATACGGAATGTCTATGTGTGTGCTCGGAATGCACGAAGAATTCAGACCATTCAATATAGCTGTAAACGCTCTATGGCCAAGAACAGGTAACTTTTTGAAAATTCAGTTCATTAGTAGTTTGACTTGATATATACCGGGTTATTAACATTGAGCTTCCAATAGACGAATCTAGCAAGCATTTCGTATGTCATGGTTGTGATAAGAATCCAGATTGGTGTTGAGAAACATTTTCTTGGTCGGTGGAATTTTTTACTTCAAAATTGATTTCATAGATTGAAATGAAAATAGTTTTTTCTTCGACTAACCTCCTTCAATATTAGGTATCGGCTCAAAAGAGGTCATACTCGCCTACCAACCAAAACACCTATCCTTCGCCTTCGCCCTTATATGGTGGGAGCTTCTAGTACTATCTGGCAGACATCATCCAAAATACTTCACGACCTTACATAAAGGTACCTCCGTCTCACATATATAGGTGCGTTTTTTCCATCTTTCCCTCTTTCTGGTGCCCCTTCATAATAAGTGCTTCAGTTATCTGTGGTGTCAGGGACAGCTGCGTTTCTCTCATCCATCTTTCTATTTCTTGTAGAGAACTGTTTGCTTTCAAGTGCCTGTTCTGTAGGTAGCACTCCACAGTGTTCAGCAGACATCTTCACTTCAGTTCTCGTCAATTTTGGCACAAAGATCTTTCAATTGCTTTTCTTTCGTTTGTATTGATTTTTATATTCAAGGGTAATTTCCTGTTTTCCAAGGGTTTTATTTTTCTCCTTTTGTAGGCTCTTTTATGTTCCATCTTTGTCGTAGCAAAGCAATTTCTTCTTTTTCCTGAAGCAGGGTTGATCGCCTTTCTGGTGATTTTTCCATGTTATGTTATTTTCTTGTGCAATTTTGATTTTATTCGTGAGCTCCGTTTGACTATAGCTTGGTTTGGTGACAAACATAGTAATGATTTTCTTGCAGTCTTTTAGCCAGTAACCTTCCTTGCCGCATATGTAATGCATGCGTTGGACCTATCTGGCCGTTTGCACTCATTAGCTCTATGTCCCAATCTAAGACATCTGTAGCACCTTTGTGATGATGATGCTTGGGTACATTCTGCATTTTACTTAGCCGATCTTCATCATATGGAAATATCTTCTTATTTCCACTACTCCTATCGTTATTTTTTTTCAGTTGTCAGTACAGCAGCCATCGTGATGCTGAAGGGCCGAGGCTCGCACGACTTTTGCCGATCGGTCGACATTATGGGCGACTCTGCCTACGCCATCTTGACGCAAGACCCGAAAACGTGCACCGGCAACTTCTTCGTCGACGAGGATGTTCTTAGGAAGGCCGGAGTGACAGATTTGAAGCAGTATGCATGCAATCCCGACAACGTCGATAAATTGGCGCCCGATTTTTTCCTTGATCAGAATATTCCCGCCATATTCGGAGCGGATGCCAAAAAGGCTGCGCCCACGGGGCAAGTAGCTGAGGTGTTCAAAAAAATCGACGGTCTTTTGTCGCCTGAAGAAGTCTCAAAAACGCAGGCTGTTTTCGTGTTCGATGTGACCGGAGATGAGCCGGGTAAATGGTAAGTGAAGATGATGATAGAAAGAAAAAAAGACAGGTTGGGTTAGGTTAGGTTAGGTTAACTGAGAGGGTCTATTGCGGCACCCCCCTGCGACCCGTAGGGATCTATGGTGACTCACACCAATATTTCACCAGATGATCATTTATGTCCGATGGCAACAGTGAGGCTCTACCAAACATACAAAACCTGTTTCGGTCCATGGCGAGGCAGCCACAAAGTATATGCTGACAGTTCTACTCTTGACATGTTGGTCAGACAACAGTGGACAGTAAGTAGGCCTGATAGTAGTTTGGTGATCTTTTATGGAGGATTCATAAATGCCTTGGAATGGACAAATCCTGGTAAATAATGCCAGAAGTCTGACATTCTTCTTGCAGTCAGTTTTTGTTTGGCAACACTTGAAGAATTGGTCCGATAAAATATTTTGCGGCCCCCTCTTTCGCAAAAGTCTATGCCGTTTCATTGCCTTCCATATCAGAGTGGACAGAAATCCAGATCAGAGACAGATTGTTAAACCTTCATATTGAGGAGAGTTTTTTTTATTGTTCCATATCTATACTGACTGACGTTCATCGGTACGAGCCTAGTACTTTTAAAGCCGCTAAGCTCCGATTTTATTTTCATTGATTCGTGTGTGAGGTTGGTTTCATTCAATCTCTCTTCACGTGAGTCAATGGTGTAAATTCCCTCCTAAAATACAGTAGTATAGTACCCTAGGCAGGTTGAAATCTCTGTCCTAGGTCCACAACTTCATACACTCGCTCCAGCTCTGGATGTTGTTTTCGAACCACTTGTTTTCTACAATTAGTAGGTAGTTCCAAAGGAGGACTCATTCGTCTCTATCTGGAATTAGGATAGTATGGGCAGGTCATTCTCAGAACGCTGTGACTTATTTCGGCGTCAGTCAACAGTCTGCTACGCTCCGTATAAGCCTGTTGTGTGCAACTAGCAATATGCACAATTCTCTATGTTATTCATGTTGCCTCTCTCCCTCCAGAAGAATATGGAGATGAGGTGAGTCTAGAAGTATTTGCCTGGGCCGTTCTCTTTTTTCAAGAATGTAGATTGTCCATTATAAGAGACCACAGAAGGGGGATAGTACTCTGGAGACCTCACAATATAGTAGCTCTTCTGTTTATGAGTATGGCTTAGAACCAGCCGGTATGGTTGGTTCTGTGCGTTTTGCAGCCAAAGCAGATCCAATAGAAATTAGTATTATCCAAATGCTCCTTTGCTTGGTATATGGTTATCTCGGATTTTATTTTTCCCGTCTAGTTTGCTTCCAATATCTTTTCGATTTTTTCTTTATTTATCGCGTCTTGATTTTCACGTATTTTGCTGATTTGTTGTTGTCATTTTTATTCTCTTCGTCAGCGTTACGTTTCTTCAAGAGTTCTGGGATGACCAAGTCCCTTCGGGTTTTCCTGTCGGAGATACAGTGAGATACTTGGTTTCTGCTAACAATTGAAACCAGAATCCTGGAGATTCATTCAGAGCTTCAGCATGATGTTTTTCTTTTCCAAGCTATTTTTTTCTTAACTCTTCATGTATTCTGTTAATTCTCAACAGTTTCATTGGAGGTGAACAGCTTTTTTGCAGTAGGAGCAGCATCTCAGTTGGTTATGCAGAAGTTACTACGTCAATGGATTTGTAAACTGGCCCAATTTCCATTATTATAGTACCAAAAATTACCCTTTTTTCAGGAGAGTTAACAAACAGCATTGTTGTTTCATAAACATTTGGGAGGATTAAATTTTTTCATGTCACTGTGATTGGTGCTTGTTTTTTTAATCAACCTGCCACGATTATTAGGGATTATTCCTGTGAGAAAAAAAATGGATGACCTTCAGTAGGCAGCTACTTCACATTATCAGTGTAGTAAGGGACTACCTGAATGATATTTCCCCACTCCAATTAATTAGAAGAAAGTTTCCTTACAAATATGGCCTACTAGACTCCCAGATCTAACGCACAATTTTTTACGGGGATATTTCGATAACCAGGACATCCTTTGTCACTCTGCCTATTAGTTAGCACTAGCCTTGCAGCCAAACTTTTTGTTTTCGCATCTTTATGCAAAAGACGGACTACACTCTTTTTGCTTTAGGTTTTTGGATATGAAAAACGGAGGAGGGCTCTGTGGCCACGGCGAGCCAAAAGAAAAGCCAGACGCAACTCTCACAATGGACACGAAGAACTTCCTCAATCTATTCTCCGGAAAGTTGAAGCCAACCACAGCGTACATGATGGGAAAAATGAAGATACAGGGAAACCTTCAGCAGGCTATGAAGCTGGAGAAATTGATGAAGAAGCTACAGAAGTGATAATACTCGGATGTTCTCACTGAAAATGTGATATATTTTCACAGGATTGTTATACGGGACCTGACATCACTGAGAGAAATTGAATAATAAATAGGCTTTGTTTTATTTCTACATATTCATTTTAATATGGTAAAATAAAAAAAGACGAATTAAACATATTTTTACAATTTTTTTATTGGTTAAACTAATATAAATATCTATGAAAGCTCTACAAATAACATTATAAATATGTATATTCATAATCTAGTTAGAAATAAGTTTCAGAAAATTGATTTCAGTATGTTTAATTTTTTTAAATATAGAAGTTGATAATTTATTCTTTGTGAGATTATTTATTTGAGTAATACTAGTCCAACTAGCAGTTAGTTAGCGAACATTTACTCACTTCAACCAATGATATTGATGAAGAGAGTGAGTGAAAGAGATATATTGGGTGAGAGAGAAAGGGCGAGAGAGCAAGAGAAAGCGAGGGACCATATGTGCAAGAGAGAAAAAGACGGAAAAAGAGAGGTAAAAACCTTCTTCTTCCCTAGCTTCTGAGAGTTCCTAATAAGGGTGCAGTATGAAGACGCTGAGAAGGCTGTAGATCGTCACATTAGAGAACAGTCGCTGAAGATAATCCCACTGCACGATAAACAATACGCCTACTGAACTATCTCATCCAAGGGATAGATGAAGTGGACGATACGGAGAGTTTCATTGCTGAAATTCAGGTTGAACCCGGGATTTGGAACTGGAATTGCGCAGTTCATAATATAATGTATGAACATGTCCAAACTTTGGACGGTCATTGACAATAGAGCGGTGAACATTAGAGGAATGGAAACTGTGACAAATAATCACCCGTTTTGGTGAACTAGAGGAATAGACGAATAAAATACTTGATCTGGAAAGTGTGGTGAACTCAATGGAAAGAGCGGTGAAAAATAGAGAAATGGAAATTGTGGTTCGTATCCAAAATTTGCGAGATTTTCTTCTTTTTCGTCTTCGCAAGAGCAATAGAAGTAATGCTTCTTCTGTGAAATTCATGCTGCTACTGACCACTTTTTGTCGTCGAGGTAACCACAAAAAGTCGCTGGGTTGAACCGCAGCTGTAGTCTAGTGGATGACAGGGTGCCGACTTCTGAAAGCGGCCTTAGTCTATGGAATGTCCTACGGTTTCGGCGTTCAATGTGTGTAAATTCATTTTAAATGAATGGGTAGAGTGAAAATAATACTTCACAAACATTTTTTACACAATACTAACATTTAATGCTAACAGCTGTTTCGACACACTGTGTCATCTTCTGAGCCAGTTATAAACTAACCTAATTACAGAAGGTCATCTCCTTAAATACTAAACGTAACATTAAGGTAGATAGAGGGAGGTATCAAGGGACATTTGGGAAAGTATGAAAGTAGGTAGGTAGAGGTATCAAGGGACATTTGAGAACTTACAGATAACATTATTAATGATTGGTGAATTATACAGGTCTATCTGATCATTCAGAACTAAGCTGTTTTTATTACAAAGATGTTTTTTGATTTCTATAGATTCCAATATATTTAATTTTAGGCTTTTCGGTTGAATGTGTGCCCGTCTCATAAGGCTTTTCGGTTGAATGTGTGCCTAAAATTAAATATATTGGAATCTATAGAAATCAAAAAACATCTTAGTTCTGAATGATCAGATAGACCTGTATAATTTACCAATCATTAATAATGTTATCTGTAAGTTCTCAAATGCCCCTTGATACCTCCCTCTATCTACCTTAATGTTACGTTTAGTATTTAAGGAGATGACCTTCTGTAATAAGGTTAGTTTATAACTGGCTCAGAAGATGACACAGTGTGTCGAAACAGCTGTTAGCATTAAATGTTAGTATTGTGTAAAAAATCTTTGTGAAGTATTACTTTCACTCTACCCATTCATTAGTCTATGGACTTTTTCCGGAATTAATTAGTCAGAGATGTACACGCACGCATACTCAGATGACGTAGTCATTATGGTTCAGGATCAATCCTTGAACCTGCTAAGAGTATTCATTGATGAAGCTCTTAGTGCAGCGGAACAATGTTATTTTGCCGAGGGATTGAAAGTCAAGCCCGAAAATGCAGATTTGCTATTGTTCGCCAAAAAAACGCATATCAGGGACCCTTCCGGAAATCTCGGGGAGGTGTCTTCAATAGAAAGAGCCAACAACAGAAAGTTATGGAAGAAGACAAGCTGATCTGAAAAGGCAAATCGCGCATCGTACCAAGAAGGCCACATACTGAACATGCAGAAGGGCTTTCGGAAGAACGTAGGTTCTGATACCCAAGATCCTACACTGGATATACATGGCAATTATTCGCCCAATCTTATCATACCTAGCCATTGTATTGTGGCAGGAACGCTGAAGAGCAGGGCCAGAAATCAAGTAGACAAAGTTCAAAGACCCATTTACTTTGGAATGACAGGCGCCATGAAAACGACACCAACTGAAGCTCTTTCTCAACCGATTTTCGATTTTGAAAAATTATTAAAAAAAATCCGAATAAAAGAAATTTTTTGGGGTGTCATTTGAGGAAAAAAGTATGGGGCTGGTAGAACCGAAAGTGGTGAATTCTTAGTAGTGGCATCAAAATATGCGTTGAAACCTGTAACTTATAAACTATAGACAAATTGTGGGGGCGTACAGTTGTGTGCATAAAGAAGTCGTACAAGGCATTGCACTAATTGCATTATATTGCACTAACTTATTGAGGTAAAAAAAAATTGAAAGCGCGTTACTGACAAACTTAGTTTGAATTTTGACTCTACTTGTCAAAGTCGATAATTTAATTAAGATTGACAAGTCTGGCTCACAATATCCTTTGACCTTTTTTTTTAAATTCACTGTTGAAGTGCGTGGACATTATTTGCCAGAGAATCCATAAAGCAATAGACTTTCAGACACAATGCATATGTATGTATGAGTATCTTAAGCGAAAACATAATCCCCCTTACCCAATGCCAGTAAGAAAATGACCCAACATTTACATACAAACTGAGTTTCGTCATAATTGTCTCAAATGAGCATACATTTCCCAATGAGAGAATGCAAAAAATTGAAAAGAAATAAAATAATTATAATACCATTATTTGTATCCTCAGATGATATGTCACCATTCGACCATTAGTAGTTGTTAAATCAAAATACGTTCGTAACAATAGTTGAAATAGCTGAAGTGTTTCAATACGGTCCACATGTCTCGCTAACAATAGAGAAACTGAAATTTTTGCCATGCAAGTTTTCGGACGTAAATTTCACACTTGGTTGATTTACGCCGTGTCGTTTTTGTGTCAAGTTTTGATTTCTTCAAACTAACCTTGTGAAGCTCGTAGCTCACGGTCAAATAGTTTGTTCAAAGGGCCGCGCAGTGACGTAATTTATATTGTGTTTTTCATAAAACTTGAATCAAACCACTAGAAATTACGTCACTTTTAGGCAGTTCGACTAAACTATTTACTATAAGCTTAAGATCAACCGGCTGAATGAAAGGAATTCGTTATCTTAATTTTGAAGCGTTTTTGTGTTTTTTTTTTTACAAACAAACAACTCATCAAGGTGAAAAAACAATTCAATATTCCACAAAAATTATTCCAAGTAATTTCTCATGAAATGCGCTCGTTTTCGCAGAAAACGTGTTTGAACGCCGACATCAAATTTCAGGTTCACGTTTATCGCCGCTGATATTTCTGGCGGAGCCAAATATTTGATTGGTCATAACTCTGCTAAAAATGATCGGAGAAGGAAAAGGAAAAGTTCATATCGTTTCTGAAGACTCCTACTTTCTCATGCAAATATAAGATGCAAGTATTTGAGTACCAAAATGTGTTTTGTCGCACTTCACGGAGATGTTTGCGGATGATCCGAAAATCATGAATAATTTAGTAAATATGGAATTATTATACTGAAGCAGCAACTCATACCCTCTTTGGACTACGCAACAATTTTAAAGTACAGGCCACTTTGCCGCTATACCAGAGATCACGTGTCAAAATCGATTTTTAGGTTATCGGATAGGTTTTGCACAAGCTTTTCCCAAGAATCTTTTTTCCAATACTCTAATAATAACCTTTTTTCCCATATGGTACATACTTTTTGGCGGTCACTGTATAAACGATATATATTTTTAAAAATATTAATTTTCAGTTATCAAAATCACTTTGTTGAAATCTCAACCTGCCACATACATTTTTTTTTCGATCTTTATGAAATATAGTTTTGCAAACAACTGGCTTAGTTTCAGACCCAACTAAATGCTCTGTCTTGTTTATTTTTCAACTTCTCAAATACAAAATTGAAAGTAATAATATTTCAAATTGCCTCGAGAATATTTTTGGCGAAAAAAAATTCACCAACTTAAGGGTCATGCCACGAAAAAAATTCACAATAATTCGACATGAAATACTAGCGAACTTGTTTTTTTTTCCAATTTGTGATTGATAACACTAACACCCAACGTACATGGTACATGGTAATATTTTATAAACTGAGTCTTGCGGAATAATGTAAAGGGCATATTTTCCTGAAATCAACAAAGCATATTGTCTCAGTTTGAAGACGGATAACCTTGCTATATATCTATGATAATTTGTCGATTTCAGTTATGCACATTCAGGCCACATAAAAGGAATACTCTTGTGTTTCAGGCCAGTTCTTTCTGTAAAAGACATCGTGACACGAGCATGAGCAACGAGGATGAAAGTGGTGCAAATAGTTTCGTTATTAGTTCATGTTTTCATACTTTTGAATGCATCTTCTGGGATTATTCAAAATAAAAAAGAGGTAAGATAATTTTTTGAATCTTCTATCTAGTCTTGACAAAAGCTATGTAGAAGGAAAAGTCGAAAAAGGGATTCGCAGTGTTAATTGTTCACAAGCATTCTAGAATGTCAAAAACTAAATAGGTACCCTTCATTAAGGGAACAATATTGAAAAAGCAATACTTTATTAACATAGTGAAACTAACAAGAACAAAGTAAAAACATCAAAATGATTGATCGGCGCTCCGGGGCGGCTTAAATGGTATTGGTGGCGCATTCGCTTTCAGAGCAGCAGGGAAACCCGGAAAAACCTGCAACACCACATCATCTGAAGAGTTGGAATTCCTTGATAGAGAACTTCTAAAGAGGTCCGACGAATTGTGACAATCTGCTCTACGGTAAAACAATATGTATGGTGTCTTCGAAGGCTCCAAAAGGTCCAGTTCCAAAGAAGGTATTCTATTTACGCAATTGTCATCAAATTTGTACATCACATGCGTAAAGTTGGTTTAAACAATTTGGGAAACACTTGTTATATGAATAGCGTCTTACAAGCGCTATTTATGCCAGAGTCTTTTAGGGAAGACATATCAACCAACAATAATGATATTGCCCCATTATTCTCGTACATGAATTTTTTAAGAAAATCACCCTCGTCGCTGCGCGACTCGGTTCATTTTCAAAAAATTCATGTACTCGAAAAATTTCCGGCAATAATTCAAGCACTAGGGAGATTATAAGTGATAATTTAGGGGCTTTCTAGACGAGAGAAGAGTATACTTTTTATTTCTCGTCGGGTTTTCAGTTCAAACTGCAAGAAAAACTACTTTACATACATTCAAATATCGTTCGGAGTTATTTCACTTTTCAATTCTTGGGTAATATTCGTCATTTTGAAATTAAATAAATTGTGCGCTATTCGTCATTTTTACATGTACTTAGTCGTTGGAAAAAATAATTACAACAATTAATACTACAGTACTTTTTGCCAATTTTCTTCTCCAATTATACAAACTACACAGGAGACCATTCACGCTTCACCAACATTTACGACATGTTTCTCTAACACAGTAGCTTCTTCAAGTTTGTTTGTCTGAACGAAACTTTATAATGAATTTCGATGTTATTAATTTTCAGGGACTCATTGGTGAAGAAGACCGTAGAGGGACAGAGGAGGCGACAACACCAAAAAATATGGACCAAGAGAAAGCGAATACTGCTCCACGTAGTCTGTGGGCTATTGGGCAGATAGACAAAGGACAAACAGGTGGGTTTCGAAATATGGTAAAAGAAGAGGATAGTTATAACAATAGTATATTGTGCAACGAGTGATAAAAGTAACTTTCCGCACATGTTGGACACTATACTTTTTCTACAACTGCACAAACTTGAAGAATACAAGTCATGTAACTCATTATTTATTTTTATGGTTAGCAAAACTAAAATAACAATAAAGTATCCTGCCTCTTGACAGTTGAATAATTCATTTGAATTCGACTTAACAAAAATATCAGATGTGAATTAAAATTAAAAAAAAAACAGTCCAATCTCGGGACCCTGGACCACCTGAGTGACATGCGGATTCACAATCCATTACAACACGGAGCCCTTATAAACAAAGCTTTGTTCAAAAGTACATATACGTATCTTTAAACCGACTACGAGAAGCTATAATAATTCGAGGAAAAAAGCGAAAGGAATTCTGGATATAGTTTAATTCTTTATCCATAACACAAATGAAAACTACCTTAAGAATAGAGCACTACCAGCTGACGTCACAACATGACGGTGATCAGCTGATAGGGGGACAAACAAAGAATTTACTCTTGTTTCAGGTGAGAAATCGTATAATTTTACTAATAACTTCGCTGTTAGTTTTGCGATCTTTGACAAAATTATCTACTTGTAATAACAGACCAACAAAATTTAAGAAATATATATTTTTCCCTGGTTCAGTCACTTCTAGGTTATGGCCTAATTGGATGGGGTGGGGCGTATGAAAATTCTTTGAAACCATTAGAAATCGCACAAAAACGAATTATAAAGATAATCCATAAAACGAATATTCGATTTCCTACGGAAACACTATTCAAACATTTCGGATATCTAGATATAAGAAATCTTTTTCATAAAGCATCCTTAACACAAATTATCAAAAATAATTTATTTACAGATGATATTTCCCATACTTACCAAACACGTTTCAGGAAATATGAAAATGTTGTACTACCCAAAACACAAAAAAGCATAGGTCAAAGAAGTTTTCTCTATGTCGGTCGAAAAGTCTTCAATAACATACCTAAGGACCTAAAGAACAAAATCAAATTTATAAATTTCAAAAAAAAAATATCCAATTGGTTAGTTACCAATCCTCTTACGATATTGTAAACTAATTACTTTTTTATATACATGTTTTTTATGATTTTATTATTTTTTTTTCAAATCCCGAATCTGATTCGAATACGAAAACTCACAATATTATATATGTATTTTGGAAAGACATAGTCTAAAAAAATGTTAATCGACATCTGGATTTGCAGACAAGCTTAATGCTTTGCGAATCTGTTTGTCTTTTTGTCTTTTCTTTGATTATTTCTATTAATTATATAATTCACATACCATGTACTCTTACCTTTTAAATATTTATTCTTATTTTATATATTTATGTAAACGCACCATTTTTTTTTCCTTTAAGTGAATAAGTGAATAAATATATATTATAATTATATATTAATACAAAACTTTCAGTGTATTGCGATCTTTGACAAAAATATCTACTTGTAATACAAAACTTTCAGTCTTCCATAACATCCTCCAATGTTGACTTCAATGTTAACTGTAAATGCCCAGAGTTTTTTTTTGTTTCACGTATTTTGGGTAGGTACATGGTCCGGATGTTCGGAACGATCTGACTAGTATGTCTCTGTACTCCAGCAGTTTCTACCTGTCTCTGCTTTGTTTGTATAGAAGGAAATTTGGAAATTTTACGTGCTGGTCTGAATCGGATCGGTTATAACAACCAATAACAGCACAAGTCTTCGTGATTTATGTCCTCAAATATAAAAGAGTAAATTGTTTATATGATACCTATCATCATAACAACCCAAGTAGCATTTTGGCGACGACAACCCCATAATACACCAAAATTAACGTTGTAGTTGGTGTAGAAATTAGTCATTTATGAAACGACGCTCTTTAAACCACCGGTCAACGTTGTTTTAACGTTGAGCATGACATTAGTCAAGCTACGACATTGTCATAACGTTTACTCAACCGACTACAAGTAGTAAATATTCTGGAAATTGGAATAACGTTCCAAAAACGTTTAAGTGACAACTTTAGTTATTTTAAACGTTTTCCCGACAGTAAAGCGACCTTGTGAGATTTAACTAAGCAGTGGGTAATTTTTCAGTTGAGTTGAAAACGTTTTCATAACTAACCTTCCTTCCAATATTTACTGCAGAGGACGTGTAGGCCAAATTTAGATAATAATTATTTACCCAATTTATTATATATTTTTTAATTCAGTGACAAGAACCATTTTTTGCTAAATTGTTTGACAGAAAATGTATTTATAGTAAAGGAAAAAGAAGTAGAATGATCCTAACCTAACTTTCGAGTCGGAAATGAAAAGTGCTTACAAATTCACTGTCTTCTCTTAGAGATAAAAAAAAGTCGTGAAGAAACTTCACGGGCAAAAGCCAACATGAAGACAGACAGTTTGGAAATCTCAAGTTTAATTTCTTTAGGAACAAGTGTCAACCTGAATAAAGAGATATTGAGGAAAGCAACTACTTTTTCAGAGGAACATCTGTATTATAGCCAGGTGAAATAACTTGATTATGACCATGTACAACAGTTTAATAATTTGGAATAACTGAGGAAAAAACGCGAAAGAGACGTTACAAAATGTGGAGCGGAATGTATTCGTTAGTTGGAATTGGTTCAGTTTTTGGTCCGATAAGCAACTCTAGTCGCGCTTCGGGTATAAAGTTGGTTGTATGGCAGACTAACGTTAAAAATTAGTATATTTTTAGTTACCTGACAACCAAGGTCGCGTTGACGACTTGTATACTCCTACGCCATATTGGAAGTGTAATTCTATTTGGAAACAAGGTCGGCCATTAAAACTTGGGATGTAAAACAAACATTTACAAAGGATTTTAAAGCCTCATTTTAGTTTTCTAGAAATAATTCCGTATTTAGTTCACACTTGAATCGATATCAACATTGAAAATTGTTTATGAAAATATATATTTCTTATTCTTGACATTTGAAAACTTCGCAACAGATTGAAAGCCCACGTGTTTTTTAGCATGAAACAATGGTATATTTGACAGTAAAATATACTGCGTTGGCAATTTCTGTTTCGTAACCGTTATTTTTCGGTAATATTGAGCATGAAATATTGCGGTAGTAGTTGCCAGAAAGTTTTTTCTTAGTGTCCATTTTGGCCATAAGTAATTATTTGGTTGATAAATCAACTATTTTCTGAACACCATAGAAAATTAACTGTCATTGCCGCTTGAGAGGGTGCTGGTGTGCAGTTGTTCTTAAGTAGCAACGTTTAGGAAACGACCAACTGCTACCTACAGTTGCAGCAGAAACGTTAGAAAAACCCAAAAATGATTGACCAAATTGGTGTAAAACAGGGTTGTGACAACGTTGTGTTGACGTCGGCAACGCAACTTATGTTTGGTTGCACAACTTTTTCGAACACGTTGCCGCAACGTTGAATTGCTACTTGGGAACGTATTTTTGAATTGGAAAATCCATGTTTATAAGAGCTCTACAGTCTTATGCACTCAATTCAGACTATACACAATGAATTAATACTTACTTAAATGCCAAGAACGTATTTTTAGAATTTTTTTCGTAGAAACTCCACAAAAAGGACACGTAGTCTTATGGAAAATGGCTTTGTTTGTCCCCCCATCGAATGTTTGACAACTGTCAAATCACGTCACTGACAGTGCTCTATTTAAAAAACTTCTATAGGTAACCTGACAGTTGTTGACAGTTGTGACAACTATTTTAAGCTGAACAGCAGCCAACTAGTTTTTGTCGATTTTTGTTGATGCTCCATATAAGCCAGGAATCACACTGATCGACCAGGACCGACCGTCCGCGACCGTCCACCTACGACCAAAAGTAGAAGTAGATCAATGAAAACTTTGAAAGTCACACTGATCGACCATCCACGACCGACCACTAGAATAATTTTGTAAATCTGACATTAATTTGACATTCGTGTTGGAAATTTTGGTCGTAGGTGGACGGTCGCGGACGGTCGGTCCTAGTCGATCAGTGTGACCTGGCTAAATGTATGTGGTGTGGGCAAAGTGCCGTGAGAAATATTACTCATAGTATGGACAAAACATGATTTTGAAAGTAAGTAAGTAAGCTATGAGAAATACACTACTTTTCATAGCAGTTGTAGAAAACATCATTGTTTTGTGTTTTGATAATACACACTATAAAGACATGCCAATACATTTTCAATAGTTAGGCTGACATCAACTACATTCCCTGAGAACCTAACTCCTAGATATCATCAGTTTATATTTTACAGGCTATCAAGCGGGTTATGGAGGTGGATATAATGGCCAAGGGGGATTTGCAGTAGCTGGACCAGATAATTTGGGATATCCCATAGGAGCAGTTGGTCTCCATGGATATAATTCAAGTAATATAATATAACAGAAGATTATTTGAATCTCCAGCTGACTTCATCGAAAGTTAATGTGTACTCTGTTTGAATTTAATCCAAATGAAAAATATCAGTGAATATTGGCTGCAAAATTTAATGAAATTAACGAAAAGAAGCACGTGACATCTACAGTTACTAGTTGGAACTTAATTTGAAACGATCTAAAGTTAGATGATCATTTACTCAGTGATATGCAGCCAACAATTTTGTTGTTCTGACAAGCCCAAGGCACTACCAAGCTTCTAGTGCGTCATTAGGAACGCAAACATAATCTGAAGTAGAGACAGTATTTTCGATTCAATTCCGAGAAATACATCATCTGTTTCGTAGTTTCCTACGAAGGCGTAGAAGGGCCACGGTTTTTTCGACTTATAACTCGGGATCCCGACTTAGACGTCTGACTTATAGTCTGGTTCACAAGTGATATTTTCTCAAAAAGCTGACCTAGAATACCGAAAATTAAGATTTTGGTCTCATTCATTTTTCACTTTTCTATTTTAAGGTATTGAAAAATCAAAATCGCAAATAATTTAGCAATCAGATTTTTTTAATCATCCTCATTATTTTGTTCCCATATTGTGAAAGGCTACATAACAATAATTTTGAAAAAAATGTAACTTCCATTTTTTAAATAATAGTTATAGGTATACATTGTTAATAGAAATTTTGAAAATATTCCTTTAAGAATTTAATCCTCGATGAAAGTAATGATTCATAAGAAAATTTTTGCTAAAAAACGCAACGCACATACTAATTAGCAATTAATTTTTGTTGCTACATGTTTATATTGAGGAACCATTTCTTAACATGATTTATCACGTTCTTTCATATCATAAAAAAATTCATTTACTTTTTGTTTAGTAAACAAACCATTTGTTATAGACAAATGAATTTTTGCTCCATATTTTTTTTAAATACTAAAACAATACTAAAAAAACCATGTGCAATTTTGTATGGAATTAAAAAAAAAATATGAAAAAAAAAATTTCATTCAGAAATGCACATGGTTGGTTTTATAATTTTTTTGATATTTAAAAAAATATAGCGTAAAAATTGTTTATAACGAATGGTATATAAGTATTTTTTTCCATAGTATGGGAGAACGTTATAAATCATGATGAGAAAAATGGTTCCCCAATATTAATATTTACCAACAAAAATTATTGTTAATTAGCAATATTTTTTTCAAGAAACATTTTTTTCTTATAAATCATTATTTTCATCAAGGATTAAATTGCCAAAAAATTTTTTAATCTTCATGCATATGTTTATTACAGTTATTTGAACAATGGAAGTTAATTTTTTTATAATCGTTAAGGACCATAATGAAATAATCAGCACTTTTATGTCAACTTTCAACAGGTAATAATTAACTAATTAACAAAAGCATAGTTATTCGAAAAATTGGGGTAAAAATTTGTTGTTGACGGATTATTGATGTTTATGTGTTTAGATAGTATAAAAATATTTGTATTCCTTAATTTTTATATTTGATGGGTAATTTTTTTTCATCATGCTTCTGAATCGGTTGATGCACGTGTAAGGACCACTACTCGTTTTGATCCCAAGTTTCACGTATGAATTGAAATTATAAATATTGTCAGTACAGTACCAAGAGGGAAGACTTTTTCATAGGAAATGTCCTGCTCTTTGAGAATATTTTATTCAATTCTTGGTTATCTCAAATAATTTTTAAAATATCTGCAAAAAGCCAAACCGTTCTTTTTGTGTTAATTTAATTGGTGCAATTTTTGCCGGCCCCAATTTTTCTACTTAGATGCCATTCCGAATCGAATGAGACCAAAATCATAATTTTCGGTGTTCGAGGTCAGCTTTTTGACAAAATATCACTTGTGAACCGGACTATAAGTCAGACGTATAAGTCGGGATCTCGAGATCCCGAGTTAGAAGTTGGGATTGAAAAAAAGAAAAAACCTTGGCCCTTCTACGCCTTCATAGTTTCCCAGTCATCAGGGAGATTCTCTGTAATTTCTCGTAATCGAAACGAATACACCCTGAAAATAGTACCGTACGGCAAAGACAGTATATAACGAAAAGTAACTTTCCGCACGATTTTTCGTTTTAAAAGTTGTACTTTTCCGTACGATTTAAAATCGTGCGAAAAAGTTGAGAATGAGGAGATTTAGGACTAACTGAATATCTCTGAAAACATGATGCGCACTCGTCGCACAACGGACTATAGTCCGTGATATATCCAGTGATGAGACACTCAACATGAACGTAGGCACAATTTCACATGTTCAGCTAAGATTGTCGAACTATAAATTCAAATATTTCTGAATTAGTGTATTATTATTATTGCTAACTCAAAATAGTATACGGGTTGACGAACTATTTATCTATAGAAACATATATACCAAATTACATAAAATATCATGAACAAATACCCTAAACTGATGAAACTAATCTACATCAGGTCTATCTTTTGAAAAGGGCCTCTTCATGGAGATGATCATGGATCTGAACAAGAAGGCTATGGTCATGGACATCCCACTGGTAGCGTTGGCCTGAACTACGGTCATAGTGCTGGATTAGGAGCCTATGGATACAGTGGAGGAGGTGGACAAGGCTACGATCACGGTGGTGCTGGAATTGGGTATGGACATAGTGGAAGTGGAGTCGGCTATGGACATAGTGGGGGCGGAGTCGGCTATGGACAAAGTGGGAGCGGAGTCGGATATGGACATAGTGGAAGCGGAGTCGGATTTGGACATAGTGGGAGCGGAGCCGGCTATGGACATAGTGGGAACGGAGCCGGCTATGGACATAGTGGAGATGGTATTGGCTACGCACATACTGGAGGTGGGATAGGCTATGGACATACTGGAGGTGGGATTGGCTATGGACAAAGTGGGGCAGGAATTGGTTATGGGCATGGTGGGGGTGGAACTGATTACGCTCATGGTGGTGGAGGAATTGACTATGGACATAAAGGAGAAGAAAATATCTATGGACACAATGAGGGGGTATTGAACTATGGACACAGTGGAGGGGGCGACTATGGAGGATCAGGACTTGGGAGTATTTTTGGAAAGGTGGGTTGAGTTTTTTCAGTTATCTGGTTCTGACGAAAGGGAAAAACCTGTAATGTTAGGGAAAATCATTAGAACCGAAGGAGAGCAGGTGTAATTATTCAGAGAACACCTTGCAAATATTTGCCGTTTGTTGGAAAAACGATCCTTGGGAAATATATGTTCAGCATATATCCAAATTAACGACTTAGGGATGTGTGGACTGAGCTCGACGATGGGATCACTGAAAATGAAAATGTCTATAAAGCAAAAACAGAACGCCAAACTTTCTGTGGTGTTCCAGATAAGTGAGTGAGCTTGTGAGCGAAGCTTCACCGACAAGATAAATTGTTTTTTCACAGGATCTAAGATTATGGATCATAATCAGTTGACGGGATGTTTAATAGCATCCAATTATGAAACCTATAACTAAAACCAAACTCTCAGCACATGCACAAAAATAGTAAGTCTTGTTTTGATTTTTGCAGAAATTACCATTGAAGAAACTGCTTTTTCCAATAGCGGGCTTGGCCTTGCTTGGTGCTGCTGCCGCCCTATCAACGAATCCAATTTTGTTACAACTTGGGACAATCAGTGGTGGAAGAAAGAGGCGGTCAGTCTCAAAAATATCCAGTGAAGAATACTATCCAGGAAATCCCTTCGTTAGACCAGTAAGATTTTAAATTGCTAACGCATAGATGTTTTGCCCCAATAAACGCTTTTGGATTGTAACATTTGTGTTTTTCTTTTCAAAAAATATTCAAGCAATAATGTTTAATGATGTATTTTGAAACTGATGAGTTTCAATAATGGAATCCAGTTATATCTCCTAGATTCATGGCTAAGTTTTCTTCAAAAACTACTTTGCAGTGCTCTCTAAATTTCTCTTAGCAAAAATTGTGTTTTGATTTAAATGGGGGAACGTCTATGTACCAGTTCTATGGCTTTTGTCACTCAACAGCAGAGTTGAATCGAAAAATCAGCTTTTGTTGAGACTTTGTTACTACAAGTACACAGAATACATTTTCATCACTAAATCCGATCATACACGGGCATGGCATCACAAGTTGAGAGGTAAGGGCTACATTGTAACTCTTTCGGTTCATCCCGGAAATTTTTTCGTTATTTTCAAGAATACGTCCCATATTTCACTGCATTTTTGGGCTCGTCTCATGTTTCTGATTCAAATTTGAATATCATACTTTACACCAAAAATTTTGAATTCATGAATTTTGATTAAAAAATCATAATCTCTGACTTCCGAAAACCCTTATATACCAATTTCGAATGGAATCGAACCATTATCACAAATCTCGTCCGCCATCTTGGAGCCGCCATTTTGTTTTTTTATAACAAAAAAAATTTCAAATTGTATTTGTCACCGGAACTATGAACACCTGCCATTTTTCAAATCATTCGGACGTCTGGAAATGGGTGAAAAATCTTGCTTGTTTCATTGAAATGTTGATATTTATAGTATCTAAGATGTGCATATCTGTCAACAAATAAAATGGACAAGTTTCCATTTTTTTTGCTAAGGAAATATTATAAGTCATATGACGTCACAGGCGAGTCAAGACCACAGACGTTCGCGCTAAAATATGTAAAATTGAATAATCTCTCAGTCATTTATTAATGGATTTCGAAAATGTTTCCACTGATTTATTAATTTTGATCTCTATTTCAACTCCGTCACGTTGAATTTAGTATTGACTTGCTCATGAAATTATTTGTCCATTATAGTTGTATCCTGTTAGGTTCATTGACTGAAAAAGTACAAAATAGTTCGTGTGGGGTATTTAATAATAGTCAAGATTTTGTTAAGTTATTAGTGATTCATGGGGAATGTCACAAGAACATTTGAAACATTTACTACAATATATCCTGGAAAACCAAAAGGAAGAGTATTATCACAGCTGACTCTCCCGAGCGGTGGTGAGAAAATCGGCAACACCGCATGGAAAACAATTTGACGTCCTACTCATTAATTATTTAATGTGAATTTCTCGGCTCATTCGAAAAACTAGGAAAAAAAATAGGAGAATGAATTTTTGTTATTGGTCGTACATTATACAGAATGTACTAAACTCCGGTAGTCTGGCACATTCTGTGTAGGTACCTTTCAATAACAATATTATTTTCATCAGTCAGATTTCAAATGAAAAATCTGAAAAATTTCAAAAATCATCTATGTGGTTTCTGCACTTATCAGAAAAAAAGTTAAAGAAATCTCCCGAAATGTGAATTTTAGGGCATGGAAAAACCAAACTTGACAGATTTCCCATATATAAGAAATTGAATATATTGCGATTCCAGTTTGTGATGAAAAAAATGAAATAACCACATCAATCGTCGTTCTTTTCTCTGAAAATTCAATCTCCTATGTTTTTTTCCTAGTTTTCCGAATAAGCCGAGTAATTCAAATTAAAGGATTAATACGTAGGACGTCCATGCGGTGTTGCCGATTTTCTCACCACAGCTCGGGAGATTAAGTCGGCTGTGGTATTATTGAAACGAAAACGGTGGTGTTGACAACGAAGGAAATTAAATTACAGTGCTTGGATACTCGCAGATTTTTCCTAGGCATCATTGACAGATGTTTCTCGAGCTTTGGCATCGAATAAGATGTCTACGTAGAGAATATTGGCAATACCAGAATGGCATCCTCATTCCCATAATTATTTCATGACCGGAAGCTATGCGACTACGAGAGGAGGATAAACTTTGCGGAGTTCATCATTATGAAGAAACACGATATCGAACAATTTCTATCATGATTCATTAGAGTACTGGGACTGTAATGAAAAAATTAGACACAAAAACTCGGCTGATGCCTCGTCTGATAATCTTCACAGCTAGAACCATAATGATCGTCATTATGATCCTTATATCATAAATATCTATTATCAGTTAAATAAAAAAAAAGATTATCAATTAATGAAGTAAAGAATTGTTTCTGATCATATGGTACGTGCACGGCACCTTTTGTCATCGATACAATGAACAATTGTCTGGTCTAAAAATACTTCCAGTAACGAGCAAAACAATAATTACGATAGGTATGAAAATTTATACGGAATAAAACTATTCATCAATGGAAAATGTCAGCATGCTCTGTTTCAGGATTCTTTTGGTCAAGTTTTACTGTACCGAGCACGTCACTTTTTGTGACCGAGGAATTCATGATGAATCAATGTATAACATTCTTGACTGTCGTAGTGGCGTGATGGGTGAAAGGGAGTTAATTCAGGTGATCTTGGAGGCCATTCAATTAATAATATTTTACCAATCCAACTATTGTGGAATCTCTACTTTAACCGCCATTCTGGAATTATAACAGATATTACTGTGAAATGACACCTGCTGGATCAATTTATTTCAGTAGGTATATATATAGTTGTTAGTTATAAGAGGATCGATACTACAAGCATGTTGAGGTACAGATTGCAGACAGTACTGCTTGAAAAAGATAGAGTCCAATAATAGCAATTCCATAAGAATATCCGAGTGATAAACTGGGATGATCTATTAAACGAAAAAACTTTAGATTTTGCCACAAATAAATTAATTGTGTTTATGCAAAGAAAACTGAAATGAAATTATTTTAGTGAAAAGTAATCACTAAAGGAATGGAATACTAAATTCCGAGGGGGAAACAACTAGTAATTTTTTGTACACCTAGTGAAATCAGTGAAGTAATTATCTCTAATGAAAAATAATGAAAAAGTTTTAGGGGGCAATGAAAGATAATTACCATTCAGTTACCATTCAAAAACGTTGTATGGACATGATTTAACTCTTATGTATAAAAATAAGATCCAGAAAGTTCGAAACTCATGCCACGTATGATTTTTGGCGGGTGACAACGAGTATCAAATAAATTGAAGAAGATTGGATGATTACATAAGGAGAACAGGAGAAATGTTCATTTTAGTACCTTGTCATAAAATAATTCCCAAATACATACCCAATACATACTAATTCAGCCATTTTGAATCGATTGGCGTTCGCAGAATTTATCTACCTCTAACCGTTCTCGAGTTGGTCAGCTCTGAATCTGTTTTTAGATGTTTTTTTTTGTCGCGAAAAATATTTCTGATGAGTTTTCGACATTTTCGTTCAAAGATTCAGAATTAGCACGTCGAATTACGTTCGGGGACAAAAATTTGAAATTCGAAAAATGATAAATAAAAAATTTCAAAAAATGATCTATCATGATATACTGGACTTTTTTGTCCGTTAATTTTTTTCGTTCAAATTCTCAGTATATACTAATTCGGCCATTTCGAATCGACTGGCATTCGCAGAATTCGTCTATCTCTAACCGCTCTCGAGTTGGTCAGCTCTGAACCTGTTTTGAGATGTTTTTTTTGCCGCTAAAAATTTTTATGAGGAGTTTTCGACATTATTGTTAAAATATTCAGAATCAGCACGTCAAATTACTTTCGAGGACAAAAATTTGAAATTCAAAAAATGAAAAATAAAAAATCTCAGAAAATTTTATTTTTCATCTTAAACACCCTTTTCCGTCTAAATCTTATTTCTGAGCACATAAAAATCATACATTTTTGGAATGAGCATAACATTTTACGTATACAGTGCGAATTTCAAGTCGATGTGACGACTTGGTATTTTTGATGATTTTTAGGGGTGAACCCCTTGCAACTTTTTCGAGTAATTTTTTATTTTTTTCGATTGACTCGAAATATCCATACATACTAATTCGGCCATTCTGAATCGATTGGCGTTCACAGAATTTGTCTATCTCTAACCGTTCTCGAGTTGGTCAGCTCTGAACCTGTTTTTAGATGGTTTTTTTGCCGCTAAAAATTTTTATGCTGAGTTTTCGACATTATTGATAAAATATTCAGAATCAGCACGTCAAATTAATTTCGAGGACAAATATTTGAAATTCAAAAAATGAAAAATAATAAATCTGAGAAAATTTTATTTTTCATCTTAAACACCCTTTTCCGCCTAAATATTATATCTGAGCATATAAAAGTCATACATTTTTGGAATGAGCATAAAATTTTACGTATACAGTGCGAATTTCAAGTCGATGTGACGACTTGGTATTTTTGATGATTTTTAGGGGTGAAGCCCTTGCAACTTTTTCGAGTAATTTTTTATTTTTTTCGATCGACTCGAAATATCCAAACATACTAATTCGGCCATTCTGAATCGATTGGAGTTCGCAGAATTTGTCTATCTCTAACCGTTCTCGAGTTGGTCAGCTAAATCAGTTTTTTGATGGTTTTTTTGCCGTCAAAAATATTTCTGATGAGTTTTCGACATTATTGTTAAAAGATTCGGAATCAGCACGTCAAAATACGTCCGAGGACAAAAATTTTAAAGATTGAAAGATTTAAAGTTAAAAAGTTCAAAAAATTATTTATCTTGATATACTTGCCTTTTTTGTCCGTCGATTTTTTTCGTTCAAATTCTCGGTATATACTGATTCGGCCATTCTGAATCGATTGGAGTTCGCAGAATTCGTCTTTCTCTAACTGTTCTCAAGTTGGTCAGCTCTGAATCAGTTTTCAAATGTTTTTTTTCCACAAAAATAATTTCTGGCGAGTTTTCGACATTTCGAATAATGAATTTAAATAAAATTAATAATGAATTGATGAAAATGTTATGATGTACACCTAATGAAAGAGTAGTTTCCCCCTCGCTAAATTCTTAGTGAAGTGGGCGAATACAAAACGGTATGTATGGAAAGGGAATTAATGAGATAGATGAAACACCAAAGAAAGAATATTCATCCTATAAAAATGTCTTGATGAGCTTATAATAGACGCTAAAATCAATTATTATAAATTGGCAAAATTCATTATGTCGTTTGATATGGTGGACATATTATCAATGTTATCACTTTGACAGATAAATGTTGTGTCATCAGCAAAAAAGACGCTTCTGGTCGGTAGAATATAAAAATATAAATCATTTATATAGACTAAAAAGAGAAGAGGGCCCAGAACCGAGCCTTGAGCGAAACCATGATTAATTACCTTACGATTTGATTCCATTTAATCTGACACGTGAAGATCTTTGTGAGAGGTAAGATTTGAAGTACTAACTCTGGCAAAGATACAATCAGTTAAGCAACGAATGATATTTATGATGGCCTTGATCAAAGCCTACCATCCTTTGGAGAAGAATGATACTTTAAAATGTGTTTTACATGCTTATGGAAGGACAAAGAGTTATATATAGTCCTGCTTTATCGGGAATGAGCCCAAAGCTCATTTGAGTTTCAACATCCCTGAGATCCTATGCATAAAGCCACGATTTTGTTCAGATTGATTTTCAATCTGTTATACTCTGAGCATAGGAATGTTTTATGCAAACCTGACTTTTATATATATTTTCATGAACGATGATCTTCTGTATTATCATCAATTGTTCCACCGTTAGCGATCCCATCGCGACTGTCTCGTCGAACTCATTTTTCCAACGAACGGCAAAGCTTTGGAATTCGCTATATCTGTAGGTTTTCCTAATGCATACAGCTTGCAGAATAATAATTGCTACCTATCTTCCTTCGGCCCTACGATGTTTCTTGAACATTAAAGGATTTTCCTTTTCGTGTGTGAACCAGAACATGAAAAAAAAAAAACATGAAATTTACTGAACTTACCTGAGGAACATCGAGTGTGATTCCTAGAATGACATACTGAAATTCCAAGAAAATCTCAGAATCGAAGATTCCATGCCCGTTCGGCGAAACGAGCCAATAGCAGGAATTCGCAAAGTGACGTAGTGATGTGCTACATTCATCCGCTGTCATTTTTCAGGAGTCCTGCGTATCTGAAAAGCGGCCGCTATCGATTGCAGCGTTTCAGCAGGGTGCTGTCGGTAGCCATTTTACTGAAACGGACACAATTCAGGACACAATTTTTGTCGTTGGTCGCGATAGTTATCTAGATTTTATCGAAGTGATATCTCGGTGTGTGCCGCTGGATCTAATGGGTTTGAATTTTTGATCGATTCGAAGAAACAGAACGAAATGTGAGTACTTGATATATTTTGTAGAGTTGGGAGTTACGACGGAGACTAGTATTGGAATATCTGAGGATTTGTTGTTACCAGGATTGACTTGACCCCGTTATGTTTCGAGATATCTCCTCTTATATAGAAGGAACAATGTCTTGGGTAAAATTTTACAAATCTTAAATGAAAAGAAGTCCATGACATTTCAAGTAAAATTCATTATTGCCTCGACTTTCTTTATTGAGCGGTATAGCGACAAAGCTGAGGAAGTGGATCTTCCGGTATTTATTATGTGAAGCAGCAATACAATCAAAATATTTTAGGTAATAATTAAGAAACTCAAATCAGATTTTTGGATTTTTTTGTCTGAACGTCTTCTCCATTCAAATTCATTTCAGATTCAGATACTTATGATATTTTTTATAGTATATTATATAGCAAGTCAAAAATATGATTGCTCAATACCGATGATGCAAAATGTTTCTGAAACGAAGCAAAGAGGACAAGTAGTTGGAGGATTCAAAAATTACAATAGACCTTTGATAGGTATACGTAGTGGTCATATTCGTTCTCATTAATTGAAATTGAAATTGAAATTGAAATTGTTTATTGAAATAGGAATCCTAATATACATATATAAAAATTTACAAGTGTAATAAAAATAACTAAATACAAGTAAATTGCTTTATATGATTTATCTATCTAAAAAGAGAGAAATGTTTCTTGGTGGCCATAAGTGAATACATACATGAATAAAAAATATACATACACAAACAAAGATGTAAATTAATAATAAATAAATATATGCTATAAATATGCGACTTATGTACATTAAAAATTTCAAGGGCTAACACTGTTAAAAACTGTTCATTTAAGTATTTGGATTTCAAATATTCAATCAAAACATCCTTGAATTTTCTCACCGAACAAGACTGCTTGACTTCTACTGGAAGCTTATTAAATTCTAGCAAACCTCGATGAAAAATTGAGTTCATAGTTTGCGAATACCGTGTACGAGAAACATTCAGATTGGTATTGCCGCGTGTTGGATAATCATGAATTTCACTAGTGAATCTTATAAACTGATCAAAGTAAGCAGGTGCTTCACCAGATAAAATTTTGAAGATGAAGATAATAGAAATTAATACAAGATTCTGAAACTCATATTATATAAATTGATTAACTTTTCTTGATACTCAAAGTCAGTGGATATCTCCTCTTTTATTCAAGGAGAAAAGTCTTAGGTCAAATTTTAAAAATCTCAAACGAAAAGAAGTCCATGACATTCCAAGTAAAATTCATTATTGCCTCGACTTTCTTTATTGGAAGCGGTTCTGGATCATACATATCGTCAAAGCTGAAGAATGGCCCTTTTTTCAGTTATCATGTGCTGCAGCAATACAATTACAATTTCTAATATAATAAAGCAAAATGAATTAACTATCTGCATTAAGCTACCTACATCATTTTTGAAAATGAAACCGCACGAAAAAATCAAACATATGAATATACTTGAGGTAATATCGTAGCATGCATTATAATAATAATAATAATAATAATCGAATTTATTGATAGGTAAGCAATAACAATAAAGTACAAAATAATGAGAAAATCATCAGTCCTATCAAATGGCGGGATTCAATTTCTGACTGGGTCACAAGTGACTCAGCCAGATCTTGCTCTTCCATCCAACCAAAAATAAAAAAAATAAATTGTTTAAACACACATATATAGTGCATATGTACACAGAATAAATCACCCCTTAAATTCACAATATATATAGATATATATATATATATACACATACATATAGATAATAAGTGAGTGGGAGAGAAAACAGAATGAAAAATATAGAAACAATCAAAGATGCAAACAGTACATTATACAAATAATATGAATCACTTTTGCAGATCAAAACTCAAAGGAAGGCAGCCATTCTGTAGAAATGGTTAACACCTGAAAGGAGAGAATAGAGTAGGTATTCTATTAGTTAGTAAAAGATTCCTCAAGGTGTATTTGAATTTGATGGGGTCCAAACCCTTGAGAGTATTCGGGAGACTATTGTATAGCCAGGTAATGAAATAAGAGAAGGAGCCACGAAAGTGCGAAGTTCTATGTTGGGGAGGTGTGAGATGATTTCTGAACCTAAGGTTCAGATTGTGTACATCTGTGCGAAATCTTATTTTTTGGTAGAGGTACGTTGGTTTATTTGAAGTTATTATTTTATGAAATAACGTGCACGCATGGAACACACGCCTCGTTTCCATGTTTAACCATCCGACTTCTTTCAGATGACGTGAGACATGCTCGCGTCGGCGCGTTCCTGTGATTAGCCTAAGACATGAATTTTGTAAAAGCTGTAGTCTTTTTCTGTCCTTTTGTGTTAAATTAGGCCCATACACCACATCAGCATAGTTCGCATGTGACAGAACGACAGCTTCACAGAGAATTTTTTTTGTTTTCAAATTCAGAATACCTCGGTTGGAATATATTGCTTTGAGATTGGAATATCCACGCTTTAGAATCAGCGAGGTGTGGGAGGTGAATTTGAGTGAATAATCAATTATCAAGCCCAGGTTTTTTGTTTGGTCAACACAAGGTAGGAGCGAATTTTCGAGAAATATTTGAACTTCATTCAAACAACGCTTCCTAGTGACGGTACGACCAAATAGCATCACAAAAGATTTGGCTGTATTCACTGAGAGGCAATATTTCTTCGAAAGTTCGACAAGCGAATTGAGATCTTCATTGATAAGTTGACAAGCTTCGTATAGATGTTTTTATTCAAATTCCATATAAATTTGGGTGTCGTCAGCATAACTGTGTATATTAGTGTGGTGGAGGCAGAGAGGAAACTGTGAGGTATAAATGACAAATAATAAAGGTCCCAAAATTGAGCCTTGTGGTACAGCATTCAGTATGTCTAGAAAATTTGATTTATCGCCGTTTAGGGATGTGCATTGAAGACGATCTAGCAAATAATTCTTTATTAGAGTCACAGCTTTAATGGAGAAACCAAGATATGTCAAT
Organism: Chrysolina haemoptera; assembly: GCA_958298965.1. Lineage (NCBI taxonomy): Eukaryota > Metazoa > Arthropoda > Insecta > Coleoptera > Chrysomelidae > Chrysolina > Chrysolina haemoptera. Next base: position 52,661,846 of record OY282585.1, on the reverse strand, counting down.
AAATTCAATAGTAGTTCGTGGCTGATTCTGTCGAATGCTTTGGAATAATCAATAAGCACTAAGACGCTCAGTTTATTATCATCTATTGATGTATGGATGTCATCTACAACCTTGAGAAGCGCGGTAGTGCAGCTATGGCTCGATCGAAAACCAGACTGCGTTGGTGGAAGTATCTCTTGATTATCTAGATGAGTTCTCATTTGGGTGTTAACGATTTTTTCAAATGCTTTGGATACTGTACATAGAATGCTAATAGGTCGTAAATCGTTGAGACTTTGCGGGGTAGCTATTTTTGCCAAAGGAACAACATTTGATTTTTTCCAAATAATTGGGAATACAGAATCTTGGATGCATGTATTGAAGATATGCGTGATGAACGGGATAATGCGGGGACAGCAGTGCAGTAACATTTTAATACTTATATTGTCGGGGCCGACGGCGTTGGACTTTATGGAAAGTATAGATAGATAGATAGATAGATAGATAATTTATTTCTTTGTTTAAAATATACAAAGTATAAAAGTATATTACACATTGCCATTTAACAAAGAAAACGTCACAAAACAGAACAGAATGTTGCATAAATTAGTCACTATAATAAAAATAAGACATACATGTGTATATAGAACACAACAACGAATATGAGTTGAAATAGCACTAGTTGTCAGCGAACGAATCACTTAGTGATTCACTAAACTCGTTTATCTTGTAGGGAACCATGTTGATAAGATTTTTCCTAATTTTCTTTTTGAAAGAAACTAGTGGTAGTTCCCTCTTTTCACGAGAGAGCAAATTGAAAAGGGGAATACCTATAGAGTGTGTCGTAAAAGTAAGTATATTTTTTTTAACATGTATCAAATTTTCATAGATGATTTGAGCAAACAGTGTCATAATGCCGAAATTTTGAAAGAGTGGTTTGCAATGTTCATCATTGTTTACCCTTGCAATGCTACGTACAGCAGCTTTTTGTAATAAGAAAACTCTTTGTAAATTTGTGAAACTTGCCTTTCCCCAACTCAGTAGTCCATAGCTCATTACCGAGTGGAACATCGCATAGTATGATGTTATGGCTGCTTCTTGACTAACAGTTAATGCTATGCGCCGAATGGCGTACACAGATCTAGCCAACCTTCCACACAAGTGACTAATATGTGTGTTCCAAGAAAGGAGTGGATCAAGATATATTCCTAGAAATTTAACTGAATTCGTGTTGGAACAAGTATTGTGATTCGAAAATAAACATATCTCTGTTGTAGCCGCATTCAAAAATAGTTCATTGTCGTTGAACCACGCCTTGGCATGGGCAGTAGTATGTGCTGAAATTTCATCAATATCTGCACTTTGTTCAACTTGAAGAGAAAAGGACGTGTCATCGCCATATAAGATCGTCATTAAGTTACGTTTGATTGACATATGTGAAGGCAGATCATTTACATAAATTAAAAACAGGAAAGGGCCCAGTATGGATCCTTGTGGTACCCCTCTCCTGATTGGGCGTTCATGGCTTATGTTGTTATTATTATAAACCCTCTGTGTTCTATTTTTGAGGTATGATTCAATAATGTTTCTAGATACACCTCGTAATCCATACCATTCTAACTTCTCCAGGAGTTTTTCGTGACATACACAATCAAAAGCCTTTGATAGATCAGTGAAGATGGTTAAACACATTTTTTTGTTTTCAAAAGCGTCAAGAATATTATTAGCTAACCTATTAACAGCATCTATTGTGCTTTTCCCACTTCTAAATCCATATTGTATTGTACACTTCTTGATTCTTTCCTTAGCTCAAACAAGCTACAACTTCATAACATTTTCCGATTTTGGCAATGGAACACTAATATTTTTTGGTCATTTTGCACTGCATCTACAAATATGAGAATAACTGTGCGAATATAAAAATTTTGGATAATCTTATTGTTACCTGTATAATAGTTGAACATACATTCAGTGATAGAAAGTTCTTTTTTTTGCTCAAACCCAGTCCAACTGTCCAACTGCTAGTTCATCATTCAAGACACGCTTCATCAATTTTATCACCATTACTTTAGAGTTCGCGCCTCCTTATAAGATAGACCTTTGTTCTTCAACTTAGAAAAAAAAAACAGTTTATAATCCATGTAGCTATCCATACTATTAGATGACAATTTCAAGGAGCCAATTTTAATGATTTTGTTAATTTTCCATTGATATAAGTAATGAATAATAATAGTATTTTTCCATAATGTGATGAATTTCAATTGAAGAAAAAAACTGAAAATTTGGTAAGTACATATATTATGATGGTAAACGTAATGTGGTAAGGTAACGCAATCTTGTCCTTACCCTGCGTTTTATCACATTTTTCATTTTTAATTTTTCAATTTTCATGGAGAATGTTCCCCTTTTCAACATGAATACCTCCCAAGAGGTTATCTTGAACGATGGAAAATAGTGACTAAAAGTTTGTTTGTCTTTGAGTCGCAGATGATTCCGTACAACAGATTTTATGAATATACTATCCATATTTTCGAACAAAAATCAAAATGCAATGCCCATTACCGGTCTATGTCAAAAAATAACTTTCAAAGTATTACCGCAGAAGGAATATTTCCAACAATTCCAACTTTGATGTGTGTAATTGCTTCTGAAGAGCCTGCTTTCCAATTATTTTATCAATCTCCTTGGCAAAGCGAAATAGATTTTCGTCGACCAAAATATATTGGGGATTAAATGCGAGAGAAGCGAGCCTTGCTTCAATGAAATGAACGATTTCTGTGAGTGATATATTTTTCAATAACATTCTCCTTATTTTATTCAATGAATTTTCAAGGAAAACTAGAGAAAATTAAAAAATCGACTATCTAAATCAAAATGCGAATTTTCACTTTCAGATTTTTTCTTTTCAGTTATAGTCTTTTCACAATATCTATCAGATGTAGTTCAATGTCCAGCGTGGCTTTTGCCGGGGAAGTGGTTTTTCATTTTTCAATTTTCATGGAGAATGTTTCCCTTTTCAACATGAATACCTCCCAAGAGGTTATCTTGAACGACGGAAAATAGTGACTAAAGTTTGTTTGTCTTTGAGTCGCAGATGATTCCGTACAACAGATTTTATGAATATACTATCCATATTTTCGAACAAAAATCAACATGCAATGCCCATTACCGGTCTATGTCAAAAAATAACTTTCAAAGTATTACCGCAGAAGGAATATTTCCAACAATTCCAACTTTGATGTGTGTAATTGCTTCTGAAGAGCCTGCTTTCCAATTATTTTATCAATCTCCTTGGCAAAGCGAAATAGATTTTCGTCGACCAAAATATATTGGGGATTAAATGCGAGAGAAGCGAGCCTTGCTTCAATGAAATGAACGATTTCTGTGAGTGATATATTTTTCAATAACATTCTCCTTATTTTATTCAATGAATTTTCAAGGAAAACTAGAGAAAATTAAAAAATCAACTATCTAAATCAAAATGCGAATTTTCACTTTCAGATTTTTTTTTTCAGTTATGGTCTTTTCACAATATCTATCAGATGTAGTTCAATGTCCAGCGTGGCTTTTGGCCGGGGAAGTAGTTTTTCATTTTTCAATTTTCATGGAGAATGTTCCCCTTTTCAACATGAATACCTCCCGAGAGGTTATCCGATGGAAAATAGTGACTAAAGTTTGTCTTTCAGTCGCAGATGATTCTACAATCGATTTTATGAATGCCCTATTCATATTTTCGAACTAAAATCAAAGAATCTACACGATTCCAATAGTTTTTATTTCTACGTTCTTGCGATACCCTACCTCACGTTTACATGAACTATGCTTCAATATTTGCAAAAATCTGACAATGGAAAATATAACTATTGATTCAAAACAAATTCATTTGAGGTTATTTATGTTCTTATGGATGATGAGGTGATCACGAAAAGTTAACTGAACCAAAAATATATTAATTTAATTCATAAAATACTTACCTACTATTCATCTATTGGTTTTGGATTGCTCAAATTCGAAAAATTCTCAAAATACCAACACAAATACAACATATTTAGTCTCGATTTTACTATATTGTCAAATCGTTAAATGTATCTCGAAAATCGCTAGTTTTCAGTTTTCTGGCGAAAAGGTAGGGTTAACATTCTGTAATGATACAAAAATTTCCTATTTTTTCCATGACAAACGATTAATGCACAATCTAGTCGTGGAAAAACTATAGTACACAATGAACATGAAATGACCGTTGCCCACTCGTAAATATAAGAAATTTTAAAGTACCACTACGCTTGTACTACAAAATTTATTATAATTTAACACGAACTATATATGTTGAATTACTTCAAAATATACTACCTTTGTGACCTATGGCAACAATCGAACATCATTATTCAAACATCTAAAAGTGTTTGTATTGAGTGAATTCAAATCATGTTCAAGTCAGATACACAAAACTTCGTTATAAATAATCTACGCTGAAAACAACACCTAATTTCGATCACTCGTTGCCCGAAATTCTTTTGATTGAACAAAATGGGTATCTGACACTTCTTTGTTGAAAATATAATATGGAACATTTTTAATAGGAATGAAATTTTCTGTGCAAAACCACCGCATGCTTATCAGGGGTGGTTTTTGGAGGTGAAGCTAACACGTCTAAATTAAAAACTGCTTTGCTATTGAAGACCTAAAGTGTGATTTTTGAGATAGAAAGAATTCTGGTCCTAATTTTAGTTTTTCAAATAGAACACATGGTATATTTTCACATTTTTAAAATCTTAGGCAAATTCTGAATATGTGAGCTAAATGTTTTATTTTTTCAAATTCTTTTTCGGTAGTCTCGTTTTGTTCATATGGCATCTCTAAGGCGTACCTACGATTATAAGAGGTAAGAATAAGTAGGTAAAAGTCTAAAGAGCCAGGCAATATTTTTATTCTATGATAAAGTAACATTGGTTTTTTTCTGAGTTCAGTCTCAATACGATGATATAAATATTAATATTACACCATGTCAAACACAAATTTAATAAATTATACATAAACTTTGGTTAAAAAAAAAATCAATTTTTCTTTGAATACTTTTTTGACCAAACTAAAGAACCCTACACTTTTATACCGAACCTGATCACTTCCTCGTTATTCAAATAATTGCATTTCAAGAGTAGTTCCGTCCTCGATATCATAGTAAGATAATATATGACTATTATCCAGTTCAAGTTTTTCGTGATATATCAACACATCACCTAGATCTAGATTAATTTTTTCATGCTTTTCAATTCCTCTATTTTGGTATCTGGTGATAGATCCTTTACTGAGACCAATTTTTTATTATTATCATTTTCGTCATCCTCGGAATATTCCACTTTTACATCTAAAGCTGTAGTATGAGAAACGAAGAGAATCAGCAACATTGCCATGCTCGTGGAGCTGACGAAAGTCATCTTTATTGTGTATTTTTGTTTGAAACAATATCAGCTTTGACTGGAAAAATAAAGAATGCATGAAATTCGATATATAGCACAAGATCCAGGAGTTTTAACCTGACACTAAGTCCAATAGAAATGATTCACAGGCAGACACAGGCAGTCCTTGAGGAGTACGTTTCGAAAAAAAAAAAAAAAAAAAATCGGCACGCGAGCACCTATGGAAAGTGTTAAAAATTCAGTGGAAAACTCTGAAAGTCGGTTATCCACCAATAACTTGGAAGGGGTTGAAAATTGTACGAAAACAAACTTGAAGAGCGATAAAATGTTTATAAAAAAGGTTTCCATATACAGTGACCGCCAAAAAGTATGTACCATTTGGGAAAATAGTTTATTATTAGAGTATTGGAGAAAAGATTCTTGGGAAAAGTTTGTGCTTGTCCGATAACCTAAAAATCGATTTTGACACATGTCGCGTGATCGCTGGTATGGCAGCAAATTGAAACAAATTACTATGATTAGGCAAAAAGTCGGTCAAAATGGCAAGATATCGAAAAAAGTTATTTGAAAAAGTTGCTTAGAATTCAATTTTATACACATATACAATGTTTCAGAAAATAGTGTGAGAATATTGAAAATAACAATTTTTTTAAAATATTTTTCTAGCTGTAGAAAAATGTCAAATTATTTTCTTATGAATAGCTTGACCATACTGAAATATTTGTATTCCGATGATAATAACAACTCCACACCAGAGAGCACTAATTTAAAAAAATTGAATTTTGTCAGAACCCTTGCTGTTACAATGGTTCGTATCTAACAAAATATATCACTATTCCACTATTATTGCGATGATAGGGAAATCCAAAAATATCGTGTTTTTTCGATTATAATCAATTTTTGATGATAACCGTGCACGAACGTTTCACTTCGCACATACTCTCAAAAATGTGCGTCAAATTAAAGAGGCTAGAGTTTTCAACATTGCATGCGAAGTGAAACGCTCTGGCACGATTATCATCGAAACTTGATTATAATCTGGAAAACACCATGTTTCTGGAGTGTCATGTCATCACAATGGTCGTGGAATTCTGATATACCTGTTAGATACGAACCAATGTAACAGCCAGGGTTTTAACAAAATCTAATTTTTTTAATTTAGTGCTGACTGGTGTAGAGAAAATGAGAAAGTTTTGTCATTATCATAGAAATACAAATGTTTCGGTATGGTCCTATTCATAGGATAATACAGCTAGGAAAATATTAAAAAAAATTGCTATTTTCAATTTTTACTCATTATCGTTTCAAACTTCGTATACGTGAATAAAGTTTAATTCTAAGCAACTCTGTCAAATACATTTTTTTGATATCTTGCCATTTTACCCCATTTTTTGCCTTTTCATACAAATTTTTTTGAATTTTCCGCCATACCAGCGATCACGTGACATGTGTCAAAATTAATTTTTAGGTTATCGGACATGCACAAACTTTTCCCAAGAATCTTTTTCCTAACACTCTAATAATAAACTTTTTTCCCATATGGTACATACTTTTTGGCGGTCACTGTATATATTTTTTAAATTGCTTCCTATGAGACATAATGAGCTATAATTGATATTATCATATTTCCGCGCGAGAAAATCGGGATATCATATGATTTACCCCGACGCTTGACTGAAATCTCTGTATTTCCCTTGTTTGTGGTCGAAAATTCATGAACTAAACGGTGTTTTGAAGAAAAATCCTTCAATAATTATCATATATAGCTGGCGGGTGTCGGTAGAAGAGGTTGTATTTGATATTCGAAGATGAAATAATAATCTTTGATAAATAAAAAAATGTAATTTTACCAATTTCTTATGTTTTCCTGTCGACAAGCTGAGTTTGCTCAAATGTTAAGTAGGTCAAATTCATTCTTGGGCGTTCTACAAGTTGGTTGTTATACATTATATGGAAATTTCCAACCCTTTCCAAGTTATTGATTTTCCATAGGTGCTTGCGGGCAGAACAATTTTTTTAAGTATTTAAAGTACTCTTCAAAATCTACCGATATGTATGTTTTTATTGTTAAAATGAAATCAAGTTTATCGAGATCAATGATGATCTATTTTCAGACCTATGAACATGTTTCATTGCGGCTATGGAAACGATCATTGAAATGAAGAAAGTAGTACATTGAAACAATGTATACTATTTCATGAATAAAATGTGGTACATTATATCAATGAATACCGTTTATTACCTTTCCGTTCATTGACACAATACATTTTTCATCGTGACAATGATTCAAGTTCATTGAGATCAAAGATGATCTTTTTTTACATTTATGAACAGGTTTCGTTGCTGCTATGGAAAAGTTCATTGATCACTTTGATAAAACGAAAAAACACTCTTTTGTCTTATTTCCACTAGACAAAAGAGTGTTCTTTCGTTTCATCAAAGTGATCATGAATTTCCACAGAATAAACAAGTCATCAATCACACAAAAAAGTTCATTGAGGTAATGAAAGGGGTACACTGAATCCATTTGAAATTGTTCATCATATCAATGAACGTAATTAATGTTCCCAGAGATAATTTTATTGTTACAATGAATCCAAGTTTATCGAAATCAATGATAATATTTTCAGATCTACACACAGGTTTTATTGGGGCTATGGAAAGGTCATAGAAGGTGCAACGAAGTTACTAAGTCCCAGTTTTGTTAGGCAGATAGAAGCAACATTTTCCTCCCATTCTATAACTCGGTAATTAATATGTTCATGAATATAATAATAACCCTTATGTCGAACCAAGCCATCTCGTGTTTAAATATACTCATAAATTTTGCCGGCATCTGTTCAGCCGAATCCTCTCATAGAAATATTCGTGAACGGTTTTGAAAAATGTACACCCTTTTTTCAGAAGAATATTGTACTCGTGTACAATCCGTCATACTGCATTTTTTAAGCCGAATTGTACATTAGGGATCATTTTTAATTTCTCCTCAAGAAGGATCTTTTCGACTACCATGGCGACTACTCTCAAGAGTGAGATAACTACCAAGTTATGGTTATCCTTATCAGGTTTCAGTATCGGTATGACCAGAGCCTTCTTCAGGCAATCTGGGTAACACTGCCATCTTATGATCGCATTTGTAAAGTGTATGAATTGAGAGCATGCGTGATACCATCATCGAATGGCCACTCACCCTTTCATTGCCTGGGGGCGATTTGACCCGATAGTCAAGATGCCCTTCAGACTATATCGATAGCTGTGCACAGTGAATATTGACGGACGGGGGCGGCATTTTTCAGTTTTTGCCCCGCCTCGAAAAATTCAAGATCCGCCACTGTTCGCGAGTGGTAACGCATGCGGTGAGAAGAAGGTGAGAAGCTACGCATAAACATACGTATGCGAATCTGGACGATGTTTCCGTGGCTTCTCGCCGCATGCGTTACCGCCCCCGACAATGTAATTACCAAAATGTAAAAAAAGCGGGGGGGTGCTTAGAATAAAAAATATTAGAATGTAGATCGCTAGCACCAACGCTTTTGTACATTTGACTACTTGCACTGTCAATTGTTTTTTACTATGCGTGTTCTTTGTGTTCTTTATTTTTTTTAAACCATTATTTTTAGTTCAAGAAATAGAAGCTACCCAAAACACCAAAACTACTGCACTTTCACTCGACGCGCGTTTCGCTAACGAAGTTAGCTCAAACATACGCTCCAAACAGAGCGGGCAATCTTCACAAGGGGCGTATTTCAGGAAGACTCCCTCAGCCCTCTTCTCTTCTGCATCTCACTATTGCCATTGTCCGTTGCACTCAGGACAACCCGTGGATACAACTGCGGCAACCCCAGCAGCCGGAGGCATAAGGTGATCCATTTATTTTATATGGATGTCCTCAAACTGTATGCCTCTGGAGAAAGGGACCTACATCAGTCCTTAAGGGTGGTGCAAGACTACACGTGTGCTATAGGAATGGATTTCGGGATTGATAAATTTGCCACGGTTCATCTCAAAAGAGGACGATACGAGGGATGTTGAGAATATGTCCAGCTCGTAGGCGAAAGCATCCTACATCATCTTGATGCCGGACAGACGTATACCTACTTGTTAGTGGAGCTAAGCCGCTCCCAAGAGGTAAACACAGTTGAAAACTCTCTCCGCGGCAAGTATCAGCACAAACTCCGACAGATCTGGTCATCAGAACTGTCGGGAAAGAACAAAGTTGCTGCGACTAATATGCTTGCTGATGCTGATTCTACTGTACTCCTTTGGAGTAGTAAAATGGACTCAAGAAGAGCTACGACAACTCGACGTTTAAACTCGAAAAATTATGCATCTTCATAGAAGGTTGCATCCTAAATCTTCCGTTCCACGGTTATACTTCCCCAGACAACAGGGAGACCGGGGACTTTTGAGTTTGGAGTGTCTACATAACAGAATGGTGCTGGGTGGAGCCTGTAAAGTCATCAGGAGTTCAAATCCTCTTCTCTGCCCGGTCCGCGACCATGAAAAAGCAGGGATTGGAGCATTTCTCTTCAAGGCAGCAATCCGGGCAGCTGAGTTCGACACTGAACGGGTGAACCTAAACTCTGTCACCGAGTTGAAACGCGTTCAGCAAAAAGCTCGCATCAAATCTGCGAAGACTGAGGTCCTTCTGCAGCTGCACAAGAATGAGCCAATGAATGGGGTCTTCTCCAAGAACATTGAAGACCTTGGCTTATCCGAAAACCTGACCTTTGCTTTCCTCAGGTCAAGTGAGCTGAAGCTGGAGACCGAGGGATTCATAATAGCACGCCAGGATGGTGTCTTCAACACCCTGGTCTACCGTAGTCGCGTGATGGGTATAGAGGTCCACGACACTAGATGCAGAGCGTGTCGTGGGGCGCCTGAGACCCTTTTGCATTTGCTGTCAGCATGTCCAGCATATGCGGTCTCAGCCTATATCCACAAGCATAACGCGGCTCTAGGGGTGTTGTACTACCATCTACGACACTCGTATAGATATATAGGTATAGATGAGACACCGGTCTTGCCTTATGCTCCGGGGGATATTGGGTCCGTTGTGGAGAATGACAAGTGCCGAATATATTGGAACTACTCATTCCCCACCCTCAGGCAAATACAAGCCAATACGCCTGATGTAGTCCTCCTTGAACATCAAATAAGACGATTTTTGTCATGGAATTTTCGGCTCCTGGCGAAACGGACTAAATATCGAGACTTACTCTTTGAACTCCGCAGGTTCTATCCAAACCATTCTGTTAAAATGGTACTTCTTATTATAGGGGTGCTTGGTGGTATGATGGACACACTGCTCTCGAACTTGAAAATCATACCGGCTTGCCGTAATATGGCAGAAATCTTAGCCGGACGAATGCAGAAGGCCGTTATCCTTGGTTCACTGCGTCTGCTCAGGGCACATTATTCTCGGGCCCAGTAATTACTTACCCCATGGACGAGGGGAGTGCTTATCTCGGAGACAGGGCCTGACTGGAACATCCTTTCAAGGGGAAAAATAATAATGATAATAATAATAATGAACACTAAATGCACAGAAAAGTAAGCAATGAATTAATTAAAGTAACTCCGTTAATACCCTGGCAATTGACCTTCAAAGTACCCTTCAGTTGTCCTCATTATGTCTAGAACAACAGTATCAGCCCAATTCACCAATATCAATATATTTGGTAACTGGGGGTCAATTAGCAAATGGTTGTGTAATTGGTGTTCCTTGAAAAAATATTTTATCTATAGAAAAAAGCTCTGTACAGTATTTCAAGTTATTGGTATATCCACCATATTTCGTTAAATGAAAAAAAAAGTTCCTCTAGTTACTTTAGTAGATATTCAGCTCCCTCTGTACGAAATATATCTGCAGATGGGGCAATTCTATGAATTATTCGACCAAGAAAACCATTTTCACGACACAAATTTTCCCCACAAAGAAGGTACTATGACCTTTGAGATTACCTCTCGTAACTTGTCGTATTTTCACCATTTTCTTCAATCCTTTTACTTTGACACCGATACGACAAACGACGCCACTCAAACCTCACGGAATTGATCTTTGTGGGATTTGCCGTAATTTTTTATATTGTTTAGAGCAAGTTTTTCTGATTAAAAGTTGCCATTGCGCTAAAGTCCAATAACCGATAGTTTCGGAGATAATGACCAATAGTACTGGAAAGCAACTTACTAAAAAAAAAAAAGAAAAAGTACCGATCGAACTCGAGACTTTCAGTTTACTAAAATAAATAAATAAATAGAGGTTTATTTTTCGGAGTTAATAACTACATATCACAAGCAATGACATGTCACTTCATCTTATATATTCACAACCTCTAACCCAAGGGGGAAAGAGAGAAGTGAAAGATGGGCGCAGAAGTAGCAACTCTCCTGCCCTCGATCAGGAGAACAGGAGAGCGCCCTGCAATATTTGTTAATTCTGATATATAAAATGAGACCTCATTAGAAAAGGCTATTTCTGATGACAAAACTCATTAAAAATTGACACCTCTAATTCCTGGCTAATATACCTTTTGTTTGATCATTCTAATTAATGTTTTTCGAGCTTGTTATTGATAAACATATGCCACCGGAAATTGAGTGCAACGCCCACTTAACTATAACCCGACTGACAATTCTGCAACCAGTAGGTATTTCACGTTGTAAAATTATAATTATATTATAAGTTATATGCCCTGACATGACGAACACTAAAATATGCAATACAGATAAATTTTGTGTTTTAGTGCAATCGTTACCGTCGAATGATACATTTTGTTACATGTAATGACAAGCTTTTTGCAATTTGATTGACAGAGTGCTCAATGGGAAAAACATTTGACGATGTGCCTTGTTAGTGACTAAAGACCTTTTTCCAAATCTAAAGTGATGCTCAATGGATAACACTAGACCTTGACACGGTGAGTTATTAATACTTTTGATAAGCTGTCTGAAGATTACTGCTTCTGAGTTATAAAGCGAAAACCACAAAAAATCGGAATTGTTTCCTACTGTGGTTTGATTTATTCAATCACTCCCTACAATTCACAGGTTAACGGGGAAATCATTGTCTTTGTGATGATGTTAATAATGCATTTGAATACCCAAACAATAAAACAGGAATGTATAATATGACTGAGATAGATGGTGCATACTTTTTCCACAACCAAATGTTAGATGCCTTTGTGTAGTCGGAAAGCTGACGGGCCAAAAATGCAACAGTTTTATAAGAAAGCGCAGGAGGGCCATAAGAGTTTTTTTTTACCACCTCGACTTTAAAGTCGAAATTTCGAGAAAAAAGTCGAAGTTTCGACTTTAATATTGAAATTTCGATGTTAATGTCGAAATTTCTACTTTTTTTTCGAAATTTCTACTTTTTTCTTGAAATTTCGAGTTTAATTGCGCCGTCGTGCTCGAAAAATCGCGCGTGTTTGAAAGACCTTTTTATCCACTGACACTTAAATATACTATTTCCTAACGAACAAATTTTCAAATAATGCAAGTTGTTGAGAAAATGAATTACGTCTGGGGGATCTCGGACTATTTGTTCTGGTTCATTATGACAATTTGTAGGAAACCACCTCGTGCTAGTCGGTGGACTAAAATTTTTTTTTGTTTCAGAACCATGACTCCCACCCTCCGTTCGCTAATGAGACGGGAAGCCCCGGTACCGAAACCCGACGAAACTGCGGCGCCCCCTCCGACTGTAGTCAGCGACAGCCCCATCCCTACGGAGGCGGCACTGACTGAGGCCACCGTCGACGTTTCGAACGTCCCGGAACCCACAGGTCTGGAAACGCACATTTTTAATAACAAACATTATCATCCATCTCAAGGTCGCACCACTCCTCACGTGGAACCAGGTACTTAGTTATTTGTGTGTTCGAAACAAGTGAATGTCGTTTTAGCACCACACGAGGAGACTCGATACTTCACTGCACTCACTTGTTACACTCACGTAGTAGGCGGATATTTGAAGACGTACTTTTCTATATTTTAGTTCGTTTTTTTTCAATTGGTGCCCCTTTTTACCTATTTAAAGCACACCTCAGCGTATGCAAATCGAACTTTCGAAAACGCGCGTTTTTTAAAGTCACCATGGCTACATCAATACTTCGAGAACCGTGAAGTCTAAATGACAATTTTATGATTGATTGAGAGTGTCTCTAGGTATGATTTAAGAAAATTTCTTCAGCCGTTTGAAGATTATCAGCTATTTTCTGGTTGATGAATAGATGTGAACATCATCCATAGGTCTGACGGGGTGTAAATTTGGTATTCTCTCACATTTTCATGCAACTAGCAATTGCAGAGACGTCCTTGTAGCACGGAAATTCATTAGATGTGATTCAACGTTCATCGTGGTATTAGCTAGGAAAGTAGTTGTTTTCTTGATGGATTTTCGACCCAATTATTCCTATTGTACAGGATTATGGCAATGAGCGTAGTCCTGGTAGGCCAGGACATCTTGTTCATCTCTTGACATTTGACAAGCTCATTGTGAACAATGCAGATTTCTTCATTTAATACATACAATGTAGTTGGAAATGTTTTCATTGAATCAGAGGTAATATGCTTGCATTGCTTAAAAACAATATAAACAATGTATTTACATGCCTGGGCGGTAAATAAAAGACAGTGTTCTTGTTTTATATAACCAACCGTGTGACTAGACCCCCAACACTGATTTAAAAACCATTTTTGTGTACTTTTAAATTACTGTCCACCTCGTACTTCAAATGGTTAATTCGTGGCTAGTCGAAATCAATAATCAGATAGCGTTGAATAGATTTTGATGTCGAACAAAGTTTGGTACAAGCAGTGGCAACTTCAATAACATAATCATTTACATGTTGTTAAGTGCTTCACATCATCACTCATACATGTACAACCTTCACACAACTCAGCATGACAAACAATTGTTGTAGACACATTCTGAAGTTTTACCCCTTGTTCCAATATTTTGTGCTGGGGGAAGTCTCTTGTACCGATCATTCACACATCGAACGATTCTTTGCAGCTATTCCCACCAATGCGACCAAAACTTTTCTCGATGACATCAAAATCTTGGCTGAAAAGGAAGGTATCGACACGTGGGTGCTGGTGACCATTTTGATCGGTAAGTACTTGAAATTCTCAGTTGAAATATCAGTAATGAGAGTTTTTGTTACAGCTGTTTGTATTGTTGTCCTCGGGATATGCTTCTGCTGCATAAGAAGATGCTTTCGGAAGCGGAGAGCAAAGGATGGGAAAAAAGGGATGAAAGGAGTAGACTTGAAGTCTGTGCAATTGTTAGGATCGTCATACAAAGAGAAGGTAATTTTCTTTATTTTTATTCATTCAGGTATTTTACAGGATATCGCCCAAAATTGTATTGTTGATATTCTTCTCATAGAAAGAATTTCATGGCGAGACCAAGACCAAGACCAACACTGATAATCTCTTGGTCTCGCGATGCTCTAGAGTGATGTGATATCAAAGTGAAGATAGTACCGGTGGAGATTGAAATATACAGGGTGTTTCCAAAATTGAAGCAATTGAAAATATGGGTTGTTTTATGGAACATAATGTATCAATAAATAGCAAGAATTTTTGGTTTTTGACGTAGTCAAAAATTTTCCGAAGATTTTTAGGAAAATTTATGAAATCGCTTTCAGTTACCTTTTTTCCAGGTAACAGCGTGTCTGCCCGCTGTCAGTGTTTCAGCGCGGTTTGCGCAGGCTGTAGACCTCTTATCAGTGATTACCGAAAGAAGTCTTGAAAATTTTAAATTTCAGTTTTTCCAAAAATATTTTTTTTTTTGACAAAAAAATATTCTTTTATTTTGTTTTGTTTTGTCATATTCTACTTCACATTTCATTTCTTGCTCCTATTTCGGAAATACCCTTTATAATTTTGTATAAAAATATTGATACATTTTTTAATTTCAATAATTAATGAATATATCATTCACATATCACATAAAATATGCTGTAATAAAAGTAACTTTTAGAAATTTCTAAATAAATGTAGTAGATGAGGATCTAGTTAGAAAATTCTCAGAAATAGCAGTTATTGAAAATATGATTATTCTCATTGAAAACAACATTAGGCGAGAACGATATAGTATTTCTGTAAAATGTTTGTTATATTTCCCTTATTTTTTTATTCACCTTCATGTGTATGTTTTACCATGAAGCGGAACTAGAGAACATGTTTAGACAACTGCTTATTCTCTTCAAATGAATATTCTAAATTGTTGAAGGCCCATATCTTGAAGTTACATGAAGTTATGAAAATCATATTACTCTCAACTTGGTTTCCAGGTTCAGCCAGATATGGACGAGCTGACAGAAAACGCAGAAGAGCCAGATGAAGGAGAAAAACCGGAAGTTCAGAAGTTGGGAAAATTACAATACAAGGTATTATTGAATACAATCATACAAACCATAGGTGGGCTGGTACCTTGGAATTAATTTCGTTTTTACTCTACAGTTTGACAAACTAGCTGAAAACGTGAAAACAGTATGCGCACTCGTCGGAGAACGGACTCTAGGCCGTAATTTCACATGTAAAGCTAGTCTATACCGTCTATACCGTACTAGTGTCGTAGGTGGTAGTATTCAATCGTAGTGACGCGTTCGTTATGCTTGTGGATATAGGCTGAGACCGCATGAGCTTGACATGCACACACCAAATGTATTATGGCTTCACGCAGAGCTGTTCCTGCCCGATAAAAAATATTACCAGATCTCATTCGGAAAAAGTACTACAAATGAAAATTTAGTACTGGATTTTACTTTCCTTCAGATTTGCAGTATTCGAGGTAGGTACTGGGTATTGGCAAAGAGGCAAAGGTAGTTTTTCATTCAAAACAAAATCGTCAAGATAGAAAACTAACATCACAGTTTGAAATTACATAAAAATAATAATTTGAGTAACTACAAAATTGAAAGAAATAACGAAATTCATAGAAAAGCTGATCAAAAAACAAAATTCGAGGTGATGAAGTTATAACTTTATTTATAATGATAGTAGGTACATTTCCAAGATTCCTTGAGATCAGATCATCAGGTACAAAAAAAAACAAAACGGCAACATAGCCAAGGAACAACATAAGAGAAACAAGAATCTCAAAAATTTGAAAATAATCGTTGGTTAAACAACAATTGTTCTCAAAAATTTTGACTTTTGACACAGCAGTCACAGAACAACAGAATAGTTAAAACAAGACTTTATTTTTAAGACCATGTGACCAGCCGTGGGACTCTGTAACTTGTTTTGCATAGCGAAGCGAAGCGAAGCGAAACGAAGTTATACGAAGCACACGCTATCACTTTTTGGTGTAGCAGAAAGAGATAGCGATTGTTTCGCGTCGCTATCGCTATGCCATATAAGTTACAGAGTCCCGCCCCAGGTGACACGCAAGACCCTCTTTTTCTTCTCTATTTTTTTTCTATTCTATTTCTTCTCAGTAGCAGAACGGGCTCCAAATCTTTGACAGAGTTTGGGTCACCCCGTTCAGAATCGAAAACAAGACCATGTATATCGGTTGCACGGGCTGCTGCTTGAAAAAAAAATGATTCGATCCCAGCTTTTTAATGGTGGCAACTGAGCAAATAAGGGGATTTAAACTCCTGATTACCTTACAGGAGTAGAGTAGGATCAGAACGGCATCGTTATCATTATTAATAGTTTTATCATTATGACAAGATTTTATTAAAATTGATATGTTAGTGTATTAGTTTGTTTGTGTTGAATCTTGCAAGCTCAATCAGAACCAATTCCACTCATCCTACGGAGTTGAAGTTTTTCACTTATGATGGTTAATGACTGAAAATATTACCTCTCTACCCCAAAAGGCTAAAAAGAGAACCCACAGGAATTCTGAAAAGATTTCGATGGATTCGAACATCGAAAAATTCAAATTGGATAAAACCCGTAAAAATAGTGAAAATTATTAGACTGTTGGATATTTTAGTGTCAAGAAATTTTACCCAAGCCCCCTTCAAAGGCTAGATAGGGAACGAGTAGGAATTTGAAAAAATTTTCCGTACAAAAATAACGACAAAAAAAATTTGTCGGGGCCACGTTCAGTAGATGTTTTGTTCTTTCTTCTGTTTGTTTAATTCTTTTTAGGTAATCATTTGTTTTCTCGCTTACTGACAAATTTGGTCTGAGGTAATCATAGAATACAGAGGTTAACGCTGACATAGGGTCTCACGAATATTTTTTGGTACTGTCGGTTATGATAGAATGTGAAACCTCATTGACATTAACTGCTAACGGCCAAGTCACAGTCCATACCGAAAGGTTTAATTTTTATCAAGTATATTGACTATTAATTATTGAAAGGTGTCACTTTATTTTCAGCTAGAGTATGACTTCAATCAAAACAGTTTCTCAGTAACTGTCATTCAAGCAGAAGATTTGCCAGCTCTTGACATGGGTGGCACCTCCGATCCTTACGTCAAAGTCTACCTTCTTCCAGATAAGAAGAAGAAATTTGAAACGAAGGTCCACAGAAAAACGTTAAATCCCGTCTTCAATGAAACTTTCGTCTTCAAGGTGAGTACACAACTTTTTTATCGCGGTAATTATGCACAAGCGAAATTTGCTATTTTGGGATATGTTTCAATTCAGCAAATTTACCTTTCGAAGATAAGATAACCGATGACTGTCCCATTACAGTGATTTCTCAGCTGTTATATATACGAGTTATACAGTGCTGACGAAATGTAAATGAAAAACTCATTGAAAATTCAAGGAATAACTTACGGAGAAGAATATTGAATTTTATTTTTGTGTACGCCTACCTCACATAGAAATAAAACATATGAGTGTTCAGTGTAGATGCTAAGAAGTCATCATAATATAATTACGCTACATCAAGTTCAGTGATGTTGTTAATACTATATTTAAAAAGATGGAATTAAAATATAGATCAAAATTAATAAACCAATCAAGACATTTTTAAAATCCATCAATATATGACAGAGAAATAGATTAATCAAGTTTACGTATGCTAGCGCGTAACGTCTAAGGTCTCGGACTCGCCTGTGACGTCATGTGACATGCGATATCGCTACACCACAAATAACCTACTTTTTACTTCCTCAGACGTGCCAGGGCACTCGTACAGTTTGTTGTTTAAAGAAAGTAAATTGTTATTTATCTAGGAGTTTAGGGTATTGTAGCAGGGCTTCGCGAGACCAAGACCAAGACCAAGACCAAGACCAAGACCAAGACCAAGACCAAGACCAAGACCAAGACCAAGACCAAGACCAAGACCAAGACCAAGACCAAGACCAAGACCAAGACCAAGACCAAGACCAAGACCAAGACCAAGACCAAGACCAAGACCAAGACCAAGACCAAGACCAAGACCAAGACCAAGACCAAGACCAAGACCAAGACCAAGACCAAGACCAAGACCAAGACCAAGACCAAGACCAAGACCAAGACCAAGACCAAGACCAAGACCAAGACCAAGACCAAGACCAAGACCAAGACCAAGACCAAGACCAAGACCAAGACCAAGACCAAGACCAAGACCAAGACCAAGACCAAGACCAAGACCAAGACCAAGACCAAGACCAAGACCAAGACCAAGACCAAGACCAAGACCAAGACCAGTCTTGGTCTTGGCATGAACAAGTTTGTTCGATTATAATGAGAAAACAATAATTTTATAGCTGAAAATTTTCCATTAGTTGGTGATTTCAACACCTCAACTGTTTTTCTGAACCAGCGGCTAATTGTCCCCTTTCAAAATCTGTTGAATTTCCTCCATACTTTTACCTTTAGTTTCTGGTACGAAAAATACAGTAATCAGTAAAGTCACGAAAGCCCATACACCGAAGGCATAAAAAGGAACGTGCATGCCAAACATGCTTTTCAAACCAAAGAAAATTTGTAGTGATAAAATTGAAACTGCAACATAAAATCCATCTGCCAAAGTCATACCCAAAGCCCTTATTTTAGACGCCAAAACCTCGGTGATAATAACGATTGGTACCATACCCAATCCGATTTTCAAGACGACGGCATAGATCATAACAGAAACTGTGGGTATCCAACTGATCGAGTCCATATTGTAGCCTACTTGTTTAAGATTGAAATATGCAGCCAAGGTCAACAGACATAATCCCGTCGCAATGGTGGATCCTACCAGGAGAAATTTCCTACCAAACTTGTCCATCATAACCGATGATGCAATGGCGGATACCATCATCAAACTGGCAAAAATAATAGCGGCATAGGTGGAGTTCACGTAGGTTGAACCTGCACTGTTGAGGATCTCATGAAGATTCATTAAAATAATCTCTTGACAAGCGAGTGGTGCAGCAGAAGTCACGAAAAATGTAATTTCCATACCTTTTCGATAATTTTTCACTTGGAATATAGCCTTCAACGTGGTATTTTCTTTCTTGTCGGTTTCAACAGCTCTGACAATTTCTTCGAACTCTCCATCAATATTTGAGTTACCTCTGAATTTCTGCAGAGACTTCCTAGCTTCTTCATGCTTATTGTCTTTGAGTAGAAAGTAGGGAGATTCTGGTAGAAAGGAAAACACAATCAGCTGGATTGTTAGCAGCACAATAGCTATGATTGACGGTATGTAAAAGGACACGAACGGTACGGTACTATACACCAGCAGCGTTCCGGTCATTATCATCAAAAAAACCATGCTCGATACCAGTCCTCTGAAGTTTTTGTGTGCGATTTCTGTTATATACATCGGGGCAGTTACAAACGCCATATTGAGACCAAAACCTTTGAAGAATCTAGCTGCATACATGTATTCTACCTGTTTCGCTACTGAAATTACTATCCAGCATATTATTAGCAAGATGCAGGAGAATAGCAACGTTTTCTTTCTTCCTATCGTATCCACTGTGTAAATTGTAATGGGTAGCACGCAAACAACCCCAACCAGCAACCACGTTTCCAACCATTCTGCTTCTTCTATGGTCATTTTAATGTGGCTTTCTTCGCTTGTAAGGTAGGGAATCATGGGAGCAGTCCATCCCAATGCCATGCCATCGGTAACTGCTAATAGGGAGGCTGAAAAGTATACTTTTCGATAATAGACCTTTCCAGATTTCTTAGAAAAGAGATAAAATATATGAACTGAGTTAGTATGAAAGAGAAACAAGTATCTCCGATTAAAAATATAACCAAATTTTTACTCAACTGCAAATAACCCTATGTATTTTGGGTATGGTAAAAAATTTACCCTTTAAAAGAAAATCGATCTATCCCAGGGAACTTTCCAAAATATCTTCATTATCAAATATAATGAATTTATTCAATACCTACTTCATGAGCGCACTGTATAATTTAAATCTATATGCAAATACCAGAAATTCAGCTACTTCTATAAAAATGGAAAAACTATAGGATTGAAAAAAAACTAAATTGCTTACCATTTATTCAATCCATCGAAGTTCCAAAACCTACATTTATTTGATCAAATCGACAAATATGGAAGGAATGCTTTTAAAAGGTTTCTGCAGTAATTACAAACGTGTACATTAATTTAATCTCCATGAGAGGTGCATTTAATCCCCATTTGCATATTTATAGTTTTTCAAAAACCGATGCTTTACGAAATCGCATTGTGACTTCTCAACATCCTGGGGAATTACTAGTGATGTGCATGTTTGCAGACATTAGGCACTCGCAAATAATAATTACAGGTACCTCTTTTTTGTATCCACATTGCGAAGTCGCAGATCCCCGTAGTAACTCTTTGCAACTTCTAACTTTATAACTTTATAACAAGCCTACCGTGTCATTAGGAAGATCACCGGAATGCGCAAAGTTATCACCAACGGTGAGTGGTATCAATTTCCGCGTTTTTTTCTACAAGAAGCTGGTTGCATTTCGTATTGCACATCAATGTTTGTTCACACCTCAGAGTATGGAAGATTTATGATTGAGTCGTAAAGATAGATACACCGAACGACCCGTTTACACTCGAATATTTTGCTTGTGAATTATAAATATCGTGAACTCTGTGAATAAATTCCCACAATTACTGGAAATTTGGGGATAATTAACATTCAGAAACTGTCAATACTTATACAATAGCGAAATATTAGAAAATTTTGTTAATATGAAATGAGAAGTTAATGTTAATTATCGAAAATGAATATTTGGAACCTTTGGTGTGAATACAATTCAAGAAATATAAGCTACCCAAAACACCACTACGTCACTTTTACTCGACGCGCGTTTCGCTAACAAACTTAGCATTCTCAAGAGCTAAACGCTTACTACGAGTGACGTAGTTTTGATGTTTTGGGTAGCTTCTATTTTTTTAATTCTAATTATATTTTAAAATGTTTTCTACAGTTACCGAAATTTATATTTATAAAAAACCCCTTCTGGGTTCCACGGGTTTTCACGTTCGAAGAAATTCAAAATAAATGGAGAAAATTAAAGTATTTCACTTCTTTTGAATTTTTCATTTATATTTTAACCTTATTTTGTTAGTATTTACTAAATTAACGATATTTCTTTTTTTCTCTCTCTCACTCTATCTCCATCCGTGCTTTATTGTCGTATCTATTCATACCATTATTAGTTTTCACAGGCATCTCCAATCCCATTTTTAATTTTTCCAACAAAATACTTTCTAAAATATGTCATTTCGTACTTACCGATGAAAGCAGCAAACAATTGAAAAACTGTTCCCTGAGAAATAGCATTTTCTTCTTTTTTGTCTTCAATCATTAGTACATCAATACTACTTCAAAATACTGGTAGAAATGATATTGAAACCTATTTGGAACAATGACCATGAATATTATATCCAATTTAATTATAATATAAGCGTTCTATGGAAATTCTTAAATTAATGTAAATTTATTATATTGACATTTGTTCAGTTTTCATAAAAGTGAAGTGTATACTATCACTATAACTTAAAAAAAAAAACCTGGAGAGGTTTAATTATTACTATCAATATATATTTTTCGCATGTCAAAATCTGATATTTTGGTGATTTCAACCTATAGCAAAGCATTACTCTCAATCATTCGGTATCATAATGATAAAACCACTCCTAATCCATAATACCTCGTGCTTACAATTGTACCTATCAGATGGATTTTTTTGTTTTTGACACTCAATTTTTTTTTTCGCGATAAAAATAGCTGTTCCTCAAAACCAGACTCCATCTAGTAAGCGACCTTATTTCAATGTCATGTCAGCTACGATGATTGTTCGATATTGTTGTTTTTTTGGTGTTTTGGCATCAACTGCTGTGATCATTAGCCAGGTCTTCTGGATAGGCCTTGTTACTAACTCCATACCCCACCTTAGGAGAAGGACTGTTAATTGTTGACGCAACAGTGAATCGTGGAGGATTGTTCCCGGCCGGCAACGGGATTCAATTGTTCATAAAAATGAAACAAAAACTCGGCCCGACTGGGAACCGAACCAGGAACCTCTCGGTGATCAGACGCGAGCGCTAACCACTGTGCTGATTTCCGCAATTTCGATGTTGATGTCACAATATCAGTCGTTTTGTAGAAGTTTCGTATGAACAAATCACGAAAAATATAAAAAAAATTTAATAAATATTTCTTCAAATAATCGTTTCAACAAAGATAATACATTTTCCAAGTCCCTAGAGCATTTACTTGTATTGTATTTTGTCATCGATTTATGCCGCAAAAAACACTGGAATTTATGATTTATTGAATAAATTTTTTTCAATTTTGAATGTTTCCATCAGTAAATTTACTTGAAAAATTGACATCAGACAAAATTGCTCGACGTCCCTTGCAATTCCAGGACTAACATCAGGAAAAAACGTATACTACGATGGTATAGGAATGTACAGTTCACTTCCTTATGAAATAAAAAATATTGAAAAATCCTTCCTTTTGTTGTTACTGAAACTTAGTCATTAATCCAAAATTATTTCCATCAATTTTTCACAATGTATTATCAATTCTTCTTGGAGTCTAGATAAGTAAGACATACTGTATATATTTGTATTTCTACTATGAACAGTGTTACTTTTTTAAACTGCTGTATTGAGAAAACAATTACATATTCATTGCAGGAGAATTTCCACTTGTTACTGATTTCGATTATTTACAGCTCTTTTCTTCAATACCCTGCAATTTTTTTCCTTTCAATATCAGCTGAATTTCCTCCATGCTTTTTCCTTTAGTTTCTGGTACGAAAACTACAATAATAAATAAAGTGACGAAAGCCCAAACACCAAATGCATAAAAAGGAACGTGCATTCCAAACATATTCTTCAAACCGAAGAATATTTGAAGTGATATAATCGAAGCTACAACATAAAATCCATCTGCCAAAGTCATACCCAAAGCCCTTATCTTCGATGCCAAAACCTCGGTGCTTATTACGATTGATACCATACCCAATCCAATTTTGAAGACAACGGCGTAGGCCATTACAGAAACTACGGGTATCCAACTCACCGAGTCCATGTTGTAGCCTACTTGTTTCAAATTGAAATATACAGCCAAGGTCAACAGACATACTCCTGTCAAAAAGGTCGATCCTACCAGCAGAAATTTCCTTCCAAACTTATCCATCATGACCGATGATGCAATAGCAGATGCCATCATCAAACTGGCAAAAATAATAGCAGCAATGGTGGAGTCCACGTAAGTTGAACCTGCACTGTTGAGGATCTCATGGAGATTCATTAAAATAATCTCGTGACAAGCTAGTGGCTGAGCAGTAGCAAGACAGAAGGTAATTCCGATACCTTTCCTGTAATTATTCACTTTTAATATAGATTTCAAAGTAGTCTTTTCTTTCTTGTCGTTTTCAACTGCTCTGACAATTTCTTCGAACTCATCGTCAATATTTGAGTTACCTCTTAATTTCTGCAGACATTTCCTAGCTTGTTCATGCTTATTACTTTTGAGTAGGTAGTGGGGAGATTCTGGTAAAAAAGGAAACACAATCAGCTGGATCGACAACAAAACAACAGCTATGATTGTCGGTATGTGGAAGGATACGAAAGGTATGGTACTATACACCAATAGCGTCCCGCTCATCATCATCAAGAACACTATGCTTGCTACCAGTCCTCTAAACTTTTTATGTGCGATTTCTGTTATATACATTGGGCCAGCAACGAATGCCATGTTGAGGCCCGTGCCCTTGAAGAATCTAGCTGCGTACATGTATTCTACCTTCCTCGCTACTGAAATCACTATCCAGCATATTATTAGCAAGACGCAAGAGAATAGCAACGTTTTCTTTTTCCCTATTTTGTCCACTGCGTAAATTGTAATGGGTAGCACGCAAACAACCCCAACCAGCAACCACGTTTCCAACCATTCTGCTTCTTCTATGGTCATTTTGATGTGGCTTTCTTCGCTTGTGAGGTAGGGAATCATAGGGGCAGACCATCCAATTGTCATGCCATCGGTTATTGCTAATAAGGAGGCTGAAAAAACATTCTTCGATAAATTTCAAGGTAGAAGCTGAGACACCACCCGCAGATTGGTGTTTAACCAAACTACGAGCGCCATCCCACCCACTATCCACCCTAAGCAATACACAGTACTTCGCAAAACGAATATATCAAAAATAGATCAAAAATAGAAGAAATCTATTTAACAATGAGCTAATCAAGTTCAACACTAGATGTCCTGCCATACCAGGATGCTCACTGCAATATTCCTATACGATATAGGAATATATTTGGGTCAAAAATCCATCAGAAAACAACTACTTTCCTGGCTAATACCACGACGAACGTTGAATTACATCCAATGAATTTCCGTGCAGAGTTCCTACAAGGCTATCTCCGCAATTGCTTAATGCATGGAAATGTTAATCGAAACATTTGGACCACCTATAGATCGATTTCTGTTTTTTTTTTTACCCAAATATATTCCTATATCGTATAACCAATCTGCGGGTGGTGTCTCAGCTTCTGCCTTGAAATGGATTAATAATCGAATCATTTGTTGCAGACATTAGTTATTGTCTGCAGAGACCTACCCTATACTGATGAGGGCAAGAACCCAGAAATCGATCTATTGGTGGTCCAAATGTTTCGATTAACATTTCCATGCATTAAGCAATTGCGGAGATAGCCTTGTGGAACTCTGCACGGAAATTCATTGGATGTAATTCAACGTTCGTCGTGGTATTAGCCAGGAAAGTAGTTGTTTTCTGATGGATTTTTGACCCAAATATATTCCTATATCGTATAGGAAAATTGCAGTGAGCATACTGGTATGGCAGGACATCTAGTTTTGAACTTGATTAGCTCATTGTTAAATAGATTTCTTCTATTTTTGATCTATTTTTGAAAAAGACATTTACTGATGGGAGTTCAAACAAAGACGATCAAATGAAATAATACTGGATACTCTATTTTGGGAGATATATCAGAAGAACTCTGTCCACCCCTTTCTCTCCTGTGTGTCCC
Organism: Chrysolina haemoptera; assembly: GCA_958298965.1. Lineage (NCBI taxonomy): Eukaryota > Metazoa > Arthropoda > Insecta > Coleoptera > Chrysomelidae > Chrysolina > Chrysolina haemoptera. The sequence continues at coordinate 52,636,028 of OY282585.1, read as the reverse complement.
AGAACTTATTTAATGATTTCTCATCCAAAGGAGAACACGAAAACCTATGGGAACTTAGCTGTCGGTCAAATTCGCTTAAATTTTATTACGTTCTGTGTATTATGATTCTATTTTTAGATGGTTTTGTATGTGTTGATTCTGAGATTTAAGCGGCCAAATTTTCCGAAAACTTCGTAGTTGGGGACGGTTGAAAAAACGTTTTTTTTATCGAAATAAAAAAAAAATAGGATGAATATGTATCCTGCCACTGAAAATTCCGTATGGTGATTGACAGTGGCAAAGGACCAGGCAGCAGCCTTATGGAAAAAGGATATTACCTTCTGAGCAAAAATATACAGGGTGTCGAAGTTGGAAAGTGGCCATTTCTCAAAATAATATTGCTCTTAGGGGGAAACATCGCAAATCAAAATGTTTGGCGCGACAAATATTGCCTGCTCATAGGGCAATAATTTCGGTATATAATAAAAAATATTATTAGATACAGGGTGAGGCAAGTAGCATTCCAACTGATATTCTTAATAAACTCTATATAAAAAAGATGTGACCAAATCAAGTTGCACACTAAAATGCTCATCGTTTGAATATGTCAAAATTGATAATTCAACATGTTGTACAGTATGAGTCAAAAATTGTAGTTTTTTCGGTGACATTTTGTATATTTTTATTTTATATTTTGAGCTGAAGGGATACTTCACTGTGAACCATTTAACATACTTCGAAATTGATATACAGTATGAGACAAATGCTAGACGATGACAAAAAGAGCGAAAAAGCGATTTTTTTATAATTCACCCTGTAATTAAAAATTTCATCTTTTAAATTTTCGAATTTTTTGTTATTACTCTAAGTTTGAGCATACTATTAAAACGTCGAACACTTATGGCTTTGCTATGATAATTTTCTGAAATACACAGGGAAAAACATTGAGAGGGACGACCGGCTATGTATCCGTTATAAAAAATGTTGTGAAAAGAGTCGTATACAATGAAATATTATGCAGGGAGCTTTTGAAATCAGCATTTCCTAATCAACGAGAACAAGAAGTATTTTCGCCTTTACCGCACAAGTGATGCGCTTCTAGGAATTTAATAACTTGTGTGGTGAAGGGGAAATACTTTTCGTTCACGTTGAGTGACACCATAGGCGTACAATATCCCATTTCCGATCTTCTGATCACCCTGTATGACATTTATCTGCTCATCACCTCATAAGGTTATGAAAGTTAGGTTAGGTTAGGTTAGGTTAGGTTAGGATATAAGTCATTTTGCTTGTTATAACAGTGAATTGAAATTAAAATCATATGTACATTCAAATGTCATCCAGGGTGATCAGAAAAGGCTGATTTTTGAAGCTCCCAGTATAACATTTGAGAATGTATACGACTCTTTTGAAAACTTTTGTAATAACGGATACATAGCAGGGGTGCTATTCTCGAGTTTGTACGTATGCGATTTCGTTTTACTGTTCCACACCAATACATATGGAATATGTATGTTCTTCTCTCTTTTTCGTATACGATTTGAAACCGAACGGTTCGAGAATAGACCCCCTGGTCATCCCTCTTAATGTATACATCTGTCGAAGAGCAGAATTTCCTTGCAGCCAGCGACTCCTTTCTTTGACCCTCTTAGCTCATATATCTGGATCAACTGCGGAGGGTATCATCGGGTTAACATCTTATAGCATGCATTCAAGCATCTTAATGGTCTGTAGTCCTTTGGATCAGACAAATCTCCGTTTTTGTGAATGAGCACGGTTCGCCCTTCGACAAACCAATTCGGAATCATTATAATAATTACTTTTGACGTTATTGATATATCATCAATTTAACTTGCTTTTAAGTATTCCAACTGATAGCAGGTGATACTCAGAATTTGAATCCAGGTAAGGCAAGTAATGCCACAGTGCTTTCCTCGTTAAAAAAAGTGGTGCTCGATCCTTGATCCTTCCATCCTTCTCTTTATTCTTCACCTCACACTTTGTTAATTATTTAATTACTAAATGGACATTTCAATGATCATGTTATCTTCATCACTCATCAGTGCGTTATTACAGTACCTATCCCCACTTTTGTCATTTCTCACAGGCATCTCCAATCCAATTTTTCATCTTTCCAACAAAATATGTTTTAAAATATTCCATTAAAATCTATACTCACCAATGAACGCAGCAAACAATTGAAAAACTGTTCCTTGAGAAACAGCTTTTTCTTCTTTTCTGTTATCAATCATTTTTACAACAATACTACTTTAAAACACTTGTTGGAATGATATAAAAATATGTTCTGATGAAACCATTCATTAGCCTGAACAAAAAGTATTTGTTTTTAAAATCAGGAACATTATTCTCATAAACAGATCTCTGTTATCAATGGCCGTGAATATTATAATTTAGAATACATGTACATATAATGCGCTGTTGTAAATGTTTCTATTAAGGAAATTCTAAAATTCGATAAGAAGAATGTAAATTTATCATCAACATTAAATTACATAATAATGAATTGTTAAGCTGATTGAGCTCACATATAATATGATTGTTTTCATTATCTTTATTACTATAAAAACACGTGGACTGGACTGAGTACATGAAAAACAAAATTTTGTGCGGTGGAAATGAGTGAAGAAGGAAATACAGATGATCCGTCAAATTATAGACCTTACAGGTCTCATTCAACACTAGCTAAACGTATTGAAAACTTGGTAAAAAAATGAATGATAGAATTCTTAACTTTCAATAATATACTTTCCAAACAACAATACGGGTTTGAGAGCAACAAAGGTACAAGTGACCTTGGCCTTAGAGGAAGCAACTTCAAATGGTTTGAGTCCTATCTGACGGGTTATAATCAGGTAGTGAGAACCGATGCCATCTCTGAAGTAGGTGAGAGAAGTTGTGGGGTACCCCAGGGTTCAGTATTGGGACCAGTTCTTTTCTTGATCTATATTAATAATATATCGAACTCAACCATGTCAGTAAAGTACATGATGCAACGATTCATAATAAAAGCATATCTAAATTAAAAGAAGAGATATTCGTAGATATATACAAACTAAAAAACTAGTGTGACTCAAACTTATTATCATTCAATGTCAAAAAATCTAGCATTATTATATTTCGATGCTCACAACCTGAAGTACGTCAGTAATAAAATCTACACAGTCGAATATTGATAGCAAGTTGAGATTTGACAATTATGTTATGAAACTCAGCAAGAAAATTACTTCTGATGGTTGCTATGCAGTGAGGGTTGTATCAAAAGAACTCGCATCGAAAACATCATATTATGTACTTGTTGAATCCCATCTGAGGTAAGCATATAATTCCTGTCTGGGTTGTTTTCAATCTTCAGTTCATGCAACAAATATTCATTTTACAAAAGCGGGCAGTTACATATATTCTTAAACCCAAACCACGAGATACCTGTAATCCACTTATTAACAACAAAATACTGACCGTACTATCCATTTTCATAATGAAAAACTGTATGCCTAATACATAAAAACGAGAACAGTCTTGAAATATTTTATCCCACACAAAATGCCACCCGTTGAAGTGAGAGGCCAGATTAAGTTGCCAATACAATCGACCACCCAGATCAGACCCAATCATAACGTATAATCACTTCTCAAAGGACGCTAGAGATATAGTCTGCCCTAAATTGTATGTGAGAGTTTTTTTTCGAGCAAAGTTTATTATTCGTTGCATGAGTTTGTAAATAGTACGTTGTAACACGCACTGGTACAATGCTATTACAAAGATATATAAACTTGGAAAACTTTATTGTACTCAACTACAAAGTATATTTCGTAAAAGTCTAACTGACATCAAAAACAAAACATTGATTTCTACTAGATGAGCGAAAATTATGAAAAACCCATTTAATTAGCAATTTTTAATTTATTATTGTGAACTTTAGCTATATTTAAGTGCTTTTATATATATATATATATATATATATATATATATATATATATATATATATATATATATAAGAAAGGGAGCAGAAGTATTCGCTGACTTGTTAGAAACAATGAATATTGTCATCATCAGGGAGCTACAAATTTTTTTTTAATGATTAATATAAATGAAAAAAGTGAAAAGCCAAAAAACAGTACTTACAACCAACCAACCACCGACCAATCTCAATGACATTGTAAGTACTATTTTTTGGCTTTTCACTTTTTTCATTTATATTAATCATTAAAAAAAATTTTGTAGCTCCCTGATGATGACAATATTCATTGTCGAAATATTGGAAATATAATGTTATAAGAGTACACTTGCGTTTTGCTGCTATCCCAAATAGTTTCCGAGCTTTGTATATATATATATATATATATATATATATATATATATATATTATCTTAGTGCACAGTTCATGTTTTCTCCGGATAATCTGACTGAATTTTTGGTGATATATACCTCCTATAGAGGAGAACAAATCTATTTCCCCAGATCATATTTCCCAAATCCTCCCCTCACCTCCCCTTTTCTTTCCTACTCAATCCCATCTCTCTTTATCTCATTCAACCGCTTTTCCTCTTCTCTTTCTTCATTTCTTCCACTTTCACTTTCTTTTTCTCCATCCTGTATTCTCTTTCCTTCTCGCCTCTCATTTTTTAATAATCTTTCCCGTTTCTCCATCAAATATCTTGGAGATAACTACGATGCTGCCGCTCAAAGAATGGAAAATGAAACTTTTCATGTTTTTGTACCACTTTTCATTTATTTTAATTATTACTCTCATTTTGTGTGATATTTTGGCATTGCAAAAAAATATTATGGGTGGTGTAAGGGTGTTCTAAAAACTAGCCTGTGGAGTCTCGTAAAGAAGACAGGGCTAGACAAAGAACTCTAAATGATCTGAAAAGGTCGCGGTGTAGAGGCTTGTAGCACGAAAGTCCCTAATATATAATCTATGTCCAAGGGAAATTCAAAACTGCAGATATATTGGATATATTTTTTTATTTTCTTAACACACCATAATAGAATAGCAGGAGGGTTTAAACTGAACAATAAGATCCACTGCTTAGATTTAACTTATTATAATTTTGCATGATTCTGAATAAAGTTCGAAATAATATTGTGTTGGAGAAATTCATACAGTGCGGACGTTTCCTCCCCTATTATGTTTTGAAGGGTTTAATTAGCAATTTTTAATTTATTATTGTGAACTTTAGCTATATTTAAGTGCTTTTATATATATATATATATATATATATATATATATATATATTGAAGGGTTTAATATTTTTCAACCAAATTTGGTACACTTCTATGAGACCATAAATGCTACTTAATACTTCATAAGGCATTCACAATATTTTGAGAATGTTGTAGGATAATTTATAAATTATATGCGTAGGTTACTATTTATTGCTATTATTTTAAGATAACTTATACACATGTGCTGACACCTTAGCCCCCTCTCATTTATCGCCAACAACGAAACCACCTGATGCTGTTGCCATCTCTAATGAAATGAACATTGGAAGATAACTATTTTTTCTATCCTGTAGCAGTAGAAACTTTTGGCGTCTTTGCTCCCCAATCACTCAATTTTATCCAGTTAATTGGCAAAAGATTGGAGAAGGAAACACAAGATCCAAGAGCAACAACATTTCTCGTGCAGCGAATAAGTATAGCAATTCAGCGGGGAAATGCTGCATCAATTTTTGGAACTATACCAGCGTCCCGTTCTTTTGGAATTTTGCTATATCCATATAAACGCAACAGTAACAACAAACAACATTTTGAAGGAATAGCTGATATTCAGACTCTAAATGAAGAGGTCAGTTCGAGTTTTAAATTTTCCGATCACAAGCAAGTATTTCACTGCAAATCTTGGGCCGATGCTCCGGGTTCTTCAGGAATGGGCAAGTTTTCCATAGGAAAAGTCGGTTTGGTCAACCTAGACAATTCATGTTACATGAATAGCGTTATTTATGACGAGAACATTCATGTTATATAAGAAGGATATTTCCCAGCTGTTTTCCAAATTGCAAAACCTTTTCGCCGCGTTTCTGCAGTTCTCCACAAAGTCGTCTTCGTCACCACATGAAATATTGAATATTTCAAGACCTCCTGGCTTCCTTCAGGGACAACAACACGATAGTTCAGAGTACTTACTGGATACACTGCATGAACACGAGACCAACTTCAGTAATAATGAAGTCAACCCTGAAAATGGAGATTCAGCAGTAATACAAACCGTGGTGCAGCAGTCTTTTGAAGGAAAGATGGTGACCATTTCACGATGCGGACCAAGAGTGAACAAGTGGTTAGTTTCAGGGAGCTCCAACTATTTTTCCCGAACCAGTCTGAGAACCAAACAGTGCAGTCCTTGATGGAGTATTACTTACAACCCGAAAAATTAACAGGCGATATCCAGTATCAATCACTGTAATGTGTGCAGCAGATTAACAGACAGCGAGAGGACCACCAGGATAGTAGAAGCACCAGTTAGATTGACAATCACTCTATAATACTTTCGTTATGACCCAGCATCCAGCATCACACCAGTGTACCAAGCTCCTGCAGTCCGTGACTTTAGATAAACACCTCACACTAGATAAGAGGAATACTGAAGTTTATAGCCAGCGCTATCTCTAGGTTCCAAGAAAAGCATTCCAACAATGTTCCTAGGGTAAAGTAGTTGTTTTCTGACAGATATTTTCCTCAAATTTTCCACTAATTTTCCACTTTGTCGAAATTGTTCGTTTCATTTATTTTGTAACTCTCCGGTACACTTTTCGGACGTTGTTCGATTTCATCAAGAGTGGACGACACTTCTTCACGCAAGACCATTAATTAATTACGAAAAATGGTTTATGTAATTCAATCTTCCGCAAAAACACCCTAAACTATAGGTAATTTATTGGCAAGTGTCCAACAGAAAACAACTGATACCCCCTACGACCATTGAATGATATCTGTTCGATACTTGGAAGACTTGTGAACTTTACCCCTTTTTACATAGCCCTGATGAAGAATTAATTAAAATTCAAAACATTGGCAACAAATTTTTCTTGAAACACTCATCCGATCATAACACATTCATGGTTTATGACTAATGTTATTTCAACAATACTATTAGGAACTTTTTAAAAAAAATAATAATAATGGGAAAATACCATCAGTATCGCACTAGTTTTGATTTTCAAGATCAGTTTCATCATAACAATATTAAAGCTAAAACCAGCCATGCAGAATTGAAAAAAATTTCTATTTTCTTCATTCAAATAGTCAGTATGCTGCCATATTGCTGACACTAGCGTGTCCCCGCTATGTTCGTGATCATTTTAGTTTTGCACTCACAAAAACGTGAAAGTCCAAGACTAGATCCCTGAGTTTCCCTAAAGTACACTTTCTCTTCATCATATCCAATCGTGATGTTATAAATTCAAAGAACATTTTTACAAGTGTAGGTTTCTTTCGAAGAAGTAGACCCAGTTCCCTTCAATATTACTTGAATCTCTTCCAAACTTTTTCCTTTAGTTTCGGGAACACAAAACGCTACGTAAATCGCAGTTGAATACGAGCAACAGCAAAAAATATAAAAAGGGACGTGAATCCCAAAAGCCTCCTTGAGTGGAAGGTATATTTGCAAAGCTACTATGGATGCCCCAACGTATACACCATCTGCTATGGTCATGCCGATAGCTTTCACTCTGGAGGCGAATATTTCGGCTGTAATCACTATGGGGACCATTCCAAGCCCAAATTTGAAAACTGCAGCATATGCCATCACCGAAACAACAGGTATCCAGCTAATTGAGTCCATATCATGACCAACGTGTTTCAAGTTGAAATATATAGCTATTGACATAAGGCATACACCCGTTAACACACTGGAAATTATCAGAAGTATCTTCCGACCGAACTTATCGATTGTCAAAGCAGCTGTCGTCGCTGCTACCAACATAAGGGCGGCGAATATTATGGCAGCCAATGACGGGTCAATATAAATGGATCCAGCGCTAGCCAGGATTTCATGGAGGTTCATCAGAATCACTTCGAAACTACTCAAAAGCTGCGCTGTGTTCAGTACAAACATTATTTGTAAGGATTTTCGGTAGCATTTCACCTGGAATAAATCCTTGAGAGATAGTTCTTCTTCTTTTCGTTCGGCTTCCAGTGCTTCGGTCATTTCTTTCAGTTCCAATTCGACTTCTTCTGCGCTGTCTCGGAATCTGCAAAAGACAATGATGCGTAAAGTATAGAAATAGTTTTTATGGGAGCTTTTCAATATATTGCACACTTTTAGTGTTCATATGTGTGCTGCTGAATCTCTAGAAGTAGAAAATGGTGGCTCTGGCGTGAAATAAAAACTGTGAAGCTTCCACTAAAACAGCTTTGTATCACGGCATTATCATGCATGAAAATGAATTAAAAGATGTACTCATTTAATTGAAGAATAAGCATGTTATTACTATAATATATCAAATGCTTTAAGCAGATTGATACTTTATACATTGATATGAGAATTGCTCGACTGTCTACATCAGGTCTACATTACAAATTCTAGAGGCCGCCTTAGTTAGATTTCAAGTGGGTGGGTCTATTGCGACCCTACCCATGAGGATATATTGTGGCTCATACCAATTTATATTTCACCAAATGGACCCAGCTTCCACCAAGTCGATTAGTTCACCTGGTGAATGATCTTTCAGGTCCCATGAAAAGAGTGACGCTCTGCCAAATATCGAAAACCTGATTATGTCCGCGACGGTGCAGGCACAAACTTCATTCTCTGCTTTCTCGCTATTTCTTGATTTTCCGACAATCCTAGTCCTGATATGTGGGCCTGTTATACAACGTGAGCCAATTCTTCAGGAGTCCAACAATAGTTTGGAATTTTTTTTGTAGGAATCAATTACTTTTGAAGCCTCTTGATATCCCTTTTCAGTGTGAATTTTCGCCTGAAATCCAGTCGCATTGGACCTTAGGCAGATTAAAATATCTGACATATCATTAAATCCAGTGGATTTTCCACAAATCCTTTGACATGTCCATAAGGATAATTTGGCTCTGAGGAGAATATTTCCAAAGTGAGAGTTCCATGTGAGCTTTCTATTCAGGATGATACCTAGATATTTTGCTGTCGCTTCAAATGACCTAACCATTGAAAAAAAGTGGAGTTAAATCTCCCAGTTTCTCTCTGGGACCAATTATGTTCGTTATTCAATGCTTTTTGGGGGATATAAGCTAACCTTCCTGACGTTGTCTGTGCCAAAGTGACAGAATCATTAGCATATGGCATATGCTTGAAACTTCACGTCTCAAGGAAATTGGGTATATTGTCCATCAGAAGTGGCCATAAAATGGAGATTAGCTGTAGCTTTGGATAGTGGTAGATATCTTCATTTCAAAAAGGTTGTATGGACTACTCTCATAGCAAATTGTCAGTGAACAATTTGAATGAAGAAACGCTGAAGGCCTTGGATAGATTGAAAAATATAGCTAGCTATGGTAGTGATGAAATATGTTGGTTCCAAGAGACTCGTGCAAGTGGATTAGCTCTGTGACGGTGGTGGGGATCGAACCCGAGTCGCCTGAGTGGGAGGCAAATGCTTCAACACAACGAGCACTTGTAACAGATGGATTGAATTTTTTGATCAGAGGAGCTGAATATGAGTTAATAGGGGGTAGCGTTTATGTAGCATACGATGATGCTCATCTGCATCAAACTGAAAAAATTGAAGAAAGGACTAAGGCATAGTACATGGATTGCAAGAAAGAAGTTGTGTGCTAAGTGAAGTTGTATAGGATTCCGTTCTACTCAGTAATGATACCATTTGAAGCTTTGAAAGCTTTCAATGAGATGTTTAGGCCATGAAAGTTTATTGAAGTTAGGAAGGAGGTGTGAAAAATAAAGCCTTTGATTAGTGGGATAATATTTTTTCTATAAAAAAACGCAATGAAGAAAAAGCTCTAAAAAATTCAAATAACGATGAAGGAAATCATAGCAAAAAATTATTCATTATCTCAATTATCTAAGACTATGAACGATATGAAAAAAATTTATTACATAATAATTAATGAATTAAAAAACCTTGAACTACTGTGCAGTAAAAGTGAGTGCTCTGATCATGCTGGAAATCTTTTCTTTTCAGACTTTCATATTTCTTTTATTTCATAATTTTTTCTATTAGGATTATCGTAAGATTGTTTACAAATTATATACGAAGTTTGTTTGCAAATTATATGACTTTTTCAGAATTCCAAATGAAAAATTGAATAAATCAATTTCTATATTGAAATTAGGCAGCCATCTTGCGCTTTTATCAACTAAAATCGATATATTTTGGTTTCTTAAGTGGACTACTTCAGGAAATTAGTAAAATGAGCCTGTTTTTTTTCAGCAGGTATAGATATTGGAATACGAGCATATAGCGAGTATGCAAAAAATTCACTATTTTGTAATGTGTGATATAATTGCTATTTTCAATGCTTTTAAATAAGAAAATTATAAGTTTCTTGTTCTATCATTACGTTGCGTAATGAATATTACACAACTCTTTTCACTTGCCTCAGTGACAGTTTTGAAAAAACTGACATTTCATAATTCACAAACATCATGTAAAACCTGACTCTTCGAAACTGAAAGAACGCACTTTATTTATGAATGAATATTTATGAATGACATTATTTGTCAGTGATGAAGGACCTTCTACACTTGGACTGAATACTACTTCGTTTTTAACTTCAAAAGGAATTAGTATTACCAATTGTACAAACGGACAAATACATGTGTGAACTTTTATAAATGATTCCTCTTGAGTAGGTGTTCTGATTATAATATCTGCTTGAGGTGTTTCTATTAGAGAGATCTATATTGCTGAGTATCCATCACATCATCTGTAATTTTAACACTAGTGTTTTTGTGAAAACGTCAGTTGATGAATTTTTAATGACAGTTGTACAAAAAAGTTTTTTTGTAATTTTGTTGGAATCTTCATTCGTATAATACAGGGCAATAACTACGTTTACATTGAATTGCACAACACGAGCCGGTACTAAATGAAGGAATGAATGACAAAAATAGATGGACTTGTGTTCAATGAATTCAACCATGTTAACAGATGAGAATAAAAAAAATATTTACCTTTGTAGAGATCTCCTAGCCTCTTCATAGCGGTTTTTGCTCAACAAATAGTAAGGCGATTCTGGCAAGAAATAAAACATCACATGTTCAAACAGCAGCAAACTTCCAGCTATCACAGAGGGTACATAGTATGCTCCGAAAGGGCCAACACTGTATATTATCAGTACACCTATTAACATCAGGACAAATATCGTACTGGACAGGAATCCTCTGATGTTTTTATGGGAAATCTCTCCCACATACATAGGTGCCGCTACGAAGGCCATGTTCAAGCCCAATCCTTCCAAGAATCTCGCGCCGTAGAGGTATCCTACACTGGGTCCGACAGCGATGACAATCCAGCACAATATTAAGACAGACGTGCACATCATGAGGGACTTTCTCCTTCCGATTTTGTCCACAGAATACATGGTGATTGGCAGCCCCATTACGGCTCCAATTAGAAGAGAGGTTTCCAGCCAGTCAGCTTCGTTTCGTGTCATTTTTATGTGACTTTTCTCGCTCATGAAGTATGGGATCAAAGGTGCCGTCCAACCTACGCTCATGCCATCTGTTACAGCCATCAGGTTTGCTGAAAAATCGAAAGGTATCAGAATTGAGAAACAACAAGTGTGGTTCCACATTTGGCATTGTTTATCGTATAGGTATATCGTGTTTTGATGATAAAAATATAAAAGATATGCATATTTGAATCAAAATAACTTATGCTTTTTTCAGCAGCATAACATTTTCACACAACTCTTTGGAAAAAGTGATTGGGTTTAAATCATTAATTTAAGAATGTATGCTCTTAAGTAATGAACTCAGCATGTAAGGATTGCTTTAATATTTTGGATCTACAATCATATAATAATAGGCGTTCATCCACACTTATCATATAAAGTAAACTTTCAATCACTGGCAGAATAATAGTAATTTTTTAACGGCAGAGCACAAAGCGTTAACGCACTGTTCATAGTGCGTAAAGTGACACCTTTCAGCACAAGTCAAGTTCATTAATGTATGAACAGGGTAGAATTCTACTCATGCAAACCTGTGTTTGAATGAGATGATCCAATGCCAGAGTGATAAGAATGCGTAGGCCAGAAAAATATCACTGCAAAAAAAAATAACAACCCGTATAAAGTTGAAAGATAATTCATTCCCGAAATATTATAAGTATTGCAATATTTCTTGAATTTCTTAATGAATGAATTCCATAGCTTTACAGTTCGTTTAAAAAAACTTACCAGTTAAAGCAGCAACAATTTGAAAAAATGTTCCCTTACGCTTGAGTAATGCTATTTCGACCATTTCCAAGAGTGTTTCACTAGATTCAAAATTTAAATATCCACCCTTTCAATTAGAATTGCCTCAATAAGAATCTTCTTACTCACACATCACCTTTTCCACAAAACAAATATACAGAAATGTAATTATTTACTTAAATACTAAACGACACATGCGAAAAGATAGCAGTGTAGTAATAACATTGAATGGATTAATCATAGGAATCATTATTAATTGCCTCTGGGTTATTACAATTTCCACTTTTTTCCTGTTGAGTAACTTCGTGTAAAAATACCATAAATGATGCTTTGGTTTTACCGATAACGGAAAAAATTCACTGTCCGAGTTGGCCAGCTACTAATAATTAGTTTTGATTTATTACAAGCACTTGAAGTATAATAATCGAGAACGAAGTCGAGTGTCGATTGAAAATCTAGCAGGATTACAGCTCTAGTCCATTGACAATATTTTACATCAGACCTTACTTTACGCCAGATATGATGATTTTCTTTTGATTTGTTTATGATGTTGGCCCAATGAATAATCTAAGTTTTCGACATCAAGATCTAAAGGCAAAATTGTCAAAAACCCAAGAAATGTTCTACCCTTTTTGGGTTTTTGGCAATTTTCAAGTTGAAGGACCAGTTTTCGATCGATTACATCTATATGTTTTCGAAGTAGAATTAATTTGCTACAATTTAGGCATGGAACCCAAAAAAAATTATTTGAAAAAATTTTAATTTTTTTTTGTTGTTTCGGAAAGTATAAGATTTATCAAGAAACACTTTCAACAAGGCGAAAGATAATTTAATTCTCCACAAAGAATATCCTTAGTACTTTCTCACAAAATGCGATAATTTTCTTAGAAAACCTAATTGAGTTCCGATGTCACATTTCAGGCATTAATAATTCCATATTTACTAAATTATTAATGATTTTCAGATCATCGGCAAACATCACCGTGAAGTGCGACAAAACACATTTTAGGTACTCAAATACTCGCATATTATATTTGCATGAGAAGGTAGGAGTCTTAAGAAACTATATAAATTTTTATTTTTCCTTCTCCGATCATTTTTAGGAGAGTTATGACCAATCAAATATTCGGCTCCACCAGACTTTCAGCGGCATGAACCTGAAATTTGATGTTGGCGTTCAATCACGTTTTCTGAGAAAACAAGCGCATTTCATAAAAACTTACTAGGTGTAATTTTTGTGGAGAATTGAACTGTCCTTCACCTTGTTGAGTTATTTTTCCGAGAAATCATATACTTCCAAGATAATAGCAAACATCTATTGATTTATTTTTTAACGAAATATATATATATATATATATATATATATATATATATATATATACAGTGTGACCCATTTAAGATGGAAGCACCCTTATAAAACTTACATTTTTCAACCGATTGGAATGATTTTTGTTTGGTTAGGTAGACATCTAAAAAGTCTATTAGGACACCAAATTTCATGAATAAATATCCATTTCCAGGGCCAACTAATTTAATTTTTCAAGGTAAAAAATCTAGAAAAATTACTAGCGATTTTTTCAGAAAAAATCTGACTACACCACTGGATTCACATTTTCAAATGGTTCATATGTAAATTACGTTGAAATGCGTCAATGAATAAAAAAGTTATAAGGGATTGAAATTTGAAAAATATGCCGTTTAATTAACCACTAAGTCAATTTCAGAACTTTAATCAAAACTTTGACTACACCACTGTATTGGGGGTGTCCCTAAATATCACTGACTATAATTTCATTGAAATCTGTTAATAAATGAAAATTATGAGATAATATGACATTTTCCTGAAAATCCATTAATATATTTTTCAAATTTTATTTACAGATTTCGATGGAATTTTGACTGGTGATATATCAAAACCTCCTTAATACAGTGGTGTTTTCCGAATTTTGATAAAAGTTCTGAAATTGAATTGGTGGGTTGATTAAACGGCATATTTTTCAAATTTCATTTCCTTATAACTTTTTTATTGATTGACGCATTTCAACGTTATTCACATATGAACCGTTTGAAAATGGTGCGAATCCAATGGTGTAGTCAGATTTTTTATAAAAAAATTGCTAGTAATTTTATTAGATTTTTGACCTTGAAAAATAAGATAAGTTGTCGCTCGAAATGGAGATTTAATCATGAAATTTGGTGCTCTAGTAGACTTTTTGAACGAAAAAAAAAATCATTCCAATCGGTTGAAAAATGTAAGTTTTATAAGGGTGCTTCCATTTCAAATGGGTCACACTGTATATATATGTTTCACCCCTGGAATTTCGGTAAACAATTTTTTTTGTGTTTATCATGGTTCCAACTACTAGCATACCAAGTTTGGTGGTGCTACAATCAATCCTCGTCTAAACACTTAATCGTCCTGGATTATAAGCCAAAACACGATCAAAATTTCCACAAAAATTCCAGTTCCAATTTTGTGGAAACTTTAATCGTGTTTTACCATAGTAAAATGAGAAATGTTTTAATTTTTCACAATTGAAGTCGTTTTGAAATATATCAATTATGGGGCTATCTATCACTCCAATTGTTACTGGATGAAATTTTGAATATTAATGATTGATATGATTAAATGGAATGTGAAAATTATATACCTAGCAGGTACATATAGGTGTCGATTTTTGTGAATACCTACATCAATATTTGGAATAAAAATAGGATTATTTTAAATTGCTTCAGTTTGCTACAGCTTTTGCTGTTTTTAAATATTTCTTTTATTATTAATTGATAATATTTTGGTATAAACACATGTATATTTTCATATAGGCATCAATTCTTCTGAACATTTCTGAAATCGTGGAGCAAGTTTGTTTTGACCACACGCACTGAATCAATCAGAGAACAGTACTTCAACTCATAAGTACTGGTTGAGATGCAGAAAAACAACCAGTCGATAATGAACGGAACACCTGAGCATCGATGGCCGCAAAAACGTTTCAAACATTTCAAAATATGTTTTACTTATCGTACTTTATAAATATCAGAAAAAATTATGAAAGAGCGATTCTCTCAACTGTGTTTGGAACTTTTCAAATCGATATATATATATTTATATATTCAATCTCAAAAATAATACCTCCCAATTACAAAATTACAGTAGTTTCAAATCTCCAGTTTTGTTCACGTCAAAACTCCATTATTCCATGAATAAGCTGCCTTGTAATTATTCAAGTCTTTTGTAAAATCTGCCCTGGAAGTCTCAAGCTGGTTACATCCATGAGGCTAACATTTTCATCGGGAAGATGAGGTTTGTCACCCCTCAGCATATCCTGAATCTGGTCCAAACTTTTACCCTTAGTTTCAGGTATGAAGAACCAAACGTAAAAAGACGCCAGAAACGCGCAAGAGCTAAAAACATAAAATGGAATGTGCATTCCTGAATAATCCTTCAGAACGAAAAACAATTGCAAGGCAAGTATGGACGATCCGACATACACTGCATCGCCCAATGACATGCCCATAGCTTTCACTTTAGAGGCGAATATCTCAGCTGTCAGTACAATCGGAACCAACCCCAGACCGAATTTGAACGCGGCTGCGTATGTCATCACAGAAACTACAGGAATCCAGCTAACTGAGGCCATTTCATATCCAGAATGCTTCAAGTTGAAGTATAAACCCAGCGCTAACAAGCAAATACCCGAAAGTACACTTGAAACTATGAGTAAAACTTTACGCCCGAATCTGTCGATTGTTATAGACGCTACACACGACGCTACCAACATTAGGGCAGCAAATATAATGGCGGTCAATGAAGGATTGAGGTAAATGGAGCCAGCGCTGTCTAGGATTTCGTGGAGGTTCATCAGAATCACTTCGGGTCCGCTGAAGAGTTGGGCTACGTTCAGTAGGACCATCATCGTCACGGCTTTTCGGTAGATTTTTACTAGGAAAAGGTCCTTGAACGATGATTTTTCTTTGTTTTGATCTGCCATCACCGACTCTTCCATCTCTTTCAGCTCCAATTCGACATCTGCTGGATTATCTCGGAATCTGGAAGAA
The DNA here is from genome assembly GCA_958298965.1 of Chrysolina haemoptera. Classification (NCBI taxonomy): domain Eukaryota; kingdom Metazoa; phylum Arthropoda; class Insecta; order Coleoptera; family Chrysomelidae; genus Chrysolina; species Chrysolina haemoptera. The sequence continues at coordinate 52,619,612 of OY282585.1, read as the reverse complement.
GAGGAAAAATAATAATAAAATAATTTTCATTGTTTTCTACAAGGGCGTCTAAAAATAAATAAATAATAAATAAAAAAAATTATTGAAAATAAAAAAATTAAATAAAATTATGTTTTCAAAAAAAATCCGATATATTGGATTGTATTTTCTTATGATTTCATGTTTCTGAGTTTACGTTTCAGTGTTGATAAACTCATCTCTACATTATGTCTCGGATATAGAAATGCTAGTATTTCGTCATAATTCAGACTACAAAATAACCCCGAATTACATCATCTATATGGTTGCCTAAAACTTTCAATGAATTCATTGCCGATTTAAATTTCAATGAAACAGTAAAAACGAGTCACTTTTCCACAAACCGCAATACACATGCACTCTCTTTTAGTCATGGTATAATCTATACTCAACAGGAACACGCTTATTCGATTATCCTTACAATATTTTAGATTGGAAATGTATCCAATTAATTGAAAAAAAAATCCAATATATTGGATTTTTTTTTTGGAAAAACAATTTCATTCAATTTTCATTTTTCTTATTTTTTTGTTTTTTATTTTATTAATTTTTATTTTTTTTATTTGTGACCCCTAGACGCTTTCGTAGTTTTCAATAGGAACAAAAAATTTAATGATAATAACGAGCCTTCATCACTTCCTGAATCAAATACTCCTAACTTCGTTTAACTATAGAAATCGAATGTTGTTCTCCAACATCTCAAACTGAACATATGAATTGGGAACATTAACAACCAGGTAGAAACCCAGGAAGCTAAAGTGTATTCCTCTGAGACGTTTTTGAAGAACCTGTACCTGATGATTCAGAGCAAACTGTCTAGCTTGGGATCCAGCATCAGGCTCTTGTGATTCAGGCTTCGCAAATTGCAGACTTTCGAATGGATCGAGAAGGCTATTTCCATGAACCTATGAAGTGATCTTTGAACCGTACTTTCATTGCTCTTTTAGTGTGACCAATATATCTCCTCCTTACAGGAAATGAATCCTTAACATTTCTCTGTCTCATCTTTGGAATTCCCCAAGATTCATTGTAGTTGATACGGCACACCTCTAGAGAAAGTCGCTGGCGATTACTATGCATACGGCTGAAATGGTTTCCATAAAATTATATTTCCCAATCAGTTTGTCCACCAAATCCACAGAATAGCTGTTTAGCTCAGCCACTTCTCTGATATTCATTTTTAAACGTGAACGCTATGGTTTGAAGCTCACTATTCAAATCAGAAACTGTACTATCTACGTCGACTATGCCACTGCGAGGGCTTGTCAAGGCAAAGGTTTCTAACGCTGGGAGAAGAAAAACCAAGAGCTCCCAGATTCATGGGAGTTCTAAAAACTAGCCTGTGGAGTCTTGTAAAGAAGACAGGGCTAGACAAAGAACTCTAAATGATCTCGAGGACAAACACAATAGATCTGAAAAGGTCGCAGTGTAGAGGCTTGTAGCACGAAAGTCCCTAATATATAATTTATAATCTATAATCTATCTACGTCGACTTGTTTGGTATCAGAAAAAGAGGACCGTCGTCCACGTTTCCAACTCAAGCCATAGGAAAAAAGCCGAAGCTCCCTCTTGTTTCCATCTCAAATCCACTCATGAACAAATTAACTAGGAAAGGTGGCAGGGGTTACTTATGGCTGCACTTTCCAGATCTTTTTAGAATCAGTAATTGATCCTAAAGCTATTTTGCCACATGCAAGGTTTGGCGAGACTTCAATACTCTCTGATGATTTTGTTACTGAAATCGTTGGTCAGCAGTAAATAGACTGGATATTTCAAGGTTCTCCACGTTTTTTTTGAATTTTTGCCAATTGGTCTGCTGCAACGCTATTGAAAATATGTTGTTGGTTGGTAATGAACCTCAAAAAAAAATGATCACCAGCCAAAATATCCAGGCTGTCTATAGACGCTAAGTGTTTAAAGAACCCAGAAATATCAAGGAGTCAACGTATATCTGAAGTTGTTTACTACTTGTTCAATTTCTGTGGAACAGGTTTTTTTCCATTGCAAAGCCACATGTCTTATGACCATACTAAGCCTCCAGAGGAAAGGGTTCAGAATCATTGGTGAGATGTATCTTGACAATATTGGAGACGTGTTTGTGTTAGCATCAAAGATTGATATTGAATATTCATACAAACCTCAGCAGAGACTTCCTAGCCGAATCGTACTGGTTCTTGGTCAACAAAAAGTACGGTGACTCTGGCAAGAAAAAGAACACCACCAGTTCGATCAATAACAAACTTCCAGCTATCACAGACGGCACGAAGAAGGGCACAAATGGTCCAACACTGTAAATTATTAGTACTCCTGTCAGCATAAGAATAAATATCGTACTGGACAGGAATCCTCTGATTTTTTTATGGGAAATCTCTCCCACATACATCGGTGCCGCTACGAAGGCCATATTCAAGCCTAGCCCTTTGAAGAATCTAGCGCCGTAGAGGTATTCTACTCTATTTGCGATTGCGATGACTATCCAACACGCTATCAGAACAGTCGTAGATAGCATCAGCGATTTTCTTCTGCCGATTTTGTCTACAAAGTACATTGTGCTGGGTAGCCCGACTAAAGCTCCAATCAGGAGAGATGTTTCCAACCAATCAGCTTGGTTCCTTGTCATTTTTATGTGAGTCTTATCGCTCATGAAATATGGGATCATCGGAGCTGTCCATCCCACACTCATTCCGTCTGTCACAGCCATCAGGTTTGCTGAAAAATCGAATATTATGAGAATTGAGAATTTTTCAAACTGAGAAATATTAAGAAACCATATTCAGAAAGATATAGAGAGAAAATAATAGATACAGTTGATATGGTTTTGGAGAAAAAAGATACAAGAAAAGAGAATGAAAGAGAGGTGAACAGAGAAATCAGCTTGTCAGATATACGTATTTGAAGATGTACAACGAACATTTTTCCATCTTCGTAACTAATATCGAGTTAGTGAACTATCCCTGTCAGTGCAGTGAATAAATTGAATCGTGCATGACTCTTCCCAGTCGAGCTACGAAATTTGAAAAATCATTCTTCAAAATTCATTTGAAGAAATAATTTTTCTGAGTGTGGATTGATTCTGGGATTGAAATAATAAAAAAAAGTATTCGTTTAAACATGACATATGATACCTAGTGTACTTGTGAAGCACTGAAAAAAAGTGCTAGCGAGCTCTAAGCACCAAGCCTTCAAAAAAGGTGCTCGCGAGCACTCTTCATTAGGCACTCGTCATTAAGCACTTTCAAAAGTAAAGTGCTCGCTAGCACTAAGCACTTTCAGAAAGTGCTTACTGATTCCAAGCATCAAGCACAAAGCAAGAATTTTGAAAATTTATTAATGGAACTTATTTTATATCAGTTCAATTTATAATGCAGAATAATGGCCTATAAAAATGATCCCGGGCGACAATATTTTGATAGAACTTTTTATTTCAAACAAAAGTCTGAAAAATAAAATCTAACCTAACCTAACCTCTAACGAAAAAAAAAACTTGTCTCTATAATATTTCATATATCTAATTATAAATCTTTGATATATTCACAATAATTATTAATAACAAATATTACTATGTATTTTCATAGGATTTGTACCTGGCTAAATGGGCTGCTGACTAAAATGTGCAGCTGTTCGAAAAGTACTTATTCAGAAAAGAGTAACTCTGGTTGAGTGGAAGAGAGCACTTATTTGTTGCCTACGGGCAATAACTAAGAGCTAACTCTGGCTTTTGGTAGTTATTATTATTTAAGATTCATTATTTATGTATGTATATGTTTTTTTTACTACCAATAAAAGCATTTATTATTATTATTATTATTATTAATTTCTTCTTTCATTTGACCGAAACTCCGATAGAATAGTTTTTCCATAATAATTCATGTCATAATTATAATTAATCAAACTTAGGTACTATAGGCCCTAAAATAACATTAAAATAAACATACAGTGTCTTTCAAAAGTCTGGGAACGGTCTCATATTTCAGAATCGGCTGAAAGAAAATTCATGAAAATTCATATAAGATGGTTTTTGATGATGCCCGATCAACGGTGATATTGGCAATGTTGCCAAATCAATAGTTTTTCAGATACTGAGGGTAACTCAATTTTTTCAAATGGAACATCCCAATTATTTTCATTGCAATCAATTCAGCGCTGCCTCATTACTTATGTCTCCAAATATCAGATTTTAATTTATTGTGGTTTTTGAAATATGACAACATGGCATTTTCGTTCAAAAGTCTGGGAACGTTCCAATATTTTCGAAATGGTTCGGGAAAAATCCATGAAAATTCATATAAGATGGTTTTTGATGATGCTCGATTCAACGGTGATATTGGCAATGTTGACAAATCAATAGTTTTTAAGATACTGAGAGTAACTCAATGTTTTCAAATGGAACATCCCAATTATTTTCATTGCAATCAATTCGGCGATCCCTCATTACTTATGTCTCCAAATATCAGATTTAAATTTATTGTGGTTTTTGAAATATGACAACATGGCATTTTCGTTCAAAAGTTTGGGAACGTTCCAATATTTTCGAAATAATTCGAGAAAAATCCATGAAAATTCATATAAGTTGGTTTTTGATGATGCTCGATTCAACGGTGATATTGGCAATGTTGCCAAATCAATAGTTTTTCAGATACTGAGGGTAACTCAATTTTTTCAAATGGAACATCCCAATTATTTTCATTGCAATCAATTCGGCGATCCCTCATTACTTATGTCTCCAAATATCAGATTTTAATTTATTGTGGTTTTTGAAATATGACAACATGGCATTTTCGTTCAAAAGTTTGGGAACGTTCCAATATTTTCGAAATAGTTCGAGAAAAATCCATGAAAATTCATATAAGATGATTTTTGATGATGCTCGATTCAACGGTGATATTGGCAATGTTGCCAAATCAATAGTTTTTCAGATACTGCGGGTAACTCAATTTTTTCAAATGGAACATCCCAATTATTTTCATTGCAATCAATTCAGCGCTGCCTCATTACTTATGTCTCCAATTATCAGATTTAAATTTGATGTGGTTTTTGAAATATGACAACATGGAATTTTCGTTCAATACATTTTCAATACGGCTCTAGGAAAATTCATGAAAATTCATACAATATGGTTTTTGATGATGCCCGATTCAATGGTGATATTGGCAATGTTGTCAAATTAACAGTTTTTCCAGATATGGAGGGGAAATTTTTTTTCGAAACTCTTGTGGCCCTCCTGCGCTTTCGTAGAAATAAATAGTGTATGATCAATAAGGTATCGAGTGTTTTTTCTGTATCTGAGTACAGCGTTTGTCGAAAAAAATATTGTGTGTATTTCGAGCACAAAGTGTAATTGGCGCTCTCTTTGTCGAGCTATTGAAGTATTTGTTAATGATAACAAAAACTAAACGCGAATTGATTGCAAAGAAAACAAATAGGATGTTCCATTTAAAATAATAAAGCTACCGGCAATATCTGAAAACACCATCATGTATAAAATTCCATCAGATTTTCTCGAGCCCTTTTGAAAATATTGGACCGTTCGCAGACATTTCAACGAACCATTTTCTCATTTGAAAAACCATACTAATTTAAAATTTTATATTTGGAGACATAAGTGATGAGGGGGGACTAAATTGATTGCAAAGAATATAAATAGGGTGTTCCATAAAAAAAAATTCCCCCCTCATATCTGGAAAAACTGTTAATTTGGCAACATTGCCAATATCACCATTGAATCGGGCATCATCAAAAACCATCTTGTATGAATTTTCATGAACTTTTCTCGAGCCGTATTGAAAATGTATTGAGCGAAAATGCCATGTTGTCATATTTCAAAAACCACATCAAATTTAAATCTGATAATTGGAGACATAAGTAATGAGGAGGCGCCGAATTGATTGCAATGAAAATAATTGGGATGTTCCATTTGAAAAAATTGAGTTACCCTCAGTATCTGAAAAACTATTGTTTGGCAACATTGCCAATATCACCAATGAATCGGGCATCATCAAAAACCATCTAGTAGAAATTTTCATGAATTTTCTTTCAGCCGATTCTGGAATATGAGACCGTTCCTGCAAGTCAAATTTGCGTCCAATGATCCAATCGACTTGAATTCGGTAGATGACAGTGCGTGATATATTTCATATAGATAATAATAATATAAGATAGTGGCTCCCACCTCTAAATATGGCCGGCATTTGTCATTTATGGTCCGATTCTATTCAAAATTAGTATGTATGAGTTTTTGGGATTAGACAAGCTCTTCTTGGTGCTCGTGAGCTATTTTGAGTGCTCGCGAGCTCTTTCGACTGCTCGCGAGCTCTTTCGACTGCTCGCGAGCTCTTTCGACTGCTCGCGAGCTCTTTTGACTGCTCGCGAGCACTCAAAAGTGCTCGCGAACACTTTTTTCACTTAGCACTTTTATAAAGTGCTCAGAGAACTATGCAGAAAAGGGCACAAACGGGCTTGGAGTGCTTAGGCAGACACTAAGCACAGTGCTCGGCACAGCTCTGCATGACAATAACTTTTGTTGATATTGTAGTGTAAAGACGACCTAAATATCACCATCGCCCAAAATATTTGCTTTTGATAACAAATATTTACAACTTCTGAAATAATACTCTCCATTTCCTACCGAACCAGAGTTTTCAGCTCAACTTGAGTATTGAGTTAAACTACACTTGATCTGTTATGGTCGAAACTACGGTGACTAGATTCCACCATAGAATTGTCTGAGCAAAATACGAACAGATGATTCAGCCAGAAATTTGTCACCTTTCCGCACCAGTGGCATCAACTCTCCACATGATACCAAACAAAGAATCAAATGATTGAAGACCATATTTCTGACAGGTATCCGTTAGCTCATATTCATAATATATCTATTTATGCAACAATTTCTATTTTTTATAAGTTCGATTTGGTTAGGGCTTATCATCAGATTCCAGTAGCAGAAGAAGGTATTTTTCAGAAAATGGATTATTTGAATTCTCAAGAATGCTTTTCGTGACACTAAGGTAAAAAACGATTGAAATTTCCACAAAATTTATTGTCTTTGTGACATGTTTCGATACACAGTAAGACAATACATTTTGTGGAAATTTTAATCGTTTTTTACCTTAGTGTCATAACTATGAATTTCCATCAAGTAACGGCCACGTCAATCCAAAATTCGTATGCTATTCGGTTTAAGAAATTCACAAACTCAACAACGATTCATAAATGAGATGTCTATAATTTCATTTCAATTTTTACATACAGTATCGGACACTTTTCATCTCGGGTATAGACATAAATCTACACGAGCAACAAGGAACGCAATGATATGATAATACCACATAAATAAGAGAGACACACTACTGCGCGCCTCTTCTGTTACCTCACCCGACGAATTAACAGCTCAGTTGACATCCCTTCCTCGAGCGAGTAGAGGAGAAATTATAATGCTCTCTCAACATATAGCAAGCTATTCTTCACGCTCTCATAAAACCACCATACCCCAGATGAAAACTTTCCGATACTGTATGAACCTATCAATGATATTCTCATATCAATCAGAACTAAAAAGAAACGTTTGCTTCATATAAAATTGATATTTGAATGTCTTGATACGTAATACTCGAAACAAATTTGAATCATCGGAGAAGGTAAACTTCCACGGCCAGGTAATTCTTCCTGATGCCTGCATCTGCGGTAGGCATTATCAAAGTCGATGCGGTAACGGACGAAGCGTTTGAGTCGTTCGTTTGAGTCTAGCTGATTCGGTGTCTGTGCTGATATCTTCTTTTATTGTGCTTACCCTAGCAGGGGGCGTAACATCATCAACTTAACTTAGTTCCATACCTGTTTATGATTTTGATTAATAATATTTGTACCTGAAGGGGTTTCTTTTTGGTCTCTCTCATTACCAATAGTAACGATGAAATCGGGAAATAGGTATATATTAGATATTTTGATCCATTAAATTTTAGCATGAAGCATTTCTTCATTCGAAAACAGAGTTGAGGCATTTTGTGAGTTACCTACCAATACAAAACTAAAGGTCAAATACTAGTAAGTGGTACTTTTGAAAGTGTAAATTACAATCGGTTGTTCATTATTCCTCTCCGAGGCAGAGTCTCAAAAGAAAAATTGAGTGAAATGAGAAAAGAAGTCTGAGAAAATCAAAAGAAGCGGAAGTGTTCCGCTAATAGCTATTTCATGAATATTATAACACTATAGCATGTACAGTCTTTACTGAGAAAAATATTGAATCTGTAAAAAAAATTCTGAAGCAGCAAAACTGACTATCTACTTATGAAAATTTGTTTGGATCTCTGTGTTGATTATTTTCATTAGCAATCTCATAGGACTCACCAATGAGAGAAGCAAAGAACTGGAAAAATGTCCCTCTCAATCCGAAGTTTTCTTCACCCATTGCAGAATGCAAGATGAACGTAACATTAGTCGAAAGAGTTCTCATGTAAGATTCCTGAACACATGTTGAGTCATCTCGGGAATGTGCCTGTGAACAAAGATAAAGATTTATAAACTTCAGCCATAACTGATATAGAAATGGGATGATGAAGATTGCGCTATATATAGATTGATTTTAGGAAGGCTATTGAGGTGCGTTTAGATTTGATCACCTATTATGAGTGAGTAATACGCGAACAGCATTTACAATAAAATTCATTCATTGGCAAATGAGATGATCCAGTTACTCCAAGTATGGAGAACTTTTGGAATTTTCTCAACGAGTATACGGCAAAATTCAAGTTAATAGCCATTTTGACAATGTTGCGTACTTCGGAAGAGGTTGCAAACTGAGACTTATTGCTTTCTCCATGTACCACTCACTTGACCAAAGTTTGAAAACCTCTGGAGTTATTGTTAAATTTTCGATTTTTCAAGTCTATATCTACTGGCCTATTGGAAAATTGATAACTATTGGAAAATACATGACGAAATAGACCCTTCTGCAGAGTTTGGTACCCGACAAGTTTGGTGTCGAAAAGGCATGAGCAGGGATTAGTTTATTAACACAAAAAGGTCTGGATGAAACGACTTAACAAAAAATTAGGAACAACCAGAAATCTAAAAACTATACGAATAACCACTATCGTTTGATTCATTGATCTGACATGTCAACCCATTTATTTAACAGAATTCATAGTACTGAAAAAAATATAAATTTGTAACTGAGATGTATTCACCTATTGTTATTTTGCCACGTATATAACCGACCACCTGTATAACACTTATTCAAACTGAGCACAATCTAATCGCGTTTATCCATTTGCATAGTTTTAACCTCGAAAATATAACACTTGTAGTAAAATCGGCATCGAAAGCGTTGTTGCCACATTTCTACCAAAAAATTGGAATTTCAAAAAAAAATCCTCAACGCCCTGTATATCAGAAAGGAAGCAAATCGAGATATATGTTCATGAGAACTTTTTTCTTAACACGATCTAACGAATCAACCTCTGTAGTTTCGTACCGTAGGATAACACGAGGGAAACATATCAAAAAATCGTTTTTTTTAAACGCCCCCGTAACAAAAAAAGTCATAGAGGAAAACGGTGCCAGAATAGGTCCAAATAACGCCATATAGAAAGTTTGGAGAGAGTATCTATCAGTAAAATTTTTGCCGATGGGCATTCTAACCTCATCATGAATATTGAAAATTCGAATAAGTCTTTAATTGAAGAACATAGTGAATTAAAGTATGAGTGGATATAAAGTTCTTTCAAACACGCGCGATTTTTCCAGAACGACGGCGCAGCCGGAGTAATCGAAATAGAGCAAAAGTTTGAAAGATCAGTTATCCACGAATACTTTACGTTATTTTTTTCAATTGTGTACTTGGAAATCACAAATACTGGTTTTGTTATTGAAAATAATGGAATGTAGTATACCTTTCATTAATGTTAGAATAAAAGTTTTGCATTTATTTCATTTGACGTTACAAGGTACTACTGTCAGAGCAATATACTCGTAAAATTGTCATTTAGACTTCGATTTGCACACGCTGAGGCGTGCTTTAAGCCTTTAAATAAGTAAAAAGGGACACCAATCAGCAGCGAGCCAGGATCTCAGTTTAGGGGGGGGGCTGAACATACAATTTATCAGTTACCAGAGCTTTTTTTTTTTTTTTCGTCAGCCGGATGTTATGAATAACACCTACAAGCGAACTGTTAGGCACGCGAACGATAACATCATCTTGTAGGAAATTTGTTTAGCTTTTTTTCTATATACTTATGTATTTATTGAATGTGTCTCGTTATGGTCGCAAAATGCGAAAAATGTAAAAGGTGCACTAGGATCCGGCATCCTAGCACATAAAACCGCCAACGAAAAATACTTCCGAAAATTCTGCAAACGCCAATCGATTCAGCATGCCGAAATTAGTATATTCTGTGATTTTCGAGTCGATCGGCACAAAATGAATTTTCAGCCGAAAAAACATCAAAAGGGTTGTACTTAAAAATAGCCAAAAATCCAAAGTCATCAAATTCACTCGCAATTAGCACCGATATACTCAAAATTTTATGCTGATTCCGAAAATGTATGATTTGAATATGTTCGGATACACGGTGTACCATAAAACAAAGATAAATGTGCAACAAAAATTGTATGGCACGAATCCGGCATCCTAGCACACGAAACCACTTATAACACCTACAAGCGAACTGTTAGGCCAGTAAACGATAACATCGTTTTGTAGGAAATTTTCTTAGCTTTCTTTTTATATACCTATGTATTCAACGAATGTGTCTCGTTATGGTCGCAAAATGCGATAAATGTAAAAGGTGCGCTAGCACATAAAACCGCCAACGGAAAATACTTCCGAGAGTTCTAGAATATTTTCAATATTTTTCCCGTATTCTACGCCATCATTTTAATAGTCATTTGGTGGCTTGGGGGGCTGCTGCCCCAAAGCCCCCCGTGGCTGCGCCAATGACACACATTGAAAAAAGTTAATATAATTCATGTATATTGTAAAATCTATAAATCTAATTTAAATAACCATAGCATGACAGTACAAACAGTAAATAAGCTTTAGATTGGTTGTATCCAATGACATATCACGGCTAGACTCCATTATGAACATTCCGAGATGCGGTCAAGAAAGAATCACATTCTAAGCACAACTTTTACTGCCGCTTGTTTCGCAGCAATTATCTGCTTATGAAACTCAGCTTTGCCAATTTTTGGGTAACAAAAATTTTTCTCAGAATGTGACCGCATCTAGAAATGTTTATAACGGAGTCTAGCCGTGATGTCATTGGTTGTATTACCAGAAATCCAACTTGATGAACAATATTCCCTAGAAAATTGTTTTCGCACACAAACTATTTATTTGAGACCCAATTACCGAAACTAAATCAGATACATACCTAATGTAATTTCTGTTTTTATACATGATTCCACAGAAATATCTACAAGACAGGGTTATTTCCGTTGAAAGTGGGTAACTTGCATGAAACTCCTATCGAGACGTCCCCGGATTTTATGATTTTTGCTAAAAATTTAAAATCTGTTTGGTATTTATATATATGAAAATCATTTCCATTTGGCAACACCGTAGAGTTTGCCGATCGATAACGAATGGCTTGGCACTTTCATTAGCCTAATGAGAAGTTTAAGGATTATCAATTTATACACAGTGACGTACCTACTTACTCAAACTATGTGAAGTACAATTTATTTTTCTCGTTATTCTGCAGAATATCCCCGAGTACAATTGACTCTTTTGACCTATTGGTAAGACCTCGTTAATCCTTGGCTCGCACAAGTTTCGGCTTTTGAGGGCTGCCTTTCGTAAGGGGCGACAGCTGGTTAACGGAGAAAACAATTTTAAAACAACAATTTTCAAAGATAGGCCTAACGTTTATTCAGGAGACGAGAGGACGATACTTGGATCCGTCAGATATTAGAGAAAGAGAACATGTGCTAGAGAATAGGAGCATTTTCTTTTTGTGGATATTCAAACCTCTTTTGGTACCAAAACTTCTTTCACAATAAGAACTTTATTAACATAGTGAAACTAACAAGAACAAAGTAAAAACATCAAAATGATTGATCGGCGCTCCGGGGCGGCTTAAATGGTATTGGTGGCGCATTCGCTTTCAGAGCTGCAAGGAAACCCGGAAAAACCTGCAACACCACATCACCTGAAGAGTTGGAATTCTTTGATAGAGCACTTCTAAAGAGCTCCGACGAATTGTGACAATCTGCTCTACGGTAAAATAGGATGTATGGTGTCTTCGAAGGCTCCAAAAGGTCCATCAGTTCCAAAGAAGGTATTCTATTTACGTAATTGTCATCAAATTTGTACCAGCCCGTTTTATCTTTGGCTAAGGTGTAATAGTGGCCAAAATCTGCTCTAGAACCAAAGTGAACAATGACTGCGTAAAGCTCGTAATTGCAGCCGGCTAGATTGGGGTGTTCTTCTAGCTTGATTCGTTGAAATAAATTTGATGCATCTTTGGGTTCCTGAGTCATGACTGAAGAGCTTCAGAGTTATGATCAGATTTGCAGGTGTTTCAACTATACTTGTTATTTTATGACTGCCTGTCGTTATGGCACAGCCTTGACAGTACAGTTGACTATCACCTGTTAGGTATTCTGGTCTCAGGTGATGAATGAGTAGATTCTGTATGGGCTGAATTTCTGAAACATTGGGAAACGCGAGCTCTAATCCAAAAAGTCTTTGAAGATCCTGCTATTCATTCGCTACAACATGAAACTGTGACGATCCTTCCTCCAAAAGAATTTCAGGTGAGGTAGGTATTGCATTTTCTGAATAATGCTCTTCTATCATATCTTCCTTTTTTGAGGTTGTTTTGAGGATTATCAAAAGTTTTTGTAAAAATGATTTTTATATTTTTTCTGAATGGTAAAACTGAATACCAACGAAGAAAAAGCAATTGGTAAATATTGAAATGTAAAAAATCGAAGTAAAATGTAAAATATAAAAACTTGGTGTGTCAAACTTGATTGACAAATTGGGGAAGGATTTTTTAGTTTCTATGATAATAATACAATGGAAAATGGGGTCAAACAAAGATATAATGGCTTGAGGGTTTGCAGCCATGGCACCCCCTAGCCGCCCGCGGAAAAGACATTTTCCGTAAGAGTTAGGTACAATATTTTTCCTACGAGTGTTTTTGTCCATCTTATTTATGAAAAAATTAGGTTTTTAATAAACAAGTTTTTATAATAACGCTACAAAATGACTAATAAGACAGAATAGTTACATAGATCATTTAGTTAGTCCTAAATATCATCATTTTCAAAAATACAAAAATCGCGCGGAAAAGTAAAAATCGTACGGAAAAGTAAAAATCGTGCGGGAAAGTAACTTTTCCGCATGTTTTTAAATCGTACGGAAAAGTACAACTTTCAAAACGAAAAATCGTGCGGAAAAGTTACTTTTCCGCATGCTCAAAGGAAAAATACGTTATACCTTCATCTCGCAATATATTGATTTGTACGTTGTGAATAACATTCCGAATGAGACAAACATTTATATATATGACTCCGTGGCGCAACGGTAGCGCGTCTGACTCCAGATCAGAAGGTTGCGTGTTCAAATCACGTCGGGGTCATCTCAACTTTTTTTAATTCCATTTTTTTCAAATATCACAATTGGACGCGTTTTCTTTTCATAGCAATAATCCATTACGATTGGGTTTTGATACATGAATCTATTGTAGCACCACCAAACTTGGTATGCTAGTTGTTGAAATTATGAAAAACACAAAAAAAATTGTTTACCAAAATTTCAGGGGTGGAACATATTTTTTTTGTTTAAAAATATATGAATAAATTTTTGCTGTAATCTTGGAAAGTATATGATCGGAAAAACAACTCAACATGGTGAAAAACAATTCAATTTTCCACAAAAACTATCCCTAGTAATTTCTTATGAAATGCGCTCGTTTTCCCAGAAAACGTGATTGAACGCCGACATCAAATTTCAGGTTCACCCTTAACCGCCTTGTGAAAGTTCTTGCGGAGCCGAATATTTGATTGGTCATAACTCTCCTAAAAATGATCGGAGAAGGAAAAGAAAAAGTTTGTATTGTTTCTGAAGACTCCTACTTTCTCATGCAAATATAATATGAGAGTATTTGAATACATAAAATGTGTTTTGTCGCACTTCACGGAGATATTTGCGGATGATCCGAAAATCATGAATAATTTAGGAAATATGGAATTATTATACTGAAGCAGCAACATATACCCTCTTTGGACTATATGCAACAATTTTAAAGTAGTTTGACAGGTCCCACTTATACATGCCAAAAAAAAAACTTTGTTTTACCCCTGCCTCATTTTCAACTTCCCCATAAAACCGGTATTCTCTTCAGTAAATGTTGAAATAATCGCTTATTCATATCCTGCATATATGATTAATAAAACTGTTGTGAAGTGCAAACCTCAAACTTGAATTCATATACTTCATTTTTTATGTATGATGTGTATGAGTGATTATTTTCAACATTTACTGAAGAAGTTGCCGGGATTATGGATGAGTTGAAAACTGAGGCAGGAGTAAAATCCAGTTTTTTCTTTGGCATGTATAAGTGAGGCTTGTCTCAGTAGCCTTAAATCGTTGCATATGGTCCAAAGATGGTACTGATTTCTGCTCCAGTATAATTATTTCATATCAACTAAAATATCCATGACTTTCGGATCCTCCGTAAATATCGTAGAAGGGTTATGTGAAGTGGGACAAAACACATTTTAGGTACTCAGATACTCACATGTTATATTTGCTTGAGGAAGTAGAAGTCTTCAGGAACGATATGCACTTTTTCTCTTCCTTCTACTATAATTTTTAGCAAAGTTATGACAAATCGAATTTTCGGCCCTGTCTGAACTTGCACTGGCGGTTAGCGCGAGTATGAAATGTGACGTCGGCGTTGAACCACGTTTTCTGAGAAAACGAGCGTATTTCATGAGGTATTACTGGAAATAATACTTGTGGAGAATTGAATCATTTCTCAACCTTCTCAAATCGTTTTTTGATAGAACTTATATTTTCTGAAATAACAACAAAAAAAAAAATTTTTGAATAAAATTTTGTTTAGGTTTTACCCCTGATATTTTGCAAACATTTTTTTTTCCAATAACACATGATGTCGAGATGTCATGTGCCGAGTTTCAGACTGCTACAATTCATTCTTCACTTTTTGCTCGAGTTTGTCTGTCGTTACTGGATTACAAACCATTTGATATTATTCCACCACCCCGATTATAGAAACCAAAAATGTACTGAAAATAGGGATGTTTGAGTTCCAAGAATATTGGAGCTATTTAATATTGGTGGTTAATATATCGTCCCTAAAAGACTCTGTTACAAATATAACTTGTTGAATTCTATTCAAGGTGACTTGAAGTTTCTAAAGACTTGACTGGCAGATCATGAACAGCAACAACTTCTCGTCGAAAATGGCCGCAAATCAGATATAATAAAAAACGAGTAATAGTTTCTCACAAATAAAAAAAAAATTGTGTGGAGTTCCCAATTTAAACTAAACCAGCCTTTTTTTTGTTTTTCAGAGTCTACCATATTCGGAAGCCATGAATAAAACCCTCGTATTCGCCATCTTTGATTTCGACCGATTCTCAAAACACGACCAGATAGGAGAAGTGAAGGTACCTTTGTGCACAGTTGATCTAGCGCAAACAATCGAGGAATGGCGGGAACTACAGAGTGTTGAAGGCGAAGGTGGTCAGGTGATATCACAATTATAATTTTTATTCTCATCACGTTGATTTTCGATAGAACTGAGTCCGGTCCTTGCTTCAATCGGAATCTTGATATTTTCACACCCAGTTCTGATCATTGGATGCCTTGCACAAGTAACAGAAACTTTTTTGTCGGTATTGCTACCCATGGGGAATATTTCATAGTTAGATTTCTTTTGATGATGCTACAATCAAGAACATGTTTTGGTGATCACAGATCAGTATTGAATGAACTTCAACTGTCTTTTCCTATAGCTGTTGAAGAATATGTTTCCCACGAATTATCTCAGGGTACGAAACAATCGACAGTACATTATTTTTTTGATACTTTTAATATATGTACCTGCAGTAATAGACTATAATTTAATCAACAAATGTTCAGTTGTCTTATTGTAATGTCTTGCACACGCTGAACAATATGTATTTTGATGAATTGATAATTTTCCCTGTTGACATTATTTTATAATTAATGTTAATCCCCCCAGGTAGCAATATTGTTTTCTGCACCTTTGCCAAACACAGTTGAATTCTTCTTCAACATACTTTCTGAAGTCTTGGTAGTAACTTGGAAGAATGAACCATTAATTTTTATATAATTTATTTTTGTTACTAAATACAAAAACCCACTTTATATCTTTCTATAGGACAAATCATCCAAGTTTCTCTCATTTATTTATAATATTCGAGAATGAGAATAACTCTCTTCAGGTGAGTGTCCTAAAAAAATTCCTTTTCTCTCGTTTACTTTGCTAAAACCTTTCGGTACTAGTGAAGATATTTTAACTGGATTCAGAACCTCATCAGGGCTATTTCTCAGTTCTCATAGTTGATGAAGAATTCAGCAATTTGTAGATTGATTTCATCCAATTGAATTCGCTTATTTTTCTTATGAATATTTTCTAAGTAGTGTTTGCCGTTATTTGATTACAATTTCACACTCAATTTTACACCTGTCTACGCATATGGAATGGTTGAAATATGTTACTGAAATAAGTTTTCATCTTCAATTTACACGATGGTAACATAAAGTGGGTCGCAAAGAGGCACCATAAACATAAAACACCTGTCATTCATCAAGTTTTCATGTGAAAAAGATATTTTTATACTCTAAAAACTCATACTTTCAATTATTTATTTGATTGAAAGCAAACAAAACAATTCACATGCCAGATACCACAAAAAATGCATAATTGAGAAAAATATGAAAACACAAAATGAACGAACTATAGTTCTGCATAGTCTCCCATTATGGGTGACACGCATTTCTATGACACGCATTGAAATGAGTTTTTTATTGTTCTCAGAATTACTGTTGTTATATTTCTGAGAGCATTCATTATTATTTCCTTCATTTTTTGATTGTTATTTTACCATACATTGAAATCCATCTCAATGAGATCTGGGCATCTAGCACCTATCGCACTCTCTTTCAGATACTCCTAAACAAAAATCGCTTTTTCCCAATTTTTTCAAGTTGATCTTCTAAATTTACTCAAATAATATTTGGTGAGGAATTACTGAAATATTTGAAAAAATGTACAAGCATAAAACATGCAACATCAATATATACTAACACCAAATAAACTAACAGAAAAACTTAAAATTTTCAAAGTTCACTAAATTGAAAACGGCTAGGAATAGCATACTTTCACAAAATGTGTCTCCAAATCCTATATAACCCAAACAGTTAATGCATTTCAATTTGTAAATGAAAAAAATCCTATATCATATGGTTGAGGAATATTTGGGGTATTTCATCTGTTGCTGTTTCTTTTGAAACCAACGGGAATATATCCCGTCTGGTTTCAAATTCTGTGGAAAAAAGATTATTTGGGGCTACACTGTATACCTATAAAAAGAAATATTTTCATTATATCTGCGTGTTAATCGAAATCTCAAGATTAAAACACGCCATGTTTTGAAGGCTGTTGATAGGCAACAACACGATGTTCTCGGTTTTGTTAAATAAACGGTGTGAAAACAATTGCTAGATAGATACGTGACATAAGAATGCATTATCTTCCTGATTAGATATATTGACATATAAGAAACAATATCGTCATCTTAATGAATTTTCAGCATTGTTTTTGAAGTCATGATGGAAGAATAATGGAATCAGCGTATGATTCACGTGTATGGGTACCTAATCATAATCTTCTATTTTCATATTGAGTTTGTCTATAGCAAAATTATTTCATCGCCACGTTCTGGATTTATCAATTTATATTTTTATGTACCGTCATTAAGGGTAAACCACAAATCTCATAATAACAATTCGTATAATTGTCAGTAATCTACTACTGTTATTTTTGCCCGTCATTAAAATTAACTTAGGTTTCTGAAACACCAAATCAACTCACTGAATCGCTTAAGTTGAGGTGGTTGGTTTTCAAGAATACCATTTGGGTGAAAAATGTCCTACAACATTTCAAGGAATGATAGATTTTCAAAAATATTTTCATCGATAGTATAATAATGTAGAACTTTTTTAGATTAAATTAATAGTATGCTGATGTATTTGGTCCACAGAAAACATATTTCAATTAAACCATAGGTGTACTTCAGAATATTACATATAAATAAAAATGCCGACCGAAGCAAAGATTATCGTGACTAACTGACACCAAACTCAAAGCAGTGGACAATGTATTGACGTAAATTATTTTTCTCTTTTTCCTAAAATTTCTCTGCTCTGCTTTTGGTTATGGCTCTGTTATGGTTCGTGTTGCCGACGCTCAAATGCATGATGCTTCCAAAACGATTAAACTCTTCACGTAAGTATTATCGATCATTACATAAAACGAATTATTAATACCTCAATAATTCCAATATAATACTCGCGTCGTGGTCATTTTTGATACCTCAGCCTATGCTATGCCAACTAGCAGATGCAAAATTTTGATTCAACAAACGTTTTAACAATATTTGAAATATGTAATGAATGGAATACGATTTTGTCAAGATGATTGGAATGATTTGAGGTATCACTAATTTTCTTACACTAAAAGATTGGGTGATCTGATTCAAACACACAAAGATCACTTTCAGCTGTCGAATATAACCACAGACCTCATAAAAGAAGTAGATATATCATAGCCGCTCTTCCAATGATAACAAAATAGCCCCTTATCCATGGCCGCCATGTTGATTCCGCTTTACGTTGGCACCACTGATTTACAATCGATTGAACTCTTCTAATGAATAAAACAAAGCGAGATGTAAATTACTTTCCTGGATTGACAGCCACAAACTTCAAATCACTACTGTTACCCAAAATACAGGGCCGGCTTTCCTAAAACCATATATTTTCCACACAAACAAAAAAATTGGAATGGGGAAATATGGAGTACATAAAATCGAAATTTGAGAAAATATACGCATAAAATAATAATATACCCGGAATAAATAGAATTGTATTTTCAAAGGTGTTTATTCAACTTACTTTATTTTCTGAAATCTTGCAATAAAAATTTCGACTACTTCTATTGAGATTTCAAATTTGTCAGATGCCCAACATTCCTGTGGCAAATGCATCAAGATATTTTCATATGAGAATTAAAAAAAAAAACAAGTGATTATTCAAATGCACTAAAAAGAAATATACAGTAATCTACTATGTGACAAATCTAAATATTTTTTTCTGTTTGATGTCAGGGAATTCATGTCTGGAGAAATGGAATCAGAAGGACATCTAATTATTTACATTTTTTTTTTCGTCATCAATGAATATACAAATATTTTCAACATTTTAATAAAGTAAATTCAAAAGACAGATTCACATCAGAAAAGAACATGACACAAAATAACACCTGTTCAATGTAAATTGGTGATACATCACAAAGTCCTAATTATAAAAAATATACAAACAATTCCTATACAATTCCATACATATTATTTTTTTCATAGAAGTCATCTTCTTTAAAATGATCCGAACATACAACATTACTCGAAACAGGTTCTGTTGGATCCCTTCCTATTGTCACCAACCAATCTTTTTGATTAGATTTCGGAAATCTATAAAATTGAAAAACACATTATAATGTATCCTCCACACCTTTGTGTATCTCTGACTTAATTTATTTTACTTGTGGTATGAAATTCGAATTCCAATAGTATTACGGTAGGTGTTCGGGCATCCAGGCACAAAACAACGCGGCATCTTGAATGTCCACTACACGAAATATACTGTTCCAATTAGAAAATAAAACCTAATTGAAGAAAAAACACAAAATAAATCGACCTCGAAAACTTTTAATACAAGAATGCTAAAAAAAATCACAATGCTTCCAAAAGTATCACTGGACACTGGACAATGATCAGAATCAGAAATGAAACGACACCGGCCCTGACTTTTAGTAGTACCAACATAAAACGGATTACATATGGCGACGAACACATGGGTGCCATCAGAATGTTAGCATGATACATCTACTTCTTTTATGAGGTCTGTGAATATAACTGGCAGAAACAAGCGAACATTATTTGTTTTCATAGTTTCTGCTCATTTCTGCACCAACACAGAGTATAAGTTTTTACATTACATTCTGTTATACATCTGAATACAAACCAAATTGTAACTAGTGGAGGTGAATACTCTCGGAACATAATCTATTTCTGCATACAAGAAATATTTTCAAACAATATTCAGCAGCATTATTATTTTTGGTTTCATTTCAAACAAAATAATTTTATGGACTAGAAATTTTGAGGAATGCAATAGTGTTAACAGAATGAAACGAACTGATATCAGAAGAACTGTAGAGATTAAATTCTTGAATCTCAGAAGTCATAAATCAGAGCAAGTAGAATAGAGGAATGGCGTTGAAACATGTTTCATCAAAGAACTGGCCTATTTCACAGATAGGTCAAATACTGATCACGGAATGAATCTGGATATTACTGTGAGAGTTCCACATTTCCCAAGTTATTTTCTTAGACTGAACAGGGTGATATTCCAGAATTTTTAAAGGAAGTTCACTGTACATGAGCAAGGAAATTCCAAACTAGTATGGAGCTGTTGAAATTATGGAAGATACTGTGAAATCTATCAGAATGGAACTATTCATGAAATAAAAGCTGAATAACTGAAGATAGAAGAGGCAAATTAATTTTTATGCCTTAAACCGGAACCCAATTATCTTAACACATTCACTGAGAAGGAAAATATGCATTGCAAAACATACGATGAAAGTTATGAACTATTTAACAAACGGATATTGAGGATATTTTGTTAAATTTTGAGCCTTGATTCGGAAATTCTAGTTAGTCGATACCTACAAAATACTAACCCTTTCCCTCGATATTTCAACAAGGTTCAATATGGTAAGATATCAGTAGAAATAAAATACTTTCGTAGTAAACACCATAATTTACTATTAACTGAAAAGTAGAATTCCTTAGAATGAAATGAAGACATACTCTAAAATACATCCAAATCACTCATACCCTCTTTGATAACCTTTTTACGGTTTTAGCAGTTGGCTATTGTTGGATATTCATCTTTTCACGCCAATCGCAGAGCCAAAAAGCACCTACAAATCCTCATAGGAAAAGTTAATATTTGAATTCGAAAAGAAGACTATTTTTTGAGCGTATTTAATGAACTTGAGTTTGTTATTCGAATTCTACACAGTCGAGATGAATTTTGAGTTATTTGAATGTTCGATTAGATATGACATTTGCCTTTTATTTCAATTGAATCAAATGTCATTCAAGAACAATGAAGATATTAACCAGGAAGGTGTTTTTTCTTGTAAAATAATTGGTGAATAAAATAGTATATATATTATTTAAAAAAATGTTCCAGGCCTTATTTCGCTTCCTAATTTTAGTAACTGGGTTTTCTAGTAAAAAAGGTTCATTCAGAAGTCTTCTTCTGAAATCGGTATGAATTCTTTTCTACAAAGTGATCCCCTCATTACTTTATTTGTGACTATTTCGAGTAGCTGAAACCTCTGCATATTATACAACCTTTTCAGTTTTCACACACTTATTACCTGTTTCCGAATCTCTGCATATGCATGACCTCATTCTTGGCATTGCATTTGGCTGCTACTCGTTTTTTCTCTATCGTTGTTCATAACAGTATTTCAGAATAACATGAATCTTTTAGGTCTGCGTAAACTTAAGCATGCCAGCACTATTAGTTAGTTTCGAAGGCACAGTATTATTTTGTGTATAGGACTCCTCAGAGAATTCAATTTGCGGATTAGTTCTGAATCACGTGTGGAATGTAAATTTTCTTTATCCAGTCGTAATTGATTCCTATTCTACAATTATTTGATCGGAAAAACATATTGACTTGAATAATTAACTGTTGGTGTGAAACACTTATAATATTTTACAGGAGGATATGTCTGATTAATTAGAAATATTACAAAAATGTAATGACTGCAACAATTGTTTGTCAATTTTCTGAAAATATATTTTTATATTCTCAGCCGCATGAAAATAACACTTTCAGTATATATTCGACTATTGAATCAATACATTCCTCAAGCAATGAAACAGTCTTGGTGCAGGAACAAGAACCATTGAAAATACAGAAGCAAAAAAAAATTTATTGAAATTTAATTTTATAATAGCAGATCTGTTCAAAGTCAGACTAGAACGAATAGAAAAAAAAAAAGAAATATAACTGAATTTCTGCCTGCCTTGAAAGACACCATAGCCTAATGGTAACGTTCGATCCATTTACTAGTAACATGATATTTGTTATACTTGGCTTCATTTATGTCTGAAAATCCTGGTGTTCCAAGTGATAAGATTTGTTTTAAGACAAACAATTGATGTGCTTCTATAATCGGTTCCAGAGATGGCGTTACCATAGGATTTGATGAATCATCACAAGTACTTTGACCCTGAATTTCAAGACTTGTTGATAGAATGAAGTATAGTAGTATTGGTAATTCTAGTTAGTAAAATTGCAGCCAAAATTGAATATAACTGTATATTCCACTCAATATGCTGTTTTGTTCACTTTATATTCGCATGCAATACTAGAAATTCCTACTCCTACTCATGGAAACTTATCTTGAGAAGAATATTGACGATGGCGATAAACGCAAATATCAAGGAATATTCGAAAGTACACCCGGATATCATTTGTTTTCTCGTAATAAAGCCAGCAAATATCTCGCGTTCGATCCAACAGTTTTGCAGGTATAAGTCGATACACCAAGGATTTCAGAGATCTCAGTTGCATTGGTATAGGATCACTAGATACGAAATGGCAACGCTAGAGACGTCATGATTTGTCGTTTTTAGGAGGCCGCTGAGTGTTCTGACTAGGAATTGTTTGAAGGATGCTTGTGTATAATTTTATCAATGTGGATGTGAACTCTGGAAACAATGGCTACGTTCTTGGGGACAAAACACCATATACTCCTTCCAGTCCTTCCATAACCTTTTTGGATCAATGGTTTCTAGATAGAGTCACGTCGTTGTTCTCTTTGGAGTTCATAATTCCCATGCCTTTTAATAAGTCGTCATTTAATAGATGGAATGAAACAATATCTATCATTTCTTTCAACTTTTTCACTTATCCGTAGCCAGTAATTTTTCTTTCAAAATGGAATCTGCAGTGCAAACCAAGCCTCCATTCAGCTTTTTTAAACATCAGAATATGTTTGCCGCAAAGCAGTGCCACAACTGCAAGACATAACAACCTATCCTATCTCTTTTGGGTGACAATTTTCTTCCTTCACTTCCATTAGAAGGGTCTCATGAGTTCACTATAGTATACTTGGTTTCTGATATACATCAACACATACTTCAGTTGCTCATCCAAATTTAACTGTTGCTTGGTAACTGAATGAGCTGATAGCCATTCAACATTAATATGGAATATTTCTCAATATTAATTATTTTGCACATTCCTAAAAATAACTAATATAATAATTGCAGTCACTTTCCTAAAAATAACTAATATAATAATTGCAGTCACTTACCAAGTAGCTGGGCGATCAAAATTGCATGATATTAACCCCACACCTGATACCAAATGTACCGAGTGGACCCCTTATATTAATCTATATACAGGTTCTCCCAAAATTGAACGTCATCCTTTGGAGGGCTGATAGTCCAGCTCATGACTGACCAGAATATCACAATTTGACCACAGTAAAAAATTTATGGTTTTGGAGATATTGGCACTTTTGTGAAAATCGAAACCTCTTATCAGTATTTCGAGTGCTGTAGGTACCAAGATCCTAATTTTTGTCATGCAAATTTCAATAAGCCTTCTATTAATTACTCCTAAAATAAAAAAAAATCTGTGAATATCTTTTGGACGATTCACGAAATAATTTATTTCATTAGCTTACTTAGAATCTCATACTGCAAACAAAATTACCACGCGAACCTGGCAAATTATTTTAAAAAGTTGCCCATTCGGTGTTGCTTTTGACATGATACAACATCCACTTCCACTCGAAGAAAAATAATGTTCCTAGTCATGAGGTTTGCACGTCCTTAAAGGGTTGAAATAAGGGCGCCATCAAAAATTCTTGGTTGCTGACGTATTTTCTCGCTTATAGCAATCGACAGAATGAAATTTGATATCGTTAGTAACCCGAAAAAAAATTCCCATGAGCCGGTCAGCTGTTTCAGTAAATTTTCCGGTGAGAAATTCTGTCCGTATGCCTAGCACAAGTCCGATCGCTAAATTTTAATTTTTTTGAGCTCAACACTGACATGATTTTAAGTGATTGAAATCCCCGAAGAGAGAAAATGAGTCAGCAAAATATGTCATTATCTGACGGTCTATAAATGTTGTATCATGTCAAAAACTACTGATATTGTTTACAGTACGAACAGTCGAAGTAAGATAATAAAATTAATTAACTCGTGAATAGGGCAAACATGTTTTTTTCTCCAAAGATTGCACCAATATTTATATTTTGGATTGTAATCAGTAGAAGGGTTATAAAAGGTTATATCACAACAAAAAATTTGAATCTTAAAACTATGAAGTTTTGTACCTGGGGCACTCGAAATACTGATCAAAGTTTGCAATTTTCACAAAATTCGTAAAAGTGCCAATATCTCCAAAACTATCAATATTTTACTGAGGTCATATTAAGATATTCTGGTCAGTCATAAGCTGGGCTATCAGATTTCCAAAGGATGACGTTGAGTTTTGGGACAACCTTTAACGACCAACCCGAATAAATGGCAGCGATGAAGTGTCAGTGGTCACACTAAATGAAGTCGTGATTACCCATGAACATCATGAAAAATGGGAAAAGTAAATTTCTATGCAGTTTCGTCCTATATGGACATTTTCAAAACTATTATTCAAACTGATAATTGACTATATCAATACACGCCTTTTATACCTGGCATCTCTTACAAATAACAATTTAACCCCTAATTATATCCTTATACGTGATGGAAATGTGTTTATGCTCCACAATGTGGAAGGGCTGCATTAAATACGGGTGAATATACTAAATCTACCTGGTCGTTCAATAGATTACAACCGCAATATTTATGTTTATAAATTTCTAACGATTCTAAATAATTCATTTTCCTAAAGGTTATAAATATAAAGTGGTACAAAAACATAGAAATTTACTTTTCCCATTTTTCATGATGATCTCCTACCACATAGTAACGGCTACATCCATCAATTTACCCTTGAACATATTTCTATAAATTTGATGCTAGTCGCACTCAGACATTAACCTGAAGAAGGAAGGCTTTACGAGATCTTCGACCGAATACAACACTACATCAATCCTGAACGGTTAGAATAGTTAGGGTCATTCTACAGTCGGTGGTTTTGTGAACCCATCATCTGTGAAAGTATTTAATGTTGTATGTCTGCGAATATTCTTCCATATTTGCAAAAATCTTAAGTATACAGTATCGGAAAGTTTTCATCTCTGGTATGGTGGTGCTGTGAGAGCGTGAACATACAGTATCGGAAAGGTTTCATCTGGGGTATGGTGGTTTTATGAGAGCATGAAGAATAGCTTGCTATCATGTTGAGAGAGCATTACAATTCTTCCTCTACTCACTCAAGGTAGGGATATCAACGTGAGCTGTTAATTCGTCGGGCAAGGAAACAGGAGAGGCGCGCAGTAGTGCGTCTCTCTTATTTATGTGGTATTATCATATCATTGCGTTCCTTGTTGCTCGCGTAGATTTCTGTCCATACCCCAGATAAAAAGTTTCCGATACTGTATGTTGCTTTTCAAGAATGACTGAGGGCAGATACGAAAGACTGTTAGTAAACATTTGGTTTGGCCCAGTTTTCGGTCATATAGGGATCCTATGTATAAGATCGTGACATACTAGAGGGGTTTCATAACGCCGGCTTTGATTGTATTGATACTTGAAGAAAATACCAGGTTTGAATTTCTGCAGGTTTCATAATGTTAGGAGATATTCAGGGTAGATTTTCTAAAGTATTGAGGCTGAATAATAAACACCAATGTCAACAATTATTTCAATCAGCACATGTTTATTGACGAGTTGTTATGGTAGATCTGCTGTTTCGTTCAAATGAAGTACGACTAAAACATTGAGCTTGAATGAAATCCCTTTAGTTTTTTTTCAAGGAAATATCCTCCTCCCTTATGTTATCACACCTGTCCAAGGCTTGATCACACCAAAAGTTGATTGAGCATGTTCTAGCATCAACTTGTCCCTACCTGAACCCGCTGTGTCCAATAGGGACATGATAGGTAACTTATTAGCTATCAAATAAATTGAAACAGGCCAGAGTGAAACTCATCGTGAAAAAAAATATAGATTATTATTTTTGAAAAAGTTCTTACATGATGATAACTGATACTAACGAATCACAATTTGCAGTCTGAGTCGGATTGGTAATAAGTGTCGTCATATTCGTTCAGACTGAAAGGTATTTCAATGTTGGAATTGTAATAGATTAGAATGGTAACTGGTGGGGACCTTAGAGTAAGATACATCAAGTTCTCGAAGTTTCGCTGGTAATAATAACTGCGTATGATCAACAGCGAAGTTGCGAATATTCAATGAAGTTATTACTGCATCTTGATTCCACTGATTTTTTTAAATGTATTGATCGAAAGATCATTACCATTTTTAACTAAATCATCTTCAACATTGTCGATAATCTTAGCACATGATACTGGATTCAAATAGAAATCACTTCCATATTTTGCAGCCACCCTATTATTAAACGTAATATCAATAAAAAAGGGTATCAAACTCCGACCAAAGACCATAATAATTTTGTTCAATTTCCTCTGGACTTCAACAAAACTATAAACTGAGTGGTATTCACTAGTGTTTAGTTCACTGTATAATATGATTTTACAGGAAAATAAGCTGGGAGATATATGCTTCTCACTGAGATACGTTCCAACTGCTGGAAAGTTGACTGTCGTTATTTTGGAAGCTAAAAATCTGAAGAAGATGGACGTTGGTGGCTTATCAGGTACGAAACAAAACAAACAAACAAACCAAACAAAACTATTTCCATAGTCCAGTTAGTTTGGTAAAAATATATCTTTTGTATTTGCTAAAATTCAGGAAAACTACTATTAGTGTTACTCAAGAGTTTCCTCAGAATCTGAACTAGAGCGGGGTAATTCTATAATTTTCTAAGATAAGGGGCAGAAAGTAAAGCGGAGTGCGACAATACTCACAGAACAAAATTCAAAATTATTGAAAAGCTTTTTTATAATCACCAATTTCTTTCCTGAATTGTACAGCTGTTTATACTTGGGAACCCATTACTCAATTATCGTATTGTGAAAAATTCATTACAATTTCACTCTTAAATAATTCATTTGCAAGTATATATTAACAATACATTCATTTATTTCAACACTAACTATAGGTAACCTGGACTATTATTTATTTTCACTCAGCTCTTCCAATACCCACCTTTCGACGCAGTTGTCCGCTATTTATAGCTGTTACATTTCTTCTCGACGTTTCGGGAAATGTCTACTCGAATAAGTTGGTCTGAAGTCTGAATATACGTGACAGTATTTTCTAAGATCTGAAATAATGTACTGCCATGTCACACAAATTTCTAGTGCGAATAATTGCACTCGCGCCTTGTTTCTCAAAACTTCAACGAATCCAAATAGAAGTTTTTACTGTTGTAGATCGTTATGAACTTTGATATATAACGAATTGGAGGGGATTGATTTCTTCCTGCATCTATTACTGGAATATTAACACATTATCAACATTCTCAAAACCTACACAAATTCAACTTGTATCGGTATATTTCGAATACCAGACGTTATCATTGACACTTTCTCTTTCTTTTAATTTAATTTCAATTCCATTCTCAAGATATCTTCTTCACAACTTCTGTTACATATGAATATTCAACCACCATGTCTTCCTAACAAATCAGAGTAAAGAAGGTACGAGAAAAACAGTGTCAGTCGTAACTTGGACTATTTACAAAACTGAGTACTCACGACTCGTTCTGTACATTTCCACCTTTGTCACTTACTGATAAGCATTTGTTATGTATCTTGAACTCAATATTTTTTTGATAGCAATAATGAGTTATGGAGCTATGAGTGGTTTCTAAAGTTGGTACTATCACAATAATTATTTTTCTTGATTCACGTTTAAACTGAGATCGGTTCAAGAGGAAAAGTTATAAGAGTTAGAAAATATTCCGCAGAAAAACTTGGTCTCCCTCCAGAGTTTTATCTGATCATGCCAGAGAGATTCTGAAACATCCTGAAATGCTAACAAAGTTAAGGAGTCATGATGGAGCGGATGGCATATGACTCCGCAGGGGTCATGAAATCAAGTTTAGTGATAGAACATGAAATTGTACAAGCCACAGTCTAACAGGTTGTTCTATTGTTGAGGGCTTTGGAGCACACGCTTTATTTTTAACTAATCGATATCACATTTTTATCAGAGTGCTTTGATGATTCAGGTTCATCTGAAAAGTAATCATAATGATATTTTTTGTGCAGATCCCTATGTCAAGATAGCTCTGATGCAGAATGGAAAGCGGCTCAAGAAAAAGAAGACTAGCATCAAGAAATGTACCCTAAATCCATATTATAATGAATCTTTTACTTATGAAGTACCATTTGAACAAATACAAGTAAGTTGAATATTTTTATATGGTCTTGGTATGATATCGAAATAACACTAGAAACATATTCCATATGCTGCAGCGCTCATTATAGATACTTGTACGATATCTTCCATGATCCCACTTCAATTAAAAATACACGATTTTCAAAAACTTTCCTTTCATTTTCGTCGATATTCATCACGACTGCATCATCCTCAACGTCCACAATTTTTTTTTCAGAAAGTGAATTTAGTCATTACCGTAGTTGATTACGATAGAATTGGAACATCAGAACCTATAGGAAGAGTCGTCTTGGGATGTAATGCTAGTGGAACGGAACTACGTCATTGGTCGGACATGTTGGCTTCACCGCGTAGGCCGATCGCACAGTGGCATACGCTGAAAGACCCCGAGGAAGAAAAGAAAGACTAAAAAGGAAACGTCACTAACAACGCTGATTAACCATAAGGTTTTAGGTGAGGGTTGAACGATAGATTATACCAACTTTCGATCATATTCATACAGGCTTCAAATCTATTGTTTTATATAATCTATGATGATGATGCTATAGGTATATTGAATTGAAAATGGTAATAATTACAATGAAATAATTTCAGAGGAAGTGATGGAAACTGATACTAAATTTGGCATGTATTTTGATTCTCTATTCAACCTCTTTTTTGGACCGTCATTTCAAGGTGGAAAATGGAGACTTTAGACTCCGTATAGATACTAAATTGCCACAACTGTGGATTGTAGTCTTTATTTCAATGCTTTAGGCCTTTTCGTCAAACACAATCTTGGAATTATTGTTGATAACTGTTGATCTCTATAAGCTGTCAGTTAGTCACTAATTTGTATGAATCTGCAAGGTGGCGTCTTGTCTTGAAAATTACAACGTTTGGAAAATATTTTTTGATCATACAATAATAATTCAAAACACTTTTTTAACTGTTTTGTGATTATCGAAAACCTTTTGAATGTAAGAATTTCGAAACAATACAATATAACAGGAAGTATCTGTGCGATTTTCCTCATGAACTTAATTATTAATGAATATCAATATTTAATATCAAAATAACCACGTTTGGATATACAGATAATTTCACGATGGACGCAACATAGGAGACAGTGTGACAAATTAACTATTGTCCAACCCCTTCCCAATGGGTAACGACAAGTAGGTATGAACTAAAGGAATAGTTGAGTTTTCAGTTTCGCTGTTCACGATGACAATAACTGTCATTGTGACATCCTAACAATTATCTGAAATGCGTATAGGTAGTTCATTTAGACACGTAATAGCAATTGTTGAACATGGTCCGCACTCTTTCCACACATCAGCTTACAGTGGCGCAGCCAGGATTTCAGTTTGGGGGAGGAGGGGGCTGAACGTACAATTCATCAATAATCTCAGTAACCAGAGCTTGTTTTTTTTTTCGTCAGCCGGATGTTATAAATAACGGTGATAATTTGGCGGCATGGGGGGTTAGGTTAAATAAAAAAAACTTTATAAGTTTAGTTTGAAACAGATAATAAATCTTTTCTGATTCCATCATTTTCAGTTTTATAACTTTGAGATACATCTTGTTGATTTCCATCAATTATTAAATATCTTATTAACGTTTTGTTTTCTAATCCCTGTATAAACAAAAATGTTTCTTGTGATCAATACAGTGATAATAATAATAATGTGGAAATTCCGTATGTTTTTGTGATCACGCAATTTTTTTTTTCCAGATTTATTCATCGTATTATGTACCCCAGCATGAAGTCTACCCTTTACGTTGTTTGGAAAATGTCATCGTCAGTGTTATTCATGTTTCCCATTTCTGTATTACTCTGACACTCGTTGTTGTTCATGGAATCGTATCCAACACGATTTCCTGTTTTCAATTTCTTCAAGAGTATGGAAACGTGAAAAAATAAACGATGTACTCACTAAAAATGCCATTTTTCGTTCTTGCAAAACTGTGTCTTCTACGTTTGAATCCTTCTTCGATTTTGTCACAATATCAGTCATTATCTTCACGTGAATTTTCTATTTCGTTCACTCGTCCATACTCATGAAGAATCGTCACTCAATTCGATTATAATTGAAATATTTCAGACATTAAAATTGCCTTTATTAGGACTAGATTATTGGAGGTGTGTAAATTATTCAAATTGTTTGCTAAATGTTTGTTGATGAATAAAGATTGGAACATATTGAATATTCCTATATATACTAAATTGGTGTTAATTTATTTCATGAAATAGAGACTTTTTTTTGAGAACACAGTCTTATGGAAAAAAATCAATATTTTTCAATCTCATTTTTCCTCCTATCAACATTTTTCTATGATTTAAAAATATCAAAATATATGAAAAATATGTGTTGGGAAATCGTACGAGTGGATGTTGTGAAACTACGTACATATAAATTCTGCCCTATTTAGACTTCGAAATGAAAGTTCCTAGAGTAACTTGGAACATTGTTAGAACTGAGAAGCTACAGAAAGATCGGACCGTTGTTTCTGAACTTCTAAAGTTAATGGAGATAGAACGAAACAATGAGTAACTGAACTATTTCTCTGAACAACCGCAGAATAATCTAGAAATATAAGTTTGAATTCAATAATGGTATGAAGGATTCAGTAAACTCGTAGTTTGGCGTGCGAATATCAGATGTTAGAAAATTTTTCAACTATCTTGTAGAAACCCTCTTATTTTCCACGAATAGGATCAACCCAAACTTGTCCCAGGGTATAAGCTTTTATCATCACAAGTCTATCTGTCTATTAGATTCGGTGTGATACTTTAACTGACGCGATGAACAGAGAGACATAAATTCCAAATATACATTTCTGTGACTTTCCGGTGTTTCTTGATAATAGGGTTTTTTGGTGAGGTCTTAAGGTGCAGTGAAATTTAAATTTTCTGTGATTGGTTTTCATTTTTAGAGGTCGTTCATCATCGTGACTTCTGTAGATTGTCAAAAAACAATAAAAAAATATTTCGTAACTCTGAATGAATAACAATGTCAGTAGAGCGTGATATACTGAGTCGAATTCATTTATTGAAGAGTGAATTTATACGTATGTTAAATGTTTTTTAAAATATCAAAATTATCTGGAAACTCAATATCATTGAAAATATGTTGATAGGAGGATGAAAATTCTGGATGGGTAGAGAGTATACTGACAATAGGATCTAGCTCTTAGAAAAAGTGGAAATTTAATTTCAGTTTTTTGTTTCTAGAAGAACCATTCTAGAAACACAGGTCTAGCGAATATCTCCCACTACTAACTATAAGAAATAAACATAAACACTCTTGCATATTGGACATCACAATAAATAAATATGTATAGCTTAATATTTATAGACTTGTTTATAAGAATACCTAGATTTTAGTTTATTAGCAGAAATCTAGAGCAGATAAAGTAATTTTATATTTGGATACAGAACATGGTAGTATTGGAAAGTGGTGAGAACTTTGCTGTAGAAAATTTCCCCTTTCTAATATTGTTGGTGGTTGACTGTGTCCGAACCACAGGTTTACCATTCCGTTTACTTTAGTATAGGATGATCAACTTCTGAAGCCAATCAAAATCACAGATATGGTTATGTAGGTCTGCATTGGATGAATACCAAACAGTTCGGAGACCAATGATATATACATCTCAGGTTTAATTTGATAGTCACTATATTGAAAATGTAAAAAAAAAACTGTTAATATTACAGGGGAGTCAAGTGTATTCAGGTTTGGTTTCCAAAGATCAAGTATGGATTTCATTTGAGCAACAATACCGATGATATCATAATTATGTATCACCAAGTTTGATGAAGATTGTCCTTCGTCCGATCCACAATGGACATTCCAAAAAGTTAAATATTTTCAAAGCTATGTAGACCTTTTTTTGATTGAAAAATTCCGTACAGGGTAAACTAGGTTGTAAAGGGTAGAAAAGGGTTTAACTAATGTGGGGACAAAAATTCAACATCTGAATGCTTGCAGTCGAGTAGGGGTGGGGGATAAAAGGGGGTGAAATCGGTTTTTCACGATTTGCAACGTGAAAACGTATTTATCAAAAAAAGTTGAATTCGAAAGTTGTGAATAATTAATTTTTCACATAACCTTAAAATTTCCGAGTAAAATACGAAAAACCAATATTTTCGTTTTTATTTTATATACTTTTTTTATCACTTTCCGATAATAGAAATTGGCATGAATGTAGTATTTTTCATGCCAAGCAAGCAGATATTTTATTTTTGTCAAAAAGTTCATTGGTCTTTAAGAACTTGATGGTTTTCGCAAAAAATCGTTTTTTTTTTCAAGTCCCTGTAAAAGCTTTTTGTTTTTCATTGTAGAGAGTTCTGTGGGGACGCATATTTTTCGAAAAGACTTCAATTTTCATATAAAAGAAAAAAATATACTACCTCAATGGAAAAAATTTGTAGAAATTGAGAAGAACTGAAAAATCGAATTCTACTAATATCGACTTTCTCACTATAGTTACAAATTTTATTATTTCTTAAATACCGCTCAGAAATTCACAATAAATATTAATCATAATAATATTATTTATGAATTTTTAACACAATTGAAGACTTTCGATTCATCTAATTGAAATGAAGTAATGATTCAATAAAAGAAAATGCGAATGATTTATAAATATAAAATATTTGTTGTGAATTTCTGAGCCGTATTTCAAGAAATAATATGAAATTTGTAACTATAGTGAGAAAGTCGATATTAGCAGAATTCGATTTTTCAGTTTTTTGCAATTTCCACAAATTTTTTTCATTGAGGTAGTATATTTTTTCTCTTATATGAAAATTGAAGTCTCTTCGAAAAAAATACCCCCCCACAAAACTCTCTACAATGAAAAAAAAAACCCCTCCTCGACTGCATGCATTCAGATGTATTTTTGTCCCTGCATTAGTTACGCCCTTCTCTACCCTTTCGAACCTAGTTTGCCCTGTACGGAATTTTTCCGTTACTTGTAGGTATGATGAGCTATTATTTTGCCTGGTCTAATGGGGCTATTCAGACCGTAATGAACTGTTTAAAGATATCCATCGACAAGGTGCCACAAAAGTATTTTTCCATTTGGTTTATCCTTCAAACTTCCGAACTAGTGAACTCAATTTTACACAATTGCATTGTGATATGAGTTATTTTTTTTTTTTAAGAGAATTGGGTTTTCCATACACGTCATATTCATAATCTGACTGAATTGATAAAGCTAAGAAGATCAACCTCAACTAAAGTGTTCCAATTTTAATGTATATATATTTTATTAGTCTATTTTATCACTAGTTACTCAGTTGAAACTGATATTATCTTCCTTGTTTCATCTGTCTTCCAGAAAACATAACGCAACCAGATCTGGGAGCAAGATCTCATGAAATTTTCATTCTCTAGCGCTTTTTTCTAGCTTTCAACGTTCCCAAAAGCGGCTGCGTTAGTTTTTCTTTGGAAACAGTCTATTGTATATATCTATAAATAAAATGTTAAAATGTTGTGTATATGATACTAAAATATGTATAATCACAATGTGGGTAGGAAAGAATGAATATTGGATAGGCCCATACTAAATATCTATGTTTTATAACAAAACACCGATATTTCCAGATATACCTTCCAAAAAGTTTCGACTTTGATGGGACTTGGGGATATTCAGTTCAATATTTTGATTAACCAGTTGCAATCACCGCTTCATTGAGTATTTCATCAAATTGCTAAATTTATATTGATTTGGTCTTTCTAGAAACTCAAAGTGAATAAACCAATGATTTATGCTTTTTGTGCGAATGGGTTTCGAATATAATAGTTTGGAACTCATTTTTGGGTACGAGGAAATTGTGATTTTTTCTCAAGATTAAGTCGAGAAATGAATGAAGAATTAAATCCTCACCTAATTTCATTATACTTATATATCAGAATTTTCTGGTTATTTTCAAATATAGTCTCACTTTTCATGAGAATACTCCTTTAACTTTTGTAATTTTTCATGTAGAGTTGTGATATAGATGATAGTGGTAATTTCAAATGATACACATCGTGCAACAGGAGCATTTCGAAAAATTATTGGGAGAGAAAAAAACTTCGGTTCTGAAAAATCCAAACGACTCACTCCGCATGACTTCTTAAAAAATTCCAAAGGTGTTTCTATGAGAATTGTGACACACTATATAAAATCTGGAGGGTAGGTTGTTCCAATATTGCATACCTTTCCTGTTCCACTGTGTATAGATAGTGTTAGGGTCCCCATATACTTATGAATGTTTCCCAAGCAGCACATATGGGCCCAAATTTTTTTTGGTTGTACATTATCCAAATCAAATACTGTAAAAGCTGTAAAATCAGTCCCTCGAAGATTTTCCATTGTATCAGGTGATGAGCAAAAAAGAAGCGCTTGAATCTCATATCGACGAGGACATTGAAATCTTTTCACCCACAGTGTGAATCTTAATTCAATCAGTACTTCGTATATCGTACTGGGGGCATTTCCTTTGAAAAAACAAAGAATACTTTTGAACTTTTCAACTCTGTTTTTTATTTTTAGATGGAAGCCCAACCTCCTCTTATAAATCACTTGATAAAGACCGATATTCCATATGAAAAATCTTTGCATAGACTGTCCATGATTTCATAAAAAGATTCGTGATTATGAGATTAATGTGTGATATTTAGAAATATTAAAGTTGGTACGGAATTGAACACAGGTTTCAATTGTATGACAAATACTAGAAATTCATCAGACTTGGATGTTATTCCTCCACCATTTCTCATTATACGGTGGTAGTACATAAAACAAAAAGAAAAATACGTCATCTCTTATGGAAATTTACATGGTAAAATGTCAAAGTCCGGGTTACAACCCTGTCGGCAAGTAAAAAATCTGTATTACCGACAATAGTAAAGCCGCTGAGAGCCGCCAAAATCCGCCAGAGAGCCGTCAAAAATGTTCCAAATGAATCTCTGATATATTGAATGAATTTCTATAAGAGATGAAGTAGTCCTTCAGTTGTACTAGCTACTTCAAGTGAAAATGAAAAATCTCAAAAATGGAAAGAGATATTCGAACGATGTTCATGAGCATGGCATAAACTATGGATGTATTCTGTAAGAAGTACCCCGATTAATATCTTTTATATTTGCATATAGTACATATAATCACAAAAATAACTACATCGTAGGTTTGAAAAGTAAATATCTCTAGAAACTTGAAAGTATCGCTTGAAAATTCATTTCGATCACATAAAAGTTATTATCGATAGTTTTGAAATCTCATTATCATTATAATAGACCAAACCAATTGTGTCTCTACTTTACCACATGTTGTTCCATTAACATAAGATTAGTTGAACTATCTCTCGAAGAGTAGGTTTAATATCTATTCGTTCATTCACTATGTCCTTCAATAAATTCAATTTCACTGGTTTCTTCAATTCACTTAGTTCAGTTCTCGGGCCTTTTTTCAGGAACGATAGACTGGAAACGTACATCTTAAAACCAACCAAAATATGTTTATTCGGTATTTGGAGGAAAGTGAAGTAGAGCCATACTCTGATAAAAGCAGTAGGTATGAACTAAACGTTTCATCATTGAAATAGAGATATTTCCGAACCGATACTGTGGTGTACAGAATCCTGTGTTCAAGATATTTAGCTGTGCACTAGCTTACTAGGAATGGCAATATTTGAAAGATTGATATTTGTAAAAAGGTAAAAATAGACTATGTGACGTTAGATTTAGTTTTTAGTTAAAGAAAGACTACTTATTGGATTATTGGCTTTTCTTATTACTTACTAGCTAGCCTATACTTCATTTCTACCAAGTTGATTTTTGAATGTTATAATAAAGAACAATAAATGAATCATCCATTCTTATTATGAATATTGTGAATGAGTAAAATGTGAAATAAATAAAAATGCTCTTGTTAAGTAGATAAAATAAATCATATCACTTGTCCTGTTGAAGAAATGATTGATTTCACGCCATATATCTCGAAACAAAGAACAAACCTGATCCTTCATACTTGGTATATTCATTGAATACAAAAAACCATTGACCCTCATAAGTGGACAGGAAGCAAAATTATGGTCGCACTACAACACCTTCGATGTCATTTTCTTTTGAGGAAACTAAACATACAAGCAAATTCCTTCGAATGGTAGCTTGAAGACAAAGGTTGGGTATTACCGGAATCAGAGTTAAATGGGTGAAAATTAACAAACAGAATTACCACTATTAATTGAATAAGTTGAGGTTATGAATAGCTTACCTTTCTTTTAATGCTTCTTTTCACCCAATTACCTCCGCAATCCTATTTCTCAACTTCATCTTCAATTGCCTTACAGACCAACCACCATATTTATCACTCATTTTACATATAAAGAAAATCTCAAAACCAACGAAAATAACAGAAAATACAACAACCTCCATGTGGAAAGCCCAAGCTGTCAAAAAGGAAGGACTCCAACTACATCAGCGCCGCTATGCGGGAGCAATTTTGTCTATCCCTGCCATCGCATGGATTGCATACTCGATCTAGTGGGCGTGGCTAAAGTGGTTGTGATTCAATAGACCATTCTAGAATGACGTCACTGACAGGTCGACCATCTTTACTTGAGAGACAAACAAAGTTTGTTTTTGTTTTAATTGCTTTGTTATTCATAGCAGTTTTTAAGTTTCTCTCCTGTAGTTTTTTAGAATATGTGATAGGTTTGATTTTCGTGATTGATGGTATTTAGTGACAAGATAGTTGTCTAGTCCAACAAAATAATCTGTAATATCATTGAAAATGCCTGCGTTTTGTTCGGTTCTGAAATGCTTTATGCGAGCTAAAAGAGACAAGGTATCATTTTTTAGAATTCCTGCTGCCGTTTTAACAAATCGAGGAAGTTATTTGAATGCATTATCTGGTGAACGTCAAAATGCATGGATAAGGATTTTAAAACAAGGTCCTTCAACAGAAACGTCAAACATTCACTATTTGTAATGGTATACGGGTCAATGTTATTCATCACTTCAATTTTCGTTAATCTTGCAAGAACATTTCCCGATAGTGTAGCAAAATATGCACTCCGCGACAGCGACATAATTGCAATTATTTCAGTCTCTTTCTCTTATTACTAAATACTATAAACTTCGAATGTACAAACTTTTCTCCAAAACTATAGCACATGAGATACAAAACTGACTTTCACTAACGAAAATAATAATGCAACTGAACTGAACCTTGAACCGTAAACAAATATAGCTTGACCCTCATGTAAAGATGGCCGACCTGTCAGTCACGTGTTCTGGAATGGTCTATTAACCATATTCACCGTCGCCATATTGTCATGCGACAATACCAACTTACCCAGGGTTCTCAACTAAGAATAACCAAATTAACTGATTCCATATGTCAGTAAAAATTTAAAATTATATTTATTTAGACAGTGCATTTCTCAGAAAATGTGGGGGTGAGTTTGTTATCAAGTTGATTTCATTTCCAGATGAAAACTATGCGTCCGTGGACAAAAACGTTTTGAAATTTCCAAAAACATCAGAAGAAAATGACATTTTGAAATAAAAAGAGAATTCTACAGAAGGCAGTGTCAAAAAATGGCACCTTTTTGGTTACCACATGTATAAGGCAAATACATAAAGTTCAAAATTTTTTGCTAAGTTAAAACGCCAGTTTTGCCATTATTAAAGTGTGATACAGATAGTAATATCAACCGATGATTTTCTCAATTAAATTTTTCTGAAACTCACAAAATACGCATATGAAATAGGTATGCACCAGGGTTATTATAAATATAAAGTAGACAGGGTTACCGCGAAACCTCCATTTTGATGACGTCAGTTGTGTGCCAGAATTTGAACCAAGTAGGACAAGGACAAGCCAGACGAACAAGGATAGTTGAATAGGAACAACCATAGTAATTCTTATATGTTGGCAGCAGTGGCACTCTTCTACCACCGTACGTCTGTCCCCCCCGAAATCTCTAAAAACTGTTTTTCGCGGTAACTCTGTCAGTATTATATAGAACAACCCTGGTATGCACCAAATAAAACATTCTTGATTTTCGCGGTTTTGTTACAGACACTTCATATTTTTACCCGTTGGTATAACAATCGATAGTTGGTTTTGTTGCATGACAATATGGCGACGGTGAATATGGTCAATTATTAATATCCCATTCAAGGTAGATATAATGTGTTGAAAATTACCTTATATGCATGGTATCTGTAAAGTAACTATTGGGGTAAAACACAAATAAACAAATACCGTGTGGAAATTAAACAAATTATTTGTTTTCTTTATTAAATAATTCAATATGAATATCCACAGAATAAGCAATTGTCGATTGAACATATAAAATATTGTTTTTTTGTGATATCATAATTTTATATGATTTATTAAAGTACCCTCTACGTATCTCTTGAATGAAATTGATCTCATAAAAAAACATCAGTTCTGGTTGATATGAGTATGTCATCCAGCAGAAGAGGCAATGTCAAAAATCACTATGTCGAAATCAAAAACAGTTATCCCGTCAGTTAGCTGATACTTTTCCTTCCAAAATCAGCTGAATATGATCAAGAGTCTTTCCCTTAGTCTCTGGTACTAAAAATACAACCAGAATCGCCGTAGAGAAAGAGCAACACGCAAACAAATAAAAAGGAACGTGCATACCGACACCATCATGAAGTATATTGAACAAATGAATACTAAAAATCGCCATGGCCACATAAACACCATCCGCAATAGTCATACCAACAGCTTTCATTTCAGAGGCAAATATCTCAGCTGTTATAACAATTGGTACCATTCCCAAACCAACTTTGTACACAGCCGCGTATGTCATCACAGAAACTATCGGAATCCAACTGAAGCTTCTATACTCCAATCCAGAGTTCTTAATATGGAAATAAATGGCCAAAGCTAGCAGGCTGAACCCTGTGAGGATACTAGAGAATACCAGTAATTTCTTGCGTCCAAACTTGTCGATTGTTACAGAAGCTACAGTCGCAGCTAGAAACATCAACCCTGCGAATATTATGGCAGCTATGGGGGGTTCTATGTACACTGATCCAGCCTCCTCTAGGATCTGGTGCATATTCATCAGTATAACGTTGATGCTACTGAGTTGCTGAGCAGCATTCAGGATGATCATTATGAGCATAGCCTTTCGGTAACTTTTGACTAGAAAAGTGTCTTGGGGGCGGGTTTTTTCTGTCTTCTGCCTCTGCACTGCTAGGGCAATTTCAGCCAGTTCTTTCTCAATAGAGCTACCACTCCTGAACTTCTGCAACGAGTCCTTGGCATCTTCATATCTATTATTGGAGAGAAGGTAGTAGGGGGTTTCTGGAAGGAACGAAAAGACGGCCAATTCCATCGTGAGTAGGACCCCTCCTATCAGCGAGGGGACGTAAAATGGCAAGTAAGGTCCTACTACGTATATTGTCATGATACCAATGAGCATCATAAGATAAATGACGCTGGATAGGAAACCTCGGATTTTTTGGTCCGCTATTTCAGCTATGTACATAGGAGCTGCTACGAAAGCCATGTCGCCACCAATGCCAGAAATCACTCTAGCGACGTAAATGGGTATTATGCTCTGCGCGAAAGCTATGATTATCCAGGCGACTAGAAGCGAGAATGAAGATAAGAGTAGGGCTTTCTTTCGGCCTATTTTCTCCACGAAGTATATTGTCAGAGGTAAGCCCATTATTGCGCCAATCAGGTTCCAGGTCTCGAGCCACTCTGTTTGGTGTTTGGTCATCCGGATGTGGGTTGTTTCGCTCAGGAAGTATGGTATCATAGGTGCCGTCCATCCTACTGTCATGCCGTCTGATATTGCCATCAGATTCGCTTGAACAAGAAAAGTTTGTGATAATACATGAAATTTTTTATTATACATCATTAGGAATCATGCTCAAGCGATCATTCAATAAGGATATCTTGGAAATTCGTATGTGGAAAACATTGTTGTTGGGCCAAAGAACCTGAGGTATCCAGAGGTGGTAGACCAGAAAGTGATAGCATGTGCTTCGTTTAACTTCGCTTCGCATAGCGATAGCGAAGCGAAACAAAGGCTATATATTTCCAGTACTCCTAAAAGTGATAGCGTGTGCTTCGTTTAACTTCGTTTCAGTTCGTTTTGCGAAACAAGATACAGATCCCACCCCTGGTCATGAATAGGATCTCTGTTTCATTCAGTTTCATGTTTTACTCTGCTACTCCAAATTATCAAAATCTACTCTGCTTTGTGAGTTTGTCTATCCCGCTCTGATTTCTTTCTGGTTCAGGTAGCAAAACATTTGCCTTCTTATTTTTTCATTCTATGGTGAAATATCATAGAATACTAGGACAGAATATATTTTCTGGTATGGAAAAATTTGACAATAATTGGTCATATGCCACCATTTTCTACTTTGAATAGCCAATGTCCATAGGCCATATTCAGTGCATTCTTTTTGCGGGTTTGTTGTGCCAGGGCTTCTTATTATAGTTCAATCATTGGCTGAAAAATGACATCTGTCAAAATCTACCAATGGTCAGTCTAGAATATAACTAATTTAGTCCAAAATCTTTTCTTTTTGTTTAACAACCAAATTTCAACCAGCTGTCTGTCAGTTACCTGTCAAGTGTCAAATCCACGAAACAAAATGTAGTCTTCTTCATCTCTTTTTGGTTGCTATAGTTCTACTCCGCTCGAGTCTAATTCCATTCCGAAATTTTTCTCAAATCTATCACTATCTTTTTGTCAGCTGTGACTAAGATTTTATTGAAGTGAAATTACTGGTTCTACAATATAGCTTTATACTGTGACCATGCATAGTGCATAGTCTGTAATTTCAGTTTCGAAAGTTGAAATGAGCATCAGACATTTTTATCAACGACGACATTACCATGTCCGGCATAACTCTGTTTTTTTTTATGTAAAATAATGCAAAGAAAATTTGTGTTTGCTACTATTGATATTATATTCAGCATTGCGGCCAACATGCCTAGTAATGGAACTCTACTTCTGCCATACACATACACTAAAGAATATCCTCGAACTCAATTTATTTTCCAAAAATTGATCAATAATGAGAGAACCCTTGAAATAGAAAGACACACTACAGCTACCGCTATTTGCAAGATAGATCTGATTTTCTTTTCATCAGTTCAATCAAATAATTCTAGATGTCGCACCCTTCCCTAGACTGCGAATGAGTTCTACCGCAACACCACTGGCAAGGAAGACTAGAAATACTTTATATCAGTTCAGCCGAATAATTATAGATGTCGCAACATTCATGCATAGTGCGAGTTATCTGAAGTTCCCTCCCAGCAACGTTTACTGCAATTCCGAACAGTAGTGGGTTCTGGGTTCTGCTATACGATGCTAGAGGACGCGCACAGTATGGTTCACTGTTTTTATTAAAACAATAAACCAAGTGTATTCGATCAAAGTTGGAAAAGTTTGCAGGAGAGTTTCCAATCAATGAAACGAATAATTTCGACAGAGTTAAAATCCATTTCTCTCCACATTGTGTATTGTGTCGTGCTGGCACATATATTTCGCCCAGTTCCAGTTGTTTCAGCAAGATCCAGAATGACTAAGGATACACTAAAAACAATTTTGTCTATTTTCCACGATAATTTTATATTTGTTGACTAGTTTCGGTCATTACACCATTTTCAAAACTAACTAGATTACATCCAAATCTGAATAATGCAGAATGCATTATGATCAGATGCCATGACAATGATTTTGAACAAAAAAAAAAAAACTTCTGATATTTTAAAGTCGTAGAAATACGATAAATATTGATAGTTTGGTATAGAGATGCCACATACACTAATACGAAAATGCTTCAAAAATATACTTTTCCTTAAATATCAAAATTCTGAGAAATTGCGTCGAGGACAAAATACCATTTTCAATAATGTTAACGTTAAATTGATGTTGAAAAGGGGAACATTCTCCATGAAAATTGAAAAATGAAAAATGTGACTTATATATATATATATATATATATATATATATTTCAACATGAATACCCCCCAAGAGGTTATCTTGAACGATGGAAAATAGCGACTAAAGTTTGTCTTTCAGTCGCAGATGATTCCACAAAAGATTTTATGAATTTCCTATTCAT
Source organism: Chrysolina haemoptera (assembly GCA_958298965.1). Classification (NCBI taxonomy): domain Eukaryota; kingdom Metazoa; phylum Arthropoda; class Insecta; order Coleoptera; family Chrysomelidae; genus Chrysolina; species Chrysolina haemoptera. Next base: position 52,576,665 of record OY282585.1, on the reverse strand, counting down.
AATTTCGAACTAAAAAGTTAAATTGATGTTTTTTTTTGTAAAATTCGAATTTCGAATTTATTTCAATATTTGATCGGGCTCTGTATCAACATGAATTTCAATCTACTGATGCAAAAATAATATTTGCTCTGAATAGATCATTGTCGGGATTGTCAGGAATTTATTCAAAAAACTCACCGGTGACTGCAGCGAAAACTTGAAAAAGAATCCCTGAATCCAAAACAGCAACATTTCTCATTTGCATTACGTCTTGCAATTCACTGTTGTCTATTTGCCGTTCCGATTCTAATTATATCAAAATTTATCATTTGATGTTTGGTGTATAATCTACACTGTATTTGAACAACAGAGTCTCCAATTATTTTATTAATTTTGTCAGACCATAAATCAACCGGAGTAAACAGGACAGGTCACAAAGATTGTTTTTCAATCGAACATATGGTTAGGTAGGAATTTTTAAGATAAATAGTGCAACATATTTGCAGCGCCTATAAAGTCCTGTTTTGAGAAGCAACTAGGCAAAATGCCAGTTGATGGAGCGATTTTAAGGACTTTGAAAAAAAAATTGTTGGATCTCAGAATAAGTATTTTCAGATATCTTCAAGGAGTTCATAAACATTTAATTATGTGTATTAAGGTTGTGAGTATATGTACGACGTCTATATGTTATTTCTTCTGTGATATCGGTCTTAATTATAGGTAGGTATGGTTAAAAAATTGGAATTGTAGGCGTTAAGATTATAATATTTTGATACCCACGCACAGGCTGAGCCTTTGTGGGTCCTCTTTATTTATTCACCCAACTGATATATACCTTTCATTTACTTATAAATATTTTAAAATGTATTTTTATATTTTGGTGAATAAATATTATTATTATTATTATTATTATACTTCGATCGCCTTTGGCTCCAAGAAATCATTTGCCAAACTTCCGTCTTATGGCTTGCCTCCCCAGTTGGGTTCTTTGGTGACTTGCTGTCTCTCAGACCTATCCCTCCACGTGGTGATCGATGTAGTATCATCCGATAATCTACAAATAAATACTGGTATTACTCAGAGGTCCATTCTAGCACCAACACGGTAACTTTTTTACATCACTGATTTTTTAGGGGCTTTATTTCGCTTTCCTTTTGAAAGTTCCGGTATCAGCCAGTGAAAGCAAAAATGAACGGGGGGGGATCGTAAATGAAATAAATACGGACTCAACAAAAATTCTAGATTGGGGATATGACAACTTGGTAGAATTATTGAAACTCATACAAGAAAAAAAACCTACTTACACCATTTGATCCAACTTAGGATGTAGTAGGTTACTGCGCTAAATGGCCTATCGCCTCTTAGCGTGACGAAATAATTCATCGGAGTGAAAAGGGAGAACATTCTCCATGAAAATTGAAAAAATAAAAAATGCTTTTTTTTGTAATATTTAATAGAAAACAACTACATTCCCGGCTAAAGTCACGCAGGACATTGAACTACATCTTACAGATATTGTGAGAAGACTCCAACTGAAAAGAAAAAATCTGAAAGTAAAAAAGAAATTGTTCAGTTCATTGAAGCATTTGGGATTGAATGCGAGTGAAGCGAACCTTGCTTCCAGTTTTCACCCCCTACCACCTCTTCCAATTATGGTCCTCTTTATGACTATTTCCTAGACTTAGGATCTTAGGAATCTGGAAAAAAAAACTTCTGTGTTTAAGTAGATATGGACGAAAACTCCTTCCCTTGAGGGTTGCTTCTCTTGGTCCCTAAAAGTGCTACCCAAAGTTTCAGAGCTCAATCATCATTCCAAGTCCATTTTTCCAAGTTTTTAACATAGCCGGTGCTGCGAATTTTTCAACTGCCCCTTTTTGCCCCCCCTGTAATCCGGTCCGGCTAAAAATTCCTTCCACCTCGATTTCAGCTATCTAATGGCCAAATTGAAACTAATGAACTAAAAAGTGAGAATATTGGAGACCGGCTAATTCTTGACCTAAGATATTCCCGAGAGAAATTTTTTTTCCAGACCCGGCCCAACCAAATTTCCTTCCGCTTTGTCAGATGATAACTGATCACTTTCTGAACAACATATCTCAACGGAAGGAATACACATTTGTTTATGTGAAAATGTGGAATCATCGTCATTTGTAGATTCGTTCAATTTTATTATAGTAGGGGAGCCCAGGATGCTAAATCGGGATTTACTCGAGCGTCGAAGAGACCTATTGGATTGCGAAGCTTAGATGATAAGAAGAAAAAAATGTCATATAATATATACACTTTCATCGGTGGGGGGAGCGGCTATAAATTTTCAAAAATGTAAAAAAAAACAGTTGCATGGACATACTCGAGCGCGTCAGATATTAATAGCATCCATGTCCTACGTTTTTTTGAAAACATACGTATGTTAATCTGATTATTTCCATGATGGGGGTGGTCGCGCGTGAGGGTTGAAAACGGAAAAAAAAAATTAATCGAGCGAGTCAGATTTTCAAAGGGGATGTTAAGTGAACCTAAAAGAAGGCTCTTATATAATAATCTGACGATTTGGATGTGACCTAAACTCGCGGCCATTATTAGAATGTGCAAAAAAAAATCACCATTTTGAAATACTCGAGCGCGTCAGATTAAGATATATATGGTTCATTTATATACCTTAAACGTGCTGTCTCATAATCTGACGATTATCTGGAGGGATTCGCCTTTTAACTTGACAAATTAAAGAGCTGAAAAAATAGCATGCAAATAAAACAGTATATATTCTTTGAAGTACAAAACTTTTATTTATGAGAAAATAAGTATAAAAAATATAAATTTTTTTTAGAATTTTTATTTTAATCATCATCTTCGTCGGTAAAATCATCTTCCTCTTCTGGCTCCATAATTTGGCCGGAGAAATATTACTGTATATGTCTTATACTGTGCCCAAAGTGGGGACGGAGTGAGAGAGTCATAGATAGAGAAAGAGTGAGAGAGGAATAGAAACGCGAGAAGGGGAATACCGGCATCACGCAGCTGCATGCATTAAACTTTATCGATTATTTTTCCTTACTTCGGCTTACGGAAATCGTCAGATTATGTATTATTTGTGAACGTTGAATTATTACCTTCAAAATAAAAAAAAATTAGCCACGCTCGAGAAAGTCGAGATGACGTTTTTTTTTTACAAGTTTGTAACCCACCTACTTCTTATCGTCAATCGAAAATTTTCAGATTAGTGGAATATACACTTTTTAGCATATACCTAACTTACCCTACCTTAATCTGACGCGCTCGAGAATTTCAGATGATCATTTTTTTTTTACTAATCTGATCCTTTATCCTCGACGCGCGGCCACGTATACGGGGCTAATACTTAGTGGAGGTATTTAATGGGGTACTAGGTTCCTCCCTGTATGTTAATCTGCCGCGCTTTAGTAAATCCCAAAATCCCCTTTTGGGCTCCTCTACTATTATATTTGACTTATTATTGTAATCCCCTCGAGTGGTTTTTCATGCAAAATGAATAATTGGGTTGAAAATCCATCAAAAACTAACTACTTGCACTGCACTGTTTGGAACCTTTGGTGTAGTAACGAATATAATGGAATTTTATCCCAACACCAAACCTCTATTTTTACCACCTTCACACGTGTTTCAATCACCAAGTGATCATCTTCAAGAGGAAGATTGAACAGTTCAACTCAGTTCAATCTTCCTCTTGAAGATGATCACTTTTATGATGACTTATACCACGACGAACGTTCTGAAAGAATATTAACCCAATTATTCCTGTTGTAGATGATTATGGCAATGAGAATTCCTGGTAGGGCAGGACATCTAGTTTATTTCATGATGAGCTCATTTTGATCAATTGCAGATTCCCTTACCTGTTCTGGTGATTTTGGCAATCAATCACTCAATATGGGTTTTGCAGTAGTAAGATGTCGCTCGTAGTTTAGTGAACACTGGAACACTGATCTGCAAGCGCGGTTTCAGCTGAAACTTCGAAATGGAGATGGGATCGAAATATTTGTTGCATTAGTTATTGTGGTATTAGCCAGGAAAGTACTTGTTTTCTGATGGATTTTTATTCATATTTCATATCCAAACAAACCCAATGGTCGTATTACTATGGATATAATGTATTCTGGCTAAACCTTGTTACTAACACCATACGTCACCTTAGGAGCATCACTGTTAATTTGTATGCAACAGTGAATCGTGCAGAATTATTCCTGACGACAAGATCCTATCATGGAGATTTTTACATCTAAAAACGAAAAAAGTAAAAAAAAAACAGCCCCGCCTGGGAATTGAACCTTTCGATACGAGCCTCGGCGCTAACCTCTACGCTAACCACTACACCAATTTCCGCCTAATTTTTGACCCAATTATTCCTGTTGTGTGGGATTATGACAATGAGCAATGCTGGTAGGCAGGACATCTAGTTTCTTATTTTATCACTACCCTGAAAGCAATGGGGCAGACAACTAATTTTTATTCGTTCTATACAGGGTGTTACAGCGTTATTGAGGAAGTATACCTTTTTAAATTGAAAAAGATGTGGGAAAAAGATTTTTTCATGAAAAGTACCAAAAGTTCACTGTCAAAAATGTTAGGGCAATTTGAAATAAATAATGACAGCGTACGCAGCGCCCTCTAGATACGAAATTATGATTTCCCACGTCAAAGAAACCCTGGGTACCAAATTTCGTGCATATAACTTATTTTTTGCAGAAGTTGTTTTCAAAAAGCGTACAAAAAAATTCAATTTCAATACCCTGTATGTTCGAAACGAAGCATTTCCGGATACAAGTTTATTTACACTTCTTTCTTAAAATTGTCTCAGGAATACGTCACTTGAATATTTTAACGTACTTATGTTACACCCTGTATAGTCCGGGCGCTAGAGGGGGGGTCGAGTAACCATGAGTCCACGAGGTAACTTGGTGTTATAATACGTATTTTGGGTCACTGATTCGAAATTTGGAGGTTACCCGGCCCAATTCTGGTACCATTTTGAACTATGGCCCATTTTAAGCCAAAAAAACGCGAATTTCGGACTATGCACCTGAAAATTTCATTTTTCTTCTCTTCGAATCGGCGAACCAAAAATCGTCTCATAAAATCAAGTTACCTCGTGGACCTAGAAATGGATACTCGACCCCCCTCCTAACGCCCGGACTAATAGTATGAATAACGTAATGAATTACATAGTTTTCACTTCAAACATATACTTTTATGCGCCATTTGTAAGGGTTGCTCTCATTGGTGTGATGCAATATGACGTGCTAGTGTCTACACTCCCATCGCCTTGAGCTGACCAATCACAACACTGCACAATGCTGCCGGCAAAGATATGTAATAGACACAGACAGAGACAGATATGTTAGTACGTCAACCAGATTCTGGCATTTTTAAATTTTGAATTATTATATGCTGATTTCAAAACTCCGAATAATATTTTTGAAAGGGAATTGGAAAGATTTCACCACTCAGTGGTCTTCCCCATTGTCTCTTCCTCGTGTCCAATCTGTATTATCACGTATTATTATGTCTATGATATCAATAGTGAACTGCTTGATGAAATTTTTCTAGCAATGAATATCATCCTTGACACCAGAGACCATTACCATTACCATTACTATTATCGCTATCCAGCAACTCCGTTTCCCCGCGTTCCGAATTTATTACCGAAGCTTCAGTCGCACATATTCTTCTCTACTTTACGATTCCTTCACGTTTCTGGTATTCGGGTCGAAACACGCCATAGATAAAGTGAAATCCTATTCCACACAAACTCTCTTACTCGACGATATATTACGGAAAATTGCGTCTATGGCTTCTCCGAGCGTGATGTCTTTCCGTATTGTATTTCTGGAAGTGCGTCATAATTCCTCCGAACGACGTCTCTGTCTCGAACTGATGCCGGGAAAACAATCTCTGAAGAATGAACGATCGCTGCCGCTGACATCTAGCATCGGAATAAATATATAAAATCACGACACTCATGCTACTGTTCGATGCGACGGTGCCAGATGCTGTAGAAAGTGACAGCTAGATTCAGAAAAGTTTTCTGCTTACCACGTCCCCTCTCTGGTAGTAAAAAAATAAATAAAATTATTCCTGCCCAGTATAGGAAGGTTGAGCTACCTACCAGTCGCATCTCAGTTGGCGGCTCGGGAATGACCGCAGTACGTGTGTCACAGGAGACATGTGAGTCCTGGCTCAACCGCCTGGACTGCGTGTTGAGGACACTCTAAAATCCCCTTCCTAATGTCGAGGTATCGTGCGTGCCGAAGGGATGAATAGTTGGGATGTACTCACATACTGGCGACAACACTCAGTCACCAGGAACCAGACACACCCAGTTTTATTTAGCCTTTCGCACGTGTGGGGGCCTCACGTGCGGCGACTTCTCTTCCCCTACAATATCTCTTACCCTCCTTCTCGGGGTCCTCCAATATATTTTTTCCCCTACTCCCGCAGATGGGCTCTAATACAGGTTCCTCCGCAACCCCACCCCAGAATCTCCCCGACCACAATATAGCGGTGGGCTCATATTCAGGATCCACCCCTGTTTCTATCCCCCATCCAAGCGGGCTCCTTCTTGGGGTCCGTCACTCCCGTTTCGATGAGCTCCACTTTGGGGAACTGAGAACAGACCAAACGATTTCAACAGTTGCAGTGGAGTTCGATTGAGAGGCCTACATGCTCATGGTTATGTCCGCCTAGAAATCAAAGAGGAAGGACAGCAGTTTCACACAATCCTCGTGGATGTTAGCGGGGGTCTAACCAAAATCAAGGAAGTAACAGCATCACTCATGGTGGGTTAGGATCAATGCAGACACTGCAAGAGACTGGTTTGATCAGAGTGAATTATTGTCATTGTTGCTACGAAAAAGGCTTTGAGCAAAGAACCAGATCATAGTACAGAGCGTTCATCTAAAACTTGAAAACTTGGTCGTCGTCCTAACTAGGCGTTGCGGTTTTAAAACATTCACAGCATTTTGTGTTCAAACGAGAGCAAAAAATCATTTCATTTTGGTCATCATTAAAATTGGACGTGAAGAGAGTTCGAACTGAAATCCGCAAAAGTAGGTATTGCAAGAAGGCAACGGAGAAAACATAAAAGAAACTGTATACATCTATTGAATGAGCAGCAGTATTCAATGGGACAATTTGTGATGCTGTGGAATTTTTCAATTGTTTTCGAATGTCCATGAGCACATTCGACGAATTACTGAAAATAGTGAGATCTACAATAAGACCTCAAGATGCGAACATGCGATTGGCGATACAACCTGTACAAAGATTATGTATCTGTGATACTGAGGTATTCGTTCGAAAGAATGTCCCAGGATATAATAGCGAGAAAATAAACACTCGCAAATTGATATAACGGGAGATATGAGGGTAAATACGGTTTTTTATTGATCTGAGGTAAATACCCTTGAAGTAAGACTCGTATTGTGAGCAATTTACTACCAATTTAAAAACGTGAAAATTTGTAACATTGCTATGAACTAACAATATTTTAGATATACTTCGTATTTTGAGCAATTTTTTACCATTTTGAAAACGTGAAAATCTGTACACACATTACAATATTACCATAGAAAATAAAGGCAAAAATTCAAGATTCATCGAAAACAATTACCTCTAGCGTTGTTAAAGGAGTATAACATTATTTTTTTTTGTTTAGAGAAAGTGTGAGATAATGGGTTATTGATTCCAGTTCCTGTTAAAAAAGTTAAATCAAATTATATAAAATGAGTAATGACTTGTACCGCTCTCCAAGGTCTGAGTAAAAATGAAAACTTCAAAAAACTCTCAGAAACACCCTGTACAACATTAATTCTCATTTTCCGTCATATTGGAAAAGTATACCGTTGCCTCATCTCTTTAACAAAGGAGACCGCTAAAATAAAGTTTGTTTTGACCATTGAAGTGCGAGCCGCGTGCCGATCATGAATTATATGCGGCCCGTGGCCGCCCCGTTGCTTGGTCGCGACCGCGGTCTAGCTCCATTCAGACAGAGCCCCACCGAATTCTTCGACGAGGCAAGTATGTTTTTCATAGAGAGGAACATTGGTTCTATTTCACCACTTCGACAGACTCAAATATAACTCAAAACCCGATTCCAACCAAGAACAGGCTTCTAGAGGACGAGACGTTTGATTTTATTTACGTGCTGCAATGGAAATTGAAATTTCAATCCACTTTTTCAGAAAAAAAAAAAAATAAAATATGTCCCAAAACTGCAGTTTTGGGACATATTTCGAAAAAACATTAGAGCACGTACAGTAACGGAAATTTTTCATCTTGGGTATGGTGGTTTCATGAGGGCGTAAAGGATTAGCTTGCTATACAGTGTGTCTCACTTTTCATGGAAACATCCTCTTCCTTAATGATTGAGGTAGAATGATGAAACTCTCAGGACAGATGAAAATGGTCCAAATGCCCTACCACCTCAATTGGGTTGGCCTAAGTTATATAGACTGCCCACCACTCGCGATGGAACAAAACAGGTTCAAAATTCTTTAAGATTCGTGAGCAAGACCACTCACTACAGATACATCTATTTCCTGAAAAAATTACAGTTTTGAAAAATCCGAATTTCTGTCACTTCTCATGGAAACACCCCCGTATCTTCCGTAAAAAATGAGATAAAATGATGAAACTCTCAGGACAGACGAAAATGGTCAAAATGCACCTACCACCTCAATTGGTTTGGCCTAAAGGATATACACTCCACTCCACCCTCGGTATCGTGATTGTATCATGTTATTTGTTCCCGTCAATCACCAAAGCAACCAAGTTTTCGTGCAGAATGAAAGTTTGTCCGGTAAAATAAAAACCTCGTGCAGTATTACCCGTCGAAAATATGTTTTGTTGGTGAAATTGGTGTCCTGATTCCGAATCCGTTGAGCCTCCATTGTCCCCTAACATAATTTTTCGCAAAACTGGCTAGGTTCATCGCCCCTGGCGAGCAGTGTATGTCACTCAGATCAACTTCATGCAAGATTCAGACTCATCGCTGGTATATCTAACGCTCCTGGAATTAACAGAGTTCTACGTCAATAATCACGGAAATTAGGAGGGTGTTTCCATGAGAAGTGAGACAAATTCGGAATTTTCAGGACTGACATTTTTTCAGAAAAAAAGTATATCTGTAGTAAGTTGGTGGTCCTGATCACGAATCTGAAAGAATTTCGAGCCTATTTTGCCCCCTAATATGTTTTAGCGTAAAAATGGGTTGTTCCATCGCGAGTGTTGGGCTATGTGTATCACTTAGGCCGACCTAATTGATGTAGTAGGATTTTGAACATTTTCATCTGTCCTCAGAGTTTCATCACTCCACCTCAATTATTACGGAAGATACTGGGATGTTTCCATGAGAAGTAAGACACACTGTATTTCTCCTCGTCGAGGAAGAGATATCGTCGTGTGCTGTGTGCGGTGTGTTGCACTGCCACGTGGTCCGTTAATGTGTCGGGTGAGGTAACAGGAGATGCGCACAGTAGTGCGTCTCTCCAGCTTATGTGGTATTATCATATCATTGCGTTCCTTGTTCCTTATTCCATGTGGTTTATGCACAACGGGGCTCCAGCTCATTTAGTGTTCTTGCTCGTCAGCATCTCGACATCACCTACCCTAATCGCTGGATTGGACGTGCAGGACCTCAACATTGGACAGCTCGCAGTCCTGATATGAGTCCTCTAGATTTCTATTTATGGGGTCATCTGAAAGCTTTTGTTTATAAAACTCCTGTACTAGATGTAAATGACTTGAGGAACCGAATAATTGACAATTGCAATGTAATAAGGACTACTCCAGGAATTTTTGAACGTGTCAGTGTATATAACTTAGGCCAACCCAATTGAGGTAGTAGGTGCATTTTGACCATTTTCATCTGTCCTGAGAGTTTCATCACTCCACCTCAATTATTACGGAAGATACTGGGATGTTTCCATGAGAAGTAAGACACACTGTATGTTGAGAGAGCATTGCAATTTCTCCTCGTCGAGGAAGAGATATCGTCGTGTGCTGTGTGCGGCGTGTTGCACTGCCACGTGGTCCGTTAATGTGTCGGGTGGGGTAACAGGAGATGCGCACAGTAGTGCGTCTCTCTAGCTTATGTGGTATTATCATATCATTGCGTTCCTTGTTCCTTATTCCATGTGGTTTATGCACGACGGGGCTCTAGCTCATTTATTGTTCTTGCTCGTCAGCATCTCGACATCACCTACCCTAATCGCTGGATTGGACGTGCAGGACCTCAACATTGGCCAGCTCGCAGTCCTGATATGAGTCCTCTAGATTTCTATTTATGGGGCTTTTGTTTATAAAACCCCTGTACTAGATGTAAATGACTTGAGGAACCGAATAATTGACAATTGCAATGTAATAAGGACTACTCCAGGAATTTTTGAACGTGTCAGTGTATATAACTTAGGCCAACCCAATTGAGGTAGTAGGTGCATTTTGACCATTTTCAGCTGTCCTGAGAGTTTCATCACTCCACCTCAATTATTACGGAAGATACTGGGATGTTTCCATGAGAAGTAAGACACACTGTATGTTGAGAGAGCATTACAATTTCTCCTCGTCGAGGAATAGATGTCGACGTGTGCTGTGTGCGGTGTGTTGCACTGTCACGTGGTCCGTTAATGCGTCGGGTGAGGTAACAGGAGATGCGCACAGTAGTGCGTCTCTCCAGCTTATGTGGTATTATCATATCATTGCGTTCCTTGTTGCTCGCGTAGATTTCTGTCTAAACCCCAGATAAATTGTTTCCGATACTGTAGACTAACGTTCTACCTTTTTTTTTAATTCATTTTGTTGGATAAAGATTGCTTCAAATTTCAATGGAAGAGAAATACCACTGCATCTACTTCGATTATCTGTGAAAAGCATCATGAGGTGCTGCCGCAGAAGTAGGTAAGTAAAATCAAACAACCGATATATAATCAAGTTACTGCGTCGTCAACAACACAGGATTTTTAGGTTATTAGAACAAAATAGTAATAGGCGTCAGTATATCGATAGTTATTTCGCGGTAAAAGTGGCAGCACTGTATCGCAACTCAGTAATATTTCAAGGATATAATATGAGCCATTCGGAGTTCGTGAAGTAGAAAAGATTTTCCAAGAGATGTCAGCTCCGGGGAAAATTCACAACAAAAAGATTCCCAGCACAGATTACTTATTTCAACGTTCAAGTACATGTCCAAACAATATGTGAACAATTTAGTTAAAGAGCGGATATTTATTTTGCTTTTCTCGACCCATTCACGAAATCCTCTCTGGGAAAAGTTGGGAAGAGTTTGCTAGAGAACCACGAAAAGGAGATTGCACGTCGTTTTTTAGCGGTCGGCAAGACATATTAAATGTACAAGATGATTGAAATTTTTTCTGGGGAGTTTTGAAATGCCGATTTCTGAGTGTTTCTTTTATACAGGGTGTTCCTTAAAGACATGCTAATATTTGAGGGGGTGATTCTTTGACTTATTTTAAGGAAAAAACTTTCTATAAACGTATGTCCTAAAAGTCCTAACTTTTGAGATACAGGGTGATAAAGTTTTGAAAAAAAATCAGTTTTTTAACAATAACTGAGATAATATTGTAGACGTTTTTATAAAATTTGGTACATGTCTTCTATGCATCAAGGTGCATTTTTTAATGCACAAACATTTTCATTTTCTCAACCAGTGGCGTCCGAGCAATTTGAAGTATGGAAATTTTATTTGTGAAGTAGTTTTACGTCTATAGTTGAATCAAAAATTAGTTTATGGCATAGTAGACGAGCAGATTAAAATTAGGAACGAAATGAAAAATGTAAATCAATTCTTTATTATATAATTGATACCATTCCATTAAAAATATGCCAGTCGCTCCATGTATCGTCGATAACGTGCCATGAGTAGATGAAGAGAATCAAGGATGACGGCTTTCTGCATTTTCTGGCTAAGATTCCTGCCATATTACGGCAAGCTGGTGTGAATTTAGATTCAGATTGGAACCACCAATTCAATAGAGTGGTTTGGGTAAAACCTGCAGAGTTCATAGGGTAAATCTCGATAATCCATTTTTTCTATCTTTTCAGCACGATATCAAAATAAATCATTCATAGACATCACTGAACTCAACTCAAATCCTTCTACAAAGGCCATTTGAAAATGTCCAAGATATATCTGAATTCCCGAAATATCACCACAGCAGCAACATTTCCCTCACGCGTATCTCTTCCGTTTATTAGGAAAGTTGTTGTTAATTTAAATATGCCCCAGCTCCGAATTATGAGCGTATTCATGAATTTCCATTTTCACGACTATGTGTCACGTTTCACGAAGTTCTTGTTAGTATTTCGGAAAGGTTAAAGCGGAATCAACGAACTGAATGCATCCAAATATACTATTTCTCGTTCCAGGAGTTCGAGTTGTGCGATATTTTGATGAGTTTATGTGAGATGAAGATTCCGAACAATTATGTTGCGGAAAGTGTATCAAACTACAGAAGTGATGCGGCGGGGGTTTTCTTAATTGCAGCAGACAACTGTATTTCCAACCCCTGGAAGGAAAAATGTACTGATGGTAGTATACCAAGAAAAAAGTGGAAGGAGAGAAAAAGCAGATTCAAGAAGCCAGGTGAAAAACAGGAGAGTGTAACAATGAGAAAAATGATTTGAAGGTATTAGAAGATAATATAACAAAAATTAAAAAGCAGCAGGCTGTAACGACAAAGAAAAAGAATTCATGAACTGTTCAAGAGGAGCTGTATAAACAGATATATAGATTGATATTGTATAGCCATTTATTTATTTCCAACAGGTACACAAACCCACTTGTAGGAAAATATACAAAAATTACATAGTATTACATAATCAATGGTGAAAAAAAAATTATTGAACATTAACAATATTTATATAAAGATGAAATATAGACGGACAAATAAAGATCAGAAATATGTATTAAAATATGTTACACAAAGACAGACGTGTGAAAGGTAGGGCATACACCGACAAATCAAGGAACAATGATGCGGTAGACAAATGGACGAAAACTGATTCCAGTCACCACCACACAAGCTCCACCAGATATGACAGCGAAAACCCAAACTTTGACCTCACAATACTTAGGCTAAAAATACAAGTCAGTGATCAGACAATTCATTCAGTACTAATGTGGTTATCGATTTTAATGAGTCGAAATTAATATCGCATATTCCAGAAATACGATTAAAGTTTTGGCATATAATAGTTATAGGACTCTGAAGCGAGATATTGGTACGTGAATTACTGACATGAAATGTAACACTACGTCTGGACTCTAAACGGAGAACAAACCACTTGATTTCATGCAAGAGATATGGACAATCGATGTTGTTATGAATTAATTTGTAAAGAAATGAAACAGCAGCGATAATTCGCCTGCTTGCCAGAGAGATAACATCAAATCTATTTAAATAAATACTATTATCTAGTCCTCTAGCTGGATAATTATTGTCCTCACGAAATACTAAATATTTTAGAAATCTTCTCGGAACAGATTCGATATCTTTAGAATGACAGTCGTAAATAGGGTTCCAAATCATTGACCCGTATTCTAATTTTGAGCGTACAAATGAAAAGTAAAGTATTTTCAGTGTTTCAGTGTTTTCGAATCCATGAAAATTTCTGATAACGAAACCGAGAACTTTGAGGGAATTTGACACCGCTTTGTTGATATGTTGAATAAATGAAAATTTCTGATCGAATACAACTCCTAGGTCTCTAATCTCAGTACATCGTTCCAATACATTTCGATCGATAGAATAACTGAAATTTACCGGGTTTTTGCATCTAGAATATGTCATTACAAAACATTTAGGAGCAATAGACTCAAGGGCGTCGTTAATTTTTTTTCTTTGGGGGGGGGGGAGCTGAATGCTCCAATTTTTTTTCTTGGGAGGGTTAGAGGCTTAAATTTAATTTAAAAATACCAAAAATCCTAGTAAATAACCATTATTCGAGGAGGGGGAGGGTAATAACCCCCCGCATATCGACACCCTTGAATAGACACGAGAAAATGAGATTCTATTAGACAAACTGTGTTATAGTATCCGTTATAGAAATTTTCCACTAGCGTGCGGAAAACTCCACTTTTCCGGACTCATTTTAGTGTTAAAAGAGTCACTTTTTTTCCTAGTGCGGAATTGTTTTTTCCGCACTGTAGGTCTTCCTCATTCGCTATGTTGAGACTTCCTGAAAACTAGGTAATACCAACCATCACGTAATCGAAAATGAATATTTGGAACCTTTGGTGTGAATACAATTCAAGAAAAAGAACCTACCCAAAACACCAAAACTACGTTACTTTCATTCGACGCGCGTTTCGCTAACAAAGTTAGCATTCTCAAGAGCTACAACCTTATTAGTAACATTGCATCAAATATCAGTTAGCAAAATTGCAATTAGCACTTGCAATTGTGCCCTCTTGGAGGAAAATTGATGTCAGATGTAATTCAATATCCGTAGGGGGAAGTAGTTGTTTTGTGACAGATATTTGTCTAAAATAATCCACTTTTTCTCAATATATGTTTCAAAACGCTTATTTAGAGGTTGTATACAACTTCGTATAAGCGATGCCTTTTTCTTTTTCCATAGTGAATTTATTGGTCTTCCTGATTCTATTGATTTCTTCTAGGAAGTTTTTAAAATAAACCTATCTTAAACGTACCCAAGCCAAAGGACCTACCTGAAGGTAGAAATTATCATCTTTCACGTAGACGGAATTTTTATTATCACCGATTGTCGCCAACGCATACAAAAAATGGTTAAAAAGTTTGGCCATTGAGGAAGCACAAACCTGAACTTTGGCTTGGGGTCATTGAAGATAGGTTCATTTTATGGGATAATGGAGACTATCACCTCAAAAACTTCATGGAAGAAATCAAGAAAGTCAGGAAGACCATTATATTCACCATGGAAAAGAGGGAGAATGCGCGTCCTTCCTTTCCTAGCACCACGCAATATCGATCAAAAAGGGGATCATGAAACATTTGTCGAAAGAACAACAACCATATGCAGCAACAAAAAATGACTGGAAATTGAACTCACCAACATAAAGAAGAGACATGACATAGACTTCTGGAAAACGTTCTAAAACAAGGCAACATGAAATCCATCGATCAATAGCCAAGCCATGTCCTTCTGGCATATATTGAAGGCGTATCGGAGAGACTTAGAGGGATCAAGAATGAGTAAAACGTCAGAAGCTGTTTCAGCTTCAGAAACACATTGAGAAGCCTTCTAATCCAAAAAAATTTAAACGTCGTGTTCATAGAAGTAATCTGGACAATAAAAGTCGTAATCAACTGAAAAATAATACCTGAATGTTATAGGTGAAACCTTAAGAAATTGTTGGGAAGGAACAGAAATACTTTTTCAAATTTCATGAAAATTTATTTAATTTTCATATTCTTGTCTGTACATTGACTTTGGTGTATTACACATATTTATAATATTAACATTAAATTGTTTGTAATTAACATTACAAACAATTTTTCCGAGATTCGCAATGCTTAAACAATCTTGGAAAATGCTTGTGCATGGCGTAGAAATCGGGCCTTAGTTTTGTTCGTCTGAGGCAGATTCACCAGACAGTGCGAATAAAAAACAAGTCTGAAGGAAACGCTTTAGCTAAATCTGCTCTTCTCGAACTAATAGAATTTAACTTCGCAGCCTAGCCGAATGACATAAATTCGGTTCGAGTCGCATAAATCCGGCTGGATTTGAGTTTCTGTTGAACTTTAAATTCATGATTAACGTATCCGAGAAAGACGTTCTACAAGTAACTTTCGATGGTCCATTGTTTCAGCATGAATGAGTTTATTCGGCTGAGGATATTCTAGGATGCGGGATTTGTCTCTATGGGTCTATAGGAAGTTAGTCCGCCCTGTTAACTTCTGAATGGAAAGGGCTTGGAAATCGAAACGAAACACTTTCA
The DNA here is from genome assembly GCA_958298965.1 of Chrysolina haemoptera. NCBI lineage: Eukaryota > Metazoa > Arthropoda > Insecta > Coleoptera > Chrysomelidae > Chrysolina > Chrysolina haemoptera. Next base: position 52,560,713 of record OY282585.1, on the reverse strand, counting down.
GGACTGGAATGAGCTAACTGAATTAAGTTTTAGTGAGCATGAATAAAAATAAGTTGAGTAAAGACGTGCGTCATATAAAATCTAGTGAATTTTATTGAAATTCAGAGAGGATCTACTTCAGTCCTTGAGGGTGGTGCAAGAGTACATGCATGCTATCAGAATGGAATTTGGGATCGATAAATGTGCTACGGTTCATCTACAAAGAAGACGATAGAGGGAATATACCCACACAGCACTCGACGTCTTAAAGTCGTCCATTTTGGGTCCATTATATGCCTGAACGTCCAGACGCATAAAATGGTCATCTTAGTCGTCTACATCTTAGAGACATCCTGGATTGGACGTCTTTGAGTCGTATTATACAAGTACATCATATTGAATCTTTCTCAAAAACCATCAGTGGAATGTTATTATCTACAGAACATTGTTTATAATTTTATTTTGCAAATTCATATAAAATTGTGGGCACACATTATTTTTATGTATTATTCGTCTCAAACATTCAAACTTTACTTATTATGTATACATCGTTTCCATATCTTTCAAAGATCTGTTATTCAAATATCTACTACATGAATTTCGAACTATTATACTCATCGGGGGAATGTTAGTCTTGTTCGAAAATTTCACCGATAAAATTTAAATCAATTTAGGCGATTCAACATAAGGAATTCTCCCTCTGACGTTGCATTCTGAAACTATTTATGAGTGCGTCGTAATTATTGCTTCAGTCAAAATTCTTAATATTTCAGCTATTTTGTATGTGCATTTCGTTAAATCTGTAGTTATTTTTGATAAGTGATGAAGTTCTTGTACATAAAGAGTGAATATTCTGTTATTCTGTAGCCATAGTGTATTTGAAAGTGATTCCAGTTCCCTTACACTGAATAGTGAAGAAGTTCAGTAAATGGGTGAGTATATCAATACGTTTGCTTGTTTTACTTTGAATCCCAAACCAATCTACAGGCTGCTTTATTTTTATTGAGAAAATTGTATGATTGTTCTGGTGCTGTCAATAAGTCCAAAGTATCTCAAAACAAGAAGCAGACGTAGGGATCAATTCAACTATGCTTGAGGAGGGTAGCCAACCAAATATCATATGCCAAAAATATAAATAGAAACTATATAAATTACTTGAAACATTGATAAAACATAAAGTCTTTTTTCATTGCTTCATTTCAAACTCACCAAACCATTGAAAACCAAAATGTATCCAATGTTTTTGATGGGTCCATCATGGACTTCACTTGGACATGAGAAAGTTGTCTTTAACCCGAGTTGGTTCAATTTTGGACCATTATGGACTTGAATTGGACATGAAAGGGATGTCCTAAAGATGTCCTGATTTGTAACAACGGACGTCTTAAAAACGTCTTGAAGACGTAATTACGAAATTACTGGACGTTTGAGATGTCCCGAATGTTTTTTGTGGATGTCTTTAAGATATCTTCAAGACGTATTTGTGCTGTCTTGGTAAGAAGACGATATCCAGCTCGTAGAAGGAAGCATCATACATCATCTTCCGCCAGAGATACGTATTTTAACCTAGGGGTGGAGCAACGCTCTCAAGAGGTAACCACTGTTAAACATTTTCTTCGTGGCAAGTATCAGCATAAACTGCGACAGATCTGGGGGTCAATTCTTGAATGTATACAGAATACTTCCATTGCCTTTCTCGGATATGCATTGAAAACAAATGGAGATATTTTGTCGCATGAGACATAGGGTATCCCATCTATCCTTAATATTTCTGAATCAAATTTAATAGGTATAAGAAAAATTACAAAAAAACTTATAAGAGTTCACATCTGTGCCTTCATTTAATTATTATTTTAACTTATTCTGGTTCATTTTGTCCACTTCGTTATTCCCATCTGCAACGGCTTTTGCAAGTCCCAAAATAGAATCAAGGTTGAAAACATGTGTTGAACCTTCTCCTTGCTGATTTATTTCAATATTACCAGAACTACCTAAACTAATTTGGTACCCATTGGGTCCATTCATTACAGTAGGTTCAATAAGGCCATATGCTCCACTCTTCTGTGCAACTGTTTGGACTCTATGAATTGGTACCACATTCACTTCATGTCCGTCCTTCGTCTCTTGCTCACTCACTAGAGAAACAGTCTTGGTTGTGATGATTTTTGGTGGTAAGCGGATGGTGAACGAAATAGTTTGAGGTTCTCCAAGAATATTCGTCGTGTCCCTAGTTTGAATCTTGGAGCTGTTTTCAGTCAACTCTCCAATAGGTTGATCAACAAAAGGGTCTGGACCAACAACAACAGGATCTGGACCAAGACTTATTTCAGAGGTTTGATCAATTTTTTTCTCAGGCACCTTGATCTCAGAGACATACTCCTTCCCAATAATTGTCCTATTTTCTGAAGGCAAATTATCAGATGCTTTATAGGTTATTTCAGTACCTTTATCTCCTGGTCCATATTTAGCATCCTCAACTAGTTCTTTGCCAGAGTTGAGTTTGGTTCCATTTGACTTATCGGTTAACACAGCATCAACTAGATCCTTATCAAGAAGTTTCTTGTCAGAGATTTCTGTGGTTTTGTTTGGCTCATTGATTGACTCAGCATCAACTACATTGTCATCTAACGGTTTCTCGATGTCATCGAGTCTCTCAATGATAGATCCAGCTCTACTATTATCTGCTACTACTACACTGAGAGGGGATACAGCAATATCAACTGATTCTTTCAATTTCCCATTCACTGTTTCTTTATAATCAGGAGCATCGATGTTGGTAGGCTCAACTTTTAAGGTTTTTTCATTTTTGACGTCACCTTTAACTTCTACGCTTGATTGAGCTCCAATCCCAACAGGCCCCTTGTCAAGTCCCTCTTCGGTTTTGATACTCACCATTTCTGCAGAAGGGGGAACTTCCCTATCATTAGCTTCGATGTTCGTAGGGCTGGTCTGTATGGCTTTTTCATTTATGACATCAACTTTTACTTCTACATTTGAAGGTTTTTCAATCCTAATGAGCCCCTTTTTAATTTCCCCTTCAGCTTGGGTACCCTCTACTCCTGCAGCAGAGAGAGCTTCAACATCAGGAGCTTTTATGTTCGTAGGGCTATTCTCCATAGTTCTCTCATTTCTGACGTCACCTGTCATTCCTCCGCTTGAAGGAACTTCAATCCCAGTGAGTCCCTTGTCAAATATTTCTTTTGTTTTGGTACTCTCTACTTCTTCAGCATTATGAATTTCAATGTTCGTGGGGCTAGCCTGTGAGGCTTTTTCTCTGACATCACCGTCCACTACTCCGTTTGGAAGAGCGCTATTCGCAATGAGCCCATGCTCAACCACCACTCTAATTTTGGCACTCCCAGCTCCTGCAGCAGAGAGAAGTTTATCATTAAGAGTTTCGATGTTGGCAGGGCTATTCTTTATGGATTCTCCATTTTTGATATCACCTTTTACTTCGACGCTTGCAGGAGCTTTAATTGCAATCAGTCCTTTCTCAGCCACCACTTCAGTTTTGGTAACTCCTGCCACAGGTGGAGCTTTGACAGCGACAAGCCCTTTTTCAATGATCTCTCCTTCAGGTTCCTGCACAACTACAACGTTGGTAACAGGTTTATCTTTAGGTGCGTCTTCTTTTATTCTAGACATCGGAGACACCAAAACTTCACTCTCATTTTTGGGTAAGGGGTTAATTTCTTTCAACCTTGAGCTCAAATTGCTTTGAGTCTTGGGAGGATATCGTTTATATGATACCGTCTGTGGAAAATTTTGTTCAAAACCTGCTCCTTTCGGGGGATATGGCCCATTTACCTCGGGCAGCAGGAAAAATGGCCAAATAACACCGCCTGCATAGAAAAATTGCCCATATGCTCCACTCAGAGGAGGATAGCGCTGGAGAGCTCCCCCTTCTGGAGTATTTCGCCCATTCGGGCCACCTGCAGAAATATATTGTCCATTTGCTCCTTCCAGAGGAGGATATTGCTGGGAGTCTCCACCCTGTGAAGAATATTGTTCGTCTTCTACACTTGGTGTTGAATGCTCCCCAGTTGTTCCGCGATGTTGGATTCGTTGAAAAGCTACACTTTGTGAGGGGTATTGCTCGTTGACACCAGGGTAACGCTGGGAAGCTCCACTCTGGAAGGGAAAGCGCATGTGATAATCCATCCAGGGTTGGCTGAGTTGATTGTAATGCCAGAATACTGTTTGAGGTTGTGGGAATCCGGAACCAGAAAAAGGAAATTGATTTTCAATGGGATGTCCTTTAACAGTTGTTTGACTGACAATTTTTTTCTGAATGGAAGATATACCATTAGAAAGTTGCCTTAGATCAAGTGGTAAGTTTTGAGTAATCATAGTATTTCCTTCAAAGTTGATTATCGGGTATCTAAGTTTGCCTTCTGGATCAGAGTTGGGGTAACCAAAAAAGGCATTTTTCATCTCACTACCTGTAGGATAACCCGGACCTCTTTCCATAGAAACTCCCTCACCTAGATATGTATTTTGATATGGAAGTCCTCCTGTACCTGAACTGCTAGCTGTATTGAACTGGTCTGACCCCAAAGAACTTTCGAATATTTGTCCACCTCGGAAATTGTGTTGCCCTCCCAAAAATTCGGTTGGGTCACTTATTTGACCCGTCCCGGTATTGGATTGATAGCAGTTTTTACCACCAATGTTGCTGATGGTACAGATTGTTTTTTCTTTTATAATTTTACCTGTGAGGTGGGGATCCTTTTCCTTCATAAACACTTCGTTAATATTTTCTTCCACAGCCGAATTTTTATTATTCCTTCCATGATTTGGCCCCCAAACAGTTCCAGTTTGAGTTTTGAAAATATGGTTCTTGTCATAGGAGGAAATTGGCATGAGTATTGGGATATATGCCCCTTCTACTACTGGTTTGATGTCATGGTAAATTATTATTGGCAAGTTGTGTCTCAAGTCCGTTAAGTGGAGGTGAGTTGATGGAGAGTGGGGTATGAATCCAGAACTCTGGTAAGCTGGATAATGGCGTGAGTTGTGATGTGAGTATCCGAGTTGAGTCCAAAAACTTTCTACTGTGGGGTATTTAACATCGTGGACACGTTTGTGGACATTTTTGTGTAAGAAAAATGTAGACAGGACCGTACCAAGAAGTAGTGGCAATATGAGCTGAAAAAATAATAAATAGTAATTATTGTTAAGAATATAACAGAAAGTAAAAGGTCAAATACTGTCGAAATTATTTGTTGTTGTTTTACGAACAAGTATTATTTTTGAGAACACGTTGAAGAAGGAGAGCCAAAATCAATATTGTGATATTTACCAGCATTGAAAAAAGTTAATAGTGAGAAAGATCGAGAATATGTATAGGGTGTTCGAACATTACATTTTTAATCTGAATGAATCTAAATTTTTATTCACTGAGGACATAAAGACACTCTCCCCTTGAATATTGAAACCATTGGAAACAAATGTAACATAGTTGATTCCACCTGAATGTTCAGCTCACACTTATTATGAATTGAATATTTTATCAACAAATATAATCGAAAGCGTTACAAATATTTCATAAATGAGAATATACAAATTTGATTTTCATCTACTTATAATCTTATAAATGCTTTTACTAGGATTTCTTGAAAAAGACCTAATCAGATTCTTGAGTTGTGAGAAAGGTAAACCTATAGTATAAGCATATGAGCTTTTCTTAAAATCGCCCAATATAATGATTTTATGATATTGATGTAATATTAGTAATAATAATAACGGTGTGCTTGTTTAAATTCAATTTTGATCCAATTTCAATAGTCCAAATTAATTAAATTTTCAACTGACAGACGACAATACAAAAATGTTATAACAGTTATGTAATTATAATGAAACTAATAATAGTAATAAAAATGAAGAGAATTTTGAAATTTAATTTCCATCTACTTCCAATCCTCCGAATAATCTAATATTGGATGCACATATTATATCATATTGATGACAACTCTCTGACCCACTTCCAGTTCTCCAAATGATAATATTTGGCACACAGCACACATGGAAATACACGAATTTTTCAATAATAATGATAATGGTGAAACCAAAGAAACCAAAGAAAAAATATTATGATAATGCTTATCTGTTTGGTACGAAATTTTAATTTTAAAGTGACGTTAAATATACCTCCAGACCTAAATGACAATACAATATAATTTCATGAAATGTTACTAATATAATAACGAGAATAGTACTGTTTATCTGTTCCGTAAAAGTCGAATCGAATATAAACATAGCTAGAACTAGACAAGGAAATATAGCAAAATAACAATAATGTAATATATTTGATGATGAAAATAATAGAACTGAAGGAATAATAATAATAGTCCTACGAATAATCTAAAATTTCAAACACATATCAAGGACCGATGACAATAATACCTGAATTTCATTACGATAATGTTATAATTTGATTTCACCCACTTTCAGTCATGGGAATAATCTAAAATTTAGTACACATACCAAGGACTGATGACAATATATGAATTCAACAATAATAACGATGAAGTTTTGCAATCGATTTTAAACATAGCTGACAATGCAATATTACATAGGCATAATAATAATGTAGTTATATATGATGACCATAATAATTAGAAAATGAGTTGTACGCCTCTATAGTTGTTACGTTTCCGCTCAACTTCTTTTTTGTTTTCTTATATTATATTATATTTGGGGTGAGCAACTACTGGGTCCGAGAATCATATGCCCTGAGCAGACGGAGTGAACCGAAGATGACAGCCTTCTGCATTCTTGTGGCTAAGATTTCTGCCACTTCACGCAAGCCGGTATAATTTTTAGATTAGAGAGCAGCTTGTTCATCATTTCACCAAGGTCACCTATAATCAGAACCACCAATTTAACAGAATGATTTGGATACAGCCTGTGTAGTTCAAAGAGTAACTCTCGATATTGGGTTCGTTTTTCATCCTGTTTTCGGATAATGTTCGTTTCGTCAGAAGCCGAAAAGCCTATGATGACTATCGTCCTACTTTGATTGTCAAGGAGGAATACATCAGGCTTATTGGCTTGTATTTGCCTGAGGGTGGGGAATGAGTAGTTCCGATAGATTCGGCACCTCTCATTCTCCACAACGGACTCAATATCCCAGAGCATAACGAACACCGGTGTCTCGTCTGTACCTTACGAGTCTCGTAGATGATAGTACAACACTCGTAGGGCCGCGTTATGCCTGTGGATATGGGCTGAGGCAGCATGAGCTTGACACGCAGACAGCAAATGCCTTATGTCTCAGGAGCCTCACGACACGCTCTGCATCTAGTCTCCGGGACCTCTATACCCATCACGCGACTATGGTAGACCAGAGTGTTGAAAACACCATTTATTATTATTATTCCAAATTATAAAATCCAACGAAGTCGTTTTTTGTCGATCCTCAGCTTATCTTATTTTTGGCTGACCGCGTATAAATTTCTGTGAATAAGCCTTTTAAAGCTTTTCACTTGTGTGTGCGAATGTCCTCCTATAGGAGTTGTGTCAGAGAAGCGAATGGAAGTTATCACTCCTTCAGAGTTCGTGTTCAAAAACACCGCTCAAATATTAATTCGAACCGTTATGAACTCCAGTCACATTGGAGAGATTAGATGATATACCGCAAGGAAATAGCCCAGGTTCCGGCTTCAGGTCCCATTATATTTGTTCGGAGGTAGGTTATAGGATATTATTATTTCATAATCTACCCAACGCGAGGAAAGCCGTACAAGAATATTTTGTTATTATTATAGTCAAATGCACCACTCAGAATTGACGGCATAGTGCCTAACGTTATTTTCTCATCTAGCAGTATCGTTCTGTACCTGTTTCATGCTGGATAAAATGACCCCCCCAAATTGTTATGCGGGCTTGTTATCTGGAAGGTTTTATGTTTTCATTTAAAAATAGCCCTGTGAACCTTCATAGGAGTGGGCCCTCGTAGATTTATGGCAGCTTTATAGAGGTTTTATGGATGTTGTAACAGAAAAACAATTTTATCGTAGCTGTGAGTGTTATGCTCGTCAGAACCTTCTGTGTGCTATTACAAAACTAAAGTTACTTCTCCCAAGCAATTTGCTAAATTAAACTACCACATATTAGGGGTGGTTTTTGAGGATGAAGCTCACCATACTAAGTTAACGTTTCAACTGCATCTGCGGCGAGTACTCTTCTTACTTCGACCACGCCACTGAAGATGACTGCCGCAGCTGTAGTTGAAACGTTCGGAGATTTAAGCCAAAGAAGACCACGGCAAAACCCGGAAACCAGCCAAAACATAAATGGACTATATTTCTAGTTTCTTTATAATTTATTTCTCTTAATTTGAAATTTTGCAGAGAAAGTTTAAATTTTTTGCCAGTGAAAAATTTACTATTCTCAAATGCTTCATTTATGAAAAAATTATTCTCAATTTCTATTATATTATTTTCTTGTTGGTAAAAGATTTATTTGTAATATCTAACAGAAAACAACTACTTCCCCGGCTAAATCCACGCTGGACATTGAACTACATCTGATAGTTATTGTGAATACCCCCCAAGAGGTTATCTTGAACGATGGAAAATAGCGACTAAAGTTTGTCTTTCAGCCGCAGATGATTCCACACCAGATTTTATGAATATCCCAATCATATTTTCGAACAAAAATAAAAATTCTTCAAAATATCATGATGGGTGGAATTTTCTGGAAATTTCTAGAATATGAGATATAAAAATGTAGCATGTTCTCGATGCTTCTCTTATGGAAATTTCTAGAATATAAAATAGAAAACGTGTAGAAAATTCGATAAAACTGTGGAATGAATCAGAGAACAGACGTACCGGCCAGTTCTAAAACGTAAGACACTATGGCTATCGATATTATTGAATGCAACAAACAATAGGTACTTCTCTTTTTGATGACATTGCTGATTTCTTATGAAAAATCCTAACTTGATAGATTTGACTTCATTACCTACTCAAAATTTACACTTGGGTGAGTACAAGAAACATTTTCAGACATATCTTTTGGGTTCTCTAGCATTTCAATTAAATCCCCAGTTATTACAACTATTTATCTATATACTATGTTAATCATATATTTAAATAATTCAACCAGTTTTATGTAGTATATGACGGTGAATCATTGTTTGTATTTCTGCACATTTCTTATTGTAGCCTGAAGAAGGCGAAAATTTTATAAAAATTTTCGTTAGTAAAATTATAAAATCTGAAGAATGATATTTACTAGTCCACTTGCTTGTGATAATTGAAAAACATGAATGAAATATTTTCAAATCCCTCTGTTGTTTTAAACTATAACAAATTTTCAAGTGAGCAAAAAGCACAAATAATACGGATGATGTGTTGAAGTTAAATTAATTATTATTTGTGTCATTTGAATGAGATCAAAATTATATTGAAAACTAAGATGAGTAATTCAAAGATTTCATTCGAAAATGCAATATTTTTTTAACGATAACAATCATAATATATACCATTCATGAAATTTTAATTGTGATAATAAAAAATTGGAAAAGACATCAACCGATGTGAATTTTTCCATAAAACTAGAATTGATCAGACTCACCAGAAATTTCATGTTGCCTGCCTCTCACTAAACCACAGTCACAATTATAGAGCTTTTGGAAAGTTATTTCATGACATTTGAATATAGGTACCTACCTAAATGCAATCCTAATGGAAATATCATTAAGCTGACTGTGTTTTGGCGTCAGCATATTATCGGTCCACTAATTATTTAACGTCCATATAACGTTGAAAGATGTGATATGTCCGTTCACCGAGAGGAAATGTTTTTCATATGCGATGGTTTTCAATTTTGTTATTTTTTGATTACTTGATGAAAATCCATGTTAACATCTCTATAAAACTATAGCTTGCGACAATTGTTTCGCTTTACAACGGCTTCTTCAAGTGGAGATTATGATAATAATAAGTAAATTATAATAATAAAGTGAGTAGGTGAATTTATTAAATTCAGATATACCAGGTACAGATTCGTCTTCATCGAAAGCAAAAAGAATACTTGAATATATAAATTAAATAATCCTAGGAGAACTAATAAAAGTTGCGACTACCTAAGCAAGCTTGTATTGTAGACAGCAGCAAAATAGTGATCCTATTCCTAAAAAATGAGACATAATAGTAGCATATTGCATGTAGGAGGAAGGAATATGTGAGAGAGGGAAAGGGAGAGAGAGATGTAATTGTGATGAACTCTGGGAGGCACCTATAATAAACATTATTCATCTATCAATTATTCACTATTTAGTACAGAAAAACAATTGTCGTGGTTTGTAAATGTCCTTTGTGAAAATCATTTGAGCTCCAGTTTTATTGGAGATATCACTTGTATGCAACAAATATCTGTTTTGGAAAACGCCGAATTCTTATAAGTTCGGTTAAAACATATAAAAAATTGAAATATTGAAAATAATCCAGGAACTGGTGAGAGTAAAATAAAATGAACTTAAAAAACGTATTAAAGTAAATCTTTTACTTGAATGCACTGAAGACAAAAAAGAAAAAAGAAACTTTGAAGTAAATAAAACCTATCATTTTGTTATATCATAAAATTGTATATAAATATACGAATTACCTAGATGAAAATTTATTCTCGTAAAGCTTTATGTTGATTTTTAATGGGTGTTAATTTTCGTACATATTGAATATCTGGCAATTCTGTGAAAATTATATGAATGTAGTGGTATATCCGCGAGCTATATGGCCTATATGTTCATGTTCTCATATATTAACATATCTGAATATTCAGTGAAAATTATAAATACGTGTAACGAAATATGTCAAATGGGTAAAAATCAACATAAAGTGACAGATTCACCATCATATCATTTAAGATTTTGAAACGTCTCAAAATGATTTCTTGGATTCACTTCAAACGTTTATTTTCTTTTTTAAAGCGAATTTAGATAAAAACTTTTCCTTACATTTTTTCAAAACTAAATCTTTCTACTGACAGATACTTTTCATTATTGCTATGGATTTTTTCGATTTTTTTGCAAATGAAGGGTATTCTACACCACCGATCAATAATTATTTCGCTGCAATTTTCCATGGCCGCTACTTTTGAATTTTCCTAATTCCAACGTGTTCTATGATATTTTCAGAGATTTAAAAGTTTTGGCAAAGTAATGTCACCTCGTTGAAATTAAATTTTTTTTCTGTTATTTTATGGTGTTTTGCAACCTCTGTAAAAGTTTCGAAAAAATCGCTAAGTGAACATGTGATAAAGTTTTCTCAATAATTACTATCTTTCAGACATTTATGCCAAAAAATCAGTCTTTTATTGTTTTATAATCTATCGAGGACAAATATTGTATGCCCAAAAGCAGTTTTGAGTTAGATCAATTCATAGATTTGACAATTTATGTTTTTTTCTACTGGAATATTCCTGATTTTTATGTCAGTACTTCAGGAAACCGTTTTAAGTGAATGTACAATATCATATAAGGCATCTTGAAGACTTCGCCTCGATTGAATTTTCTACAATGGATATACAATATCTGTCCTCTTAGCCATCGATATATGTCCCAAACCATCAATGAAAATTTCATCAAAATCTGAGAGGTAAGTGACTACGTTTATCTCGACGGTCTCCATCCGCTTCAAATTCGATAGCATTGAGTCGAGTTAAACCACCCTTCAGTTCACGCGCAATATATCAATACGATTGAAAATACCTAACTTCACAGCAATATGTCGAATTTCTTGGGTTCTGCGAATTAATTCACGAATCGTTGTTGAAAATATGTGAACCCTAATCCTTTCCATCCATTTATCCCAAAAAACGGTTTTCCCTAATCAGTTGAATGAAAAAACTGATGCTCTCTTCTTTGGACAATACGTTCTTTTTCTTTATTATTATTTTGTTCTCCATTTTGAGGAAGAGAAACTCATCCGATTACAGACAATTGGGACGATAAACAACCAATCTGAATTTTGCTACTTTTACCTGACATCTGTCAATTTCAAACTCGTTTATCTAGTAATTTAACTTTTCTCCAAGGCGATCGGTTGGGTCCAATCATATATTTTATGGAATTGACTTGAGTGGTTCAATCTAATACGAAAACTGTGTATGTCGACTAGATGGAGCGGATCCAAAGTTGTGAGATAAACGTAGTCACTCTATTTTTTCCTTTTTTTTTTCGTAACCTACCAATATTCCATGAACTGATTTGATTTGCCTTTCTCCCGATACGGCTCTGAGTTTGATGATTGACAGTCAAGAATCGGTATAATCTCATTGAATGGAAGGAACGGATTTTTCGATAACATTGACTAAATATATATGAGTACAGTGAAAGTAACACATGCAGATATATCATTAACGAGGCCAACTTATTTTGCCTCTGATCGTGATCTACTTATTGTAGACACAGAATATGAATAGAAAATTGCTAGTGCGTGTTGTATACTGGTAGTGAGATGATAGTTTCGCATTATTTAACATTTTTCTGTTCAATATTGCCACTTATTCATGGGGCTAAAGTTTTAGGAGTGTTTCCATTTTGCGCCCACAGCCATTTCTCGGTTGGATTCCGTTTGATGAAAGAACTGGCAGATAGAGGGCATGAGGTGACTTTGGTCAACTCGTTTCCACAGAAAAAACCCATTCCAAACCTCCGAGACATTTCAGTTGAAGAAATAAAAGAGTCCGTAGCTGGTGAGTATTTTTTTTGTTAATATAATAAAATCCGAGAGGATAGGTCGAACGGTAGAGCGCGTGGGTCATCGATATCAAAACCAAGCAACGTGATGCGAAGTTAGGGTTTGGATGGGGACTTATGGACGACCTCCTATCTATTCTCTCCCCTTCCCCTTCCCCTTCCCCTTCCCCTTCCCCTTCCCCTTCCCCTTCCCCTTCCCCTTCCCCTTCCCCTTCCCCTTCCCCTTCCCCTTCCCCTTCCCCTTCCCCTTCCCCTTCCCCTTCCCCTTCCCCTTCCCCTTCCCCTTCCCCTTCCCCTTCCCCTTCCCCTTCCCCTTCCCCTTCCCCTTCCCCTTCCCCTTCCCCTTCCCCTTCCCCTTCCCCTTCCCCTTCCCCTTCCCCTTCCCCTTCCCCTTCCCCTTCCCCTTCCCCTTCCCCTTCCCCTTCCCCTTCCCCTTCCCCTTCCCCTTCCCCTTCCCCTTCCCCTTCCCCTTCCCCTTCCCCTTCCCCTTCCCCTTCCCCTTCCCCTTCCCCTTCCCCTTCCCCTTCCCCTTCCCCTTCCCCTTCCCCTTCCCCTTCCCCTTCCCCTTCCCCTTCCCCTTCCCCTTCCCCTTCCCCTTCCCCTTCCCCTTCCCCTTCCCCTTCCCCTTCCCCTTCCCCTTCCCCTTCCCCTTCCCCTTCCCCTTCCCCTTCCCCTTCCCCTTCCCCTTCCCCTTCCCCTTCCCCTTCCCCTTCTCCTTCCCCTTCCCCTTCCCCTTCCCCTTCCCCTTCCCCTTCCCCTTCCCCTTCCCCTTCCCCTTCCCCTTCCCCTTCCCCTTCCCCTTCCCCTTCCCCTTCCCCTTCCCCTTCCCCTTCCCCTTCCCCTTCCCCTTCCCCTTCCCCTTCCCCTTCCCCTTCCCCTTCCCCTTCCCCTTCCCCTTCCCCAGTTACGCGTTGGTATTAGTGGCGGTGTTTGTATGTGAGAAAGGAAAATTCATTATGCGACATTTTCAACCTAAAATTACATTGCACATCACGCAAAACTAAAATAGTTTTGACTGGTCCATGCGGATTGTCTGTTGGGAAGTGATGTGGAAAGGAATTCTTGCAAATTTCAGCCGAGTATTCACGAAAAGATAAGTTGAATAAAATTGTTTCAAATATTAAGTTTATCAAGTCAAGCATAGATAGATTTGATTGATATACCTTTTTTATTCATCGTTGAAATGAAAGTTCTCAGAATATTTTCAGACACATTCGAAATATTTAGTGAATATATAATTATGAAATATTATCTCCTTTTATATGAAAAATAACATTCCATTTGTACATAAAAGCAAAATGTTAACTATCACATGTCAAATATTTGACAGAAAAATTTCCACTTATTAATTTCGCCCAGGGTACCCAGGAGGATAAAAATTTCCAGAAATTTTTTGGGTTGCATGGCAACTAAATAAAAACCAATTTTTTGATTGGCTGAAAAAGTGAGGTGTGAAATTTTCAGTCTAACACCACCAAAAATAATCTTTATTGTGTACCATGTAGTCGGAATGTTAGTCTTCCAACTACATGGTATCTACGTGATGTTAGTTCTCTGACTACATTACATCTACAATGAATATTATTTATGGTGGAGTTAGAATTTTTTTTTTTTATTTCAGAATATACGGCTGTTCTATCTGAATTTGGACAGATGGGTTATATTGGCCAAATGGAATTCATGTTAAGCTTAGGCAAAACATATACGGATATGGTACTGAAGAACCAAAATGTACAGAAACTCCTAGATTCCGGTGAAAAGTTTGATTTAGTGATAATGGAACACTTCTGGAACGATGCGTTGGCAATACTGGCCCATCGGTTGAACAGTCCTTTGGTGTTGATTGCCCCAGGACCAGCGACAATCTTCAACAACCATTTGTTTGCTAATCCTGCTCCGCTATCTTATGTTCCCCATCTTCTAACAGGCTACAGTACACGGATGAACTTCTTGAAACGACTGAGAAATACTTATTTGGATGTTGTTTCTCAATTATTCATAGAATTCAGACATATTCCGGAACAAAATGCTTTGTTGAGAGCTAACGTCAAGGATGCTCCTGACCTCAGGAGTATTTTGTATAATGCCAGTATGATGTTCGTTATGTCACATATCAGTATTAATGATCCAATACCGCTTCAACCGAATATAAAAAATATAGGTGGACATCACGTGTTACCTGTGAAACCTTTACCTACAACTATCCGTGAGTTTATGGATAATGCTACGGAAGGCGTGATAATTTTTTTC